>WOVY01010683.1:0-600000 GCA_013436015.1 Rhipicephalus annulatus | reverse complement strand
TCCAGTAAATCCCGGCCTGCACCCAGTATAATGCTTTGAGCGGTATCATATACTGCCCAAATAATCGCTAAAGAAATTGCCTGCAGAATGCAGGAACAAAAATAAGTATTCTGCGAGTTTTTCTTCCACAGTTCGTGTTTCTCTTCATGGCACCAGAAACTGGCAAAATAGTTTCGGACTAGTAGAGGCAGAAAGTGGGTAAAGGTTTTGGACCACAAAGGGTCAAGTTTCATCAATATTGCCACGATGTTAAATGCTGCTGTCTACAAACATATGCACTCTTCCCATGAAAACATAAGAGTTTGTTTTCTGCACCATCTTTTTGGTATTAGTGTTTTACCAAATTACCATAGCCACCAGTTTGATTGGACCGGACTGGTGGCACCATCTGATAATGGAGAGATAAACCATGCAAACACAAAATGTAAATAAATGTATTCTGCTTTATTGCTGTTCTAGATTTCAAGGCAGCATTGAGAACTTCAAAATGGTGCTGCCAGCCACATTTTAAAAATATTTTGCACATTTTGTTGGTCACTAAGCATTTTCTTATGGCAAGCAATGTGATTTTGAAATTATATCAGAGTGATTTCCTACAAAACAGTCAGTCCTTATTACAAAACAGTCAGCGTCCTGTCTGTCCTGAGTTTTTTTTTTTTTTCCAATCAATTCCGTACTCCCTACGTAAGTGATTTACTAATATAAGAAAAAATATTTTTTTTTTCAGTTTCACTTTAAAAAATCTCTAACAATTGCCTTTATTGATCTTGGCTATGTCTCTCCTAATAAGAACTGAAACTTTCATTTACTTACATATTCTTCACTAAGACAACATTAACAGTAAGCTAAGCAAATTTGGCATATTTCATTTTAATGAAGAATTCACTTCACTGCAATGAAACCAACCTCTGCTAACGTTCACAAAACAACCCATAACTACATGCTCAATGCTTATGACAGAGCAAGTAATACATGCTTCACCCAATGACCAAAATGCCTTGCTTGAAATATTGTTAATAATAAATTGATTATGAAAAAAAACCAAGAGTAATAATTAGGCAAATAGCCAGTTTAAAAACTTCCAACACAACACAGGATAAGATGCTAATAAAAAAATATTAAAAAATCTAAATTGATTTCCGTAATTACTATTCCCATAGATACCATAATTAGGGATGCCACATTTCAGATAAATATGCATTCAATTCGTTTGCTTTCTTTCATTCAAGTTAAAACATATCATCTGTGTGTGTGTCACATACATGATATAACATGTGGTACAGACTTAAATCCTCCTGCATGTGTGCCCCTTCACTATAAACTTACTTGAGTGGTGGACGTTCCTCTTTGGGGACTTCTAACTAGGTTGGCACTTTCCCTTCCTTGTCATCTGGGCCTGAAGTTCAATATTTCAAGAGGCTTTGAACTGATTGAAATGCCCTGCCCACAGTCCGCACTAGATGTATCCAATGTGATGTGGCTGTGTACAAAGAGCAATGGAGGGAAAGTGCTTAGAGCTGCTGTAACACGAACAGACTAGCATGAGTACTTATGTTCCACCAAAGCATTATTACATATGCACAAAGAATGAGAGAAACCAATAGGCTCTACACTTAGTTAAAACCATAAAATTAAGTTCATAATACAACTAAGAAAATTATTTTAAAAATTTACCACTCTTGAAGTTTCATGGTTTAGTAAGTGTTTCAATTGGTATTCTATAAATGTACAATCACAAACAGCCTAAGCTAGAACAAAATAGCAGCAGACAAGCAGTACTAGTGGAGCAGCCCAGCCATGAGAATGAAAAGCTGTAAAGAGCCAAAATATATGTTTGCACTCAGCTGATTCACACAGTAGCAGCGTAGGGAACTCTCGGACATGCTTTACGTCGTCACAGCTTTCCATTCTAGTAGCTAGGCCATGCCACCATTATATGTCATCTTATAATATGTCTCTTCAGTTTATGTTGTCCATAAATGTACTTGAATGCTGTACGGGTGGGCCAACATTACAGTTCAAACAGTAGAGCCACCATCCATATCAGAGAAGATGTGTCCAGCACATGCAAAGCTGTTTAGTATGTTGCTTTTGTCTGAATTATTCATTAAGAAAACAAGGTTTCTCATAAGTATATTACACAACCTAAACAATTTTTATAAAGTTTTCATTAAAACAGCAGCTTTAGCCTAACAGTGCACTTGATAGTACATCCTATCATTAAGTTACAGCACCATGAACAAACTTTGGGACAGCTGAATTTTTTCAAAACATTTAACTACATGATGCTATATTTTCGTATGAATGTTGTTAAATAACTGAGACTTATTCTTTGCAACACTTATTTCATACAACACTCATTAAACTTTTGTCTTCAACCTACTCTCAACTGAGCACAATGCATAACTCCGAGCATTTCTGCCATTTCTGTAAAATATGGGTGAAGCCATTTTTCGCCTACCACTTGAAATTGGCTTCAAAAGCCGTGGCTGCATTCTGGGCCGCGCTGAATTGACATTCCTCCAGTTACTTTCTCTTGCCAAAGAAGAGGCAGGGATCCAGGTCCGGACTATAGGGTGGCTGGGAAATGGTTGAAATTTTTTTTTCAAGACAGAAATTGGCAACCAGTGCTCACCCTTGAGTTATTAGGTTGAACTCTACAATATCCCACAAGTTCAGGCCTTTTTTGTAGAAAATATCTCTTGAATGACTCCAAAACAATTCTGTAGTACCCAGCACTCACTGTCTGGACTGTATGAACTGCATGGGTGTAGTCCATCCTTTTGTGGTTCAAAAATGTGATCAACCTTGCCTTGTTAGCCAATCTTCGAGCTTTAGGCATCATTTGTCGAGGACCTTTTTAACCCACTGAATGCTTTGACACTTCATCTCTGGGTCATCGCTGTATACTCAGGTCCTGTCTGCAGTAATAACAGTGCTCCACCTGCTTTAACCTTCTTCTTCTAAGCCTCACTTTCACTCGAGACAAATGTCTATGCAGTTTTGTTTATGAACTGGGGTGAGCAGGCAGGGGATCCACTTTGCACAGTCACTGGACATGTGAAGATGTTTCAAAATATTGCAGGTGCTTTCTACTTTATACAAATTCCATATATAGGGTAGGTTGCTTGACGGCAAGGTGTCTATCGATTTTTGTCATTACTGCTGCAGAGCTGATGATTTCCTCAGAAAGGGCTGTAAAAAGTGCACCATAACCTTCTAGTAAAATTAAAGGTTGTTCCTGCTCTCTTTGAATTCATTAAACCACTGAATAAACACTGCATGAGACCTAATAATCTCATCAGATGCATCGATGCCAAGGGCACGATCAGCTAGCATTGGTGTTCATCGTTGCAAACTGTCGGAGCATAAAAAATAAGCAGGATGTGTTTTTAGACCTTGTAGCTACTACGAATGCTGATATAATTTTTGGCCCCGAGTCATGGCTTGTTACCTGAAGGTTCTCTCTTATGCACTGCTATCAGGCCTGTAGCCGGAAATTTTCAGAGGGAGAGGGGGGCTACCTGTTGAAGGCCTTGAAAAACACCTCTTCTCTATTATTGTTTTCTGTAAAACACACACTCCTATCCAAATTTCGGGAAAGGGGGCAAGCCGCAAGGCCCCCTTCCCCCCTGACTACAGCCAGGCTACAGGCCTGACTGTTTCTCTAAAGTTCTGGAGTAAAGTTTAAAATTCTATGGAGGTGAAATTTCTGTAGGCCCGTGTGCTCAGATTTGGGTGCACATTAAAGAACTCCAGGTGATCGAAATTACCGGAGCCCTCCACGACAGCGTTTCTCATAATCATACAGTGCTTTCAGAACGTTAAGCCCCATATATCAAAGTTTAAAATTCACTAAGTATTGAAAATTTGACACATTATGGATGGAAAAAAAACAAAACAGTCCATTCTGATTTCGTTTGAATTTGCCACAGATTATCTCTTGAAATCATTTCTGTCTTTCTTGCACAAAATACCATGTTGTATATCATGTTGCAAAGCTTTGGCATATTAGTCACTGCAAGATGCTATGCTTGGATTTTCAAATCAGCATCAAGATTAATGATGGCTTCTGGATTTTCCATGAATTAAAAAGCAACTTACAGTGCTCCAGAGAGGGCACTAGTGCTTATTTTTATTTAAATTGCAAGGTGCACCACCTCTGAAGGTCAAGGCTCTGTGAGTGTGACATCATGTAGATGGACAAAAGGTTTTAAGATTATTTAGGATGTCAGCAGGTGCATCCCAATAGGGCAAATGCAAAAAGATTTCTTCAATTAGATTAAGGCACACATTGAAAAAACAACAGATGGTAAAAATTATTTCAGGGCCCTCCACTGTAGCATATTCTGGAACCTCGATACTGCGCCATGTTGGACTATCAAAAATGTATTATCAGCCAATTCATTACGAAGCATACACAACATGATCCATTCCCCTAGTATATAGCATAGGACTTTGCATGATGTAAATTGAATGCAGCTTTATTGCATGAAAAGTGGATGGTAGGAGGCGAGGCCCTACACGTGCAGCATTGCATTTGTAACAAAGCACAGGTCAAACAAAATGTACTGTACTATGGCAGTACCATGTTTTCTGGTGGATGCTGCACAATTAATTTCAAGCAGCAACCCACAGCAGGATCAGAAAAGAAGAAGGTATAATAACTCTAAAAGGTGGCCATAAAAGCAGTAGCCGACCGAAAACATGTGCAATTCATGCAGCTTACCACATGACTTTATCAGGTATTAGATTGAAAGAGGTCATATAGCCTATCTACTCCTTTTTTTTTCATTTATGAGGAGTTACTTTCAAATTAGAAGACAAAAAAAAATTCAGACATCCCAAGTTCTTCTGAAATACCAATACTCTTGAAACACAGTGATGTTCCATGCAGGGAATTTTACCATTTTTGGGTAATTTTCGCCTGTCATTTTGAGCCAAAGGGAAAAAGGAAACCTTCGTGATATTACAGGGAATTTTAGGAATGACTAAATTATGCTCCGACAGCCGATAATTAGTGGTCACAGTGCGCCTTCATCTTCTGTAATCGGTTCTGGTGCATGCACCAGGCCAGCACAGCTCTTGAGATTTGTTTCTGATATTTATGTGGAGCAATTTCTAGTGCACTATTACTCAGTGTACTAACAGCATATGAATTGATAAAGTCATGCTTTCGTTGTGTGGCAGTGGAGAGGCTAGTCATGATTTCAAAAGTCGCCAATATGTCAGACACATGTAATTATAGTATGTGTGTGCATGAATAAGTGCAGAAATTAGTACTGTTGTGCAGCGAAATATGCTGGGAATTTCGCCAACGTTTGCAGGGAAAAGTCCCCAAAATAGAGAATTTTCATGTCTCTGAATGAGAATTCTTTGGCGTAGTATAGAACATCACTGTTGAAACAGACTCGAAACAAGCAAACTTGCGCATGATTTGAAAAACGATTTCACTGAAAAGGTCTTCCGAAGAGACAGGAAGTGTGGTCATCATCATCATAAGCAGCAGCATATCTTATGTCGAAGGCAAGTCGCACCACAAGAAAGACTGGTAACAGATGGGCATTCATACAACATGAATAAAAGTCTGTTATAGTACAGATTCTTGCTACAGTTACAACTTTTTGTTCTATAGTTCATAGTAGCACTTGGGAGTACTTGTTACACAATATAATTTTACACATCTAATTCATGCTTAGGTGTGTATAAAAGTGCAATTTGCATAAGAAATGAACATAAGGAACAGAGACATGTTAGTAAAAAAACTAGCAGTTGTTGTATGACGAATGCAATGGATGAGTAAAGCTCCTTAGAAATGGGACGCAAATGACTATACGCCTGATCTCACTGCTGGCTTTTATGAAGGGGGTGGGGTGGAAAGCGAGGGGGGAGAGCGTCTGCTGTGCTTGGTGGTGGAAACAACTGAACGAGTTTGTGTGCGGAGCACGCTCCCTGCTTTTCCCAGGAGCGCGTACCTATTGTTTTGCTCAGCGCACTTGCCCAACACTGGGACCTTCGGCGGTGACAGCGGAGTACGGACTTAAGGAGCTTCGCTCGTACACCAGCAGCCCAAAAAGTGTTAATGTACAACTACTCCTGAAGATGAACAAATTTATAGTGTGGATAGCAGTCTTGGTATGCATAACATTTGGAGCTATTTTTGCCACACACGTTAAGGAAGGTGGCCATGCTCACCTACTGCAGAAGTTTAGGCATTACTGTAAAATCATGAACAAGCACCTCTAGCCGAGCAAGCACCCTTCTTCCCTTCTTCGGGATATTTAAATATGCGACCTCTTCATCTCTCGCCCCATCTTCACTGTTTTATTCCCTGTTTTCATTCGCCCAATGAGCGCGAATGAAAACAGTGAAGCCATGCGTATTCAATAAAGCCTTTAATTGAAAGCATGGGTGCAACTTCTTTAATCTGAGCAGCTTTTCAGCTGGCATGTTGAATTTCAATCCATGACGGAGAAAGGTCCCCCACTCCAAATATTGTCAAGTCATTTTTCACCATACTGGGGGCGCTTGCTCGGGATTTCATGGTAGTGAACTTATACCAGCCTTGTTCACTTCATAGGGTGAAAGAGACTAAATGAAATTACTTTGTTCAGAAATGTTCTGCCTTAGTAAAATAATTATACAACCAATAAAAACTAATAAATTTTTCTAACATTTCCGTCATAATTACAAGAGTAGTGTTGGAAAAGGCAGAACGAAATCGCTTCCTTGCTGCCAAAGCTGCTGAACTGCAATTTCTACTCATATAACCAAAATAACTCGACAATAGAAGATAGATTACCAGTTTTGGTATTTTGGTATGTCATGTACACTCAGGATGTCCCCCATCTCTCGCTTCTTTTAACTTTTGCACTAGAACTCAGTAAGAGTGGTACCGACAATGATAACTCTCCTTGAAACCCTCACATTACCATATCGACAGCAGAAGTGGAGTACGAGCTCACTGAATCACGAGAGTGCAAGCTCTACAAGAGCAAACATGTATTTAAAAAAAAATCATGAGTGACATTATTAAGAATTCTATACTCTAAACAAACTTACAGCAAACATCTCTTGATTGGAAAGTGTATAGACCCTTTCACTGTTTACTAACAAGCCCTCGACAGCATCCGGTTATGTTGCACAAATTTGCCCCACTAGTATCAGCAGGCAAGAAGAGCCTTAATGAGTAGCCCGCTGATTTTCTACTTTTCTTCTCTTATTTAGCAAAATATTCCCAAATCCATGTTCTTTTGGGCTACATAAAAATACGAGATTTTTTTTTTTAACTTTATGCACCTTCCTTTTATCTGAAAAACATAAGAGAGGCTTTCCTTCCCCTGAAATAACTTGAAAACACTTTTGCGGTTTCAGTATGAGGAGCTGATAAATGGCGTGACTGACAGTTTTGGGAGCACAATGCTTGCTGACACTATCACAATCTTGAAACCGTCTAGAGCAATGTTTTCTTATCATTACATAATTAAGACAATTTATCTTATATAAAACAAAGCATTAGTAATATACACACATACAAACTAAGCTGTAGAAATAATCTAGGCAGACCTTAAATTATGAGTGTTCATCTCAAGACCTTCAACTTTCAGATTTCCACGACAGTATACATCACTAGCAACAAAAGCAAGCCTTGAAGAATATGTGCATATAATGCAACGTGATAAAGACTTGAGCCTCTACAGAGCATGCGCAAAGGTGCTCCAGCTACTTAATGCTACATCCAGTCTTACGTAATTACGCTGTTAACAAAGATTAACAGACAATGACACCAAGAAAAAGAGTGTACTGTTGTTATCTGTGCAATGTGTGTAGGCCTCTAAATAACTATTCATGATACAAACTACTTACAGATATGCACTAGGTGAAAGTACATACCCCCAGGAATTAACATAAAGGTCGGTGTATTGCTGTATTTTCAATTAATAATAATAAAACTAATAATAATAATGTTTATTTTTCATCAATAGTTATATGCATCTTTTTTTTTTATGTTCGGTCATATAAACCTGTAAACAGTGTGAAGATAGGCCCTTAGGAACAACGTAGATGTGAAAGTAGGCAGGCCAAAAACACAGCCGACTTGTCACGTATTACTGAAATAAAACGTCTGCCTCTCGACTATAACATGTGCAGCTAAAAGTAGTTAATGCTTAAATATGTGAACATAATATAATGCTGTCTGTTTTTGTCACAGACGCGCCTACTGCATTAAAAGCCCGACGTAAAAACTACAGTGAATAGCAACTACTTCCCCACGCGACAAAATAAAAACCGAGCCAATTGAGCTGGTGGGGCGGGTACATGATGCACCATACGACACAAATTGAAGGCCGAACTAAATATCAAAAGCACCAAATATATTTAAAAAAGAAGAAAACTATTTCAACGAGTCAGGATAACCAAACATAAGCCGGTCATCGCTTACTCCTATGTGTTCTGTGACCCGCGTCGTGACTCAACCACAAAAGCTATCGAACATGCTCGCCCACATAGCGATAGTTGGCATAGATGTTCTCTGGTTCTACACATTCAATCTGCGCAAACAGACAATACCTCCCGTTTCTCGCCTACCCCGTCAAAGAACAAATAAAACGACAAAGGTAAAAACGAAAAAAGACACATATCAAAAGCCCACGGCAAACTAAGCGAAAAGTACTTCAGAGATGAGAAAAGAAAACGCTGCGCTACGTTGCCAAATAACATTTGCCGGTAACGTCGTTTGTAAGGATACCTGCTGTAAACAGAGCCCGCAGCATCGTTTTATTTATCATTTCAGGAAATAAAGCTCCTGATATGAAAATGCGTAGACGTCGCAATACTCCCGACTACTGAAGACACATGCCCCTGTACTGTATAAAGGGCAAGCAACCCACATCGAGCCAGTGTCAGATGGGAGGAGACGCGGCGCCCAGAAGCAATTTGTATTTAGAAAAAAAATGTTTAACGATTTCGAGTACTTCTTACTCTCGACTCCACTTAAGCGCGAAATTCAGAGAACTCGCAATACGACAGCGTCCACGCGCGAAACGCCATATTTGCATGAACAACGTATCAATCCGCCCGACCGAAATCTTTCACACTATATTCATCCGCTACGCGAAATCTGCTACAGGCATGCTCAAACGCTAGAATTTGCGTTGTTCAATCAAAACACAATAAGGTAAGTGCGAAGATAAGGAAAACGTACCGTAGAAGAGTCAACAAATTGAAGACCACGCAACAAATCTTTAACAGCGCTTGTTTTTTTGTTTTTTTTGCAAATGGCGTTCAACAACACGTCTCAGATTGCTCGAATGTCGCTAACTTGCGTGTAGATGGCGCAGCTATTGCGAAGCCTGCATTAACGTCGTTTTGTTTTCGCTTAGAAGTGTGGCAGCTTGGGCTAGTTGGTATGACATGACAATAGTTATAGCGCGAGAACAGAACGACGACACAGAAACAAGAAGGATACACTTCGTATCCTTCTAGTCTCTGTGTGGTCGTTCTGTTCTATCGTCGTTTTGTTTTCGCACCTGGAACGTGGCTACAGTGCAGATGAAGTAGTACGTACATGAATAACTGCTTTTTGTAAAATGAGAACTTGTGCGCTTAGGTATGATTGTTAAGAGCATGTGAGCCAAACCATGCTACCACAGCCATGCTGGAAGGCTTGGGCAGGCCTTCACCGGACTGCTGCGTCCGGTGGAGACCCCCCCTCCCACCACCCCTGGCGCTGGTTTAGAATATTTACAACGGACAGTTGGCCGACATGTCAGGCATATTTTTCAGGGACTTTATGCCCGCTTCTTCTAACGCTATAGCGCTGAAGAGCTCGTTTAGCACGAATTCTGGTGTTGGCGGCGGCGGCGTCGTTTGTTGTGAGCAAAAAATCATCATTTTGTCTGCAACCGAAAAATCAGGATATTCGTTTTTTTTTTTATTAGCCGAACCCAGGCCGTCTGCATGGCAAGCGAGTGACCACAGATTCACACTATTGCTTAAGAGTGTTTCGGAAAAAAAAAAGATAAATTCATGCTATGCATAGGGACAAAAGTCTCCTTGGCGCTCGAATTATTACGTGGCCGAAACGTATATATAATCGCGCCAAGCGTCAAAACATGTGGAACCACAAGTGTGGTCCAGCCATTACCATTGATTGATGATTGATTTGATTGATCTGTGGTGTTTAACGTCCCAAAACCACTATATGATTATGAGAGATGCCGTAGTGGAGGGCTCCGTAAATTTCGATAACCTGGGGTTCTTTAACGTGCACCCGAATCTGAGCACACGGGCCTACAACATTTCCGCCTCCATCGGAAATGCAGCCGGGATTCAAACCCGTGACCTGCGGGTCAGCAGCCGAGTACCTTAGCCACTAGACCACCGCGGCGGGGCTAGCCATTACCATAGCCCCACTAAAGTATAGAGGAGGCTATGCCATTACAAAGTGTTCAGATATATCTAATCATCAATTGCAAACGCCTTAACAAAACCAGCAGCTGCGTAGGTTAATGTTAGGTGCCCAGTCGTTCGTTTACATGCGGCATGGTTGAAATCTGCACCGAGACCCGAAGGCACGCTAGCGAATGAGAAGTCGATGCGCACAGGGCCCGATTACGCTATCGGGCTCTACTTTATAAGGCCAAGTTCAATATCGTCAAGTTTTCCCTTTTCCATTTCAGGCTTTCAAAGATAGAAGTGGTGTGACGTGTCAAACATTGAGTAGAAAAAAATCACAGCATATCCACGTCGTGAATGATGACGAGTGGGGAGAAGCTTAGCAGAGTTTTATCGGCAAACCGTGAATCATCCGCTAGCCGCATTTATGCGTCCGTCCATGCATCCGTCCGTCAGTCTGTCTGTCAGGCAGACGGATGGATATGCATGGACGGGTAGACAGACAGTCTATCTGCCTGCATGTCCATCTGTCTGTATGTCAGTCTATCCGTTTGTTCATTTAGTGAACACTCCAAGTACTGCCATCTTGCACCTTTTGATCACATATTCATCATATATAAGTACCGCCATCCAGCAGACATTCGAAGGACTAAAACGAGATGTGATATGGTGAAAAACTGAAGTCGCCACTTCAGCTATTACAAAATAAGTCCTGAACGGGGTAGAGACTGCTTTACAGAACACGAAAATTCTACTGAGAATACAAATCAATCTTGACTTAATCAGTCAGCGAATTGCTCTTGCTCAGACTTTCTAAAAAATAGAGGGCAATTTCTTGGTTGTACACGACCAGGTGCCCTGCGACATGCAATAGAGCAGACGCTACGCATTTTACAGCGAAAGCTGTCACATCACAAGGGCAGTGCATGGTGGGAAAGCCTTCCAGCATTTTGGAGCAGCCATTGGAGCAGGTAAAATCTGTCTTTGGATCAGCTACTTCTGTGTTTGGAGCACGCACGGGCTTTCCATGACACACACAGAAGAAGAAAATTTAGCTTTATTTAGTTCAATTTTTCCTATCTTTACATAATCATTTATATACAAAAGCAGGACACCCACAAAATAAGCCCAAAAATAAACAAAAGTAGGTTTAAGTATTCTCTGTTGCCACGTTATACCTGCGAAATACGAATATTTTGATCTCATTGGCCCTCCTAAGTTTCTGTCTTCCCGGTTTGTTCACTGACCCACTCTGCTCTCTTCTTGTAACCCATCATTTTCCTTTCACTGCGTCGCTGCGTCGTCCTCAATTTAAGCTGAACCCTCTTTGTAACTCTCCATGTTTCTGCTCCATAGGTAAGTACTGGCAAGATGCAGCTGTTATGTACCCTCCTATTGAGGGTTAGTGGAATATTACCATTCATGATTTGAGAATGCTTGCCGATTGTGATTCACCCCATATTTATTTTTCTGGTTATTTCAATCTCATGGTTCAGCTCCGCGGTTATTACCTGTCCTAAGTAGACATATTCCTTTGCAACTTCCAGCATCTCTCCACTTATCGGAAACTGATGTTTTCTGCCGAAACTGCTGCACATTACTTTAGTTTTGTGCATATTAATTTTCAGACCTACTTTCCTGCTTTCCATGTCCAGTTCAGTAATCATAAGCTGTAATTCGTGACCTGAGTTACTCATCAAGGTAATGTCATCAGCAAACCGCAGGTCACTAAGATCATCATCATCAGCCTGACTACGCGCACTGCAGGGCAAAGGCCTCTCCCATGATCCACCAATCAACCCGGTCTTGTGCTTTCTGCTGCCACATTATATTTGCGAACTTCTTAATCTAATCGGCCCACATAACTTTCTGTCTTCCCTTCTTGTGTTTGCCTTCTCTGGAAATCCAGTCAGTTACCCTCAATGATAGTGGTTATCCTGCCTACGTGCCCGGCCCATATCCATTTCGTCTTGATTTCAACTGTGATATTCTGAACCCTCGTTTGTTTCCTTACCCACCCTGCTCTCTTCTTGTCTCTTAAGGTTACACCTATCATTTTCTTTTCCATCGCTTGCTGTGTTGTCATCAATTTAAATTTAACCCTCTTTGCAAGCCTCCGGGTTTCTCCCCATCACCTCCCCCATGCTTTTTAACTTAGTCATGATTGGCCTAGCCCAACAATTACAGCAAGTCGACAACATCAAAAATACCATCTGCGCCGACGACATGACCATTTGGGCTTCAAGTGGAATCAGCCTTCCAGACAGCGATTGACACGTCTGAGGCCTATCTCCAGGAAACTGGACTGCGCTGTTCACCGGCTCTATCGAAGCTTCTTCTCTACAAGCTCACACAGCGGGGACACCCCCCAAGCATCAATTCGAGTACCGACGCAGCGACACCATCACCCCACACCTTCGAGATAGCAGCCCGATCCCGCACGTCTCTAGTATCCGGGTCCTTGGCCTCGCTATCTCAACCAATTGTTCTAACGCCTTGACTTTCAACAAGATCTCTGCGAAATCTCTAAACAGCGACTCGCTCTCTGTATTTCGTGCCGACCGGTTGTGCCCCCGCAATCTCCGACGACAGTGCAGCTCTGGCGGACTGGCTCGTCCTACGCCATCTCTTGCCGCCGACAAGAGCTCTCGCTGAGTGGTGCCCCGTCCTCGGACTCCTGCGACCGTGTCCATCTTTCCTATCTTCTCCTTGGTTCTGGGTGTCGCTGTCTCTGTGCCACGTTCTCCCCCCCTCTATATCTCTATACATTTAATCCTGTCCTTTTAATCCCTCCTTACCCCCATCCCTTGTGAGCTACTGTTGAGGTGTCGTACTCTGATGCAGACAGTTACGGGGCTCACTTTTATCTTCTTTTCTCTTTTAAGAATCACATAAGAAAGCAAACAGCCTACATCTTCTTAAATTTAAATCTAACCCATGAGGTAGGCTCAAAGGAGAAAGCCTTCTCCGCCTCGTGCAGTCCTTTTGTACTATGGCACATTACCTTCGTTGGTGCGTACCTCTATTGGTACCATGCTGAGCAACACAACCTTCTTCCCCTCGTGCAGTCCTTTTGTTTTATGTGACATTACCTACGTTGCTGCATACCTCTACTGGTACCATGCTGAACAACACAAGCTCGACACCCTCATTTGAGGGGTCTACAAGCAAGCGCCAGCTAACTTGTAGATCACAACACCCTTTCCGAACATAACGCTCTCAGATTGAACGGCTCACCTTCACTGAAACGGGACGCTCTATTCTCTCTATGCTTGGCTTCAATTATCAGCAACAGTGCCCCATACAGTTCCTATTCCTAGGAACTGCTTGGGGCCCTATGGATACTATGCCTTGAAACGGATCCTATCCCTAAAAACATGCATCCGGAATATAACAGGGAGGGCCCGGTACAAAGCTCGGGCCGCAGCTATCATGAAAGCCCTTGCCCACGTACCTGGTGTCACATTTCTTGACGCAGCTCAATACTCTCATGGCACAAGTTCTGTGGCTGTTATTTCACGCGATGGAGTCCTTCACCACGCCACCAGTGTATCTACTGCCACTGCCGAGGCGGCTGAAGAAGTGGCCATTGCCCTGGCCTTTAGACCGCACCTGTCACACAATCGTGTCCGACTCTCGCTCTGCCGTTACTAACTTCACCAAAGGCCGCATCTCCGCTCAAGCGCTCCGCTTTTTACGCATTGTTTGCGGGTGCACTATGCTCGCTGCACTTCACAAAGAAAACTGAATTGGGCTGAATTGGGCTATTTCAGAAAGCTTATTATCCCCTCTTTTCAATGACATCTGATTTTAATGCCTGGTCGAAAGCGTTACGTAGTAGCAATAAAAATAGTGAGAGCAACAAAAGCATTTTTGCTGTACAAGCCTCCGTTGTACTGCGAGTACGGCGAAGCTGTTCAACGTAACAAAGCGGAGTTTACTATGCCTTTAGACAAAGTGCCATTAAAGGTTTTTATGGAGAGATATTGGACATACACTAATTAGTGATTTATTTATGTTTCAATGAAAATGGACAAAATAATGAAAGTTTGTGTAGGGTTATTTTTTTTCCTTTACATAGCAGAACCATAATATTTATTGGCTATGTAGACTACATTAGACTTGTTTTCCATGCAAAGTCGCTTAGTGCTCTGGCGAAAACTTAATAAATTATTATTGTGTCAATGGGGCAGTTTATGGCTGTACTTAGTCGCACATTACCGATGAAACGACAAAAATATACAAGCTGATACTCTGAACCTCTATATAATGAAGCAGCAGGCTCCTTTCTGTGATACTATGAAGAGAAAATTCTTTTATCTTTAATAAGAAACCCCCAAGACAGCATTGAATGTAGCTAATTTTTCTGCTGGCCAGTTCCGTAGAAACTCGCGTTTTTTCTTCTTTTAGATGCTAACTACCAACGAATATTGCACATTAGTAGATGCATATTGTGTTTTATATCTATTTGTGTTCACTAACTTGATCACTCAGTGCTTCAAACTAAATATTTTCAATAAATCATAAATCTCACAGGCTTTTTTTGGTGGAAGCTTCGTCTATTAAATGAAAAATCAAATTGTTTTATGTCAGTTCAAACGTTCGCCATGTGGCACAATTAAACATAATGAAACGGGTAAAACAGGTATGGGTTATATCTCCAGGCTTCATAGTTTGCCTCACAAGGTAAGTTTAGTCGCCGCGCGTAACAAACACCAACCGTATAAGGATGAGGGCTGAGTAATGAATCATTTCCACTTGCACCACGTCAGCAGGTGGGGCGGTGTCATCAAGTGGCAAATGGTTTCGGTACGCCAGAAAATTACACGTTCGTCACACGTTCGCAGAACCAGCGTTTGCCGCCGCGTCGTTAGTAATTTGCACCTCTTCGTGGTTCAGCTGCTCGTGTTTTGCGCGTTCCTTTGAGTTCTTTCATACCTGTGAGGCTTGAAATTGTGAAAGGAAGGACGCTGACATGCCGTGAGAATTATATGTATGTAGTGCTGCTTCAAAGGGGACACGATGTTCTTTTTTTTCTTTCTTGCCTTGCATATGAATACTGTTCAGCTTTCACATACCCGACAAAATACAAAAGTACCACAAAATACAATAAGAAACCATCAGCTCTGAGCTGACTATTGATCAATACTTTGACATTCGTACCAATGGTTCGATGCTCACAGTCCACTCAGGTACATCCTCTTGTCCCTTCACCACTTCAAGGAACTGGCACACTTATTCGCAGAAATATTGTCACACAGATCGCACTTCTACATCCGTATTTTCGGTGGACGTTACCAAACTTTGTATTGGCCGAGAATTTTAGAGTAAGCCTGTATGGTCAACGAAGAATAAACTGACTTCGACGCCTATGAGAAAGACCACATGAAGAAAAAAAATAGTGCTGATACATACACTGTGTAGCACTGACAAACATTTTTGATGCGAAGCATTTCTTTGCGTACTGAAAACACTTTTGGCGTCTATCAGCGTATCTATCTATCTAGCCGTTTACGTCGGGGTGCTCTCGTGATTGCGTGAACCAAAATTAGTATAGGAGGATAAGATAGCTTCATGAATATAACGCGATAGTCAAGACATGAGTACTTTCATAATACCTTCCACTAGAGAGTGGCACAAATCTGCGGCCGGGTATGTGCTACTGGTATGCGCGTATGTGCCACAGGTGATCAACACTTGGAATCTACCCAGCAACGACGAGAACACATAGGAGCAGTTTCAACACTTGAGCGTTAAGAAAACTTGACATCGGCAACGTTGATCCGACGAATTCAAAGAATAAATGTCAAGGTCTCAGCAGGAATCGAACCCAAGCATTATACATGGCATTCAAGCATTCTACCACAAAGCCATGCCAGGTCTCAGAACTACTTTTCAAATAGACCCCAATGGTCGTGAAACGTTAATTGTGATTATACAAACATCTGCAACGTGTGTCTGTGCGTGCAAGATTTGTATATATATTTAGCGTCATATCATGACGTGTCGCGATATAAAAATTGCAACATGGTCACCTTCCCTACGCACTGCTTCGCATAACGTCGATTATTAAGGTACGTAGGATATGCCAATTTATTTTTTGAAAAACTGTGGCGGCAACCTATATGACAAACTTGTTGACGGTGCCTGTAAGTCAATATAAAAAAAACTTCAACTTTCCGGAACAAATAGGTCCTGCTGATATAGCAGAAGCATAAAACAAAACTAGATTCTGTATCTGTTTTGCTTCCAGAAAAGTTATGCGTTCCGATTACTTTAGAAATGCCAGCATGCCCGTGCTTGCTAGAAAAAAAAAAATGAGAATGAAAAATAAAACAACCATTTCAAATGAAACCTCTTAAAAGCACTTCATATATTTACCGATCAGTCCCATCCTGAGACGTCACGTCATTTTCGCAGGCACAATACTCTACAACGACTCTTTCACAATAAAACCATGCATATGGCACCGAAGGAAGAAGAAAGACCGAAGTATTGCAACACATTATTTTTAGTACTCTGTATTCTCTTTGACACATGTATCTACGTGCGTAACAATTACACTTGCATAATTGAAATACATCAGCTTTTTTTCGAATATTCTTCGTACGTTCAAAAATCACCGATTGAAGTGTATTTTGCCTTTTCCAGTGAATGGCAACTGATATAGCAGAAAATAAATAAATCTTGGATAGCATGTAAAAGTTTCAGTGCACAATTTACGGTACACGAACTCGATATTCTATACAATAAGGAAAATTAGTAAATTACTGTACTCTATGCAGCCACTGCATGTTTATACCATAGATGTTACTTTGTAATCACCATTAAGTGACCCCAGAGTGCTACGTAACTCTCGTTGATAATCTTAGCATCGCTGGCGTCGTCTGGCGGACATACACGTGCGGCGGGTTCCCCTTCGAAGGGGAGTCAATGGTTAAAGCAGTGCCCCCCACTCCATCGATGCATTGTATGGGTGCACATTCTAGGCACCATAGTATGGGACAGACTTCGCACACCGACTTTTAGGGGACAAGGGAGGGGGGGGGGTGCGCCCGTTGTGTACTCACGTGTGCACGCCTATGCTAACAGATGTACATATATACTCAGTTTCATACATCAGGTGCAACGCTGTGAAAGCTATGCAAGAAGTTCGGCCAGAAACACGTGTGGCTTCGAGCGTCTCGCGCTTAACTTTCATCGTTGTAAACGCTCGTGCGAGACGGGCACAAACGCGCCTGCGGAACGTCGCGAAAGGCTAAAAGTAAAACATCAAGAAAAAAGAACCAAGACAAGCCGTATAACGGGGCGTTTTTATCTCCGACCCACAAAGCAGGGAGAAGAAAATAAATCATGTCTCAGATGCAAAAATAATTGTACTAGTTCTTAGTGCGAACGCATTAATTGTAAAAATTCTCGCCAACCTTCACAGCGTTGCACTTGATGTAGGAAACGGAGTATTGGAAAAGACATTCGTAGGACACATGAACATGGGCTCAGAGGTGTGGCTCTTATGTGGGTGCCGCCATAATCCCTTATTATTTTCGAATACGCATAACCGCCCTCTCTCCCGCCTTCCCACTAAGTGTGACGCGGAGCTCGATTGTGCTGCTACTCGATAATCTGAGTGTTCGTGCAGTTACGTTGCATTCGGAAATCTGTTCTTGCCGAAAATTAAGGATGTCCTAAAGCAAACACTTCGTGGGAACTTAGTTTACCACGATTTAGGCAGTAGCACCAAGATGGTGAAAGCAAGACGGGAAACAGCGTGAGCCAACTTATGGATTATCCCAACGTCATCCCATATACTAGGTGGTTCATGTAATTCTCATGAAAAGTTTGAGAAAAAGTATGGGCTCTAGGAGCTTCGAGCTCCTATATATTAGCGTAAATCATCTGTTCAACTAATCATCAAGAGGCACTTTATTTTGGTAACCCTTTATCGTAGTTGGAGAGGTTGAAATTTAGCCAATACCCTCAGGATCCTCAAGTTATCTTGTGCTGAAATGCACCTGGCTGTTTTTGTAGCGTAAACTACATTGGGTGAGGTTGAGCAGTTTCGCTGGCAAGAAAAAAAAAAGGGGGGGGGGGGGTGGACGCGCTCGCGCGACGCTACATCAAGCCAGTGCCAAGGTCACTCGAAAAGAAGGTTAGTGTCAATGCCAGTGCACTCAAACGCTTCAAAGCGCTTGGTTGATGTCATTTTCAATCGTTATTCCATGGACCTGAGTGAGTCAGGGAGACAGAGAGAGCGCGTGTTTTTGTATGTGCGCGCGTGTGTTATCACTTTCGTGAACGACGCTGGTTTCATTCTGCCAGCTGTCACCGGGGCACCTTTCGTCGTGTCGTTGAAACGACGGCCACAGTTGGCGGATTGTAGGTGAAAGACGCCGTGTGTGTTTGTGCTCCTTGGTTTTCATCGGCTGATTTCCAACATACAGGACACGCGATTTGCGACATACAAGACACGCGCGAGGCGACGCTGACCGTTTTTGTGCGAGCAATTTCTCGCCTTTTCCAAGCGTAGATGAGTGGCGTCGTCTGGTGTCATCTTTCGTACTTTTGCGAGAAGGAGGAAGTGGAACCACCACCTTAAAGACAGCATGATCTCGCTAACATGGATTCCCGCCCATGCGGGCCATGTCCACACACACTTCCCCAAACTCAATGAGGTCACCCACCCTATTGGAGAAAAGAGCCTAGAAGTAAATAGGAGAAGAAGGGTTGGATGAACGTGACGGCCATGGCTGGTAGAGCAGAAAGCGGATAGGGGCCGTTGGCAGGGCAGTAAGAGTCGTAAGACCTGGAAGTGTGGGGTTGCAGGGGACATCACATGGTCCTACAGCTTGGATGATAGTCCCGTGGGATCCAAGTATGCCAGGAGGCTTGTAAAGGCTGGTCCCTAGCAGATGGCCGGGAAAAGCATGTCGTCCTGGTTGCGTGTCGGTAGGCCGAGAGTGCGGTGCGCCAGGAGGAGTGAGCTTCGCTGCTGGATATGCGCTGGGCACACAAGCAGCAGGTGTTCCAAGGTCCCGACCTCTCCGCAGGTGGAACAGTCCGGCATAGCTGCAAGCCCGAGTCGGTGCCAGCGAGCTGCTGCCTTATGGCATCCTATGCGTAGTCGCAGCAGGAGGTCACGTTGCTGCCTGGTGAGGCCTCGCTCTGTTAGTGGCAGAACTAGCCACTCCTGGGCCACCCTTGCGTCTGGTTGGCAGGCCCGGAGGTGTCATCGCATTAGCTATCTTGAGAAGTCACCGCCCATGACGGTTGTGCTGAGGCATGGCCGGGCTAGACTGCACCTGCGCGCGCTTCTTTCCTTACGGCCTTCTCACCCGTCGCGAATACAATGGGAGATGATGATGATGATGAAAACATTTTATTATGAAAATTCAAAGAAAACGGAGAGGGTCCCTATTCCAGGACTCCTATGGTAACCTCTGTGACAGCCCAGGCCCTGAGAATGAGAGCCCGGCAGACCTCGGGGGCGCCGTCGCGAAAGGTGCCTTTCCACTGCTCTGGGTTGGAGGGAGGGGAGGGAAGTAAGCGGCGGAGCACTCTACGGTAACGTGAAAAGTTGTGGGGATATCGCCACAGCCTGGACAGGCATCAGTATAACGAGTCGGGTATATTTTATTCATGAAGGGGAGATTCGGAAAAGTTCGGGTCTGCAGTTGGCGAAGTGCGACAGCCTGCTCGCGGGTGAAGGAGTCAGGTGGGAGTGGGTGTTGCTGTCGTTGGCGAATGTAATGTTGTGTGACTTCATGATATGTTAGAAGTGGAGAACCTGGCTCTGTGTTGGCCACCTCACTGCGCGGGGCCACTCGAAGGGTGAGTTCTCGAGCAGCCGCATGAACGCGTTCAATACCCGAAAGTGAGGCATGACCAGGAGTCCAGCGC
Organism: Rhipicephalus annulatus; assembly: GCA_013436015.1. Classification (NCBI taxonomy): domain Eukaryota; kingdom Metazoa; phylum Arthropoda; class Arachnida; order Ixodida; family Ixodidae; genus Rhipicephalus; species Rhipicephalus annulatus. The sequence goes on along the minus strand of WOVY01010683.1, from coordinate 579,705 downwards.
AGGTGTATGATGTGGCTGTAGTGTGAAGCAACTTTGGATGTGCGTAAGAGAATAGAATGAGAGCTTTTGGGAATGCCGCGACCCGTTATAAAAGCCCGACATGCCGCTTGCGAATCGGTTAGTATGTTTCCGCGGAGAGGCACAAGGTGTGTTGTATCGCCTAGGTAACCGCCAGGATCTCACCCGAATTGGTGGCTGGAGATGAGGAAGATATTGAGACCGCACTTATGATCTCATGAACCACTGTGTGTCCGTTTGTCGTGCGAGCCGCGTCCGTGTAGTACACCTTGTTCTCCTCAACGTCACTGAAAGTGCGATTCAGGTATCTCACCCGTGCTTGCCCACGACCGACGTTACGCTCAGAAATGTAACTTAGAAGTGTGGCAGTTTGGGCTAGTTGGTATGACATGAAGATAGTTATAGCGCGAGAACAGAACTTGTCTCTTTGTCGTCGTTCTCTTCTCGCGCTATAATTACGCTCAGAGTGCATGTTTCATGAAAGAGGATGTACGCGAAGCACTAGAGTTATTTCGAGTGACACAGAAGTACCCTGCGTTTCAGGAGGTTCAGGGGGACTGGGTGACCCAGGTGGTGGAGTACGTGTCTACCCGTTGGTGTGAGAAGAAGGCGTTGGTGCTGACTAATCTACTGGGCCTGGAGTATTTCATTTCATTTATTTATACTGTTAGCCCAGAAGTGGGCCGTTACAGGGTGGAGGTACAAACAATTATTTGCGAAAAAGAAGTACCGTACAGGTCTCGAGATAATTTCTCGGTATTATTGTGAGCAGCAACTCGAAGTTATACATAACAAGAAATGGAACACACATGCAATGCAATACATACGCGCAGAACACCACATGACGCATTTGAGGCGGCACTTTTGCACCACGCTGAAGATTTGAAAGTCAACTACTACAGCCTCATGCAACCAAAAAGTACACACGCACACCACTGTTATTCAGAAAATAAACGTTTTAGATTCTGTTCAAATGATGTAAGCGAGAAACAACCAATTATAGACTCTGGCAGGATATTCCAATCTTCAATAGCACGTGGAAAGTAACTAAACTTAAAGCAATCGTTACGTGGGACTAGGGGTGGTATGTACATATTATGTCGATGTCTGGAGTGTTCTTGTGTGTTGACCTGGAAGTAATCTGAATAGTTTAGTTTAAAATGATTATGAATTAACTGGAAGAGGAATTTCAGACGCTCAATCCTCGTCCTAAGTTCAAGACTATCCAGTCCAGCTGTTTTACAAAGTTCAGTAGGTGAATGGTGTCGGCGACATTTATTAAAAATAAATCTCGCACCAAGTCGCTGTATTTTTGCTATTTTATTGCAGTTTGTCTTAGTGTAAGGGTTCCAGACAATTTTAGAATATTCGATAATAGGTCTGACAAGGGTTTTGTAAGCAAGACACTTTATATCAGATGGGGCGGTATAAAGATTACGTCTAGGGCTATACAGTGTCTTGGTAGCCCTGGAGCATACATTATCAATATGAGTGTTCCACCGGAGGTCGGGCGTGAACCATAACCCAAGATATTTATAGTTTTGAACACGCTTAAGGAAAACATTGCCAATCTGGTAGTTGTAATCTAGAGGTGCTTTCTTTCTAGTTATAGTCATAAAGACTGTTTTTTCTGTGTTCAAACTCATTTGCCATTCTTCGCACCAATCCTTTATTCTTTGAAGATTGTTGTTTAGATTAACATGGTCATGTTCAGTCTCGATTCTGCTATAAACAACACAGTCGTCAGCAAACAACCTTATCGGGACCTTAACCCGGTTTGGTAGGTCATTAATATATAACAAAAATAAAAGGGGACCCGGCACGCTCCCCTGGGGAACTCCGGAAATAACTGCAATTGCTCTAGACTGATTATTTTTTATTTGAACAAACTGCTGACGGCAGCTGAGATAGGATGAAAACCATTTTGTCAAGTTGTTATTTTGAAACGTTTTGTCAATTTTAAACAGGAGCTTTGAGTGCGACACTTTATCAAATGCCTTTGCGAAATCCAAATATACCACATCAGTTTGACCACGCAAATTGATAGTTTTTGAAAGATCATGAACAAATTCGATTAACTGTGTAGTTGTAGATAAGCCTCGGCGGAAGCCATGCTGCTTCGAAAATAATAGATTGTGCGTATCAAGATAGGACATCAGGTGTTTGTTAATAATGTGCTCGAGTATCTATGAACATGTACTGATAAGCGAAATAGGACGGTAGTTGCGCTCGTCCCGTGAGGAGCCACTTTTGTGAACAGGGGTAATTTTAGCCCGCTTCCACGCTAGTGGAAAAGAGCCACTGCGCAGGGACGGCTGAAATATTTTTGTAAGGAAGCGAGCCGCCCATTCAGCGTATCTGTACAGAAATTCGTTAGGTATACCATCAGGGCCGGGGACTTTTCTTGTATTTATATTAAGTAAAAGATTTAGGACACCCTCTTCGCTAATTGCCACATCATCGATCGGCCGCTGCAATGATGACGTAGAAAACTCGGGCAAAATGCCATTATCATGAGTAAACACAGAAGCAAAAAAAGAATTGAAATCATCAACACGTTGTTGAGTAATTTCAGGAGGCCTCGGGGAGCTTGCTGGGGTAGTTATAAAGCGCCAAAACCTTGAGGGGGCTTCCTTCAAGTATTTCGTCAAAGTCACATTGAAAAACCGATCCCTGGATTGTTTGATCAGACGTTTCAGTTCTTGTCTCATTAAGAAATGCAAGCTGTTTCTTCAGGGGTACAATTTTTTGCACAAGATTTTTGTTTCCGTTTTAGTTTTCTTTTTGTGTGAATGATTTCTCTGGTAATCCAGGGATTGGTTTTACAAATGCGTTTTCTAATCCTGGGTACATAGCTGTCTATGCACTTCCCTACAACAATTGAAAATAAATGCCATAGCCTATCAGTGCTGCAGTCAGTGTTGTAAAGGACCTGAAATTCATCAAAGGACCTTTCAAGATAGTCCAAAATAGACACATCATCAGCCGCCATAAAATTCAATACAGTACTAAGTGTGGGTTTACGCAAGGTGTCTGGGGACAAAGCTAGGTGCGTTACTATATACCATTCTGTGGTCGAACAGGCCTTCTACAACTTCACAACGGCTGAGTAACGGCAACAGCTTTGGGGACACAAAAACCAAATCAAGGATAGATGACCTTGTAGTCCCTATCCGAGTAAATTCGGTGACACTTTGCGTTAGCCCGTAGCAGAATACCAACTCCAGTAGTTGCTCTGCACTTGCAACCTGTTCAGATCCAGGAGACTGGGATAGCCAATTAATATCCGGAAGATTGAAGTCCCCTAATAATAATACGTTATCTTGGAGGCTAAAATTAGAATCCATAAAATTTCTTAGCTTTGCGATTATATCCAGGGAGTAATTCGGCGCTCTATAAATCCCTCCAATATACACAGTTCGCTCGCAGAACCCACACCTAATCCACAACATTTCTATGTCACAATTATCATCCAACACTGAAAACCTAATGTTGTCTTTAATAAGAAACGCAACACCACCACCTCTTCCTTGCCGGTCTTTTCTAACAATTATGTAACCAGGAGGTGTTACTTCGAAATCTGCTACATCCATATGTAACCAAGTCTCTGTTACGACCATTATATCCGGTTCATGCTCCAGGATTGCGGCTTCAACTGCATCAGCTTTATTCAGCAAACTTCTGGCGTTTACATTAATAACCTTAACAGATGCTGTTGGTCTCGATTTGCATCAGTCAGAGCTGGTGAGACCTGGGCTAGCATACCTGAATCGCTCTTTGGTAGCCTCATTCCAGCCATAGAGAACATTGTTTACTTTCAGTTTATCGATGATTAGTTTGACATTTGCTCCCTTTGCTCTTTCATCCGCTGATGACCGGACGGCTTCTTTCAGGTATTTTCTTTCCTAGACGGTGAATTCTCTCAATGAAGCTACACTTTGAGCCAAGTAATTTGTCAAAGATATTGTCATTCAGCTTACTTAAGAGTACTGCCACATCCTCAGATTCTTCTTCTTCCACTCCGCGTAAAATAAGGTTATTGCGTCTAGAACGATTATCTAAGTCATCGATCTGCCTGGCAAGAGCCGTCAATTCACTGTCATGGCGACCAACACTTGATTCTATCATAGTAAGCCGGTTCTGTGCTTCACCCAACCCTTTAAGTTGTTTTTCAATAGTCTGTAGCCTAACATGCATGTCGGAAATGCTGGCATCCGTAGATGACTGCTTGGTCTGAATTTCATTAACTTTAGCTAGTAGTTTACTCTGGTTACTTAATATTTCCTCCAGCATTTTTTCAACCTCGGGCCCAGGATTTTCCTCTACGTCACCGGACAACTTCAGTAACAGGCTTACAACTGAAACACAGTCGTTTAAGCAACCAAGAACAGTGTGTGGACTCGGCAGCACAATCAGGCAGGTACAGTTACTACGAAAACCATACTTTCGATCACCAACCTGCACAAGTAGAGGCACGTAAGGCGACATCGTCACGGCGGTGCTGCCGTGTCCACTGAAGGTCAAGACCATGGCCCTTGCTTTTATATGCTCCGGGCAGCTTGCTATCGGGGAGGCGGAGGACGTCATCGTGCTCCACGGGGGTGCGCAGTCGACGAAGTCCACGTGGCACAACATCGTTGACGCCACTGGCGGTGATCTAGTTGCGCAGTGGTTGAGTTCCTTCGAGTGCTGGTGCGCATTCTTCATCGGGGTCCATTGGTAGTATTGTCCAGCGATAATATGGGCCGCTGCTGCGTCCGCGAAGAACCACGCCAAAACCTGCACAAGTAGAGGCACGTAAGGCGACATCGTCACGGCGGTGCTGCCGTGTCCACTGAGGGTACTGTGTACTTCTAGTGACAAGAGACGCTGCGTAGAAGTATAGTGCGGAACGCCCAGAGCGACTTTGATGGCCTTACGGATGAGTGTGTCTACCTGTTCATGTTGTCCTTGCGTGAGCCGGTGAAATGGAAGGTGATAACTGAAGCGGCTTATAATGCACGCATCCACTAGTCGAAGCATGTCCCGCTCCCCTAGTCCCGAGCGTCTATTACTTACGCGTCGGAACATGGCGATGATCTGCACCATCCGGCGAGAGAGTATGAAGATGGTGTGTCATGCCCTGCCATCTGCTTCAACGTAAAGTTCAAGGATGCGTGCTCGCTCTATCAGCGGGATAGGTGTTCCTTCGACGAGTACACTGACGTGGGGTGGGGGATTTTTATGGCGGCCGCGAAAGACAAGAAGTTCAGACTTGTTTAGAGCACAATTAATGAGACCACCCCGTCGAGCATAATCCGACACGACCTCTGCCGCTTGTTGAAGCCGGTCTTGAATTTCGCCGTCGGAACCCCGAAACGTCACAACGTGATATCGTCGGCATAGATGGCATATGGTGCAGGTCCTCAATTTGGTCAAGTTGTTTAGGGAGACCTGACATAGCGATATTAAATAATTCTGGTGAAATAACAACTCCTTGAGGGGTGCCTCTGTTTGGGAGGTGGATGATACTCGAGCGATGTGGGCCTATACCAATTGTTGCAGTATAATCACGAAGAAAGGCTCTGACAAAGTTATAAACGTGAACCACGCAGCGTGATTCGCGAGGTTGCTGAGAATGAGGTCGTGTTCCACATTTTCAAAGGCCGACTTAAGGTCCAGAGCAATCAAAGCGCGGGTTTGGGCACCCCACGATGGACCCAAGACCTGCTCTTTCAACTGGAGCAACAAATCTTGCGTGCGTAAGTGCGAGCGAAAGCCGAACTGCGTATGTGAGAAGAAAGACTGGCTCTCGAGAAATGGCTGCAAGCACCGCAGGACATGTTCCATGAGCTTGCCTATACAAGACGTAAGGGAAATCGGTCGTGCATTTTTGATGGGGATGGGTTTTCCCTGTTTTGGGATGTGGGAAATTTCTGCATGTTGGAGTAGCGTGCCGTTCCGCCAATGCTCGCTAAACGTGTCCACCAGGTGCGTAAGATCTGCGTCATTGAGATTTCGAAGTGTCGTGTACCGTATGTGGTTAGTACCCGGCTCTGAATTCTTGTGGATATCTTCTAACACGGAGCGGACCTCTTGAATTGTGATTTCGGCATCTAGGGCACTGGGCGAATCTGTGCCGTATAGGTATGGGTGATACTGGGGACTCGCTCCAGAAGGAATATAACGTGCTTTTAATTCATGCAGGAGACGGTCAGAAGTGTCTCTAAACGAATGAGTGAGGATAATTCAACCGTTTTTGAGTCTGTGTCTTCGTGCCCGTTAGGTCTATAAGTGCTCGGAGAATGTTCCATGTCTTAGCAGTACTCAGGGTGCCGTCAAGACGATTACAAAATCCCCTCCAGTTGTTTCTCGTAAGAGTCTGGGCGTATTCCTGGGCTTGTCGCGTGATACGCGCAATCGGAAGTTTCAGTTTACGATTTAGGCGCTGACTCTTCCAGCGCTTTGTCAGTCCCCTTCTAGCGCCCCACAAGTAGAGCAGGTGCGGGTCGACGTCGGGATTGATGGGCGTTGTGGTGATCTACTGCGTGGTATAGCATCGAGGTCAGCCGTAAGGGCCGCAGGTCAGTCGTCGTAACCATCGTCGTAGACTGGCAGTCCGTAGCTCTCGAAAATTATCCCAGTTCGTTATACGAACTTTACGTTCAGGCCGGTGCGACCTGGCAAGAGGAAGGGTGGTTGCGATAATATGGTGGTCACTCTCAAGAGTTTCGTCTAAGGGTCCACTTGAAATGACTGCGTCAGTAGCCATGAGATCAGGACGCGTATCTCGTGAGACGCTATTCCCGACGCGGCTCGGTTGTGTGGGATCAGTGAGCAACGTGAAGCGCATATTGCATATGTCCCACAATTTTGTTCCTTTTCCAGTGTTCTTATATAGGATATCCCCAAACCGAGTGCGCTGCATTGAAATCTCCGCTACAACGTATTACCGAACTTACTAAATTCTGTAAATAGATAATGAAAATTGTGCGTGCTGGAACGAGGGAAACTGTAAATATTTAGAATGAAAAGACTTTCGCTGCATTTGGTGTGTGTGATTATTTCTATAATTTGATGGGGAACGTCAGTGGCGACCGAATGTAGGCGTACTGTGAGGCGGTTAGACACAAGTGCACCTATGAGACCCAAATCACTACCGTACACTTCGAAACCTGCAAGGGAGGGGGTGCAGTTCGGCTGCCGAAGGAGTATGACGTCGGGAGCCATTGAGGTCATAGCAATGTACTGCTGCAGGGGGCCCCGCTTGCGGTGGAACCCCATGCAGTTCTATTGACAGACCACAAGATGATACGGGTTACGCGTCGCCATCTTCACTACTAAGAGACGCAGGGCGTGTGTGTGGGTGGGAGCGCTTTGTGTTCGGTGCAAGTGTTAGAGCAGGGGTGAACTCCTGGTGCATTTGTTGCATGTTTCGCTCACTTTGTTGCCATATTACGGTAGACAGAGTGGAGATACTGTTACTGATTAAGGTTCGGAGCGTCGCTACTGTGTTTTTGAGTGTGTCCTGCTGCGCTGACACCGCCTGATTGACTATATCGCGGAACTCTTGCCTAATAGTAGCACACGCGGTCTGTATCTCGCGTTGCAGTTGAGCTTCTAGATCACGCAATGCAGCCTCCATTTCTGCACGAAGCTGATGAAACGCATTGGGGTCTGAATTATGTGTCATGTGTAAAAGTGGAGCTAAGGTTGGGGACGGGGAAGTGGAGGAATGTGAGAGCAGGGGAGGCCCCTTCGCCCAGCTTACCTCCCGAGGTTTTGTCAGGTGTTCCTTGGCTCCGGCTCCTTGATCCTTGTTTGGCTGGTTGACGTCTTTCAACTGGAGAGAAGTCTGGTTCGTCAGCAGTGGTGCAGCGTCTTCCGAAGTGGCCGCCCGCTTTACAGGTAGTGGTTGCGAACCCGTCCTGGAGTGGGAACGAGGAAGGTCTTGCTCCGTGACCCCCGCCTGGACCGAGACCTGGATTTCCTACCCGGAGTAGGACCTCCTGCTGACAAGTCGCCCTGTGACGACGATGATGGTGCGAGGTGATGCTCTACATGTCGCTGTTGTTGTTCCTGCTGAAGTGCCTTCCGGACCCGTTGCTTGTTGAAGGGAGGCCGAACGCGGGCGTGACAGCCCGTGTCAGCGGTGGGGTGATCTCCTCCGCATGAACGGCACTTCGGCGAGCATGAGTGCCCCGGTGTCGGATTCTCAAAACCGCACGTCTTGCATGTGACGCAAGTTGGTGTAGGGCAGTTGTGAGAACGATGTCCCAACCGGATACAAACCGTGCAAACTTGCTTGCGGGGGCGATGCACGTAGCACCAGTATTCAGCGCCGTAATAGCGTATGTATCGAGGCACCTGCAGACTTTCGAAGGTAATGAGGGCCATGCTCGTTTTACCCATCATTCTTGCCTCTATAACGGTGTGGGCAGGGGTAACGAGAAGATCCATAAGTTCTAAGGGGCTTGTTTCCGGGTCGACGCCATAGATAACGTTTTTACACGAATTGTCAGGGGCGGGAATGTAAAAGGACACAGCATATAGGTATGCTCGCCCATGCGGAGGTGCTGGACACTGTAGAGGTTTAGGGCAATGTGCTCATGATGCCTGCTTACAACAGCGACATTTTGTTCAGGGCGCAAACAGAAAACTAGCCGGTCGACTTCGGCAGGAGGTAGGCTTGAGGTAACTCCGATAGCTCGCGTCAGTGTGGGGCGAGTCCATTTGTCCAAGCATAGGCCTCCCAGAGGACGTAAGATGGCTTTGTAGTCGTGGAGAGGCAAGAGTAGTGGCCGCGATCTTGTTGGCTTACGTTGAGTGGTGTCGCCTTGAAGTTCACTCGTCTGAGTTCCTTGCTTCAGCTCAGAGACCGACAGATCGGCTTGTGTGCGTCATTTTTTCTGCACCAGCACCCAAACAGAGTCATCGTCGCTGGAGGGGGATGTACGTTGTGTCATCATTGGCGGGCGCAGGCGGAGTCGTGTCCATAGCTGCTGCAGCAGCCGTGTTCACAGCGTTCTCCGTAACTTTTCCTGGCAGGTCAATGGAATTCTCTATGTCAAAACTGCACGTGCCTTCGGCGTGTACGATGACAAGGAGGCTAAAAAATCTGCAATGGGAGAGGTTTCGAGTATTTTCCACCCGCCGGCGGTAGGGGCGCAGCGACCCTGACCTTTCATTTTCTGCGCCGCGCACACGACACAAGGAAGTTAGTTGATGTGAAACCGTGGAATGGGTGCTATCGACGAAAAGGGGGTGGAGGAGTGTTAAAGAAATCAGGAACAGAGAGAGGATCTTCTACTTAAAAAAAACTAATGTTACCAGACGGCTTGCCGCCTAATGTAGGTATGTATGTGCTCGTGGATAATACAAGCTGAAACTCGGTGAAAATGTGGAAGAATTGGCTAATGAGAGGCATTAAGGAGGCATATATAGCACTGACAATGATTAGAGAGAAAAATAAACAATGCTGCACCTGTTGTACAAGCAGAGGGCACTAAACACCTTTGGACCTTGGTCTCGTCAGACAACGTCGTCGCAATTAAGAGAGCTCGCTCACAAAATGACGAGCGCACGTTCCTTTTGCAAGCTATTTTCTATGTTTCTTCATTTTTCCAAATACAATTGGAGTGGTTTTCAGGGTTAATAACTGCTGTCTGCAGCCTGACAACTCTTTCAAACACGCACGTGTGTTGTATATCTAACGGCTAAAAAACTGCGTATAAGGAGAAAAAAAAGTTAAAAAAATGGAGGACCTTGCTCCTGAATAACGCCTTCGGACGGCACGCACAGAGAGTAGTGGTGTGTATTGTCAAGGTGTTAACACCACCTGGAAATATTGATTCCGGAGACCCCAAGCCATTTTGCATGTCCCTTGTTGGGAGGACCCCCTAATTCCTCTTCCAAACAAAATCTTGGATCTCCTTTGGTAGGCCGCCTTCAAGCTTCGCCTGTTTCCTTCGCCATTTCCGTACTTTGCTTCTCTCCTCCTCCGACATCTGGCGTCTCGTCACCTCCTCCACTATACGGACCGGTGGTTCTTTGTCGACGTCGCACTCCGCGACCTCCTTGTCGAGCATCCTCTTGGTATTCGCCGCAGCCTTGTAGAAGGGGGGGGGGGTTCCGCCAGTGGACCTGGGTGCCTGTCGGATCCTAGAAAGCCATTATTGGTACTGGACCAGTACAGAAGGAAATTTTCCCCCATGTAGTCTCTCATCTGGTGCAGGGAGCGTGCCGTTTTTAAGGCGAGCACTTTGCTGGTAGTTAGCACGTGTGCCAGTGCTAGGCCCCCTTCCTTCGCGGGCAGCTGTAGGAGGCTTCTTTTTACCGGTGCTGGCTTTTCTCCCCACAGGAAGCCTGTGATTATGCTGTTCCGCTTACTTGCGGTTGCCACTGGCATCACTGCCACTCTACTGGCGAAGAACGCGAAGGCACACATGGCAGTTTTTACAATAATGGCCTTTTCTCGCAGGGTCAGCGTTAAGTGGTTGGCTCTTTCGGCAACGCTTTGAGCTCTCTCCAGGGCTTTCTGTCACGTTGTGGGTGCTACGCCTTCCCTTGAGAAATAGACACCCAGGACCTTTACTGTAGCGACCACTTCCATGTTACCTATTGCATTCAATGGAAACAAACCGAAAGTCAAAGCCTTGCTTTTCTCCTCGTTGATTCCGTCCCCCGACGCTTCGGCGTAGCGGCTGTAGGTGTGTCAAAACCGCTCAAGGCTGCTTCTATCCCTAACAAACAAGGAGACATCGTCGGCATAGGCCAATACCTTCAACTCCTCATCTCCAGTCAGTGGTAGTCCCCTGAAGTGCGCATCACCTGATAGGCTCGTCAGCAGCGGCTCGATAGATAGGACAAAAAGAGTGGGGCCCAGCGGGCACCCCTGCCTTATGCCTCTGGTGTAGGCAAAGCTTGCCGTTGCTATGCCATTGACGGCCACGCAGCATGTCAGGTCACTATACAGCAACTTGATAACGTGGATGAAGTCCTCTGGTAGGCCAAATTCTCGCAAGACCTCAAACAGGTATTCGTGCCTGACTCTGTTGAATGCCTTTGCCTGGTCGAGCGACAGGAAGGCACCCGAGAGTCTCTTGCTGGCCGCATACTCAAAGGCATCTCTGGTTACTGTCAGGTTTGCGAACATGGATCTTGCGGGGACAGCGCAAGTCTGGCTTGGAGAGATGATTTCTGGTAGGAACCATTTCACACGATTGTTAATAACTGTGGCCACAACCTTGTAGTCGACATTGAGGAGGGTTATGGGGCGCCAAGATGATGGTAGGGCCGGGGGGGGGGGGCCCGTCCTTCAGCAGCAGCGAAATTCGACCTACACCGAACGAGGCTGGTTTCCGGTGCTGTTTTAGCACCTCGTTCACAAGTGCTACAAGCGGTTAACCTAAGAGGTCAAGAAAGGCCTGGTAAAATCCGGCCGTAATGCCATCCGTTCCCGGGGCCGAGTTCGGGGACATGTGGGCGACTGCGTATTGCACCTCCTCAATTGACGCTTCGCCGCACAGGGTCTCGTAAGCGCCTTCGCCAAGTCTGCGGAGGTTCCGGCAGAGATCTGTGACCGGTTGAGAGAGTGAGTAGCCATCTTCAGGGGCGACTTCCTGAAAGAGGGACTTGAAATAGCTTCGGAAAATGGTAGCAATTTCCGCTTGATCATCCGGACGCATGGCCTTGTTATTCTAGAGCTTCCGTTACCGGAAACCTCGCGCAAGTCAGCCGTCACGTCCGTTTCGCCCAACGATCCATGTGTTCCTTACGTCTTACGCGTCCTCTCTTGTAGGAGTCGTTTGTATTCGACTTTCAGGGATGCCAAGTAGTCCCTTGTGCAGGAGGTAAGGGTCTCTGCGCCTTTAACGATTCGCATTCTGAGTAACACTTCGGCCATTTGTGCCATCAGGCGGCGCTTTCTGTTCGTTCCTTCGCTCTGCGGGAACCCCTTCCACTCTTCTTTCAAGCTCTCCCAGACATCTAGTGTTATAGAAGGGCTTTCTGCGCCGACTTTTCCAGGAAGGACCTGATATTCTGCAGGCTGGTTTTGTCCTGTAGCAGAGTGGGGTCAAGTCGCCATGCTGCGTCGTCGTGACGAGGTCTGGCTTTCCCTTTAACTGTCAACACGACCGGGGCATGATCCGTCATTCTTTCTACCCTGGAGAATAGGGTTGCTGTTTCGCATAACACCACTGAAGGTAACAGGAAGTGTGGAACATAAATCCTGTCGATTCTTCTCGCGGTGGTCCTGGATACACGGGTCGGTAGAAGATTGTGATGAAAGTGTACCCAAGCATCCCTGAGATGACGCAGCATTCTGACTAATTCCTTAGCATTGAGAGTAGACTTCCCACTGCCCGGGCCTCTGATGTCCCGTGTCGAGTCCACCACGCAGTTAAAATCGCCTAACAGAACGTGGGATAGTGGTTCCTGCAGGTTGTCGTGCAGCCCTCTGAAGAAGGCATTCGTGTCCGTTCGCGTGACTGGTGCGTAAATAGACACGAATCGGACCCTCCTGCCGTCGATGTAGACGTCGAGCATCGGGGAGCGCCCTTCCTCCCCAAAGATACAGTGGGCCTTGCCACGGAATCTTCCCGAGATAAATATGGCGCCAACACCGCATGACCTGGCACTCGTCAGGGGAAAAAAAAGCTTCGACGCGGCATTCTTTTTTAAAGACAGTGACATTGAGTGAGGACCTGAAGTTGGTCTCCTGAATAAAGAGGATGTCAATCCCAAGTGCTTGGGCCACCGCCAGAAGCTCGCGCTGCTTTATCTTATCACGGAACCCGCGGACGTTCCATGTAGCAACTCGGAGCGCCATATCGCTTCGTTTCAAACCGGTGCCTCGGGGAGAGGGGGGGAGTGTGTCGAGGATTCACCTGCGCTAGGTTGCGCATAAAAATAATCTCGGGCCTCTGTTTCGAGGAAAGGTGGGGAGGGGGCACCTCAAGCGCGCTTGCGCTGAGGTGTGCATTAGACTTCGTGACGCGTCAGGGTCTATCGCCGGCCTCTCTAGCCAGGCGATTTCCCTCTCCCATGTGGGGTTCTAACTAATATTTGGGACTTTGCTCGGGGAGGGGCATCGCTGTCGCTACACGATACCATAGGGGTCTGTCGGCGATGTATATTGTCGGAGCCCTGAGGTATGACCTGTCCCGAATCATCTGGCCTGTTCTGCGCCCGAGGCGAGCGTGAGCGCGAGCGGTCCCTGCGCCCGCGAGCGGGCTGTGTTGTGTTCGTAGGAAAGCCTTTGTCAGCCTCGTTAGTGGGGCCTGCTGGCGGTGTCGTGTCTGCCGGGCTGGGGTTAACTACCGGTTGCAACGGATTAGGTGTCCTGGCATGGTCGCTACTAACTCCAGGCGTAATGCCGGTATCACGAGGTGGGGCGTTGCCGACGTCCAAAGGCGGGAAGTGTGCGTCGTCGACGAGCAGTTCCGCCAACTCCTCACCATTCTCGTGGTCTGGTACTTTTTCCTCCTCGCCCTCCGACAACGAGACCACCCATGACTCCCTCGAGGTCTCGGCAGAGCTAGTTTCAGGGCTACTGCTCGCCGCCTGCTCCGTATCAATGCCTTCATGGCTCGACTCACTGCCGTTTTCCCCGGCATTTATCAGGGGCTCGGGTTCTGGTAGCGTGGTGTGCTCATCGACCCGCTCGCGTTCTGCGGCGTTGTCCCAGTAGTTGGGTGTTCTGTTGGCGGTAGGCGCCGGAAATCTGGGTTTAAGTCCCGTTGTCTGTTCTGTGCTGCGCGAGGTCACAGGGTGACCGTTCTGCTCGTCGTTTGCTGGTTCATCATGGACTGGTGGGAAACCGCGCGCGGCAGCCACGTACGAGCGGCGCCGAAAGCACTCGCGCGTGCCGTGTCGCCCGCCACATCGCTTGCACGCTTCTTCGCACCCTTCCGTGCTATGGCCAAAAGCGGCGCACCGCTTACAATAAGGAGTAATGCATGCGGTGGCCATGTGCCCCTCACCCTGGCAACGTGCGCACACGCGTCGCATGCCGCGGTATTCCAGCATTACTTTATGGCCCTGAATCAAGGTGAAGTTAGGAGCCGGCTTGCTCATTTCTATCTTCACCACCCGAACTGCATTCAGTTTAGTGTGCCGGGTCGGTACCGTGGCGAACGTCACGCTCTTAACTTTACCAAATTGTTGCATAACCGAGGTTATTGCTTCATCCGGTACATACGCCGGCAAGCGGTAGATGTTTACATATGTGACAGGTGGCCCTACTGCTTCCACTTGCACCTTCGTGCCATTAACGGTGAAGCCCTCTGCTACCATCAGTTTGGTTGCCTGGCTAGCGTTCCGCGTACAGATAAAAAATCTGGAGCCTCCCATGTGCTGGAGGACCAGCACACTATCATCACCTGCCGTAAATTTTATAGCATCTATAAGCTCACCTACGGAAACGTCTCCTTCCGGAGCGTTGAATAAGAAACAGTTTTGCCTCTCCGGGGGAAACAGACGCCATTATGGTGGGCGTAATCTTTCCGTCGCGCCGGCAGCAGGGCCGGGGGCGTGTCTGGTAGAACTGGTGACACGCAGCTGTTGCTGCGCACTCGTGGACGGGGCTCTTGGCCTTGATCAGGTGGGCGTGGCTGGTAGCTGCAGCTGGGGTAGCGGCGAGGTGGATCCGTGAGAGAGGGTCACTCCCAGACTCATCCTCTGCTCCTTGCTGCGGGGGGGGGGGGGGGGGTCACCGGCTGGATAACCGGGGACCGCCTGCTTCGCGCGGGAATGCGCTGAAGCAGGCACTTCTTCCTCTTGATTACGCTCCCAGGGGTCAGCGTGGGCGTGACGGGACCCCGGGCCGAACGAAAAAAAGGCTTGCTCGGAGCCGTTAAGAGGCGTTAAGCAGTGAACGGAGCCTCGGCCGTCGATCAACTACTGACAAGCGGCGAAGTGCGTCGGTATTTATACTCTTGCCATCGAATGTTCTAGCGTTGTCGCCGGCGGTGACGAGTGTTCCAGAATAATCTGTACAGTTCGCGGAGTGAACATGATCTTATCGAAATTATCTACTACAGTCCCGAAGCTTCTCGAAAACTGCAGGCGCGGTTTGCGCTGAGAATTGTGTAGTGTATTGGGGCGATAACAAAGCTTGAGGAATGGCACGTGACAACATCACCAGTGCTTTGCAACTTGGCCCTCCTTAAGCTCCCACGTCTCTTGGGCGCTGTCCCTGGGATACATCATGCGTTATACGCCGATAATATCACTATGTCGACAAGAGGTTCAAGCACGGGTGAACAGGAGGACCGACTTCAAGAGGCGGTTAACATCACTGAACGATATCCCAAGACCTGCGGCCTCCAATGTGCTCCGGAAAAGTCGGAACTGTTAGTACTTGCGGCACGCACCCGGGGTAGACCACCAAGCTACGACACTCCTGACCCACAGGTCTTTCTACAGGGAGTCCAAATACCACAAGTTGACACGCTTCGAATTCTTGGACTACATATACATAAAGATGGGTCTGGCTCCGCTGCCCTACCCCGGCTGCAGAACACTGTGACACAGCTAACCCACCTAATCCAAAGGGTGGTTAACCACTACAATGGCTTCAAAGAGCACGACACCCTAAAAATGGTACAAGCTCTCTTTTACAGCCGCATAACGTACGGAACTCCCTACCTCTATCTGAAGACAGCGGAGAAACAAAAACTTAATCTGCTGATACGAAAGGCTACAAAGCTTGCCCTAGGACTGCCGCCAGCCACCTCCACTAACCGACTACTTCGCGTAGGAGTTCATAATACGTGGGAAGAACTCACCGAAGCACACCTCATCACCCAGGTCGAGAGACTCAAGCTGTCACTCACAAGGCAAGCCGTCCTTCGACGCACAGGATACCAGACCACCCTAGAACCCAACGAAGAACGCAAAGGCGAAATACCTCACAGCTGCGACAAAGCCTTGAAATTCAGCAGATCCATCGAAACATGCATCCTCAACATCACCGAAAAAGGTGGCTCGCCAGGGTTAACATGATCCGGAAAAAGCATGGCGATGACCCGCAGGCGCGATACGTGGACGCAGCCCAATATCCGGGACGTAATGCCTTCGCGATTACCGTCGCAAATTACAAGGGCGCGGTACTGGCATCGGCGACTATCCTCGCCAAACGTGCGGAAACAGCTGAAGAGGCTGCTATAGCACTCGCCACCCAGACGAGTGAGGATCCCATTGTGATTTTTACCGACTCACAAACAGCAGCACGGAACTACCTGAAAGGCAGGGTCTCCACGGTGGCGATTAGGCTACTAAAGCGCATGGACAATCCTCCTCCCTACACACGCATCGTGTGAATTCGGGTCATGAAGGTCTCGAGGGAAATGAAGCGGCACACACCGCAGCCCGCGAATGCTTCAACCGGGCATTCCCATGCGAGATCCGAGGCACCTCCCACTCAACAACAGAATCAGGGGCAAGACAAGCCATACCACTAACGTATACCACGTATTACTGCAACATTATCGTCTCGAACGCAGGTTACACCCTCCGCCACATCCAAAACTCACAAGAGACGAAGGGACTGACTATAGGCGTTTTCAAAGCAACACGTTCACCCACGGCGTACTATTGCACCATATGAGGCCAACGTTGCACGGCTACATCTGCCCTCACTGCAATGTGGCAGACACGCTGGCGCACCTCCTACTGCAGTGCAAAGTAAGCGTCCCAAGACTACGAGCAGCAGCACCAGATGCGGACCAAGACCCCCAGTGAAGCGTGGGAGGCTGCGATCTCCCAGCCGGACCTGGTCGAGCAGCGTCAACTTGTCGCTCGAGCTCAGCGGGCTGTCCAAGCCAGAGGGTTCCTGGAATAAGGGACCCTCCCACCTTCACTCACAAGCTTCATTCAATAAACGTTTTCTCTCTCTCTCTCTCCTAATTATAACTTGCGTTGCGAGTACTGTAGGTGTGGGACATGGGCAACGTTGCAGTGACGTTGACCACGTGAACGTGGTAGGTGGCTGATTTGAAGCACTTCGGGGCGCCAGGTTAGTTTTTAAAAAGCTAGAGCCGAACACGAAGGGGACCTAATGAGAGTCTACTAGCGCAATTGAACACGTGTGTGTACGGGCTAGGCGGCAGCTTCAAACAGTTATTGAGGTAGGAGAGTAAGTGGAGGCGGCTGGATAGCGGGATTAGGGTTGAGCTTAGGGCTGTCGGGCACTTGGTCCGATGGGCGGGCGGGCGATGGCTAAGGAGTCCCGGAAAACCACGGGCGAGAGTGAGCTGGTGCAGTGCGAAGAATGCAAGCGCTGGTGCTACTTGGACGAGACAGAATTCTCGAGTTTGGCCGACGCGCAGAAGGCGAGCTTCGTGTGCAGGCTGTGCGAGGCACTGAAGGCGGCCGTACAGCGCATGGAGGCTAGCATCAAGGGTCTTCAAGGGGAGCTTAGGGCGGAACGGGAGCAGTGGATAGAACTCCAAAAACAGCTCGGAGCGTCGCGTGAGCGGGAGGAGGCTACCACCAGCCTAATAGAGCAAATGAAGGGTGACCTTCGAAAAGAACGAGAAGGGCGGACCGAGCTCGAGCAGCGGGTAAAGGGGCTAATGGCGCTTTGCCCCGGCCCCGAGCGGTGTGATACAGAAGGCGTGGGTAGCGGAGAAGGCGACAGGCGGGAATGAACAGGCGAGAAGGGAGGTCAGGGGGCCGCAGTGTCTGGCCACAGCACGTACGGAGGCTTCGAAAACATACAGCTCGGTGGCACGGCAGTCTTCGCGCAGGGCAGAAACACAGGACAGACGGCAGAGAGAGAAACAGGTGAAGAAAACAGGGGCGCATCACAAACAGGAAGCCAGCAATTGGAGCGTAGAAGGGTGGTGGGTGGGGGGACTCTAACGTGGACAGGGTTAGGGATGGCGTCTTCAAGACAGGGAAGGAAGATGGGAGAGTCAGGGTGGAGGCCAAGTCAGGGAAGAGCATAGTGGGTGCACTGGCCAAAGCTCAGGAGGTTGTAGAGAACAGCGTGGAGGGCGAAAATCTCGCCATTATTCATCATCATCATCATCAGCCTGACTTCGTCCACTGCAGGACAGAGGCCTCTCCCATGTTCCGCCAGTTAACCCTGGTCCTGTGCTTGCTGCTGCCAATTTATACCCGAAAACTTCTTAATCTCATCTGCCCATCTAACCTTCTGTCTCCCCCTAACCCGCTTCCCTTCTCTGGGAATCCCATTAGTTACCCTTAATGACCAGCGGTTATCCTGTCTACGGGCTACATGCCCGGCCCATGTCCATTTCCTCTTCTTTATTTCAACTATGATATCCTTAACCCCCGTTTTTCCCCTAATCCACTCTGCTCTCTTCTTGTCTCTTAAGGTTACACCTACCATTTTTCTTTCCATTGCTCGCTGCGTGGTCCTCAATTTAAGCTCAACTCTCTTTCTAAGTCTCCAGGTTTCTGCTCCGTAGCTAAGTACCGGCAAGATACAGCTGTTATATACGTTCCTCTTGAGGGATAGTGGCAATCTACCTGTCATAATTTGAGAGTGCTTGCCGAATGTGCTCCACCCCATTCTTATTGTTCTAGATACTTCATTCTCGTGGTTCGGCTCTGCGGTTATTACCTGCCCTAAGTAGACATAGTCTTTTACAACTTCAAGTGCACTATTACCTATCTCGAAGCGCTGCTCCTTTCCGAGGTTGTTGTACATTACTTTCGTTTTCTGCAGATTCATTTTAAGACCCAACTTTCTGCTCTCCTTGTCTAACTCCGTAATTATGAGTTGCAATTCGTCCCCTGAGTTACTCAGCAATGCAATGTCATCAGCGAAGCGCAGGTTACTAAGGTACTCTAACTCTTATGCCTAACAGTTCCCATTCAAGGCATCTGAAAACCTCCTATAAACACGCAGTAAATAGCATTGGGGAGATCGTATTCCCCTGCCTTACACCCTTCTTGATTGGTATTCTGTTGCTTTCTTTATGAAGCACTATGGTAGCAGTTGATCCCCTGTAGATTTCTTCCAGACTGTTTATAAATACTTCATCTACGCCCTGATTCCGCAGTGTTTGCATGACGGCTGATATTTCTACTGAATCAAACGCCTTCTCGTAATCTATGAAGGCTATGTATAGTGGTTGGTTATACTCTGAGCATTTCTCTATTACCTGATTGATAGTATGAATGTGGTCAATTGTTGAGTAGCCTGTTCGAAATCCTGCTTGTTCCTTTGGTTGATTGAATTCTAATGTTTTCGTTACTCTGTTAGCAATTACCTTTGTAAATAGCTTGTATACTACAGAGAGCAAGCTGATCGGCCTGTGATTCTTCAAGTCCTTGTCATCTCCTTTCTTATGTATTAAGATGATGTTAGCGTTCTTCCAAGACTCTGGTACTCTTCCCGTCAGGAGACACCTCGTAAACAGGGTGGCTAGTTTTTCTAACACAATTTGTCCTCCATCTTTCAGCAGATCTGATGTTACCTGATCCTCACCAGCAGCTTTGCCCCTTTGCATGCTCTCCAAAGCTTTTCTGACTTCTTCTATCATTACTGGTGGGGTGTGTGGGGTGTAATCTGAGTTACTGCTAGTTCTTATAGTATTAAGGTCGTGGTTGTCTCGGCTACTGTACAGATCCCTGTAAAACTCCTCCGCTATTCGAACTATCCTATCCATATTGGTAGTCATTTTGCCTTCTTTGTGCGTTAGTGCATACATCCGACTTTTGCCTATCCCAAGTTTCCTCTTCACTGCTTTGACGCTTCCTCCGTTTTTCAGAGCGTGTTCAATTCTCTCCATGTTATACCATCTTACATCGCATACCTTACGTCTATTAATCAACTTCGAAAGCTCTGCCAGTTCTATTTTGTCTGTTGTACTTGACACTTTCATGATTTGACGCTTCTTAATTAGGTTCTTCGTTTCCTGTGAAAGCTTGCCAGTGTGCTGTCTAACTACCCTGCCTCCAACTTCCACTGCACACTCCGTAATGATGCTCGTCAGATTATCATTCATTGTATCTACGCTAAGGTTGGTTTCCTCACTAAAAGCCGAGTACCTGTTCTGCAGCGACACTCTGAATTCCTGTATTTTCCCTCTCAGTGCTAGCTCATTGATTGGCTTCTTGCGTATCAGTTTCTGTCGTTCCTTCTTCAAGTCTAGGCGAATTCGAGACTGTACCATTCTATGGTCACTGCATCGTACCTTGCAAACCACTTCCACATCCTGCACGATTCCTGGGTGGGCACTCATTATAAAGTCTATTTCGTTTTAATTTTCGCCATTAGGGCTCCATGTCCACTTGCGCTTTTCTCGTTTTCGGTAGAAGGTATTCAAAATTCGTAAATTATTCCGTTCTGCGAATTCTACTAGTAGCTCCCCTCTGGCGTTTCTAGTACAAATGCCTATAATCTCCTACTGCCTGGTCTCCAGCCTGCTTCTTCCCTACCTTTGCATTAAAGTCGCCCATCACTATAGTATACTGTGTTTTTACCTTACTCATTGCCGATTCCACGTCTTTATAGAAGCTTTCAACTGATGGAGGCGCGTAAGCCTGTACTACCTTCATCTTGTATCTTTTATTCAGTTTAATTACGATACCTACCACCCTTTCATTAATGTTATAGTATTCCTCTATGTTACCAGCTATGTTTTTGTGAATTAGGAACCCCACTCCCAGTTTTTTTCTGTCTGCCAAGCCCCGATAGCAAAGGACGTGCCCATTCTGTAGCACCGTATAGGCCTCCTAACCTCCCTGAGCCCTATTATATCCCATTTAACACCCTCTAGCTCTTCGAATAGTACAGCTAGACTTCCATCAACACGCGGTTTTTTTTAATCTGGTTGGCAACTGCGCGGCACCGGGATTTGAACTACGGACCTCTTGCATGCGAGGCGGATGCTCTAACCACTACGCCATCGCCGTCATTATTCATGTTGGGCTCAATGATGTGTTGAAGGGCAAGGATCGGAATCTTCAGAGACAGTTAGAGGATGGGATGCGTAAGCTCCGAGAAGCCTCTGGGAGTGTGCATGTGACCATATGCACAGTACCAGAGGTCTGGGGGCAGTCTTGCGGGATTGAAAGGAGGGTAGTGGTGGTCAATTGGGTGATCAAGGGTAGGGGCCGCCAACTCGGATACAGCGTAATGGAAGTTAACAAAGACGTGTACGAGCCCGGCGCTCGCCCCTTTGCAGAGGATGGCATTCACTACAGTGGTGTGACGGGCAGGTGGGTCGGTAATAGAATGGGTCGTCAAGCCACAGCTTTTTAGGGCGACTCAGAGCCCTGAAGCCAACAGTATAGCCAAAGACGGTTCTAAAGGGGTACAAATATTCAAGCCACACGGAGTCCGTGGGAGGAGAAATCGACGTAAGCACAAGGGCCGAGCTAAGTCAGACGTAGGCTATATTAACATGCAGGGTGGCAGGAATAGGTCAAAGTGGGAAGAGATAAAAGAGCAGTTGAGGCAGGAGGAGCTTATGGTATATGGGGTTGTGGAGACACATATTAAAGACATGGAGCAACCACCTTGCAATCCGGACTACGTGTGGGAATATTGCAATAGAGGAGAAGGCAGCTATAAGGGGGGTGGAAGTGGCGCATTCATGAATAAGAGTATGGGTTGGCAAAGAGTCAAGAAGAGATGCATGGAACATTTATGGTCAAGACGGAAAGTAGCTGGGCAGATAACACTCCTTGGTTTGGTGTACTTGTGGACGGGAGCAAAGGCCAGAGAGGAAAACCAGGCAATGGTGTAGTGTATATCAATGGACATTGAGGAATTAGGAGGAGAGTGCGAGATAATTATACTAGGAGATATGAATGCGCACATTGAAGATATAGATGGGTATACTGACTCAACAGCCAAAATGCTCTTAACAGCCAAAATGCTCTTGGATATGTGTGAAAGGCATGATTTGATCATTTGCAACAGTACTGAGAAGTGTGAAGGGCAAATAAAATGAGAGGTACGAAGGCTGCAGTCAACGATAGATTACGCACTGATGTCACATAGGATGTATGATAAGCTCAGGGGAATGCGCAGAGACGAAGGTGGCTCCAGAAGTCTGGGTAGTGATCACAAACCTGTCAAGCTAAGTTTTGGAATAGCAGTGAACGTGGGAAGGAGACAAGATTAGCAACTACAGGAAAATTTTAATTCAGAAAGGCAAATAGAAATTGCTACTAAACAAACTGAGAAAGTAATCACTGAGAATAATAAAACAGTGTGGAGATACACAAATATAATTTAATTGACTATTTCGGCTAAAGCTTGCTAAGGCACGTGACAAGTCACCTCGGGAAAGAAGACACAGGCCCAAGAGTTGGTGAGTGTAGGAAGTTAAGAAAGCCATAGCAAAATGTCAGGAAGCCTCTAGTAAATAGAGACATGCTAAGCAGCGGGGTGAAACGACAGATGATGTTGAAAGAAAGTGGGACATCTTTCTAAGCTCTAGAAGGGAAGCATCCCTCCTGATCAATGAAAAGATTAGAAGAAAGGGTGCTCAGTGCCTGGCAGAAGTACATAAAAAGGACAGAAAGGCAGCTGCGAAATCTTGGAACCATACAAACTCCCTAAGAAATGAAACAAGCCTAGAGCAGA
The DNA here is from genome assembly GCA_013436015.1 of Rhipicephalus annulatus. Taxonomy (NCBI): domain Eukaryota; kingdom Metazoa; phylum Arthropoda; class Arachnida; order Ixodida; family Ixodidae; genus Rhipicephalus; species Rhipicephalus annulatus. The sequence continues at coordinate 557,132 of WOVY01010683.1, read as the reverse complement.
GGTTTATAACTACACCTCAAGGTGATACGCTATAAGGGGACGAAGTTATTGGATATATAAGAACAAGGGTGACAAAAATTTCAACAAAGAAGTGCCTTATGCACCACAATACACAAGGATGAATCGAGTAGCGCTATGGCTCCATTTTCACAACGAGAGTGGGAAAGGGCTGAGAAGAGGGTTCCAAGTAGTACATAAACAGGCCCAGACGGCATTCCAATTATGCTGATAAAGACATTGGGTCCGAAGTCTAAACAGACCTTGAGAGATGCAGTGAGCTGAACAATAATCGATGGTGAAGTCCCCGATGGACGGAAACTTGGCAGGATGAGCATGAACTATAAAGGAAAGGGGGACAAAGATGACATAAACAACTACCGTCCTATAACAGTGACATCAGTGGTCTACAGGCTGGCGATGCAGATTATAAAGTAAAGACTGCAGGCATGGATAGAGGATGAGGGGTTGCTAGGGGAACTGCAGAATGGGTTTCGTAAACACGGGAGGTTGGAAGACAATCTGTTCTCACTGTCGCAGTGACGCGAAATAGCGGAAAAGGAACTCAGGCCTCTGTGGCTAGCATTTTTAGATAGCAAGGGAGCGTACGATAGCGTGGTTCAAGAGGACTTGTGGAGAATACTGGACACACTAGGTGTGGAAGATGGAGTCACTAATCTTTTAAAGGAAATCTATAAAAGTAACAAGGTAGTTATAAAGTGGAAAAAACAGGTATTCAAGACCACAGAGGTGAAATGGGGGCTTAGGCAGGGGTGTCGTCCTCTGTCAACCTTGTTATTCATGACGTACCTACAAAGATTAGAGGCCAAATTAGAGGGAAGTGGACTTGGCTTCAACCTCTTTTTCGTCAAAGAAGGAAAACTCATTGATCAGGCACTACCAGCATTAATGTACGCAGAATATATAGTGCTAATGGCCGACAGCAAGGAAGACTTGCAGAGATTGATGGACATCTGCTGTAATGTGGGAGAGCCCCGCCACGGTGGTCTAGTGGCTAAGGTACTCGGCTGCTGACCCGCAGGTCGCGGGATCAAATCCCGGCTGTGGCGGCTGCATTTCCGATGGAGGCGGAAATGGTGTAGGCCCGTGTACTCAGATTTGGGTGCAAGTTAAAGAACCTCAGGTGGTCGAAATTTCCGGAGCCCTCCACTACGGCGTCTCTCATAATCATATGGTGGTTTGGGAACGTTAAACCCCACAAATCAATCAATCAATCAATCAGTAATGAGGTAGATAGGATAGATTTTAGATTCTGTAAGGAAAAATCAGCAGTCATAATTTTTAAATGATAATGAAGGTTGTGAGCTTAGGATACGGGAGGTCTCGCTACAGATAAGAGATAAATGCAAATATCTGGGCGTATGGATAAGCAATGGGACCGAGTACCTAAGGGAACACGAAATATACGTGACGACTAAAGGTAACAGGAATGCAGCAGCGATGAAAAATAGGGCACTGTGGAATTACAATAGGTATGATATTGTGAGAGGAATTTGGAAAGGGGTCATGGTTCCTGGGCTGACGTTCGGCAATGCGGTCTTGTGCATGAGATCAGAAGTTCAAGCAAGATTAGAAATTAAGCAACGTGGAATAGATAGGCTTGCTTTAGGAGCTCACGGGAATACACCAAATCAGAGAGTACAAGGTGATATATGGTATGGACATCATTTGAGGGTAGGGAAGCTAGCAGCAAGATAAAATTTGAAAAGCGATTGAGAGAAATGGGGGAAGAGCGTTAGGCTAGGAAGGTATTTAGCTACTTGTACATGAAGAATGTCGATACAAAACAGAGGAAACGAACCAGAAAATTGGCTGGCAAATACTTAGAAAACAGCAGGGGGCCGAACCAAAAAGAATTATCGGTTAAGAAGGAGGTGAAGGAAGCTGAGAGCGATATGTGGAGAATTGGCATGATGAAGTCCGCACTAGAGATCTATCGAACTTTTAAGCAGGAAATTGCCAAGGAAAGGATTTATGATAATACTTGGGGTAGTTCTCTACTGTTGGAGGCCAGGACGGAAGTATTGCGCACCAAGACATATCGGGCCAAATACGAAGGGGTGGACATAGTATGCAGTGCGTGTGGAGAGGAAGAGCAAAGTGCTGAACACTTGATAATGTTCTGTAAAGGGCTTCACCCTATAGTTCAGGATGATGGCGCAGGGCTTTTCATAGCACTGGGATTTAGGGACAGGGAGGGTAAAATAGACTTTAAGCGGGTAGAATTAACTAGAAGAAGGTTATCTTATTGGTGGCTAAAGTCAAGACACGAGTGAAAATTAAACCATTCACTGCAAAGTACTAGTCCTCAACTTCACTATTGTCGTGGTTCAACGTAAGAAGTTCACCGAGACGTTGAGTCCGAGAACCGACTGCCTGTGTTTTAATGCAGGCGCCAAGAGCAAGAGACCTAAACAAAAGCACGTCGTCTTCTTCAGTGTCCCTTTTCACGAGACTGTTGGCGCTCACATCGTCTTCGTTCTCTGTTTCGGGGGCGGCATTTGCCTCCCCTTAAAAGAGCATCGCTCCGATGCTATAGCTGAGCCAGTGATTTGCGCATAAAGTCATTTTGTACAAGTGACGGTGCCTTGCAGAGTCACTCGCTGACGTATGGCTTAATGCGCACTACGTGCACAAGTTCAGGTCGGTGCTGGCGACGCCTTGTACTGTTTGGGCTATCCGGGACGACTTTGTAGGTGACGTCACTTAGTCGTCGCAGCACTCGATAAGGTCCGAAGTACCTTCTGAGCAACTTTTCGGATAGCCCCCGTCTTCGTACCGGCGTCCATACCCATACCCTGTCCCCGGTTTCGTACGTTACAGGTGTATGACGTAGGTTATAGCGGCCTGCGTCGTACTCTTGCTGTTGGTATATTTGCAGACGTGCGAGATGCCTGGCTTCCTCTGCGCGTTGAGTAAATGCGTCAGCACTCGTTTCGTTGTCATCGCATTCATGTGGCAGCATCGCGTCCAACATAGTTCTTACTTCTCGTCCGTGAACAAGGCTGAATGGGGTCATCCGTGTGGTTTCTTGTTTTGCAGTATTGTATGCAAACGTTATGTAAGGGAGAATCTCGTCCGTTTTTGTGTTCGATGTCCACATACATTGAAAGCGTGTCTTCCAGAGTTTTGTTGAGTCGCTCGGTCAACCCCTTGGATTGTGGATGATAAGCTGTGGACTAGCGATGAATAGTACCACTGAGCACCAACACATGATATAAAAGCGCAGCCGTGAATGCGCTTCTGCGATCTGTTATAACGATCGATGGCGCACCGTGTCTTAGCACAATGTTCTCTATGAATAACCGGGCCACCTCCTCTGCTGTACATCTCTAGATGGCTTTTGCCTCGGCGTAGCGAGTAAGGTAGTCGGTCGCCACTATAACCCTGCGGTTACCAACACTAGAGGTGGGAAGTGGGCCCAAAAGGTCCATTCCGATCTGGTCAAATGGCGTTGTCGGGATCTGGACAGGATGTAGCAAACCGGCTGGTTTCGTTGGAGGTGACTTGCGCCGCTGGAAATCGAGGCAGGTTCGAACATGATGCTTCACGGCAGCGGTGAGTCTAGGCCAGTAATACCTCCCTAGAACTCTGCCAAGTGTGCGCGTGTAGCCTAAATGTCCAGATGTTACCTCGTTGTGGCACGCTTGCAATACCTCAGAACGAAGAATGGTAGGGACGACAAGCAGGTAGGTGGACCCGTCTAACGAGAAGTTCATTTTGTAAAGGACATGTTTTGCAGACAGGACGACGATAGTCCTCTTGCAAAGGCTTTGGGCGCTTTCCGGCTTTGTCCTTCTAAATAATTAATCAAGCCAAATAGCTCAGAATCGTCATGCTGGTGATTTGCGATGGTTGACGTGTCGAAAATTCCGAGGAACGCTGTCTCTTCATCAAAAGAAGCAGCCGACTCTATTAGTGATCGATACAGGCAGTCGTCATCCGTGTGTCGTTTTCCCGACTTATACACCATCGTTATATAAAACTCCTGTAGTCGGCTCCAGCGTGTCAATCGCCCGGAAGGATCTTTCAGACTTGTTAACCAACACAACGAATGGTGGTCACTGATAACCTTGAATGGGCGGCCGTACAAGTATGGGCGAAATTTCATAACTGCCTACACCACGGCGAGGCATTCCTTTTCAGTGGTCGAGTAATTTGCTGCTGTGCGTGACAGAGTTCTGCTTACGTAAGCGATCACTCTTTCCTCGTCGTCCTGGCCCTGCACAAGCACAGCTCCGAGGTCAACATTTCTAGCGTCAGTATGGAGCACTGTAGGGGCTGTCTCATCAAAATGGTCAAGCACGGGGGTCGTGTGTAGACGTTGCCGCAAGTCATTGAAAGCAGCTTCCTGTTGATCGCCTCAAACAAATGCAACGTCATCCCTCGTGAGGCAATTTAAAGGCGACGCAATGCGTGCAAAATCCGTAATAAACCGTCGATAATATCCACAGAGACCCAGAAAATGCCTGAATGCATTTTTATCTGATGGTGTTGGAAACTGTGCGACGGCGGCAACTTTCTCGGCATCTGGACAAACTCCTGCGTAACTTACGACATGGCCAAGAAATTGTAGTTCCTCAAAGCAGAAGTGTCATTTCTCCGGCTTGAGCGTCAGGACTGCGGCCCGTATGGCCTGCAAGACCATTTGCAATCATTCAAGGTGTTCGTCAAACGTTGTAGAAAACACAATGACGTCGTCAAGGTATACTAGGCAGGTTCTCCATTTAAGCCCAGAGAGAACGGTATCCATGAGACGCTGGAAAGTAGCAGGCGCGGAGCACAAGTCAAATGGTAAAACCTTAAATTCGTACAGTCCGTCTAGCGTCACGAAAGCGGTTTTTTCACGATCCCTGGGGTCGACATCAATTTGCCAATATCCGCTCTTTAAATCCATAGAAGATAAGTAATGTGCGTTTCGAAGCCTGTCGATCGAATCATCTATGCGGGGAAGCGGGTACACGTATTTTTTGTAACCTGATTTAGCTTTCGATAGTCCACACAGAAACGCAGGCTGCCGTCCTTCTTGACTAGAACAACAGGTGATGTCCAAGGGATTTTCGACTATTGAATGACGTCGTCTTCAAGCATTTTTGTTACCTTCTTGACTAGAACAACAGGTGATGTCCAAGGGATTTTCGACTATTGAATGACGTCGTCTTCAAGCATTTTTGTTACCTGCTGTTCTATCGCTTCTCGTTCTTTTGAAGCTACACGGTACGGATTTTGATAGATTGGTCTAGCCGTGTCCTCTGTGATGATTCGGTGCTTGGTCAAGGACGTCCGGCCAACTTTCGAGGTCGACGCAAAACAGTCGTGGTACTCGGCTAGCAGCACAAGCAGGCGTTCCCGCTGTTGCTGAGTTAAAGTAGGGCTGATGTCAGGGTTAGGTGCTAGGTCACGTGGGTCTTGTGTAGGTGTTGCTTCGAGTGCTGAAAAGCAGTCACAAACATTTACGATCTCGTCAAAATGCGCCAAAGTTGCTTTTGGAAGGTGCCGTCGCTCGGAGGTGAAATTGGTCAACAGCAAATTCGTTCGGCCGTCGGTGACATTGACTGTTCCTCGTTCTACTGAAATCCAGTGAGTGAAAAGCAGCGAGGTTAGTTGGTCCGCGACTCCTTCACAGTTTAACAGTACGTCACATGCTACTGAAACGAGGATACATGATGGAGGCGGCACCACTATATTGTGGTCTTTGAGACGAAAGGATTTGTGCTCTCGTGATGCAGGATCAGTCAGACGAGCACTCTCGTAAAACGAAACCACGCGGTCCGGGACGTTTATTATTGCGCCATGCTCCCTGAGAAAGTCCATTCCTATAATTAAATCATTGCAATACTCTGGGAGAACGACGAAAGTCGCGACGAAAGAAGAATCTCTTATGCTGATTCTTCCTGTGCATCTTTCAGTAGGGAGCAGTGATTGACCACCCGCTGTTTTTATATGTGGTCCTGTCCATGGCGTGTTTACTTTTCTAAGATGATCAGCCAGCTTGTGACTTATGGAAAAATCAGCACCCGTATCGACTAAGGCCGTCACTTGCTCTCCATCAATAATTATATTGAGGTCGGCGCTCACCATTTTGTCGTTGTTAATATTCGTCAGCGTCGAGTCGTTCTGTAGCGGCAGTACTGGGAACTTTTTATCGTCTTGTGGTCGGGCTGCGACCTTGTTCCCCGAAGGTCAGCAAAAGTACGTCGATTCGGTGACGATGTCTGAGCAGGGGATGGAGAGCGTGACCTGTAGGCGGAATCGGGCTGGCGATTAGGAAGCGACTCGTGATAGGGAGACCACGTTGTTGAAGGTCCTCGAAAACCAGGGTTGCCATGGTGAACAATGTAGTCGGCGTTGGCACGGCGACCGTCGTACTCTGGCCGAGACGGGCGAAGCGATGTGTCGTGGTACCAACAATAGCGAGCTGTACGGCCGGCACCACCGCAGTTGTAGCAGAGAGGGCACCGATTGATAGTGCACCAAGCGTCTGCTCTGCGAAATTGTGGGCGTCCCATGCCCTGTTGTGGTGGTGAGTAAGGCGCGGCAAGTGGTGGTTGGTGGCATGAAGACATCGGAGACATGGGGCGACGTCTGAAAGCCTCCTGCGATGGTTGCGACGAAGGTGCGGCTGTAGGTGGCTGGTAGTATCATGTAATAGGCGGGACGGGTGGTGGACGGCGGACAGCGTCGGCGTAACTCAGTTGACGCTGCTTGCGACCGAGATCAGCTGCTGAAAAAGCGTGCCTAAGTTCATCACGAATGACTGCGGCAACGGCGGTCACTTGCGTATCCACTGGAGGAGTCTAAAGTTTCTGAATTTCTTCTCGGACAATATCTCTGATCAGGTCACGTAGGGAGCCCTGATTGTCCAAAGTCACTGAAGCGGCGTTGTTTGCGGTGTAGTGGACGAGTGATCATACTGCCTCGATCTTTGGTGCAGAGCACGCTCAATGGCAGTGGCTTCTCTTACACAATCGGCCACGGTAGTTGGGGCACTGCGCACAAGTCCAGCGAACAGTTGTTCTTTCACGCCGCGCAACTTCTTTTCCTCGGATATATTGGGATCAGCCTGACGACATAGGCACGTCATGTCTTCAGCAAACATTGCCACAGTTTTTATGGGTTTTTTAAGCCTTAACTCGAGCAACTGCTGAGCCTCCTCTCGATGGTCGACGCTAGCAAAGGTGTCAATCAGCTGCTGACGAAACTAATCCCATGTTGATATCGGCCTTCTCGATTCTCAAGCCACGTGTGAGCGCTGTCATCGAGAGTGAAGTACGTGCGGGCGAGCTTCTGTTGAGCATTCAGCTGGTTGATGTCGGCAACGCGTTCGCAATGCTCAAGCCAATCTTCAAAATCTTCATGTGGGGCACCACTGAAGCGATCAGGCACAAGTGGCTGAAGAATAGTTACCTGGGCTGGAATGGAAACGAGGCTGCCTTGTATACCTTCGACCACCTTTGGCTGGCTGGCGGAGGCCATTGGCAGAGGTACGTAATGCCTGGTGGAATGTTCGTCGAAGGAGGTCAGCTCAGGAGAGAGGCCTATCAACCGCCGACTGAAGCGGTGCACTGGTGTCGTAACAGGTGGCTGCGTGTCGGGACTTGATGAACGGCTCCCAGATGGGGTGTTGAGCATCCGCAGGCTTGCAACCCAGCACCTCCACCAGTGTCGCGGTTCAACGTAAGCAGTTTACCTAGACGTTGAGTCCGAGAACCAACGGCATGTGTTTTAATGCAGGAGCCAAGAGCAAGAGACCTAAACAAAAGCACGTCGTCTTCTTCAGTGTCCCTTTGCACGAGACTGTTGGCGCGCACATAGTCTTCGTCCTGTGTTTTGGGCGCGGCACTATTTAAAGAAAAAAAAAGATAAATCTAGTGGTTAGTTTACCAAGTATCACGACTAGGTGGCGATAGCCGCCGCCCGATTTAAAAGGTACAGCCACATCCATCCATCCATACATACATACGTCCTAAGTTAGCTGAAGTTGGCGGTTAGGGGCAGGCAGATAACCATGGAAGAAAGAAAAAGTTAGGAGAGGCCCTGACGTCACTCATTGTGAAGCCGGAAGTCGGCCATATTGACTGGAAAATTCTCCTCTCTTGTTTACATCCAAATGTAAAGCAGAAGGCGCGACTGTCTCTCCGGTTTGGACAGCATGTGGGCTGCGCAGCGCGTGTGTCGTGACGATCCGAAATTAATGGAACGGGGCTCAACACTCTGTGCCAGCGCGACACCTTCGTCCGAGTATTGCCAGCGAGTAACGACTCGCCCGCAACGAAACAAGTACAAGAGAACGCGTGCTAGATGCACCGACAATGGCGAGTGTTTTCACGCCATTATTTCAGCAACTGTACCGACAACACGATCGGTCGAGCGCCTTCTTCTACGGTTGCATTCCGACGCGAGGCCGACGCAGCACCCGGCCACTGTGCCCGTGTTCCGTGTGAAACTCACCGACGCCAGCATTCTGCGACGGTGCCACTTGGAGCGCGGTGCAAGTGACACTTGAACGTGGTTGCTCTAACGTTGAGATTACAATGCTGGGGGCGAGTATAACAAGCGGAACAGAAAAGATGTTTTATTACGCACATGCAAGTTGTTATTGTACACATAACGAACACGAAACTATGTATGCGCACATGGTCCTCATTGCTTCTTGCGGGGCACAACAGTTTCGTTCATTGCCACAAGCAGGAGCACTGCCGAACCGTCACTGACCTGCAAGACGTTCGTCGTCGTTCCGCTTCGTCATGGTGCCCAGCGCAATTTCGCTGAACACTTCAAATGCTTCATCCGCGTCATCCGCCGCATGACACATAGATATGCGCTCATTCTACACACGGTTCAGGCCCCGAGGCGGACGAAAGGTTTTGTCAATGTTGCCAAGAGTACAGTAACTGCCAGGAGAACACTGCGTAACCAATAACGCGGCGCTGAGCACGGATATTGTCCACCACGGCTCAGCACGAGACCTGCGAAGGCACACATGCCGCCGCCAGTAGCGGCCGCTCATGCTAGACCAGCAACACTGCGCAGCACGTAACCATAGGCCGCCATTGTGCCCAGTGAATATGCGAGTGGTTCTTAAGATAGAGAAAGGAAGAGAAAAGTGAGCCCCGTTATTGTCTGCTTCAGTGAGTGACACCGCCACAGAGCTCACAAGGGATGGGGGTGAGGAGGGATAAAAGGGTAGAAGTAAAGGTATAGAAAAGAGGAAGAAGAAGCAACAACAAACTGAGGGGATAGGAGAGACAGGAAAGATGGAAGCACGGTCACTTGAGACCGAGGACGGGGTACACTTGCGAGAGATGTTGTCGGCGTCTGTAGATGGCGTAGAGCAGGTCCAGTAGGTCAGAGCTGCACTGTCGTCGAAGACCGTCGGCGACAGGAGGTGACGTAGGGCCAGCCCAGTCGGCCAGAGCTACGATGACGCCGAAGGTCGCGAGCGCACGGAGCGCGCGGGCGCACAACCGGTCGGCACGGAATCCAGCGAGCGAGTCCGCCCAGTGAATATGGCCGCCATGATGTCATTTCCTCCACACTTTTTACGTAGCACGCCAGCAGGGCATGCCCTCTCTCATCTTTCCTTCCTCCGTGCAGAAAACTAAAGTTTCAGAAACTAAAGAAAACTAAATGTGCAGAAACTAAAGAAAACTAAACTAAACTAAAGGGGTTTTACAGAAAACAAGACGTGCGCGCGCTACAGTGGCTAGAATAGGAAAGTGTGATGAACGCGTCGGCTAGCGCGTAACGCCTTGGAAGAAAACCACCAGATGGCGCTGGCACACGTTTACAGGTCGGCAATGCGGTCTTGCGCATGAGATCATAAGATCAAGCAAGATTAGAAATCAAGCAACGTGGAATAGGTAGGCTTGCCTTAGGAGGTCACGGGAATACACCAAATCAGGGAGTACAAGGTGATATGGGATGGACATCATTTGAGGGCAGGAAAGCTAGCAGCAAGATAAAATTTGAGAAGCGATTGAGAGAAATGGGGGAGCAGCGTTGGGCGAGGAAGGTATTCAGCTACTTGTACATGATGAGTGTCGGTACAAAATGGCGGAAGCGAACCAGAAAATTGACTGGTGAACACTTGGAAAACAGCAGGGGGCCAAACCAAAAAGAATTATTGGTTAAGAAGAAGGTGAAGGAAGCTGAGACCGATATGTGGAGAATTGGCAGGATTAAGAAGTCCGCACTGGAGATCTATCAAACTTTTAAGCAGGAAATAGCCAAGGAAAGGATCTGTGATAATACTCGGGGTAGCTCTCTACTGTTTGAGGCCAGGACGGGAGTATTGCGAACAAAGACATACCGGGCCAAATACGAAGGGGTAGACACGGTATGCAGTGCGTGCGGAGAGGAAGAAGAAACTGCCGAACACTTGATAATGTTCTGTAAAGGGCTTCACCCTATAGTTCAGGATGATGGGGCAGAGATTTTCAAAGCACTAGGGTTTAGAGACAGGGGGGGGGGGGAGGGGCCAAATAGACTTTACGCGGGTAGAACCAACTACAAGGAGGTTATCCGATTGGTGAGCCACATCAATCCATCCACCCATCCATTCATCACCAAAGGCAGCGATGCGCTGCGCAGATGGGAATCAACCACGCGCGCGGGCAATGGTAAACATTTAAAATATGTTTTTTTGCTCGTGCATGGCCTCAACTGGCGACCGAGAATATATGTTAATTAGATTGCTTCTGGAAAGCAGAATGCCTACGCGGGTGCCCGACTGAACTGAAATTTCAGGTCGACAGGATGCCGAAAGTGAGCGCGTGACGGCACTGAAACATATTTTCGATGAGGAGTGGTAGAGGGGAGTGGAACGATTAACTCAGTTGTGAGCCATTGCTTGCGACACCTTCCATGGCAAACCATCATTTCCGCAAGCACTAATCTGTAAATAAAGCCCCATCATTCATAACGTCAAACTCAGAGACGAGAATCACGAGCGGTATGTGGATGAAAACCTTTTATTTTTTGTACACAGGTCAAACAACGCATTTCCGAGTAGTGACTATCTGTTACCACAATGTATTCTTAATAATTGGTCGCACGTTTTTTTTATCTCCAAGAAAAAAAAAGTTTCATAGTTCACAAGCGCTCCACAGAACATTGGACTGCAAGCTTAGGTGATGCGCCTGAGCTTCAGGTACTTCCTCTTTTCACTGGAAGCTGCTCGCTCCTTGTGGAGTACCTTTGTGTAAAAAGGCAAATGGTTGAGCAGAAAAAAAAAACGTGGTTACTTGATTGGTGAGGCTCGGACCATGTTGTGCTCAGCCCAGAGTGACTTTTTTTTTCAGGCAGGAAACAAGCTCTTCCAAGCTGTCGCTGTGAAGATCTCCAAAGAGGTTTAGCTACGACGAAGTTATTTCAAGGGCGTCTACAATTGCGAAGACCTTTTCCGAAAGGCCTAACCATAGGCGTCCGCACGAGGGGGGCAAAGGGGGCTGGCCTGGGAGAGGGGGGCGCTAAATCTGTTCTATAGATTGACTAGGCAGCTGGGCACTATTTTAGTCATCGAAAAGTGGGGCGTAAAATATGTCTCATACAATGACTTAATAGGACAGAGTGGCGCCCTGCAATAAACCTGCCCCCCCCCCCTTTTCCCTAACGGCAAGCAGGCCTATGGGCATGCCCCTTTCATTGCGGACAATTTCACAATTCACAGTGTGCTCGAAGTGCCGGGAGATGTACCTCTCGCCTAAGTGCAGCTCACACACAGCCGAGTTTTCTTGAAGCAGCTTGTCAGCGCGCGGGATCGCTCTCCAGCACTGCGCTAACAGAGCTTCGTCCTTTGGAACGCCGAACAACGCATGCTTCTTTTTAGCCGACTTCTAACCTGTAGTGAACCCCAAGACGAAGCAATGACTGTTTTCGCGCCATGAGGGGGCATGCAGAAGCATTGGTGTCAGAGTGCCACCGCTATTAAAAAAAACAAGGACGATTGCACCCGACGAACCTGTCAAAAACGTGCAAACAACGTCCATCAATCTCTGCAAATCTTCCTTGTTTTCGGCCATTAGCTCTACATCATCTGCGTACATTAATGCTGGTAGTGCCTGATCAATCAGTTTTCCTTGTTTGACTAAAGAGAGGTTGACACCAAGTCCACTTCCCTCTAATTTGGCCTCTAATCCTTGTAGGTACATCATGAATAACAAAGGTGACAGAGGACGACACCCCTGCCTAAGACCCCATTTCACCTCTGTGGGCTTGGATACCTGTTTTTCCCACTTTATAACTACCTTGTTACTTTTATAGATTTCCTTTAAAAGATTTGTGACTCCATCTTCCACACCCACTGTGTCTAGTATTCCCCACAAGTCCTCTTGAACCACGCTATCATACGCTCCCTTGATATCCAAAAATGCTAGCCACAGGGGCCTGAGTTCCTTTTCTGCTATTTCGATGCACTGCGTCAGTGAGAACAGATTGTCTTTTAACCTCCTTTGTTTCCGAAACCCATTCTCCAGTTCCCCCAGCACCCCCTCAATCTCTATCCATGCCTGCAGTCTTTCCTTTATAATCTGCATCGCCAGCCTGTAGACCACTGATGTCACTGTCATAGGACAGTAGTTGTTTATGTCATCTTTGTCCCCCTTTCCTTTATAGATCATGTTCATCCTGCTAAGTTTCCATCCATCAGGAACTTCACAATCAATTATTGTTCTGCTCACTGCCTCTCTCAAAGTGTGTTTAAACTTCGGACCCAATGTTTTTATCAGCATAATTGGAATGCCATCTGGGCCTGTTGATGTACTACTTGGAACCCTCTTCTCAGCCCTTTCCAACTCTCGTTGTGAAAATGGAGTCATTGTGCCACTTGATCCATCCCTTTCTATTGTTGTGCATAAGGCACTACTTTGTTGAAATTTTTCTGTCACCTTTGTTCTTATATATTCAATAGCTTCGTCCCCTTCTAGCCTAGCACCTTGAGCTGTAGTTATAAACCTCTTCTCTAGGATTTTTTTTTCATTTCTTAGGGAGTTTAGATGGTTCCTAAGTTTCGCAGCTGCCTTTCTATCTTTTTTATGTACTTCTGCTAGCCACTGAGCTCCCTTTCTTCTAATCTTTTCATTTATCAGAAGGGATGCATCCCTTCTACAGCTTAGAAAGATTTCCTATTTTCTTTCAACATCATCTGTCGGTTCACCCCGCTGCTTAGCATGTCTGTGTTCCCTGGAGGCTTCCTGACGTTTTGCTATGGCTCTCTTAACTTCCTCATCCCACCAACTCTTGGGCCTGTGTCTTCTTTCCCGAGGTGACTTGTCACGTGCCTTAGCAAGCTCTAGCCGAAACAGTCTAATTAGATTTGTGTATGTCCACACATTCTTATTATCCTCAGAGATTACTTTCTCAATTTTTTTAGTAGCGATTTCTATTTGCCTTTCTGAATGAAAAACGGCGTCTCTCATAATCATATAGTGGTTTTGGGACGTTAAACCCTACATATCAATCAAATCTTTCTGAATGAAAATTTTCCTGTAGTTGTTCATCTTGTCTCCTTCCCACTTTTACTGCTCTTCCAAAACTTAGCTTGATACGTTTGTGATCACTACCCAGACTTCTGGAGCCACCTTCATCTATGTGCATTCCCCTGAGCTTATCATACATCCTATGTGACATCAGTGCGTAATCTATCGTTGACTGCAGCTTTCCTACCTCCCATGTTATGTGCCCTTCACACTTCTCGGTACTGTTGCAAATGATCAAATCATGCCTTTCACACATATCCAAGAGCATTTTGCCTGTCGGGTCGGTATACCCATCTATATCTTCTATGTGTGCATTCATATCTCCTAGTATAATTATCTCGCACTCTCCTCCTAACTCCTGAATGTCATTTGATATACACTCTACCATTGCCTGGTTTTCCTCTCTGGGCTTTGCTCCCGTCCACAAGTACACGAAACCAAGGAGTGTCATTTGCCCTGCCACTTTCCCTTTTAGCCATAAATGTTCCTTACATCCCTGTTTGACTCTTTGCCAACACATGCTCCTATGTATAAATGCACCAATTCCACCCCCCTTTTTGCTACCTTCTGTTCAATTGCAATATTCCCATACGTAGTCCGGATTGCAGGGTGGTTGCTGCAGGTCCCGAAGATGTGTCTCCACAACGACATATACCATCAGCTCCTCCTGCCTCAACTGCTCTTCTATCTCTTTCAACTTTAACCTATTCCTGCCACCCTGCATGTTAATATAGAGGAGACCCACGCCGAGGGAGGCGCTGCGGAGCGTGACGCTGTCAGTCAATGTGGGGAGAAAACTGGTTACTCGAGTGTTGGCCTCTCCGCTGTTTGAAAACGCGTTGCTTTGTTCGCACGCTGCACGCGTTCTGCACGTGTTTTTGAGAGTCTCGCGTCGCGCGCGGTTATGATGTATGCGCTCTGTCCGCATTTAATAGGTTGCCGCAATTGAGGATTTTTTTTTCGTGGCAGCAATTTGGTAAAAGGGCAGCGAAGCAAGTTGTAGCAGACGACGCCGTCCTCGTCAGAGCGAAGTGCGTTTCGCAAGTGAAAGACGACGCTGTTTGCGACGTTAGAAGTGAATAAAACTTTCTGTACGTTCATAAATATATACCTGTTTTATTTGGTTTACTCTGTGTATTATGCACTATGTCTGTTATTTGATGCATGGGTAAGGCCGCTTCTCGTGCTTTAGGTTAAGCGGTTCTTGCGCTGTGACTGCTATTATTTGGGATACCTTAATTTACTAGCACCCACCCAAGTTATCGTTCAGTATATACACAGCACTTCAGAAATAAATGGTCTATTTGGGGCTTCTTTCTGGCCCACAACGAAAATCGACATCTATCTTGCGTGTCTTTCCTTGTATTATCACCGTTCTCATCGCGGGTATCTTGAGTTCACGAACAGCGTGTGTACCATCATGATGAGCGCCCAGCTTTAAGAGAAACTTTTTTGTGTGTGTCTAATGTGCAGGGGAATAGCGCATTGTTATAAAGGGATTTTATCTTGGTCACGTATCAAAAATGCACCGTGTTGTTCGGGCTACCCCTGCACACTCAGTAACAACTAGTTCACTGTATCTGCCAACGGACGTGCAACAACGGCTAATGCATTTTTTTTCATAGTTGTCCAAGCTTTTGGCAACCACACACTTCCGTCGGCGCTGCGTAGATTTAAAAAAATATAACAACACATTATCAATACCACATGTGCGCACAGCTTCAACTTCTACGTCCCCAACAATATCGAATAATAGTAGCAGCATCAAATATTTCTTCGCTATTTTTTAACAGTGCTCTAAAGACGGGCGTTGAAAATTTATACTTTTAAGATGGGGACGTGCATCTCCCAGTAACTCGATAGATTAGAGGAACGGTGACGCAGGAATTAACACCCGTAATTTTGAATGCATTGTGCGCGTGCTCATTTTTATGAAAAATATTGTTTACATACTTTTTTCGGCGCACTGCTTAAATTCATTTCTGTCGTCTGCTTGTTTCGTACCATCGGTTTGAGAATCGGTAAAATTTCACTGGTGGAGTCGACCTCTTCGTGTTTGCATGGTTATTGTGAGAGTTGACGACGCAGCAATGTCACCCCTTTTTCTGTTGGAGTGACGTCGCGGAACGAGGGACGTTTCACGTGCAGCGCGTGCTTCGCAAATGCGTGGAAGCCAAAGGGAGCGGAAGGGCCGAAGACTCTACTGTTGTGCACTTTTTCTGACAGGGGAAAGGCAAGCGCTGGCGTCGCCGGGCAAACTTTGTGGGGATCTGAGGCGCGCCCGCGACCATTTTCGCGGGCATTGTGTCAAAGCTCGCCTTTGCCAGCTGCGACGTGCTCGCGGTTTTCCCCTTATTGTGAACGTCCGCGAGCGGGTGCCTTTGCTACCCGCGTCCCGGGAGCGGACGTTGTACTGTTGTTCGGGGTGCCGCCAGAGGCAATAAAGTGTTGCGTACTTTTACATTAGAACACTGTCTAATTGCCGCGCCGCGCTAAACGCCTTATTAGTTGAGCGCGCGCGGAGCGGTGCGCTATACACGCGAGTGAACGGAGTAGCGGCCCTGTGGCTCGTTAAGCGTGAACCCGCGGTGATCGTCCGCTGCAGTTAGTAGTCGGTCACCATACTGGCGCCCAACGTGGGGCCGGGGTCACCACACTGGCGCCCAACGCGGTATCAAAGGCTCATTAAGCCTTTGATTAGTCTTAGCCGAGTCAGCCCGCCTTTGCGAATCAGGCTCGCCGCGTTTACCCGCGTTATGTCTGCTCTGCGTGAGTTCTGTCCGCTGACGCTTTTAGCAGATACCGCATTGCTCGAGAACAGGGCCAGTGCCCCCCTTGAGCATCACAATCGCGCACCCTCACTTGTCACAAGCCCCCAGTCGGGATGACACGAGGCGCTACGTATCAGCTCTCACTGGAGAGGTAGCGTGTTTTGGGTCCGGGGCCATAGCCCAACCCGAACAGTGCACAAGGGCAAATTGGACTACTACTGCTCCCTTTGGAATGCATGGAAGTTCCATGTCACAGCGCTCCGAAACGGCTCTCAGTGGAGCTTCCGGGGCGCAGATCGGCACCGCGGCCTCAGCCGTTGCCGAATTTTGCCCGCTGGCTGCTATGCAACCTAGCAGCCTGGTACCCAACGCGGTATCAAAGGCTCATTAAGCCTTTGGTTAGTCTTAGCGAGCCAGTTCGCCTGCGCGATTCGGGCTCGTCGCAACATGTCTGCTCCGTGGCATGCCGCGTTGCACAAAGAGGCCACCGCCTCTATCGATGGGCGCTCGCCTGTGTCGTCACCCATTTTTGTGGTGAATACACTCCTACGTGGTAGCTGACGCGCTATCTCGTGCCCCCTGTTGTCTGCCGAGAACCTGGATTTCGGTGCGACGGCCGCTCGCGGTGCCTTAGCACTGGCAAGCGTCGGGGGCGAAACAGCGGCGAAAAGGGGGAGTCCCCATGAGGACGACCTTGGCTGCTATCCAGGTAAGCGGCGTACTGCGTAGCGGCCGAGCGGGGGGAACTTTCCGAAGGCCATCGTGCCGAGAGCGAACCCGTGACGCCGTGCACGCGGCGGTTGCTGCGGTCCTGAGTGGGCGCGATACCAGACTCCCCCATTTGGGAGAATGGGAGTTGCTTTCGGCAGCGAAGAGCTACTGAAGGCTCAGCAGAGTAATTCCGTTTCGAGTCTCGGAGGGACGGAGCGCCGTATACGCTGCTTGCTTTGCGGCGGGCGCCGTTAAACCGTCTTGAGAGGCGCGCCGTTACGCTGCTTGTTCTGCGGCGGGCGCGATTAAAGGGCTGAAACAGCGCGTGTCGCTGAGTCCCCGGCGGATTCATTTTGCTGGACCATGACGGGCTCCTGCTGAAGTATATAGCCACTGACGACGAGTCCATAGACCCGTTTAAGGTGGTTATGCCCAAAAGTCTGAGAGCCGCACTGTTGCGAGCCTCTCATGACGAGCCCATCGCCGGTCACCTGAGTGGCTCTAAAGTTTTTGCGAAACTGAGCAAGGTTGTGACTTGGCTTGGCGTGAAGCGTGACATTTTTCGCTATTACCGTTCCTGCCACGTCTGTCAAACTGTGAAATCAAGGGGTGGCAAGCCGCCCGGCTTGATGAAACCGACTGTCAGTGAGCGTCCGTGGCAAGTAGCCACCTGCGATCTAATGGGGCCGTTCCCCAGGAGTAAGCAGGGGTTCATACATCTGATGGTAGTTGTTGATCATTTTTCCAAATGGGTGGAGCTGTTTCCGCTGCGGAAAGTGACAGCGCGAGCGGTGCTAGAGAGGCTACAGGAAGTGTTTTGTCGGTTCGGCTTTCCGAAAAGATTGATCACGGACAATGCGTCGTATTTCACCGCTCGGGTGTTTGGTGATACGTGCCGTTCCCTAGGAATAGATCACAGCACCACTTCGCCCTACCATCCCCAGTCCAATTTGACGGAGCGAACCAATCGTACGCTCAAACCGATGTTGGCGGCCTTTGCCGAAAGTCAAAAGGACTGGGCAGACCATTTGAGTGAACTCGCGTTTGCAATCCGAACCTCCGAGAGTCGCTCTACTGGTTTCTCTCCCGCCTTCCTTAATTTCGGAAGGGAGTTGGCAAATCCGGTGACCAGTGTCATGCAATGCCAGCTCGGAGACGAGGAAGAACCGGCAGACTGTTCTGCTTACGCTTCCACACTTCGGGACAGGCTTTGTCGAGCTCTCAGTAGAGCGAGGCAGTTTGGCATCGGCCGGGGCCGAGCAAAAGGCCCAGTACGACCGAATACGTCACCACCTTTCATTTAAGGTGGGTGACCTCGCCCTGAAAGCAACCACGCTCTTAGCGACGCGAACAAGGGTTTCTCAACTTCGCTCGCTCCAAAGTGGCTTGGTCCGTACCGAGTGGAGAAAGCTTGGACTCCACTCGCGTACTTGCTGAAAGACCCGCTTTCGGGAAAACTCAGCCGTGCCCACATCGCAGACCTGAAAGCCTTTGCGTCAAGGTCTGACGAGCCTGCGCCAGCGCCCAGTGGCTCTTCGCGCATGCAACGGCGCACACCCGGCGCGGCGGACCGCATTCGGACCACGCACCGGTATAATCTGAGGAAGCGGTCACCTTAGTGATTTCGCGCCGGACGGCGGGCTTATTTCCGCAACCGAAGGCCCTCATTTTTACTGTCTAGTCTCAGCTAACTTCTTTGCAGCCAGCGCTTGCAAAGAAGTCTGTTCCGCCCAGTTACTGCTGCTGATTGTCATGTGAGTGTTGTTGTTTACTCGATGTTTTTTTCCGTGTTTTCTTTTTTTCTTCTCGCTGGAGGAGGGGATTGTGAATTGGTGCTTTAGCGTGGGGAGAGGGACAAATGACACTTTGCGCTTCCTTTGCGGTGCGCGTTTGGAGAGACCCGACCATCGGAAATGTGTGTGCGTGTGGCGACAGCTTAAGAAGTCACCGACCCCTACACCACTTTGGACTCTGGAGGTGTTCGGAGACCTGCGGTCCTTAGACAGTCCGGTTGCGCCATGCTCCCGACCGTCGCTGATCAGCTCTGCTGGCCTTTCTATCACGGCTCCTGCACGAGGCCAGCTGTCGCAGACGCTGTGCACGACTCGACCGACGCCGCAAGACGCCTCGCAGCCAGTAGATTTGGCGACCTTGATTTCAGCAGAAGGGCCGGCTGTCGCAGCGAGGTCCATCCGAACCTCCACCGAGGCGGCGTTCGTCGGACTCGCAGGGCTGTCGTCAACATCGACGAGACGAAGTCACCCAAGTCAAACATTACGTGACGCTTCCCCTCCGAGCTGTGGACGCACTCTTGCGTGAGCATCATGAACTCCCGTTACCCCTCTTCCGCGGAGCCATTGTATTTCTAGAGTGTATTCTTGTGTTGTTTTTTTTCTTCAGCAGCAGTTGCAGAGTGAGGCTGAGGCTAGCTGTTGCCCATTGCATGACGCCTTTGCATGCATGGGCGACGACCGGCTGCCTTTGCAGACCGGTATATAGGGTGAATTAAGGAGAGGAGGATGTGGGGATCTGAGGCGCGCCCGCGACCATTTTCGCGGGCATTCCGCCACATGGCCACACCCTTTTGCTTTCCTGCTCTGTTAACACCACGTGGCGATAGATGGCGCCACGTGCGGGCACGGCACGCGGTACGCGCGCGCCGAGGGAGCGCTCTTTTTCCGTGGACGGCGCCGGGTAAGCACGTGTTTTCTTTCGTCCGCGTCCCCTTTGAGAATCGCGGACGGTAGCCTGCCTGGAGGGCCTTGGGCACCCCGGCAGGCGTGTTTACTTGAGTGCTGGCTTCGGTAGCGTACGCTAAGCCCAGAGCGGTGCCTAGTGCTTGAAGTGGTCGTACCACAACGAGCTGCACTTGCGTTAGGCCTACGCGTACGAGGTTTGCCCTAACACTCGCGACCAGGCCCATTGGCCATCGTGAGAGTGCGCAGCATAGCCGCGAGGGACCTTTTCCCGACCGGCGTGTCAAAGCTCGCCATTGCCAGCTGCGACGTGCTCGCTGTTTTCCCCTTATTGTGAATGTCCGCGTGCGGGTGCCTTTGCTACCCGCGTCCCGGGAGCGGACGTTGTACTGTTGTTCGGGGTGCCGCCAGGGGCAATAAAGTGTTGTGTACTTTTACATCAGAACACTGTCTATTTGCCGCGCCGCGCTAAACGCCTTATTAGTTGAGCGCGCGCTACACGCGAGTAAACGGAGTAGCGGCCCTGTGGCTCGCTAAGCGTGAAGCGTGACCGTCCGCTGAAGTTAATAGCGGGGTCACCACAACTTGAGCGGGTCTCCCCTATAGCCTACGTCTGACTTAGCTCGGCCCTTGTGCTTACGTCGATTTATTCTCTCACGGGCTTCGTGTGGCTTGAATAATTGTGCCCCTTTAGGTCCGTCTTTTGCTACACAGTCAGTCTCAGGGCTCTGTGTCCCCCTAAAAAAGCTATTTCTTGGCGACCCATTCTGTTACCAACCCTCCTGCCCGTATCCTGTGCAAAGGGGCGAGCGCCGGGCTCGTACACGTCTTGGTTAACTTACATTACGCTGTATCCGAGTTGCCGGCTCAAACCCTTGATCACAAAATTGGCCTCCACTACCCTCCTTTCAATCCCACGAGACTGTGCCCCCAGACCTCTGGGACTGTGCATATGGTCACAGGTCACATGCACACTTCCAGAGGCTTCTCGGAGCTTACGCATCCCATCCTTTAACTGTCTTTGAAGGTTCTGATCCTTGCCCTTCAATACATCATTGAGCGCAGCATGAATAATGACAAGATTTTCGCCCTCCATGCTGTTTTCTACAACCTCCTGAGCTTTGGCCAGTGCATCCACTATGATTGATTGATTTGTGGGGTTTAACGTCCCAAAACCACCATATGATTATGAGAGACGCCGTAGTGGAGGGCTCCGGAAATTTTGACCACCTGGGGTTCTTCAACGTGCACCCAAATCTGAGTACACGGACCTACAACATTTCCGCCTCCATCGGAAATGCAGCCGCCACAGCCGGGATTTGATCCTGCGGGTCAGCAGCCGAGTACCTTAGCCACTAGACCACCGTGGCGGGGCACATCCACCATGCCATCTTCCTTCACTGTCTTGACGACGCCATCCCTAACCCTGGCCACGTTAGAGTCCCCCACCACTAGGACCCTTCTGCGCTCCAATCGCTGGCTTCCCGCTTGTGATGGCGCCCCGGTTTGCTTTCCCTGTTTCTCTCTCTGCCGTCTGTCCTGTGTTTCTGCCCTGCTTGAAGACTGCTGCGCCACCGAGCTATATGTTCTCGGAGCCTCCGTGCTGTGGCCAGACAGTGCGGCCCCCTGACCTCCCTTCTCGCCTGTTCCTTCCCGCCTGTCGCCTTCTCCGCTACCCACGCCTTCTGTCTCGCACCGCTCGGGGCCGGGGCAAAGCGCCATTAGCCCCTTTACCCGCTGCTCTAGCTCGGTCCGCCCTTCCCGTTCTTTTCGGAGGTTGCCCTTCATTTGCTCTAATAGGCTGGCGGAAGCCTCCTCCCGTCACGAAGCTCGCCTTCTGCGCGTCGGCCAAACTCGTGAACGCTGTCTCATCTAAGTAGCACCAGCGCTTGCATTCTTCGCACTGCACCATCTCACTCGTGGTTTTCCTAGCCTCCTTAGCCATCGCCCGTTTGCGGCCCGCTGCTATCCAGCCGCCTCCACTTACTCTCCTACCTCAATAACTGTTTGAAGCTGCCGCCTAGCCCGTACACACACGTGTTCAATTGCGCTAGTAGACTCTCATTAGGTCCCCTTCGTGTTCGGCTCTAGCTGTTTAACAACTTAACCGGGCGCCCCGACCTTCTTCAAAACAGCCGCCTAGCCCGTTCACGTGGTTAGTTAACGTCACTACAACGTTGCCCGTGTCTCATACCTACAGTACTTGGAACGCTAATTATTGATTAGCAGCAAAAAAAAATAATCTAGCCACTTTACACGCATCCACGTGTATGCCTGCTGCAAGCCGCCCACTCGCGCGGGCAGGAACACGCAGGCATCACCTTCCATTTTGACTGACCCCAACCTATTATTGCGTGTTTTCTCTGCTAGGCATGGCGTTCTGCCGCTCCAGTCAAACTGAAAAACTCGACTGCACGGTGCCCATAAGGGAGGTTCAGAATAGCGCACCGCGAGCCCTTGCGATGCGGTCGCTGCCACTGCGCATGCGTCGCAACGCGAGCTGCCGTTTGCGTTTGCGCGCAGAAAATCTGAAATAGCGTGCGGCGATCACCGCCCGAGAGGCCCGCGAAGGGCTGTGTGCAGCTTCCGTGCATTCGGGTTTGCGGTTGGGCCGAAAGACCCTACTTTTCCCTAGGGGGAGCAAACGCTATTCTAAAGCTCATAAGGCGCCCGCAACTGAAGCAACGTCGAATTCGCTTTGCACATACAATAAAGACATAGATGTTATTCGGTCAACCGCAAGTACGTCGTGCCTTTCTCGTACTTGCAGCTTGACAGCTGATGCTCTATTCTAAATTTTCCCTGTTTGCTATCACTGTTGCAACATTTTCAGAAGATGTAAATGGGCGCTCTATTACTGGCTGATAGCTACGCCTTTCCCCTGTACTTTAGATCACCTCCACGTTTGACCAAATGTTCATGTAAAGGGCATGGAAAGACTAAAACACCCGGACAGACTTCATCACACAGTTTGTGGAATATTGAACCCATACTACCTCACCAAATCTTCAGTCTTACTTCGTTCTGTTCTTCTATAAGATTCCTGAATATTTCACATGGACATTCCTCGGTGAAGGCACGCAGTGAGTGCAATCTTGACAGGCATTTATGTGCTCTACAAGACAAAGTTTATCTTCGTTTCACAGAGCAGCAAATCACCCAAGGAGCTCATAATAAATGCGTGTTCAGCTCTTACGACTACATACCTTAATTTTCTGCAATATTCTGACTGTAAAAATATCTCATTACAATACTGCTATCCCCTTAACACGATTCATTAGAACACTAAGACTATCCTATATAAAATACATGAAATTGCCAAAATTACCATTTTTACAGCCTTTTTAGTTGAATGAGACTGGTCACTTAGTAATGCTTTTAATCAGGCCGCAAAATGTCACATTACCACAGCCTTATAAAAATCCCTAGATTCAACAAAAAGGATGCCAGATTCTTAAATGAGGTGGAAAATCTCTAAATATAAAGAAAAATCCCTAGGGTTGGCATTACTATTCTAAACCTCTCTGTCTCGTATTCAATTTCACCATGCTCACGACATATCCAATCACAGCCGCGCTGCCGACCGAAGCTTTAGGGCCTTTATTGCCGACTAGAGTGACTGTATATGCTACTTTTAGGTAGCATATACAGTAACTCTATTGCTGACAAGATGCGAGCGCCCCTGGTGAGCACCTGTCCTTACATTTATCCGCAATACCTGATAGAAGCAAAACGAGCAGTAAGTGATCCTTAAAGGAGAGAAAAGTGAGCTCCACAACTGTCTGCATCATAGTGCGTCACCTCAACAGTTGCTCACGAGGGATGGGGGTAAGGAGGGATTAAAAGGGATAGGGAGGAATAAAAGGGGTAGGGAGATGGCGGAAGGCACAGAGAGACCCACATACAGAAGGACAATCGCAGTAGGGTTGACAGGCGGGCTAGTTGGTACAAATTCATAATGGAATAATTGGAAGCGCAAGCCAACGGGACACAAGAGGAGAGACAAACAAGCGCAGGAGAAGATAAACAGAAGACAAACAGAAGGAGAAGATAGGCAAGATGGACACGGTCGCAGGAGGCCGAGGATGGGGCACCACTCAGCGAGAGCTTCACGGCGTCAGAACATGGCGGAGGGTGAGCCGGTCGGCCATGGCTGCGCTGTCATCGGAGATCGCGGGGGCACAACCAGACGGCACGAAATCCAGCGAGAGAGTCCCAGAAACAAGCAGCACCAGAGTGCTGCGTGCGCAGCCTTGCTGCCTTCGAAAGTGGAAATTTATATGCTGCATGTGGAACGAAAGAACCTACATACACCCACGAATACGCCTGTGGGAGGCGCGTGTTGAGTTGGCAAAAATACGACACGGCTATCACGCTGACGTCGCTGCACTGCTAAAATGTTGTAGTGCCGCTAACGTACTCGCACGCGGTGTTTCTTTGAGAACCGCCGCAAATGTCCCACATAAGTTTTCAACGCCACGCGCGTCCCCGTAGCCATTTTTATCAACGCTGCTATCACACGCTCAACACTGTCATGTAACGGCCACCGCAAGCGAGCTCGGAGCAAACTCGGCTGCCCGAGAAGCTCGGGCCAACTTGCATTGCACAATAAACAATTGTATCCGGCCAGTTGGTAAGGATCCATCTTGCTAGGAAGTGCAGCCATTATAACACAGAACACACAACACAATTGCATTGCACCCCTGGTCTCGCACTTCAGCAGGACACATTTTGCTGGTTCACGAGAAAAGGACTGAGAAACGCGGTGGTTTCTTTTTTTTTTATTCGAAGCGCGATGGATTCGTTGCTCTTAAATGTCATTTTGACCTATATGAAATAAAAAAATCCAATCATGGGCAATACGATCAAGCACTCCCGACAAGTTTGCAGTTTATTAAAAAGTAAACCACTGCAAATCACACTTTCAAGTAACATAAAAACAGCCCTACATATTCGAGGCTTTCAAGTAGTAACAAGTTAAAAACATTCTAAAAATCTGCCACCAGTTTTTTTAAGTGAAACTATTATGTACAGTATTAGAAATATATAGTCCTCTAATAGAGGTACTTTTTTTGCGTATTAAATTTGCCAACAACACACAATGCTTGAACAGCTTGCACTCATGACAGACATTCCTCAATTAACTTATTGGACAAACAAGGTGACTGCATGTACAATTGGAACATCCTACATATTTTTACAACAGAATGTATGCCACTTGCTTCAGTGTGTATGTACAGTTATGAAAATTTTTGAAGCAACACCCAGTATGCTCGTCTACAAGAAAACAACCAAGCACACTAAACCATTTTAAGCAAAGCTAATGCAAACTGACTAGCTCTAATAATATAGCAAGGCACTGTTCCCAACTTAAGCTATCAGTGCGAGAATACAGAGAGTGGCAAATAAATCCACAGGCCAGCTATGCATAGTGGGTCCAGGCTCACAGCTTAAATTAAGTCTTCGAGATATGCCAGACTGTTGCACTTCCCAGCAGAAGAAAAAATAACGTGACCCACAACTTGATACAATTTATCAGTAAATATGCAAGAATAATTCCCATGCATGTTCTTAGTCCTGAGAACACTGATAATGTGCAGGAACTCTTCATTGTACAGAACCCACAGAATGTGAGCCAAGTCTTCACAAAAGGAGTTGACTTCACAGTTAGATTTTTTTTGCACACTAAGCCAAGTGAAAACATCTACAGTGCAAACAAATGAAGTGCAACTAGCAAATAAACTAAAAACACACCTATAAACTAAAAACACACCTTACAGAACCCTCTAAAAGCAAAGAAAATAAGCAAGATTCAGAATATACATGGCATTTATATTTGATGGTTGTTTAAGGTGTCGCCGCTCAGCATTCCAAGCAGAATCATTACTTAATGTTAGAATTTCTGCTGCAAGGATAAGCCAATGTCCTTTCTGTTACCCTTTAAGCATTTGCATATTCTAAAAAATTAAAGGCAGAGATGCTAGAGCATCCATCACTGCATGAAAGTAGGTCATCACCATCCATGCAAAATGTGGCTGCTTTCAATATTGTTGGTTATCTCTGAGCATTACAAACATACTTCATAATATATATGGCGATAAACAGACTCTTATACTAAAACCTCCAGCCTTGAAGTCACTGAAGCAAGACTCTTATACTAAAATCTCCAGCCTTCAAGTTACTGAAGCAAGACTCATACTAAAATCTCCAGCCTTCAAGTTACTGAAGTAATGCTTCATGACAAAAATAGTTGCAATCAGGCTGTTCAACAGCTATAAAAATGAAAGACAACAGTAATTATACTCAATAAAATTTTTGAAATTAGTGCAGTGAAGTGCAACAAGAGTAAAGTTTCATTAATATATCTTGAAAGCACGAGGACCGAGCCAAAGGTGGGGTACAGAAGTGAGATGTCATGAAGGCATTAAGTTAACAAGTCCTACATGATGGCTGCTCTTATCAGTTGAAGGGGGGGGGGGAGAGGCAAAATACGTAGTGTATTTCAGACTGTGGTTGCATATGAGCACAGTAGCATGCAGAACTATGAAACATGAGGCACTTATGTGAGTGTCTTCCGTTTGGCCTACGAACTCTATGGAAAGCACACCAACCATAAAAACTTATTTTCAATAAAAGAGTCTGCATATAGCAGCTAGTAGTATAAGTTTTTGCTTGATGCTCTTGCATAACACTCTTCTATGTACAGGTTTATGCACAAAACTGCAGAACAACAAAGTGGTTGCCAGCAGGTAGGCATTAGCTGGGGGAGGAAGAGCACTAAGCAGACCCTTCCTCCCCCAGCACCCACAGCATCATGAAAAGCACACGGGTGAACTTGGTGCAAGGAGAGAAGGCCCATAATAAATAGCTGTGCACACACAAATAGACAAAACCAGAGTAACACATTGTCAGCCAAAGGGAACACACTGAGTGATACAGCTTTAAACAAAAGAAAGCAAGCAAAAGGCAATTTGCAATAAACTACATGTAAAGTGACAGACACACAGCACAAAGCTGACTGTGTAGCGTAGTACCTCACTTAGCACAAAGGGAAAACAAAACACAAAAAATAAACAAAAATGAAGCACCCAATGAAAGGGAGCCTGAATTTAGAAGTATGCACAAAACAACCCTAGCAAACACTGGCCCACCACTTGTAGGCAATGCTTTGCCCAGTCCGCCTTGAAAGTCCTATAAACTGGTATTGTGTCTACCTAGCCTGATGTTCAGTGTCCGCACGTCGATAGAAGAGTAGATAGGGCACAAGAGATGAGTTCTCAAAGCGCAGCAGGTCACCTTGGGCAATGGGAGACACATTGTCGTCATCACAGCGAAACCATCTGCGTCCTGCTGGGTGGAAGGCATCAGTCACGTAATGACCTTTGTCGGTGCGCTCACCACTATGGCTTAATACTGAAATGAAACAGAGATTAGAACACCCACCAACCACTGGAGCAAAAAGGTCAATAATTTAACCTTACCTGCAAATAGAATATAGCAGCGCTGCTTATTTGACCACCTTTCACTGGATGGCACCAATTCTAAAAACAACATGCACGGGTGAGACAAAACAAATGCATGGCTTTTTCACAGTACTTACTGCGATCAAGCTGAAGCTGATGAGGTATGTGTATGGAATTCATAAGCTTTTTGCAGCCACCATGCTTGTCATACACAAAACGTTTTAGATGAAGAATAAGCACCAGCGGTAATTTTTCCAATGTAGTTCTACGCAAAGCATCAACCTGGAAAGAGACAATTACATTTTCTTACCATGGAATTGTTGGGACCAAAAGAAAATGGCACAACAACAACAACAAAAAATAAGTTCCACTTTTGTGAGAAACAAGTTTTCAAAGACAGTTTTTAGGACACAATAAAAAAATACAGAAAATCAAGTTGTCCTGTCAGGAATGTGAATTCAAACTGTATGCCTAATTTGCTTGCAACTAAGTGATTCTACCATTAAACCATAATATAACAATGTTGGTAAACATAGCTACAACTTCATTCCAAGAAAAACTGAAGTATTTGGGGAGTAGTCTAGCTACACAACAATAATTGTCATCTGACTTGCTTTCGTTTCCTTTCTTGAAAACACGGCGCTGACTGCTTTCCTGTCAGGAATGCTATGTCACACTGATAACGCACGCGCCATTTACCTCCGTGAAATACTGAAACTGTAGTGATAATGCAAGGAGAGTAAATTAGATGACGATCATAATTGTGTAGCAGAAAAACACCACTAAAATACTAGATGTTTTTGTTAGTGCTGACATTTCATGCAAACTACACCTTTCCATCAAAAGGGTACCTCCTTTCTGAACTGCTGTATGGGTACACAAAGGCTGACAATGTGCCATGGAGACATGCCCTTTCCGCACAGTCTCTTCGCATTGAGAGCACAGCACGTAGAAAGGTTTACAAGTGTAAAGGTGATATTTTTATTTGGGCTAACTTGTGCCCGGAAAACGAAGCATCACACTTCAAGCAATACACACTCTAGACTGATAGCGAACATGGAGCGTCAGCCGTGGATAATCTGCCACGCAACGAAGTGCGACGGCATTTATACATGTGCCATAGAAGCTTCCAGCGTTATTGCTAGCAGCCGCGTATGTTTTAAACTGCAATGTACGCATTGTGTGCGTAACCTCATCGTAAAGTTCTAAGATTATCTCGATAGTCCCCAGTCATTTGGGCGTGGTTTGCACAAGGCAGCATTACATGGGTAATGACGTGGTAACAAAAATAAAAAGAAGCCTGTGCGGCACCACCACTACAACATTACAAATTGTTACTATTGCAATCATCGCTACGCCTGTGACACCATTTTTTATTATTTTTATTTTCAGTTTACTGTAATTACTCGAATCAAACGCGCACCTTTTTTTCGGTTAAGCGAGTTCATAACTCGCATGCGCGTTAAAATCGAGTGCGAAAAAAAAATGAACATGGTCATTCTATTGCCATCGGCATTTCCAAAATGGCCCCCCCTACGTGCTTCGGCATGGCGCATCGGCCATTTCTGCCTATGTGTTTCCCATGTGCGGCACTTCGTACGTGTGGTGAGGAGTTCGTCATATTGTAGTTCATTAGCATCAACGATATGGAAGGGGTGACTCTAAAAACTCGACGAGTGCACCGCGATGCCGCTTTTAAAAGAAAAGTAATCGCGTGTGCCAAAACAGACTGAAATCGGGCCGCATCGCAGTCGTTCAGAGTTCCCGAAACGTGCGTGCGGGACTGGCGGAAACAAAAGCAGAAGATTGTCGACAGCGAAGATTCACGCAAAGGCTTCAGTGGACCACAGCATGGTCGGTTTCCGTAAATGGAAGAGCTGCTCACCGAGTATGTGCTTGAGCAGCGAGCGACCGGTGACGACAGAACTGCTCTAAGTGCGGGCTATGCAGTTAGCTTTAGAAAAAGGGCTACCCCTCTGAAAGAAGGAAAAGGGCTTTTCCCTCTGAAAGCGAACGAGCATGGGCCAAAACTTGCCGGAGGAGTACGAAGAAAAGCTTCACAGTTATCAGAGGTTCGTCCTAAACCCGCGGCACAACAACGGCTACCTGCTTGGGCAAATCGGGAATGCCGATCAGACGCCTCTTTACTTCAACATGCCTAGCACCACAACCATCGAGAAGAAGGGGGCGAAGCAAGCTCACATGCTGACATCGGGCCACGGTAAAACAAGAGTGACGGCAACGCTCCGTTGCACGTCGGATAGGCACAAGCTTCCCCCGTACCTCATATTTAAAAAGAAGACGCTCCCGAAAGGAGTCGTTTTCCCGAGTAGTGTGATCGTGCAGGCCAACGGGAAAAATGGGTGCGCGTTGCAATAGATGTCTTACTTTTTTTTTTCGTCGTGAAAACCAAGGGCGCGGTAGAATCGAGTAAATACGGTATGACGAAAAACTTGCCGCACCGTCGCCAAGCAACTACCCAGCTGTTAAAACATAGACTCACATAATGAGGCATGCACATTAATTCCACCTTAACAAGAATCATGGATTGTGTTCACTAGCGAAGGATTCATGCATGATCTGTAATAAGATGTTCGATATGGTCAGAAAATTTCAACAATACGTGGGGTTCCAAAACCGATATGGACGCAAAATTTTAATAATATGTACAGTTCCGAAACGTCCCAAAACTACCATATGATTATTATGAGAGACGCCATAGTGAAGGGCTCCGGAAATTTCAACCACCTGGGTTTAATGTGCACCGAAAGCCGAGCACACGGGCCTACAGCACTTTCACCTCCATCGAAAATGCAGCCGCTGTAGCCAGGATTCCACCCCGCAAACTGCGGGTCAGCACTAGACCATCGTGGTGGGGCAATGCAGAATTCTATATGGATGTGGTTGCGTCCTTTGTGTAGCCCACGCGTGTTGCTCAGTCGATGACAATACTCTGGACTGAATTTGGCGTTGCACGTGCAAATCGCCAGCGCGGCTCGGCGCAGCATGACGCAATGGGCCCAGCACTTCCACCCCTGTATACAAGCTAATGCCTTCAGAGATAAAGTGCACACATGCACCAGCATACGCGACCGAACCTTTATTATCAGTTCACAGTTGCTCCTCAAGCAGCCAGTGCCTTAAGGGAGGAGGGGAAAGAGGGAACCCAAAACTATAGCCCTTTCCATGAAGCCTAAAACACAATGTTTAGGCCACATTTTAGGGCACGGTCATGATGGCTGTCACACCTCGCAGCCTAACTCGGGTGCTACGACACAATACAGTGCTGATAAACGAGTTTGGGGCAACAAGTGTGGTCGGCACAGGATGACACTGATAAACAAGTTTCGGGCAACTGATAAACAAGCTTGGGGCGAAATAGCGCATATGGCGACGCTATTGCACTCCTGCATGCAAACTGAGTTCGAAGTAAACTTGGACCAGATTGGATTAGACTTCTGACAATCTGGCCAGATAACGCGCTGAAATTTTGCCAGGAGAATCTCTTGCCAACTGTACAATCGTATGAAATGATTCAAGTCCAGAAGACTTGGTAGGTATGTGTGTAAATATTTAAAACTACAGTCTCAGGTTATAATGCCATTAGCCACTTTGCCAACTAAAGATATTGTATGTGCCCAGAAGGGGTGTGGCTTCTACCCCTTATGCAGGCCTCTCTGAAGAATCACTAAATAAATTTAAAAGCCCTGGTTGACAGTGATTTTCAAAGTCTGCAATATCTTCATTATCCCACTGGGAATGCACATGAAGTTCTAAATGGTTACCCAGCATGCTGCCACTGAACCCGTTTAGTTTACCCTTGTTGACAGCCATTTTCAAGAACACATGCCTAAAACCTGCACATAATGAACCATAACACCCCTTTTCAATAAGCAGAAATTGAGGTACAGTAGAGCCCGACTATATCGAACCCGTTTATATCAAATTATCCCGTATATCGAACAATTACTAAACACGGTAAGTTTACATTGAGATTATACAGTATAACCTCGTTACAACAGACCTTCATGTGAAGAGGATTTGGTCTGTTGTAAAAGGAGTCTGTACAATCCATGTACTGTTACAACAGACATTTACGTAAACACGTAATGAGTCTGTTATAACAGGAGAGAATTGAAAGTCACAAACATAGTCGAATAACGGATTTATTAAATGTTTTGAAAGAAGCTAGTCAGCTTTGCCTGTACTGTGTGGCGGACAGCTAAGCAAGGCGTGAGCGGTACCGTGACTTCACTGAGTGCACAATACCTTAGTCAATCGGCTGAGCTGTTGACGTTGTGTTCGGTGGAAAGTACGCCACCTTCGTTGCACGAAGCCCGGGAAGCTGCATATGGCTTGAGCAATTGTCCAGGAATAGTATCACATTCCTTTTCTGCTTCACCATCTTGCTGTCAAAATCGAGTAGCCATTTGTTAAAAATATCTTTTGTCATCCAAGCACTTTTGTTGGAGTGCTAGTCCACGGGAACGTGCATATTGCGCATGCACCGTGGTCTTCTCGACTTCCCTATCACCAGGAGTTTTTCTTTCCCGCTCCCGTCCATTCAATGTCAGGATATGAAGGCCTCTTCAACATCAGGATATGAAGCTTCGCGGAGCCGGAACCTCTTGGGTTGCAAGTCACCTGAGACTTACTTCACCAAGACTGCCTCTTTGGCGATGATGATAGTGCTAACCGTCTGCTTCGACAAGCCGTAGGCCACGGCGGCGTCCACCTGCTTCTTTCCCTTCTCAACTTGCTCGATAATATCAAGCTTGTCTTTAAGGGAAATCTGCTTGCACTTCGTCGCTTTGTGACGCACGGCGTTGGCTGATGTGTTCGGCTCCATCGGTTCCATCACACCACGATCATGTCCGCAATGCACAGAGGCCAACAGGATGCACAATGACAAACCATGAGGCCAAACAGCCCCAACTGCCCCAATTGAACAAAGCGAAGTACACGGCGCCAGGGTGCCAGCAGCGCCTGCGCCGGGCCGAGCATAAGCGCCACTAAACCTTTTATTCCGAGAGGGGCCGCTGCCAAGCGCATGCTTTCTATTTATTTTTCACTTTGACCACAGTTTTATGCAAGTGGTCACTATTGTTCATTACGAGTCTAAGATTTTTTAATCTTTTATCTTTATGTTATTTTGACAACATTGCAATCCTTGCAAATTATGGCTTGCTAAATGTAACAGAAGTCGAAGTCAGCCCCGGCAGCCAGATCAATTTAAGCCAAGCGCAGCCTCCCTGAAATGGCCGCCGCTTGTGTTGACACCGCCGGCGTGCTTTTCCCGTGCCGCAACTATGCCTAGCGATGCCTGAAATCGGAAACAATTGAATCTCGGATGTCCGTGATAGAAAAGTCCGCTGTAAAGGAGGCCTGACTACCTTGCTGGCGTCACAATTTACTCAATTATATCCGAATGTCCGTTGTACCCGAGTCCGTTGTAAACGAAGCTCAATCAATGGAAAAGATAGGGAGATCAGCATAACGCCGCGAATTGGTACGTAGTATCCAAATGTCTGTTGTAACGAGATTATACTGTATAGCAAAAGTTACTGTTTTATCGAACGAAAATAGCAACGCCGACTGATATATCGAACTCCACGTGCCTCAAAAGTGCCCCCGCAAGTTGGCTTTCCCACGCGGTGGTAGGGAAAACTGCCGGCGCCACCCTATAAAAAGTTGGTTAGACCCGGTTGTGCACGGGCGAACACCCCCCTGCTAGAAATAATCCTGACCCGCTCGCAGCGCTTACAGCCAATCAGAGGCAGTCGTGCTTTATCCAAGGCGCGGAGGCGGTAGAAGTGAGTGCCATTTTTTCTTTCTTTATGCCTGAGTGCCTGAGTGCCTGCCTGTTTTCCTCGAGTCCGCATACAATGTGGTCTGTGCTGGTGGTGTTCCCCGTTGCTCTGTGAACTGTGTTGGCGCTCTGTCGTCATGGCTTGTGCAAAGGCAGAATTAGCCGTTCGGCGCGAAACTCGAAATCAGAAATTGGGTCGAGCGCGGTGAAAAGAAGTCCGACGTCGCCGCCGCGTACAAAATTCCTAGGAGCACCTTGAGTACTATCCTGAAGAACAAGGCAGACATCATGGCAAGTCGGACAAAAAGCCAGGTGCCCGTAGCGCCCGACGTGTGCGCACTACTGTGTACGAAAATGTTGAAGCGGCCGTTTACAAGTGTTCCCGGGTGCTGTGGACGGATCGACATTCGACGAGTTTGTCAGGACGGACGATGATGTTGCCATCACGGGTCAGCTACAAGATGAGGTCTACATTGCAGACGTCATGCCGACCACAAGCCGGAGCAACAGCAATAAGGAAATAGACGATGCCCTATTGCCTACATCCTCCGAGTTGATTATTGGTGCACTTGCATTGGTCCGGTGCTATTGCGTGAATGTGGAAGGTTGCGGCCTCAGCTGCTCCGAATCGTTGAACAACGTGGAGGCGCGAGTGCTGTCGCAGGCAGCGCAGTCGTTGACCCAGAAGAAAATCCGGGACTATTTTGTACCACAGTAGGGGTCGCAGGTAAGCCGCCATATTAATAAACTAATTTTTTTTCTCATTTATATTGTGCCTTTGTGTCAAATCCTATACCAGGCCTATATCGAATTACGTCATATATCCAACTAACAGACGCTTTTAGGCGAGTTCGATATACCCGGGTTCGACTGTACCAGCAATTCAAGAGGAAAATACACTTTCTGAATACTCGAGACATCCTTTGTTGATCCACAACTTATGAAGTCATGTTGCAAACAATGACACTAAGTACCACATCGTTGCACATACCTCTTTGTTGCTTTTGCTGCTGTGGTAATTCTGTACCTTTTCTTCAGCAGCTAGGTGCAGCAATGCATCATCTACGCTCTTAAATCCATCCTGCAATAATACAAAAGTGAAGCATACATCACCATTTCAGTAAGCAGTCATGCCATACTGTGAACTAGGTTACAGCAATAAATACCATCAAGCATTAGAGTCTTGTGCTAAGTAACATGTCAATACATACCTGCCGGGAAAGTAACACAACTACATAATAAAAAGGTAATGCACAGCCACAACCAAGTAAAGTTACACCAGCCTATACCACCTCCATATACCGAATTCGTTAATATTAAAAAGATCTTTTTTTATTTCCCACCGTTACACCATAGAAGCGCATGTATTTGCGACCTCTATGTAACTAAGTAACACCGGGAGACACCCTTGATACAAAGAATTTTCGCAACGAACAACCTAGGTATTTTGTCCCGGGTTTCGTCATTTTGGCACGAGCAAGCATTTTCTGTGGTTGCCCCGCCGAAGCTGGCGCGCTCATGGCCCCAGCGGCTTCCAAGCGAAAGCAACTGCTCAATAGCGCGCGCAGGTGTGCGCAAGGTGGCAAGCGGGCGTGCACCCCTTGAGCTTGCCAGTGGGTGCAGCAAACTACAGAGCGCGCATGGCTCCTAGATAGATTCGAAGATGTTGACAACTGCGTTTGAAGAGCAGCTATGTTTTTTTGGAGGCTCAAATGCCTCGCCGGTTATGCTTGCCGTGCTCTGCAACAGCTCTTCCCCAGATGGCGGTGGATGACAGTCTATGGCACAGCGCTATTAAAGCAGACAGTGCGTGTGGGCATATTACCAATTTGGAGTTGTTACGGAACATAGCAGCGACGGCAAAAACCTTCAAGTGTGCATATGATTGCAATCGCAATAAAAATGCAGCTTTTTTATAGCTAAACAAGTCAGATGAGCTCTGCATTCAACTCTTGTACATATCTCTAATTTTCGTGAACCAGCATATAACAAGTTACTCTGAGAATTAGTCAACTTAGTTATATCCAGGTTTAGCTCTGCAGTCAAATCTCATAAGCATGTACCTACTTTCAATGTACAAACGCACGTAGTTGCAGCCAATCTCAGACACGAGTTTCAGAGACCAATGCATTCGCAAAGCGTTAAGCCATAGTGGTTCATTTTACACCTACTGTTTAGTGCGTACCAAATGTATACAGCAGTACCACTTTGCACCATTAATGTGTCCAGCACCGCTGAACTTGCAGATGCCACAATGTGCCACAAACCTTATTATGTAATTAGAATAACTGGACAATTGGCCAATTAACTATTCCGACTTTAGCGTAATTGCCGTAGTGCCTTTGCAGGTAATAATAAGGGGAAAAATGAAGGTGAGGCGGTGACAACGAACAAACGCATGGTATAACTAATTGCCGACAATACCTCCTCTCACAGTAAGCATTTGCAGCTATCTGCTCAGTCTTGCATATGAACTTGCACCACGTGCAACAAAGCTTACTGCAAGCTTTCAATAGGCGACTACCTGAAATTGTTGGGCTACCGATCGCTGCTGCACCACAGCATTCAAGCTTGCGCCACTTTTCAGAAACGCAAGCAGCTCGCTGTTGCGAAGTTTAGTATTACGGGCACAAAGAAACCTTTCCGTGTTGCCGCGAATATGCGCATGGTACAGGAAGGGCAGTGCTGTTTTAGCCATGCTGCACAGTAATATTAAGGGTGTACTGGCATGAAATTTTTCATTTATTGTTTTTTTTTGCGTGTGTGAAATGATAGGCCAAGTGCCCGAGAGCATAGGAAACTGACTGGTAAGCGTGAGTGTGCCCAGAAAATTTAATTACAGCGTGCTTTTAAAAGCTAGATTAGGTTCCTACTGTACCCTGACGTTGCGACATGGTATGAGCAGTGCCCCCAGGCAGTAGTATGTGCATGCGAAAGTTTTTGTCGGTGTCGTTTTTTTTTTTAAATAAATTCTTGTGCCCTCTGATTAATGCATACCTGCCAACCTAGCAGCATGAAAATTCGGGAGACTGCAGCGAGAGAGGGAGGAGACAGTTCCTTTTTTTGTGTGTGTGTCTGTGTGTGCATGTGTGTGTGGATTACCGCGGCTAAGACATTTGTGACACGCTGTCGCTTCCACCCACTGTGATTGCGAAAGCATGACGTTTCAGAGCCTCCACTTCAGTGTATTTGGCATCTGCAGGCATTTCCTCGACAACAGTTTGTTTTCGTACGTCCCACACCGCTTCGCGTCCTCACCCTTTGGGAACATTTTCCGAAGCAGCAGTCCTGCATGATCCCTAACGCTTAGTGGCAAGTTGTGTTCCACATGAAATTTCGTAAAGAGGCATTCCGTGCGCATTGAACTTCCTACGCACTTCCTTTAGCACAAACTTCTGAAGTTGCCCAACCTTGTCATAGCCAAACATAGTTTTGAAGGTTCTGTAAAGCAATGTGCACCTTTATGATGGCCTTGCCGCTGTGCGAAACGCTTACATCACAGGTGCACGTGGTAAAGAATCCGTATGTGCCACTTTACTGCTAAGTCGCAAATCATGGAAACTCAGCTGTGTACCAGTCGAAAAACACTTACAAGTACTTCTTTGCTTTTGAAACCGCCGTAGACATTCTAACAAACTCTGGAAAATGTGCACTTCCACCCTCTCCCCAACAACATATCAAACAGAACTGACACCTGGGCGGGCGGCGTAGGCCTAGTGTACAAAATGCAAGGGCGAAAATAGAGACGGACACAGAAATTCCAGTACCTTTTCCTTCGCCTTGTTTTGGTAAGGGGGCAAGAAATCTTGCGGCCGCCGGGCTTCGCCCAGATGCACGATGCTATAGTGCCTAGAATTCACCTGGCAGTACTCTACGATATGGTTACAATGAACTACAGAAATGAGTGCTTTTACACAGTGCCGCAACTGTCGCAGCATCTAAGGTACGTGCGTGATCACACAGGGTGTCTACAAATTTGCTTTTTCAATATTCCCCGACCTTTCCCGGTTTTCCATGATAATTTAAAGCAAATTCCATGACCGTTCAGACTTCTTGGAAAACTGTGCACTGCAAATAGACCCTAGAGTGGTGAAAAAAATAGGACAATTCTATAGTATGAGTAAATAAATGTACCGCATGTGCTCAGAATGTTCAGACTGTGTGCGCTTACATCTGCTTGTAGCTGGAATACCAGCACACACAGATAGACAAGAGTGATGGGACGCTTCCAACAATGTAGTCCCGGTGCCTACCGACAATGTAGTCCCGGTGCCTACGTCACGTACTTAGGTGTAACAACCTGTGGTTTTTTTATGGCTACAGCAAAAGCTTGTTAATTCGAACTGCAAGGGGAAGCCGCCTCAGTTCAAATTAACGAAAGTTTGAACTAACAAAAGTGAAGAACAACAATAGTATACTGCGAGTGGGCATAATAATTCATTTTTTGACAAAAATCTGTGATCGCGGTCTGCCTTCTTTCCTTGAAGGCGGCAGCCAGCACTTTTTGCTTGAACGAGTGAATTTGGCGGAAGGCCTCTTCTCCGCCTTCTTCAAAACTTAGAATCTTCAAAACTCCTCCTTTTGCTCACAACTTCTGCCTCTAAGGAGTCTTCAATAGTCCTATTTTTTTATATAAGTAGATAGCGTCGTTTTTGGTATCCCATAATTTTTCGCGATATCTTGCTTAGGCAAGAGTCCGGCGCCCACTTCCTGCAGAATATCAGCTTTCTTCTGAAGTGTTTTGGCACGGTATTTGCCGTGGGCACACGCCATCAAGTCGGAGCAGCAGAATCGCGACAGACGGGAAGCTACTACTGGCGCTACCGCAACAAACATTAGCCGAGGCCTAATACCAACACAAAGAATCGCGACAGTCGGAAGCTACTCTCAGCACCAACAACCGAGGTGTACGACTGTGAGGTGACAACGAGGCTGGGCGAAGCTATGACCTGTGTGCTGGTCATGCCATCTGTCGTCTAACAGCGACAACTACGCAGGATTTTCAAAGAAAGACTCCGAGATTGGTGCTTAAAAAAAAAAACTCTGAGGTTACGTAGAACGGAGAGCAGGCAGCCGCCGAGAGAGAGAGAGAGAGAGAGATTGCCGGGGGAGGGGGGTGAAGAGTAATACCCGTGCCACACGGGCAGAGAAAATGGCATTTACCCCCGAATGCCTTCAGATTTATTGCCATTCGCGCGGTGCCACACGGGCGAACAAAATGGCATTCATCCATTCGCCACCAAATGCCTTCGCCAGAACTCAGTTGACTGAGAAATGCCTACTCTCGACGACAGAGCTCGCGAAGTGCGACTTACCTGAAAGTATATAAAACAAATCATATGCAACACTGGTATTGTCATCGCCATTGAGTTTACTTTCTCCGTGACTTTCCCTGCTTTTTTCATCAGTTTTCATTCTTTGCTTTCCAATTTTCCGTCAATCCGCACGCGTAACGAAACGTGGCAACCGAGACGCGAAAGCACTTTTTGAAGTATGCTTCCCTAAGATTTGGTAGCGTTTCTTCAAACCAGTGCTGACTACGACGGAAACACCACTGAGATAGAGGCGTTGTGCTCAGCAAAGACGCTGCAGCGATCAGGTTGAAATGGTTTGATATTAATTGAAGTTCAATGTCCTGAAGCTGGCGCATAATAACTCGTCTCTGCTCCAAAATTATTCGCTCTTGAGCACGATGCTTTGCCCGGAAACACACAAGTGCTGCCGTGAAAAGACGAACTCTACGAACATCTTCTGAGAGATGCGACAGGCGCCATTTTCTATTTACGCTGTGGATCTGACTAGTGTTGGCTTAGGTTGCTACGGTCGGCTGGAACGTTGTAAAACAAAGCAAGAAACTAAAACTTAGGACAGCGTGATACGCTTATTTCTACATTTAATGATTATTTGATGTGTATGAAGCTTGTAAATGCTTCTTAATTTTTTTTATTGCTATTCACTCAATGCTCACTTGGAAGGTGCTGTGATCGACATCATCAAGTCAAATGTCATTCGCTTTGGACGTGTAGCAGCGCCGGCGAAACAAATGTCATTCGGGAACTGAAGGCCTTCGCCACCAAATGTCATTTTCTATGCCCGTGTGGCACGGGTATAAGTGGCGCTATTGTCTGCACTCTGGCCTCCGTGCCAGTTTCTCCCGTTCTTCCCTCCGCTCCCTGTCCAGGCCGCCTCGTAACTCGGCAGCCGCCCTATCGAGTGAGTAGCCAAGCAGCCGGCGCGGTGGCGCATAGTTCGAACTATCCGCGGTGGAACCTACTCGCGTTTGATTAACGAGCTTTTTTATTTATAGGCTTGTATGGAGCTTAGCCAGACCATAACTTACAGTTCGAATTATCCATAAATTCGAATAATTGAAGTTTGAATTAATGAGCTTTCACTGTATTATTGTGAACAAGGCTCTCACAGAGGGTGCCAAAACATCAGTAAACTGTATTCCTTTGGTAGGTGTATCCTCTCGTGTCTACACTAAGAAGCAACAGTTATGCACTGCTTTTTATTTTTTCATGCATCTTGTTGCTGTTCACGGTAGCTGAAGCCCAAAGAGAGGCTTTATAAGTTTTGATGAATGGTAATGTGAAGAACGCACAGACTGCCATCAGTTTCCATGACCAGGCCAGATTTGTCAGAAATTTCCTGACTTTTCCAGAAGGGTACGAACTCCCCGACTTTTCCAGGTTTGTAGACAAACTGCAAGTATACACACACACGTGTGTGTGCCTTTGCTGGGGTGGCCACTTTTCCGGAGATTCAAGATAGCATTCGTACCACCTGAAGAGTTGGCAGGTATCCAAGTGTATATCTTGTACTGTGTGCACGTCCGCTATTCCAGACTCTGCTTACTCGCTTCACAGGTACGCTGGATTACAGTGACCGCACGACCGTGAACAGACATCTAGAAGGAGACGTGCAAGCTGCCATTTTTTGTGATTTGGTGCTTGACGTGATCATTACAAGCCAGACTG
Organism: Rhipicephalus annulatus; assembly: GCA_013436015.1. NCBI lineage: Eukaryota > Metazoa > Arthropoda > Arachnida > Ixodida > Ixodidae > Rhipicephalus > Rhipicephalus annulatus. The sequence continues at coordinate 517,206 of WOVY01010683.1, read as the reverse complement.
CTGTCACCAGGATCAGTACTGTAGCCTGATATCAAGTTAGTGTCGATGTTGGTAGGTGCGCCGCAAGAAAATTGACTTTAACGTAAATATATTCTTGATTGATATGTAGGGTTTAACGCCCCAAAAATACCATATGATTATGAGTGACGCCGTAGTGGAGGGCTCCGGAAATTTCGGCCACCTGGAGTTCTTTAACGTGCACCCAAATCTGAGCACACGGGCCTACAACATTTCCCCCTCCATCGGAAATGCGGCCGCCGCAGCCGGGATTCGAACCCGCGACCTGCGGGTCAGCAGCCGAGTACCTTAGCCACTAGACCACCGCAGCGGGTCTTGAGTAAAGATCAAAACCACTTGGACCTTCCTGGCATGTTTTGTTACAATCCTAGGCTTTTCACTAGCAGACTATGTCAACAGATTATGTAACAAAGTGTAACTTGAAAACTACTTAAAATATTGCAGTGAAACTTTGGTTAAATAACATTTATAAATATTGAAGACACTCTTCAGTATGCCTGCCAAATTTTAATACTCTAGGCCAACAAACTAAAAAGTTTTTTCGATCGCCAGCCCCCCCCCCCCCCCCCGAACATTTTTAATGAGATAATATCAATGCCTAATCATAATGTATGGTGTTACCTCATCTTGAGTTGTATATCAGATAACTTCTGATAATTAAAACTTCTTTTCAAATTCAAACAAAATTCAGAGGTCCCTATGAGTTTGAATTAATGTGAGTCGCCTGTATGTTTGAACACGATCATAAAACATATATGTAAACTGTGCACGAATGGAAAAATTCCCTCAAATTTCGAAAATCAAAATTAATTCATTTAAAAAACAACAACTCGAGGTTTATACTAAAGTTGAAAGTGTGTGGGAGAAAGAAACAGGGAGGGAGACCATTTGAAACACACACCCCCTGTACCTGAATGTCCAGCTGCAGAGTGAAGAATGGCTGAAGGGAAGCAGATGTCTCTCCATCAGCTGTCACAGAGGAGCGCATTTCACCCCCAAATATGTCCATTAATGGAGATGGTAAATACTCTGCCTGAAAAATCGGGGAGAAACATACATTCAGCACTCACAAAGACCGTCTAGGCAGTGGCCTGCTGCAAGATTAAACAAAGCAATGATATTACAGGTTTACAGACACAGCTTAGTGCACATTACTCCAGCGAGACAAAAATGACTTATACATGCCAATTTCACACACATAATTTGCATGTTTTTTTTTTCAGATTTTGGAGCTCCGAAAATAGAGTGCGCAAATTGTGTGGGGATTTCCCAACCGCATACAAAACAATGTGCAATAGTCCTAATGTGCGTAGCATGGGTGTGCCACCGAAAGTCGCAGAACGGTGGCCATTGGAACCGCAGGTGGGCTCACATAGCAGCTGCCAGCTTTCACTGAAAGCATGGCGGAAGTGCACGCAGGGGATTTTCCACTTGTGCACATCCCAAATTATTACTTTTGCGATGATAGTGTGTGTGAAGGAGACGCACTTTATAATAGGGAAGACATGCACCACTGTTCTAGCGAACAGAGGGCAAAGCTCTGGTCGCTTGGACAAGCTGTGCTTGCATGGTTTTCCCATTGCCTGCATGAAAAACATGTTCCTTAGGAATTTCATTTCACATTTTGCACACAATGGGCGCCGCTCCTTCCATCATCCTGAAAAGCAGGTGCTGTTATGCCTGCGAGTCCGCAGCAAACGTCCGTGCCTCTGAAAAAGGCAATCTGTGTCAAGGCCAGCCCGCGAGCCCGCCTGACGCGAACAACTCAACGGCGTCAACACTGGACGGCGCCTTTCTGGCGTGCACGTGCAGTGAGTCACCTCAGCACGCGAGCCGGTCGAGTAAACAACCGGCGTCTTCCTGTCTGGCGGCTGACGCAATGCCTAGCGACGTCACTCGTCCTTGGGTGCAGCCACCTGCAGCGCAGCCTCTCCAGATTCGATGAGAAAGAATGACGCGGCCCAGCGATCCCCATTGGAGGAGTCTGACCTCATGACCAGGGGCGCTTCTGGTTGGACATTTGGGTTGGACCCGGTGCATATAAAAGAAGCCCTGCGGCGCGTCGCGATCAGCAGACGTGTTGGAGAGCAGACATGTGTGTCGCAGCAGTCCTATGTGAGAGCAGACATGTGTGTCACAGTTGAGCTGTGTGTCAGAGAAGAGAGCTATGTGATAAGAGAATTATGCTATGTGTTAAGAGTCCTATTTAAGAGCAGACCTATGTGTTAGAGAGGAGAGCTCGGCTCTTCGAGTCTTTGTAGGCCCCAGTGCCGAATTTGTAACGCCTCTGTATATATGCTGTACATAAACCTTGTTTAACTCACCGTCGTCTCGTCCGCTCGTCTATCAGCTCTGCGCAGAAGCAGTCGCGAGCTGAGAAACCTACGCTACCAAACGGCTGGTGACCTTCCCTGCGGAGTTCGAAGCAGTGGCGCCTTCGGGACCGTGTTGGCGTCGCCGTCTTTCGTAAACAGTGGTTGCAGCGGTGGGATTCGTAGCGCCCTTCGTAACATCGTCGGAGGCGCGCTTCGCAACAGTGGTTGGCAGCTGCGGGATCGGCCGGCGTCAGCGACATCGATGCGGTGAGTGCCTGATGTTTTCCCCTCAGTTCACCAGACTACTCTAGCTCAGGTTGTAGTAGTTTAGAGAAGGGCTGTGTGAAGCATTGAAGTGAGCCTTGATCGTTTCAAGCCAAGTCGAAGCGCTTTGAAACCAAAGTTAATGCGGAGGGGGTAACCACGGGAGTGTGAAAAATTGCTTGCGCGTCTTGCCAGTTGACTTATAGTGGGTACGGCAAGTAAATTGTTAACAGGGGCAAACAGCAAGAGGCTAGTGTGAACGATGGAGAACCTTAAGGTGAAGGAACTCATCGAAATTTGTGAGGAACTCGGCACTACTTTGGGCCGTTGGGCCGTGCGAAACGAAAGCAAGCGATTCTTGAGATCATGAAGGATGAGGGAGTGTCGGCTGAGGAAGTCGATGAGGTCTGGGTGGATATCAAAGCACGCCGTGAGGAAGCTGAAAGGCGAGAAGTTCGCGAACGTGAAGAAGCTGAAAGGCGAGAACGCCGCGAGGAGGCCGAGAGACAGGAGCGCCTAGAGTTGAAACGAATAGAATTGGCAATCCTACAGTGTTCGCAGGCGCCTAGCGTAGCCTCTCCGACGATTCAGGTCAGCGGTTTTAGAATTCGAGACCAACTGCCACCGTTCGTAGTAAGCGAGGACATGGCGAAGTATCTCATCAAGTTTGAACACGTCTGTGAGCGAAACGCTTTGGAGCGGTCTCTGTGGGCGCAGAACCTGTTAGCTCTTCTTCCCGGCGAAGTGTCCGACGCAATAACTTGCTTGTCGAGGGAAGCGTTTGAGAGCTATGACGAGGTTAAGGAAGTGCTCTTGAGACGTTATAAGTTGTCACCCGAGGCTTTCAGGCAAAGGTTCCGTTATGCTAAAAAGGGGAATGAGTCACACGTTGACTTCGCGTTTCGTCTTAAAGCCGATTTAATTGAATGGCTCAAAAACGAAGGTCTATATGATGACCGCGATAAAGCGGTGGAATGCGTTGCATTGGAGCAATTCTACCGCTGCATCAAGAAGGATGTCAAACTTCGGCTGCAGGACAAACTTGGTGAAGTACAGCTAAACAAGGCAGCAGAGTTAGCTGAGGAGTATTATACTCGCCGAAAGTTGCACAGCAGGGCAGTGCGCGTTGAAAAGGATGAAAGAAAAGAGGGCTTTTCAAAGAAACCTGATCAACGAAAACCCGCTCCGCACCGTAATTTCAAGAAGGACCCGTCTCTTACGAAGGACAGTGTAGGGAAAGGGCAAACAGAAGCTGAGAAATCGGGTGAGGTTCCTAAACAACGCACTGGTACCACACAGGCGTTTGAATCACGGAAGCCACTAATCTGCTACAACTGCAAAAGGGAAGGGCACATCGCGATAAACTGTAAGCAAAAGTTTGCTTTTTCAACAATCCGAGAATCGGAAAAGAACATGCGGTTAGAGCCGTATCTCCAAGAAATTAGGGTGAATGGGAAAACGTGCCGAGCACTTAGAGACTCAGCGGCAACCATGGATGTTGTCCATCCGTCATTGGTGTCTCCGGATGACTTTACAGGAGAATGCGCGTGGATCAGGCAAGTCGCCGAGAAGCAGAGTGCTTGCTTACATATCGCTACGGTTGTCATTGAAGGCCCGTTCGGTAAGCTTCGCACCGATGCGGCTGTGTCTGCCGCGCTTCCCGGTCCTTTTCCTTATCTTTTCTCCAACAACTCAGAGCAGCTTCTTAAAGAGCATGGTAAATCGTTCTTGCCCAACTTAGCGTACCTGGCCCTCACGCGATCGCAAGCGCGGAAGCTTTCGCAGGAGCTTGATCTTGTTCAATGCGGTGAACTCTCAAGTGACCTTGTCGGCGGGTCGACGGAACCTCAGAGAGGAAATTTTCCGCGTGAGTCATGTGAGCAGTCACGCGAGCGGCCCGTCGCCGAAGCGACCGGCGCGGTTTCCGTAGCAAGGGGAGACGACATGGCGCCATTGAATCAGAGCGAGATGGGCGCAACGCTCTCGCCTGTAGCGGAAAGTAAGAGTAAGCTGTCCAGGGTTGATCCAGAGACGCTCATTCGAGAGCAGCGTGAGGACCTCTCGATTAAAGCGCTAGGGGAAAGCCACATGAAAGGTTCACAAATGTTGTTGAAGGAGTACTACGACAAATCGGTGAAGAAGCGCGCTTTTGAAGTAGGAAGTCGGGTAATGCTGCTGCAGCCGTGCAAAAGGAACAAGCTTAAGGTTCATTGGGAAGGGCCCGCCAAAGTATTATCGAAGCTTTCCGACACCAATTATGAAGTGAAATTAGGAAGGCAGCCAAACAAAATTTATAACTTGATGAAACCATACGTTCTACGTCAAGCGGTCGTAAATCTGTTGTTGAATGCTTCAGAGGAAGAAGGAGCAGAAATTTTGATCAATAGTGATGTAATCGAAAGGGAATCCGAGGTAATCTTAAAGCAGTTGAACCTAGAGCCTAGGTTAAGTGAAGTCCGGAAGGAGGACCTGAGAAGGATTGTTTCCGAGTTTGGAGACGTGTTTTCGGACCGCCCTGGAAACACGAGGGTGATCGAACACGATATCGAGGTAAGCGGTGAGGAGTCAATTCGTAGCAAGCCGTATCGTTGTTCCCCTTTGCGACGTCACAAGTGTGAGCCGCTCTTGGTACCGCATAGGTATCGTCGTCTAAAAGTGGCCGGTAACTCAGGTGGAGCATAATACTCCAACGGCACAACTTCGACGTTCGCTAAAAAAAAAGGGGGGGGGGGGGAAGCTATACGCTAATGCAGGTGCATTGACCAGTGCGTTCTAGCTAGTACTTTCTCCACCTTTCGGTTTCTCGCTGGCGATTCGGGGCAAAATTTTGACCTCATCACGACCTTAGCTGAGCGCTCTCGTCGGGAATGAGCTAAAGGAGCCAACTTTATGTTCTATTCTAATTCGTTAAGTTTTTGTACGTGTAAAAATTTGAGTTGTCATTTTAAGAGTCTTGTGTCCTACATGTGCCTCTTGATGTAGAGGGAACGAAATTCCGATAGACACGCAGCTAGGTATATGTTGTACTATACTTTGTCTGGTGTTCTGTCGGGTGACCGAGGGCGCTTGCTTGTGTCATGTGTTGTCTGTTGTCGATCCGTTCTTGAAAAGTTGCAGAACCATCGACAAGTGCTGAAACCAAGGATCATCAGAGACGAGCGAAGCTGGCCGGCAAGTTGTGGCGACAAGCCAGTGGAGCTGGGATCCGTCCTCAAGAGTGGGATGTGTTCCCGGAACAGAGTCTGGAGCTGCATTCTCCCCATGGCCCTGGAGGCGAACCTGGAGGGGAACCTGGAGGGACCTGGCGAACGAGCGCACCTGACATCCGAGCTCCGTGGAAGCAGCTCGTCTTTCCGGAGCATTGTCTGGCGGCGGGGGTGTTGTTATGCCTGCGAGTCCGCAGCAAACGTCCGTGCCTCTGAAAAAGGCAATCTGTGTCAAGGCCAGCCCGCGAGCTCGCCTGACGCGAACAACTCAACGACGTCAACACTCGACGGCGTCTTTCTGGCGTGCACGTGCAGTGAGTCACCTCAGCCCGCGAGCCGGTCGAGTAAACAACCGGCGTCTTCCTGTCTGGCGGCTGACGCAATGCCTAGCGACGTCACTCGTCCTTGGGTGCAGCCACCTGCAGCGCAGCCTCTCCAGATTCGATGAGAAAGAATGACGCGGCCCAGCGATCCCCATTGGAGGAGTCTGACCTCATGACCAGGGGCGCTTCTGGTTGGACATTTGGGTTGGACCCGGTGCATATAAAAGAAGCCCTGCGGCGCGTCGCGATCAGCAGACGTGTTGGAGAGCAGACATGTGTGTCGCAGCAGTCCTATGTGAGAGCAGACATGTGTGTCGCAGTTGAGCTGTGTGTCAGAGAAGAGAGCTATGTGATAAGAGAGTTATGCTATGTGTTAGCAGTCATATTTAAGAGCAGACCTATGTGTTAGAGAGGAGAGCTCGGCTCTTCGAGTCTTTGTAGGCCCCAGTGCCGAATTTGTAACGCCTCTGTATATATGCTGTACATAAACCTTGTTTAACTCACCGTCGTCTCGTCCGCTCGTCTATCAGCTCTGCGCAGAAGCAGTCGCGAGCTGAGAAACAAATGCTACCAAATGGCTGGTGACCTTCCCTGCGGAGTTCGAAGCAGTGGCGCCTTCGGGACCGTGTTGGCGTCGCCGTCTTTCGTTAGCAGTGGTTGCAGCGGTGGGATTCGTAGCGCCCTTCGTAACGTCATCGGAGGGGCGCGTCGCAACAGTGCGCACCCTTGCTACATTGTGACCTGCTACTGCCCGTGAAGTTATAGCATTTCCAAGGCAAGCAGTGCATGGAACAATGTCGCGAAGAGTGGACTATGGCAGTTTTCCGATACTTCCGTGGTCTTGTCACTTTGAAGAATTTTTTTGTCGTGCACAGCATTACCAAAAGAAACGTGATGGCCGGACTCTTATGAAAAAGAAGTGCATTTGTCAACTGAAGCTGCAGCAAAAAATTGGGGGACCCTTAAGCTTCGCTTTTAAGAGTTGAACACGATAGCGAAATCCGGCTCCTAGTGCGCTCTTCCACCGCTAAGTGCATACTTATTGATACGCTTTGTTACACACACACACACGCACACAGTAGGTTATACTACCAGCGCGCCTGCACAAATGGTACGTAAAGGTTTATGATCTAAAGCATGAGTCGCATGGCCTCTAAAATACACACCACGTGCCTGCCATTTCGGAGGCCATCAAGAGTCTCACAACGCCTCAAAGATGGCAGCACATCATCTAGCGTTTGCTGTTTACTTGATCAACGCCTCTGGAAAGGCACGATACGTTTTTTGCTCGATGAACATAGTTGTCTATCTTCAGAGCTGTTTGAAAGTTCCTCTGTGTTTTTAACGGCGATGGCTGCATTATCCGGACTATCCTGACCTTTTTTGATATAGTTTGATGGCCTCCCAAATTGCCGAATGGGCTCGTTTTTATCGTGACACCTGTCGAACAAAATACGTTAAGGATACTCCTTCCACTACATGACATTTATGTAGTGTTTTTTTTTCCAAAACAGCTGCAAATAATGTCGCGGCTTTGTAGAACACCTGCTTACCACTCAAATGACCTGAGTTCCATCCTGAATGGAACCGAAAGTTCTATTCTTTATTTTTATTTGCTTCTTTCTCGATTTTTCGCTCACGGACGAATTTTCCCTCTTAACTCTTTCAGTACGGCGCCATAGGCCATCAGACACGGGTGTCCGATGACTTCAAATCTCCCGCAAAAAATAAAAGCAGCGCTTTACAGACAAGTTGCGCCATCTGGCATATTCTTTAAAAACTCCTCTTACAGTTCAAGCTTGGTTTGTTTACATTTCGCGCCCCACCGTGCCGCTGAAGACGACACTTGAACCGAAAGTGGTTTCGAGTTGCGTGCGAGAATGGCGTCCCGTCAGCGTCGCGCTCCTCGAAAGCAGACTCCTGCAGCAAGTATTTCGGTCGCTTCTCATGCCGATTTTTCTGACCTAAGCAGTAGTGATGGCTCAAGCAACGATGCGGGATCGTCAGATTTTAGCTCGGACGACGACACTCTTGCTGCGCAGGGGCCTCAAGCTTCGACAAGCGCTTGCAGGCGAGATTCGTTTTCGACTTCGCGCTGTGTATATATAAAAAAACGCACTTCATACTTGACGACTGTGCTATTGTTTGTTTCTTTAGGGCCTCAACAACATATGGCCGGGATACTTTGCCGAACTCATCGCGCCGTGTCAAGTTTTTGCCAACGAGAGAACCAGGTGCCTATGTTGGAGCAGTGATGCGGAGCGACGCGCGTCGGTTCTGTAGAGCGCTGGATTTTTTTCTTTTGTTTTTCACGACCGAAGTGATCAAGACGGTGTGCGAGAACACAAATAAGTACGCCTGGATGCACATATTGGGGAAACAAACTTATTCTCGGCGTGACGGCTCCTGGGAGGAAGTCACTCCATTGGAGATGCTGCGACTAATTGGACTCATCATCTACATGGGCCTTGTTGAAGTACCGCGACTGCACTTATATTGGCGGACCACAGGAACATTCAGTGGCCTGCTGCCACCAAATATTATGCGACGAGACCGATTTTTCGCGCTGCTTGCCTTTCTGAGTGTAGGGGACCCAGAAGACGGAGCGGCAACAGCATCTGATGGAAAGACATGGAGGGTGTCGTGGCTGCTGAGGCACATAAATCAGCAATCAGTAAAGTTCTTCCAGCCACAGCGCCACCTCTCCGTTGATGAACGTATGGTCAAATCTAAAGCCCGATCAGGAATCAGGCAATACATTAGGGACAAGGTGACTAAATTTGGCTATAAACTCTGGGTACTGGCAGATTCGAAAACCGGATACACACTTCAATTCTTCGTGTACACTGGTAAGCGTGAGGCACCGGGGCCTCATGGCTTAGCCTTTGACGTAGTGAACAGGCTTTGTACACAGTACCTTGATCAGGCATACAAAATTTATATGGATAATTTTTACACATCAGGAAAACTTTTTTAACATCTGCTTCAGCGCAAGACACTTGCATGCGGGACAACTCGCAAGGACCGTCGCTGCTTTCCAGCTGAATTGAAAGACACTGCATGGGAAAAACGGGCACAGCGTGGAGACATTCGATGGATTCGGAAGGGTAGCATCCTTTACATGCAGTGGAAAGACCGCCGGGCTGTGAACTTGAGTACAATGCACACGGCAAACCAGCATGTGCCGGCCAAAAGAAGAGGGCGAAGGGGGAGCCAGTGGGCTCTGAAAGTAATCAAAAATCCGCTCCTTGCCCACGAATACAATGCTGGGATGTTAGGTGTGGACAAATCGGACCAAATCATTGGCACTTACAACGTCCTCAGAAAATGCGTGCGATGGTGGAAAACTCTCTTTTTTCACTGTGTTGACATCGCGTGCGTGAACAGCTTCATTCTCTTTCAAGAGCACCGAAAAAACAGCCCAGAAGTCCCAGAACTTTCCAGGAGCATTTATTTTGATCAATTGGCCTTTAGAGAAGAACTAATTCATCAGATATTTGATTATGACGAAGTCGCGCAAGGACACGCCCCCATTTCACCCCCCTTCGCACCATTGGACCCTCTTCGGCACCAACCAAAAAGAATGGATAAAAGAAGAAACTGTAAGATTTGCTACGAGAAAACAAAAACACAAAACAGAACAAGTGTCTATTGCTCCACCTGCAAAGTTTATCTTTGTTTCGTGCCCTCGCGCGACTGCTTTGCTGAGTGGCACAGCCGTCAAGGCCGCTAGATTTACGGGCATCCAAAAATGCAGTACTTGAAGCACCGCATTGATATATATACTAACCGATAGCTGATAGAATAGGGAACAATTTGTATATTTCAGAATTTCAAAAATAACTTTCTGGTTAAGCATACTCGCTCACTTTTTTGTGTTTGTACTTTTTTGTGCATGTTTGTCTGTAATTGACAAATAAACTTTCAATTACTATAAACCTCACAGCACTGTCCTTTCATAGTTGGAAAGCCAAATGAAAAAGCTACGATTTGATATATAGCAATGCTAAAAGCTAGCAGTTGTTCAAGAGAAAAAAAATTTTTTCTGGAAGCACTGAAAATCGGCCATTTTTCCTCCTTAACGAAAGAGTTAACACACGGTGCCGACACTGATGGTGAAATTTTCTGCGACACCAGCTTTCTAATGCTATCGCGTTAATATAAACACAACGAGATTGCGCACTGGCTTTCCAAGACAACCATTTGTAATGTGACAGTGGCAAAGCTGGGTAGCTTAATACACCGCAGTTAAAATACCGTACCACGAGCCCTGCAAGTGTTTTATACAGCTTTTGGCTTTAGACTTCTCAAAGCCACTTGGTGTAAACATATTTATGCTGTGTGTTCATGCCGAGCGTGTTCGTGCCGAAGATCGAAGTCACGAGTTCGATTCCCGTGCACTCCAGCTGCATTTCAATGGGAGCGAAATGCAGAAACACTGTGTTTAGATTTAGGTGTAAGAATTGCAGAGAGGGTGTCTTGGTTTTGCATATTTCAAGTGCATGGCAGGATGATGCTCAATGTAAACAGAACTGATGCTCAAACCCAAGTGGCCAGAATTAATCTGGAAACCGCAGTTTCGTTTTACTGCACGGCAGCTGCGGCCAACGGTAGTTCCGTTTTCTACTCGTGTGCGCTGGCTGCGCACATGCTTTTAAAACCAATTCAATTTTTGCTATAATTGCATCTACCACGTTTTGTCCGCAGCATTTGCAGAAAGCAGTGTCACTTTGACAAGAGCGTTACATGCGCGCACACTTTTGGAGTTCTGTCAGTTACACCATCGCCATACACGATCGTGTGAAGAGCGACCATGGTTTTGTCCACAGCGGTTGTGGCTAACGATAACCACAGGCACTGCAAAAACGCAGTGCATGGGCGGGCCGTGCGCGTACTTCTAAAGCATGGAGCACGCTACTCTCGGCCTTCGTTCGACGGTTTGGTAAAGTTCATATCACTCGGCGCAATGAGAAGTGTTTCGAACATCAGAATTTTGGCTTAATAAACACAGGAGAATTTGGCTAAGAAATTTCACGAATTTGCATTAGCCGGCCTTGCATCACTGAGATTCTACTGCACGTTTAGATTAACGACTCTGAAAAATGCGATTGGTGAATAGCCTGGATCAGATTGGGCTAAATTTTTGTCAATGCGGCCACATGACGAACAGAAATATCGATTTTTGGTAGATTTTCATGACAACCGTACTAACATAAAAATGGTCGAAATGCAGCCTTAGCAGGTATGTATGTATGTATGTATGTATGTATGTATGTATGTATGTATGTAACAGACAATAATGCCAAGGAAAGTATAGCGAAATGTATAGAGGAAGGTCGCAGATTGGGTTCCTGCCCACGACAAGTTATCTTTTCACCCACTTTTCTTTCTTCACAGTTACATTACAATTTGGTCTAATAACTTCCGCTATACTTGACTGATTTGTGGGGTTTAACGTCTCAAAACCACTATATGATTATGAGAGACGCCGTAGTGGAGGGCTCCGGAAATTTAGACCACCTGGGGTTCTTTAACGTGCACCCAAATCTGAGCACACGGGCCTACAACGTTTCCGCCTCCATCGGAAATGCAGCCACCGCAACCGGGATTCGAACCCGCGCCCTGCGGGTCAGCAGCCGAGTACCTTAGCCACTAGACCACCGCGGCGGGGCTCGTAAGCGTGGAATTTAGACACCTCCTATCGTCCTTCTATGGAAATTTCATTTCCCTGACTCTAGCGTTTCGCCCAAAGCGATCGGCTGTGCGAGTCATTAGTAGTGTGGGCAGGCCCCAAGACAGTTTTCCCTGACTTGTCACGCTTAATTGACGAATTCCCTGACAATTCCCTGACTTTTCCCGGTGGCTAAAAATTCCCTGACATTTCCAGGTTTTCCCGGATTTCCCGGTCGCCAGACACCCTGTTTTAAGAATCCGTCCACTGCGAGTGGAGTTACAAAGATTTGTCGAATGGTGTAATTGCATGCTCTCTTCTCTCATCCTGACGAAAGCATTGCAAGCTAAGCAGGGATAGATGGCAGGGCCACAGAAAAACGTCACACGCACATCGTGACCTTGAGCACCTTTTCTTTCATTTTTCCCTCTTCGAATGCGCTGCTTTTTCAGTGTGATCGCTGTGCTCCCACTGTGCATGGGAGTTGAGCCATCACGCTCTTGATCCCTTTATGCATGAAAGACGGGCAGCCTGCGTTGCTCAACCTGAAACTTCCACACAGGGACGCTTTCCGACCCAATGTCGATCACGACATTAGAGGCTGCTCCGTCCAAGAAAACAGACCGTGATGGAGTGCGCTGTTACCGCTGCCGTGAACGAGGGCACATAGCAAGGGAATGCACCAGATCCAGGCCTCTTGCGAGGCAGGGAAACGAGTTTCCGTGTCATCCGTGAATGCACGAGCGACCCAACCTTTGCTTCTTCCTTCTGGGTGCAGGGCAAGCACTTTTCTTGCTGATACGCACGCGCCGTTCATTCCAGTCACCATTGCCGGCCGTGAATTTTCGGCTTTGCAGGACACGGGCGCTAGCACCTCGTTCGGCAAACAGGTGTTGTCCCACTTGCAGAAGCACTCAGTGCGCTTGCGGGACAGCCAAACGACGTTCACCCTTGCGAAAGGCATGGCCTATTCGGCAGGCGCTGCAAGGTTGACTGTCAGATAGGGAGATCGAATGAGATGCTGCCGTCTTGTTCATTTTCCAGGGCTCAATGTTCCAGTGATTCTCGGTCGAGACTTTCTCGTTAAAACCGGTATCATTGTGGACATAGCGAATTGCCGCTATCGTGATGGCCCATTTTGCCAACTCAAGCCGTTCATCAGCCCGCTGGCGCTTACCGTTGCCTTTGCCACAGAAGCAACAGAAACGTGCCCTGCGCAGTCTGGAGCCAAGCCCCTGCTCAACGCATTTGCCCTCTCACAGTCCCCTTTGGGAACGAGAGGCGCGGCACGAAACGTGTCGTGCGCCAACTTGGGGGTCATATCCTGGCGTTCTGCGCTCGTCGGCTCGAAACCCCTCCGTGGATCGACTGACACGAAGAGGCACTATATCCTTTGGTCGCCTGCGCGACTCAGTTGGATGATGCACAGAAGGATTGTCTGTCGACACTGTTACGTCAGTACGACAAGCTCTTCACCGATCAACCTGGCTGCACCGATTTAGTGAGTCATGTGATCGAAACTGGTGATGCACTTCCTTTGAAGTGTAACCCCAGGCCCGTCAGTCTCGCCAAAAGAGATTATCGATGGGTTGCTAGACGACATGCTTGCGGCTGGCATTATTCGTTGCTCGTCTAGCTCCAGGGCGTCTTTAACTGTGTTGGTGCCTAAGAAAGATGGCAGTCATCACCTTTGTGTCGACTATCGCTGTCTGAATGGAGTGACTCATAAGGATGCCCATCCGCTCCCCACGATAAACTCCATCGTAGGTAACCTGGGTGATGCACAGTACTTCACCACGCTTGACACCTCTAAAGGTTACCTACAGGTCCGGATGGGTAACCGTGACCAGTTCTCATCCCACAAAGGGTTGTTCGAGTTTGCTCGTATGCCCTTTCGTCTTTGCGATGCTCCTGCGACATTTCGAAGACTCATGGACCGTATCCTCGGGGAAGCAAAGTGGTCATACTGCATGTGCTACATCGACGACATCGTGATTTATTCACGAACCTTTGAAGAGCACTTGGCCCATGTTGCCGATGTACTCGAGAGGGTGAGAACCGCCAGGATGACATTAAATCCCGCTAAGGTCCAATTAGCGCAGACCCATGTTCAGTTACTCGGGTTCACGCTGGGCGAAGGCTTAATAGAGCCGGATCAGGAGAAGCTTCGAGGTATCCTCGATTTTCCGGCGCCCAAGGACGTACGTGGCCTTCGCCGCTTTTTAGGAATGGTCAACTTTTACCGTTCCTTAGTTCCGTCCTGAGCCCGGCTGCAGGTGCCCTTGAGCAAGCTCTTGGGTAAGTCTACCGAGTGGCAATGGAGACTTGAGCAGCAGGAGGCGTTTTGCCGACTGTCTAACTCCATATCAGAGACAGCGCAGCTCAAGCTTCCCGACCAGACCAGACCGTTCGTTGTACAAACTGATGCGAGCTATCTGGGTTTAGAAGCTGTTCTCCTACAGGAATACAATGCGTATTGCAGCCGTTGGCCTTTGCCAACCGCTCCTTGGTCTCTGCGGCGAAAAATTACTCCATGACCGAAAAGGAGTGCCTCGCCAACGTGTTTGCACTGCGGAAGTTTGATGTCTACCTTGATGGAACGAAATTCGTGGTGCAAACGGATCACAGTGCGCTCAGCTGGCTGATGCGGCTCCGTGAGCCTGCCCGCAGGCTGGCGCGCTGGGCTCTCCTGATACAGCACTATGACTTTTCAGTGCAGTATCGAAAAAGGAGCACTAATGTGGTAGCTAACGCGCTATCTCGTGCCCCATTGTCTGCCAAGGACCTTGTACCCGGTGCGACAGCCGCTAGCGGTGCCTTTGCACATGCAAGCGTCAGGGCGAAACAGCAGCTCCCCATGCGGTCCCCATGCAGACAAACCTTGGCTGCTAACCACATAAGCGGCGCACCGCGAAACGGCCGAGCGGGGGAGCTTTGCGAAGGCCACGAGGCCGAATCGAACCCGTGAAGCCGACTGAAGCGGTTATTGCTGTGGTCCTGAGTGGGCACGATATACCAGACTCCCCCATTTTGGGAGAATGGGAATCACTTTGAGCAGAAAAGAGCTTCTGAAGGCCCAGCAACGTGACCCGTTCTGTCGCAAAATGTGCGACGGTCTCAGAGAGATGGAGCGCAGTGACGCTGCTTGTCCTGCAGCGGGCGCTGATAGCGACTGTCTCGACGAGACTGAGCGCCGTGACGCTGCTTGCCCTGCAGAGGGCGCGAATAGGGGGCTCGAACCAGCGTGTGTCGCCCAGTCGCCGGCCGATTCATATTTGCTGGAGCATGACGGGCTCCTGCTGAAGTGAACCGACGACGAGTCCATTGACCCGTTTAAGGTGGTTATGTCCAAAAATCTCAGAGCCGCATTATTGCAATCCTCTCTTGACGAACCCATGACCGGCCACCTGAACAGTTCGAAAGTTTTTGCAAAACTGAGCCACGTTGTGACCTCGCCCGGCATGAATCGAGACATTTTTCACTATTGCCGTTTTTGCCGCGTCTGTCAAACGGTGAAATCAAGGGGTGGCAAACCACCTGCTCCTATGAAACCGATTGTCAGTGAGCGTCCAAGGCAAGTGGCCACCTGCGATCTAATGGGACCATTTTCCAGAAGTAAGCAAGGGTTCATTCACCTGATGGTAGTCGATCACTTTTCGAAATGGGTGGAATTGTTCCCTCTTCAGAAGGTGACAGCGCGAACGGTGCTTGAGAAGATGCAGAAAGTGTTTTGCTGGTTTGGCTTCCTGGAAAGGCTCATCACGAACAATGCTTCGTAATTCATCACTCGGGTGTTTGGTGTCACGTGCCGTTCTCTCGGAATTGATCACTGCACCACTTCACCCTACCATCCCCAGTCCAATTTGACACAGCGCGTGAATCGCACGCTCAAACCGATGTTGGCGGCCTTTGCCGAAAGTAAAAGGGACTGGGCAGACCATTTGAGCTCGCGTTCACTATTCGAACATCCGAGAGTCGCTCAACTGGTTTCTCGCCCACCTTTTTAAATTTTGGAAGGGAGTTGGCAAATCCGGTGACCAGCGTCACTGAATGCCAGTTCGAGGGCAACGAGACGCCGGCAGACTGCTCTGCTTACGCGTAGACACTTCGGGACATGCTTTGTCGAGCTTTCTGCAAAGCAAGGCAAAGTTTGGAGTTGGCCAGGGCTCAGCAGAAGGCCCAATATGACCGCAAGCATTGCGACCTAGTTTTTGAGGTGGGCGATCTTGTCCTGAAGCGTAACCACGTTCTTAGAAATGCCAGTAAGGGGTTCTCAACCTCCCTTGCTCCCAAGTGGCTTGGTCCGTACCGAGTGGAGAAAGCTTGCACTGCACTCGCGTACTTGCTGAAAGATCCCCATACGGAAAAACTCAGCCGTGCCCATATCACAGACGTGAAACCCTTTGTATCATGGTCTGACGAGCTCGCGCCAGAGCCCTGCGGCACTTCGCGCAAGCAACGGGGCACACCCGGAGCGGCGGACCGCATTCGGACTCCGCACCAGTACAATCTGAGGAAGCGGTCACCTTTGTGATTTAGCGCCGGACGGCGGGCTTCTTCGCAACCGAAGGCCCTCAGTTTACTGTCTAGCATTAGTATAGGTTAGCTTCTTTACGGCCTTTTCTCGTAAAGAAGTTGACCCTGCCCAGTCTGCTGCCAGTGTTTCTTTTTTTTTAAGTGTTCATGTGCAGTTTATGTTTATTTTGTCTAATATTAGGTGTTACTTGTATTTTATGTTTTATTTTCTTCTGGCCAGAGATTGAGTGTCATTTTGCTCTGTTTTACTTTTTTTCTGTGTTTATTTCGTCTACCACGAAGGAAGTTGTGACCTTGAGTATCATTGCTCATGCGTGGAGAGTGGAACGATGGACGTCGGCTGTGTGTGTGTGCGCGCGTGCTTCTGTGCGTGTGTAAGTGCGTGATGCTTCGGTGCGTGCCCGTGAAGAGTGCGCGTCGTGGCTTCGCCTCATCGACGTGGACACTAGAGGTGCTCGGGGCATTGACCTACTGACGCTGTGCTCTGCTCTCGGCCGTCGATGAGAAACCTTGCTGCCTTTTCGACCATGGCTCCTGCGCGAGGTCAGCTGACAGCAGCTATATGCTGCCGGCCAACGCCAGGGCGCCTCGCAGCAAATTCCCGTTCGGCCTCCCTAATCCCCGGCAAGGCCCAACTTCCCGCAACGTCCCAGCCCCATCATCGAGCCAGAAATGCGAGGCTTCCAAACCTCAACCGAAGCAGCGTCCGTCGGACTCGCGGCTAATCAAGAGCAGCCAACGAGCCATCAGAGAGCCCCCTTCCGTGCCTCTGACCTCGCACTCAGGCATCGTACCTAGCGAACATTGTCACGCTCTTCCGCTCGGCGACGCTATCCCTCCGAAGCACCACGAAAACTAGTCCCCCTTTCCTGTGCTCTAATTCGCAATTTTTATAGTCATGTGTTTATTTTGTTATTAATGTTTTTTTCCCTCCTTTGTCATCATTTTTTAGCAGCAGTAACAGGGCTGGACTGAGGTTAGCTGTCGCTCATAGCAGTGTCATTTTAACTGCATGGGTGACGTCTGGCTGCCTTTTGCAGACCAGTAAGGGGCATATTTAGGAGAGGGGGATATGGGAATTGAGGCTAGCCCACCGCCTTTGCCCGGGCTTTGCCGCCTTTTCTGCCGTTCTTATGTCCCCACATGACTCCCCTCCTCTGCTGTCTGCCGCACTGGGAGAGCGGAGTGACGTTTAACCCCCTCACCCGGTAGCCTATGTTGACTGTGGCGCGCGGAATCTCCTTAGAGGTTTTCGGGCGCGAACTCGGGAGCGGGTCAGATACTCTCCGGGTCACGTATTTGGAATTGCTGGTCCCGCATCGCACGAAAGAGAAAAGAAGGAGTGTGAGGAGATTGCCAGCACCAGCGTCAGGATTGCTCGCGCGCTATTGGTTAGCCTCTGGAGGCGACATTCTGGTGGCGCACACATTGTTGACGCAGCGCCACTGACGAAACTTGCACACCTGCACCTCATTTTCAGCCATGCTCCCTGCTTCTCTACGACTAAGCGGCGCAGCCCCCACCATAATCTATGGTAATGAGGAATGGGGTTGGGGATACCCAATAAGAGAGCGAAGAAAAGCCTTCTGTTGGGTGCTCGAGCTACCTATTCAGACACCACGGAAGCCTCGGAGAGGGCGTTGTTAACTCCCCCAAGAATGCCAGTATCGTGTCCTTTGAAGCAAAAACATGGGGCGAATTTTCGCTCAGCCGCCGCTCTCTTGAAGACACGCTGACAGTCACTGTCGTCGTCGTGGAGTCACGGAAACAGAGAAGTGTTTACAGCTGTTCCATCATGCGGAAGCACCCTCGCCCCTCGGTGCCTTGGATGGATTGCTAGCTACCGTGCAGCAAGGGCGTGAGCGAGTGGGTTTTGATAAGATGGCGATAGCACAGTGATCGTTTCAAGGGGCTAAGAGGTTATTGTCAACGTGAAGTGCCTCCGCGACGCCTTCAGCACAGACAACAGCAAGGCAACTACGTCGTATTAGTTGCCTTGCTGTACCTGGCAAGCCACTCGTGCGCATCCGTCTGTGCAGAGGTAACGAGGAGGCACTACACATCAGATGGGCCGGCCAAACTGGCGTCTTTTTTGTACGTAAATGTGCGTGTGGCTGCCATGCCATTCGAAACCGCATCGTTGACCGAAACTTGCTTTACGTTTGATGTGCTGGCGTCTAATTCAGCCGTGAGCGTCTGGGCGTCTGCCATGACAGTCGGAATCGCGTTTCTGTAAGGGCAGTTGGAACTGGTATGGTGTGTGACAGAGGCGCGATGCACGTGACCGATGGCAATTTCGAACTTTAATTCGCACATGAGTGTTGAGCACGCCAGAAGCGGCGCATATGATGTAGTGGTTGATTGAATAAAACAAAAAAAACAGTCACTTTTCCGCAACTCTTGGGGGTAGCACGGTTAAGCTCAGCTTTTTCAGGCAGAAGGAAAGACGGACGCAGAATGGCAGAAGAGAAAGATAGAGAAAAAACAAAAAAAAACACTCACTTCGCTGCAACTCTTGGGGGTAGCTCGGTTAAGCTCAGCTCTTTCAGGCAGAGGGAAAGATGGACGCAGAATGGCAGAAGGGAAAGGTAGAGAAAGAGTGTGGCGGCAGGTTGTGGGTGCTTCCGTACGGTGGAACAGCCGTGAAAACACTCATTTCATTGCGGGCGCGTGCGCGCGTCACCTGACGTCACCTACTGGGGTGCACGTCACCTACAGAGAAGAACCAATAGCGTGCGAGCAATCCTTACGCTGGCACTGGCGTCCTCCACGCACTCTTTCTTTTCTCTTTTTCGTGCGATGTGGGACCAGTAATTCCAAATACGCCTCCAGGACAACTGATGGTGAGCCACGCAATATTTTCCGTTCGTCAACTCCCATCGCTCGGGGCTCGACTTGCTGACGACAAGGCGAACGCTCACCTTTTGTTGCCCCTCTGCGAACGCTCAGCCGAAGGATGGTACGGTGTCCTAGTGCATGGCCAAGCTACGCCTATCCGTCTTCCTCCGAAGCCAACGCAAGCGCCTTTGCCCTTGCTCGGGCAACCGGGCCTTGGTACCGGTGTCTCTTTGCGACGGGCTGTACTGCGTTTTGGTGTTGCCACAGAGAATGAAGTGTTGCGACCTTGAGCAGTATCGTGTTTTCGCTACGGCGACGATTAATGCGCACCCTGCGGCTCACTAAGACCGGACCCACACCCACGCTAATGGCCGTACTCTTTCGTGTCACTACAATATATATATATATATATATATATATATATATATATATATATATATATGACAAAGTGAGCAGTCAAAAGCAAGTGACATTCATTCGAATCAGTGAACATGCTGCGTGATTAGATGTGGATATTAAACATGCACTTCAAGAAACATCCATGGTTGAAGTGGGCATAAAGTACTGGTTTTTGTGCACACCATTATGCTTTCAAAAGAGCTGTAAAAAAATTCATTGCAAAAACCTCGGCAAAAGTGAAACTCTTATAAAACTGTACATGAAGCACTGCGATGGTGCCAGTCACTCAACAGGGCAGACGTAGGTTTAGGCTCTTCATACTGACATCCTAATAAATTTAAAGCCACACGGCGAACTTGGCATCCAAGCAATAGAAATCCAAGCGCTATATACAAACGCACGCAAAAGTGTGTTGGTGGTTTTTAGACAGCTACGAGAAGAGGCGACTGTCGCAGCAAATGCACGTTGTATTGGCAACATGCATATCGTATCAACTGGCGTAATGAACCCACTTTTATTTTTCAAAAAAAGTGGACGCCAATTCGGGAGGAGGGTTGATTTGGCGGGAGAAAAAAAAAAAAAAAAGGCACAGGAGTTATAGGAGCAAAAATATGGAGTGAAGGCCTTGCTTGTTTTGGCCTGTGAAGAGCGAAAAATCTTTTCTGTAGCCTGAAGCTCTTTTTGTTTCCTACCGTAACGAAAGTGCACGGATCGGCGCCGAAGTGTCGTCCAGCCACCCAATTCCCACACTCCAGCGCACGCCGTTTGTAACAAGCCGTGTAGCTAGCGTACCGGCCGAACGAGCTCTGCGCAGCAGGTGTCTCAACCAAGTTCACAATGACAAACCTGACAACAAAAATGCAGCGGCGCGGTGAGTGCGGTTGCACTTTATATGGCCTTTGATGTGGTAAACGCGCGGCGTGTTTCTACTATAGTTATCAATGCCACACGCCCGCGGATTCGGAGGCCATGCGCTTTGTTTTTGTGCGGCTGTGCTTGTGTGGAACAATCAGCAAAGAGGCTTCTCCTGCAATCAGCAGATGGCGGTTTGCCGCAAAAAGAGCGACTTTCATATTTTAATTGACGTCCGGACTCGCACTGCTCACAACTGTTTAGCATGGCTATCAAACTATGTTTTGACTTTCTATTGTGTTATTTTGCGATATAATGGCTTGATTTAACATTGTTTCGATCGTCAATAGCACTGGCTATCATATTGAAATAAAATGAACAGATACATTAAAATTTCTTTTTCCTTTTTTCAAGGACAAAAATAGGACAAGTTCATTATGCGGCTAAGTTCATTACGAGAGTAAATACAGTATATATAGAATTTGCACCACCACCCCAATTTCAATGTCGTAGAAATGCGGCTGCTAACCATCGACACGCACATAGCACTTACTTAAAGACATCGTCTTTGACGACTTGTACTTGTTTGGTCCTACAAAGGTTGTCCAGGATTCACTCTCAGTGCTGGCTAGATTCACAACGTGAAAACGTTTTTTGTCAATATAAAGCGTGTGAATGCGCTGAAAGACTGCAGTCCGAAGGCGGGAGAGAGGTGACGAGTGACTGGTTTTTGCTGGGAAGGCGGCAAAATGCGCGTGCCGCAGCAACCCGTGGTTAAGGTTTGGAGGCCTATGGTGGACACATGTCTGATGTCACAGCTGTATTGACACTGTCCCCATATGCACCAAGTGTTGCCACAGACAAGCGTTGACAAGCTTCCCTACAAAGTGGAGCTCATGGTGAGGACTCTGCTTTCTTCATAACATCCTGTTCACTAATGAATAGATGCGTTGATGCTCAAACCAACACTTTTTATCGACACACTAGCTTCTTTACATGCCATGTGTTCATATAGAGGATAATGAGGGAGTGCTGTCACACCAGCACATGAATTTCTCAGGTGCGGCCCAGCCAACAGGTTAGCATTGATGAAACCTTGAAATGAGCACGATGAACTTCAGAAAAAAAACTCAGCGTATCTACGGATGATGAGTAGGGCGAAGCATCTTTTTGTCTGTGGATATGCTGTGCTGGCTACGCTGGAGGGATGGACTGCCGTGGACCGTAAAGTACTTCGCCCCTAATATGAGAGCAGCTGGCACTAGTGGCACAAAACCGAGTCAATGCGGAGCTATTGGTCACCTAGCTCGTGATAGCGGCTGGCTTATGTATTTGCTAGGTATTGAAAGGTACAGTCGAACCCACATATAATGGCCCCACTTAAAACGAACTTTCGCTTAAAACGAACAATATCCGCGTGACCGCGAAAATATACATTGGTTCAATGGCACAAAATCGCACTTACAATGAACGTCTCCGAGCGCCGCTGATCGGTTAGAGCGAACGGAGTCAGCGGTCTGCCGACTTCCTGGGAAACCAATTTCGAAGACCGATCAGGCATCGGACGAGGTGCCCGTACATTCTTATTGTTAAACGCCGACTCTGAATCCGCGCCCCTCTAGTTGCCGTTCTCCCCAACCCATGGAGAAAGGAAAGTTGTTTCCTTCCTTCATGCCCTGACTGTTTTTTGTTACGCACCCCTCCGTCCTTTGTCCCCCCGTTACTCTGAGCACCCTGCATCGCCAGACGAGGCCCCTGTTTTCACACTGCCACCGATTTTTCGAAGACTGGTCGGCCATCTACCCAGTTCTTGGTCGCTGGTACTGTAGTTGGCATCGCGAGCCTGGAGTGACCAGAATATTTGCCAACATCGTTGGCCACCGACTATCCAATCGTCTCCATCTAGTGCACGCGCGTATGCTACCGCACCGACTGATAATTTGCTATTCGTAACTATATTATTCGCCACGTAAACGCTATCCCGCTAAATTATACGACACTGTCCGCAAGGAATGTTCGCTGCACAGTAATGCCATTCCCTTAACCTCCGATATCACGCTAACAGTAAACTGTAACTGTCTAATGCTGCCACGTGTAGAATCGATCGCAATAGCATTCTACACATGACGCGTGAGCTTACTTGAAATGTTTGAAAAAATATCAGAAGCGTTTTCGGGGTTGTTTAAAGGCAAAGCTTAAGGTTCCTTGAATAACTGCCTCCATTATCGCAAGCATATGACTGATCTACAACCAATTCATTGGCTCAACTGGTGTTGATAGCTTCCTGCGACTAGCATGTACACTTTATTATGCATTTTCATGTCATACAATAGAATTTCCTTATAACAAAGTAGAATATAATGAACTAATGGATATAACGAAGCAATTGTCATTCCTCCTGAAGTTCCCATTGAAGCTTACGTATTTAAAACCTCGCTGTAACGACGCGAAAATTTCCTCACAATGAATAAAACGAACCATCCTTTGTCCACATGAGCATTTACAGATCATTTGGGAATACGTCTCATCATGACTGGTTATTCAAAACTCGTGCATTGCGCCCACTAGGAGCCGCCTGCCAACATGCACGTGGGGGTCTCCCTGCTTCCCCTTTCCTCAGGAACTAATGGACTTGCCGCGCAGCAACTTGCGCAAGCATGCATTTCAGCCGGCCTCCTCTCTCCTGTAGAACTCGACTCGCCCGCACATCTGACCTACTCCCCTTCAGCTCTGCGCTGGGACGGTAGAGACCTGTGGCTTTGATCCTAGTCGTTCGCTATCAGTTTCCGCTGCCAGGCACGAGATGGACAACAGCAGCGGCAAACGTAAGTGCAAAATATAACAATTGACCAGAAGTCTGCATTGTTGAAAGCAGTTTAGCCTGGCGTCAAGAAAAAATATCACAGCATATCCACGAAGTGAATGATAATGAGTGGGATGAAGCGTCCATCCGTCCATGCATGAGCCCGATCGTGTTCAAGAATGCAGACGGCACGCGGGTAACAACAACAAGACGTGAACCAAGGAAGCCAAGTGCAAGCATCTTTAGCGCGCCCGCCACTCTCCTCCTCCATGGCCCACCAACGATCTGCCACGTACGTCAACTATCCAGGAGACTGAGAGGCACTCGTTCGCGCAGTATGCAGACGGCGCGCAGGTAACACCGAGGAGAAGTGAGCCAAAGAAGCTGAGCACAAGCATTTTCAAAGTGCCCGCCGCTCTGCTCTGTCGATGCTCCACCAACGATCCGCCACATACAGTGACTATCCAGGAGAAAGAGAGGCACTCAATGGCGAAGCGCGCGCTGCAGCCAATCGGAGAGTAACGGCACTTCGGAGAGTAGCAGTAGAGTAACGCCATCTAGGAAATGAGACGAGAAATTATCATCCATTTCTTTCTCGGTTACACATGACTAGTCACAACGTTAGACTATCAGGAACTTTGCCCCCTTAAAAAAGTAGTCGAAGATTTTGTCGATGTCGCCAGTAAGGTTGCCACAGGCGACCAGGCCCAGAGGTCGTGGGACGCTCTCTTTGGCGCCGGCGCTGTACCCAACTGTGACACTTTCTACGCGTACGTCGGTGCTGATACTGACGCGCTGACAACAAAAGAGTTGTCAGAAGCAGAAATTGTGCACGAGCATGACGGGGGTGCACGATGACAGTGACGAATGTGTCGACACACCGGAGCCTAATGTTGGTGAACCCGACGTATTAATGCCCGCGCAAGCGCTGGATGTGACAGATTTGCTGCGCTGCTTCTTAGGTGCTTGCGATGACGACGAGGACGGACTGGAAATAGCTGCTGAAACTGGAAAAGCAGTCATCCGCGTGAAGAAGAGTCAGTAAAAGTCTAGTAAGGACTATTTTTCTTAGAAGTGATCTGCCAGCTGGTGTGCTGAATTTGGTGAAAATAAAGTGCACTGTTCTTTATTATTTTGCAAACTTGTGCCTTACGACGGCCGTTTTTCTCTGCGTGGTGGGCTGTGATATTTGGTAGTGAGTACATTCCCTCTTGCTGGCCAATTGTCGGTACAAATGAATATTCATCATCAGCCTGACTACGTCCACTGCAGGACAAAGGCCTCTCCCATGTTCCGCCAGTTAACCCGGTCCTGTGCTTGCTGCTGCCAATTTATACAAATGAATATTGGCTGTAACAAACTAATGGTGATGAAGTAATTATGCCCCCTTCATTTTCGTTATTGCC
The DNA here is from genome assembly GCA_013436015.1 of Rhipicephalus annulatus. Lineage (NCBI taxonomy): Eukaryota > Metazoa > Arthropoda > Arachnida > Ixodida > Ixodidae > Rhipicephalus > Rhipicephalus annulatus. Next base: position 492,575 of record WOVY01010683.1, on the reverse strand, counting down.
CCCTTCATTTTCGTTATAACGAGGTTTGTATCAAGTTTCATTGAGGCAAGTATTTTTTAAGACCTGCACACAGATTAAGTGTGTAATTCAACGTGGTCTTCAGCAACATGCAGCACTGCTGCGTGCCATACTACCAGTCAGAAAACCAAGGAAAAAGCTTGCCCGAAACTTCCAAGAGTTTTCAGCAAATGAAGTCATCCGGCAAAAAGGCTGAAAGCCATATCCCAGAGTGATTTCATTCAACAGGACAGGTCCGCAAGTAACACTGTCTGCTCATTACATTTTATGGGTGCTGACTACTCTCTTTCAGTCCCCCAAATCACGCTGCCTGAAATGGACTGCTGTTCCCAGTCTGAAAACCTAATCAATATGTATGCCCAAATACCACAAAAACGGCAAAAGTTGGAATGAGAACAACCAGTGTTTGATAAATCTGCTGTTTTTCCTCGTACATATACTTTCTTGAAGATATGCTACACTTGAGAGCACAAAAACGTTTTTTAAATTGGCGCGCGGGTGTGTTCTTTCATGGTTTTATGCGAGGGGAGGGGGTGCAGAAGTAACACTAGTTTTTCTTTGGTGAACAATATCTTCAAGGCGCGGCAAAATGTCCCGCATAGATAGCGAAGGAACGAAGTGGTCACACCCCTTCATGCATTTGCGCCTTCTCCGCCCAATTAGGATGGCCGTACCCCGTTAAACTATTTTTCATATCTTTAAGCTTCTATCCTCTCAACTTCCCACTGATTTTGATTGCTTCCCAAAAGGACCAAGAAATAATTTATACTTTTAAACTGAATCTTAAAAAGCAAGAACTACAGACGAATCCCACCATTAAAGACACCACTGATACGAGAAATTGTCGGTTCCCCATCCGCAGTTCATGAGAGTCGATGCTTAATAAGTATTCTCGCCCCAATAAACACTTTTTCTTCTGCGGTTCCGCAAGAACGAAATCTGACAATGCTAATCCAGACAACTATTTAATGCTGTGAAGCTAAACAATCTCGAACATCGAAGTCTAAATAACGTGTTGGAACCAGTTGAAACCACCGCTATTTACAAAGCATCGAGGCCACCATCAGTTAACAGCGATGACAATGAGACTGCCCTACTTTTGCGACTGGCTTGCTTCTTAGCAACAGATAATCAGAAGCTGAAGCTCAGTTGTACACAATGCTCCTCTTGGGTGCAATTTAGGAACAATGCTTTTCCTTTGATTTTCCTTTTTTTTTATACTTGGCCAGGGTGGCCACTCGTCAGAGGGTGTCTGTTCATCTGCGCTATCAACAAAATAAAGCATAAGTGACCCCTCCAAGATACCACACCTGCACCTTGGCATCGTCAGATACATTTCGACGGCTGACAGCTGCTAGTGTTAGTATGTTAGAGCAACTGTTTGATTTTTTCACAGAAGCTATTTGAGTGTGCTTTTCAACATGTCACAATAAAAGTGCGAGAATCTCGGCATCACACTGCTAGGAAAGAAAAGTAAGCACCTGACACTTTCTGAATTTTGGAAATAAAAGTTTGTTTTGCTAGTGCAGGTCAGCTATACTATTTCCGATTTCACTAAAGCGAAATTTTTGCTTCAACACAATTTTTTACGCGCCCCATCAGCTTCGCTGTACAGTCGAACCCCGCAACAACAAAACTCACGGGGCGCGGAAAATATTTAATTGAAGCGAGAATTTCATTGTAGTGAAATCGAAAAAAATATGGCTGATCTGAGCTAGTGAAACAAAGGAACGTTTATTTTTAAAATTTTAAAAAGTGTCCACTGCTTCCTATTCTTTCCCAGCAGCGTCATGAAGCGATTCACAGTCATGTATAGCGAGGCAATGATGAAAACCACTCTAGAACAACGCCTACAACCCCTTTCGTAAACGTACCAAGCAGTTGCATAAACACGCTACATAGAGGCACCGAGATCGAGGCAGGGTATCGTGGAGCGGTGATTTTGCCTTATTCTATATCATTCTTATCGTCCATCACTCGCAGCTAGCTGATTTGGTTGATAATGCGGGGGAACTGCCGCTCTGATTAGGTACCACACTGTTCAAGCGCGAATAAGATAATAAGCATTGGAATCGAAAAAGACATCGCTCCGCGGTTGCACGCAGCAGCTGCGTGAAGAAAACTATGAACTGAGCAACTGAGCTTCAGCTTCGGATAGTCTGCGGCTCAAAAGCAAGCCAGTGGCAAAAGCAGGGCCATCCTTTATGCAGCACGGCAGTCAGTCACATTGCAATCGCTATAGAGCAATGGCGGCACCCATGCTTGCTGAACAGCACCTGTTTCTGGTGGTGCGAACGCGTGTTTTAGACTTCATCGACGTATTTCTAGGTTCTCTAGATGCATCGAAGTGTTGAAGATTGGGTTTCCTGTATAGCAATAAATGTATGAGCCTGAAATTGCATCGTGAAATTGCAACAGCTATGAGCGCTTGCTCATAGCTGTTGATTACTTGGCAGCCAACTTGCCGTTTCGGGCGTCTCGATATTCAGCTGTGGAGGTGGTGAATGTTTCGTGGCAGAAGTGACGGCTACATGCGCGCAAAACTGTTTTCGCAAGGCCGACTTCGGCGACGTCGGGCCCAATGCCGAACCTGAAGCTTCCGAACAGGACCACTGCGGCAGCGCATCGTCGACTCCAACCTGGGAGAGCGGGTGGGACATCTGTTGCGATGGTTTAATTACGGCTGATGATGATGCTGACACTGCGAACCCGTGCACGAATTGGGGCATTGTAAATGAAGTACGTGGCGAGAGGGATTTGGAGGAATAGGATTGCGAGAGCGACGAAACTTTGGAGCCAGTGCCTCACGCAGCTTATGCCACGAGCCTCGGCGGACGAGCACCCTGCCGTTTTAAATGAACTCGAGACCGCCCTTATCACTTCTGCTCGATTGATATGTGGGGTTTAACGTCCCAAAACCACTATATGATTATGAGAGACGCCGTAGTGGAGGGCTCCGGAAATTTAGACCACCTGGGGTTCTTTAACGTGCACCCAAATCTGAGCACACGGGCCTACAACATTTCCGCCTCCATCGGAAATGCAGCCGCCGCAGCCGGGATTCGAACCCGCGCCCTGCGGGTTAGCAGCCGAGTACCTTAGCCACTAGACCACCGCGGCGGGGCATCACTTCTGCTCTTCGAAACACATGCATCACGGACTTTTTCGGGCAAAAAAAGTGTGTTTTCACTTGCAACTTTCTTTTAAAATCTGTGTTTCATTTACTACGAACTTCGGGACACAACGAACGAATGCCACGTCACGCTGAGGTTCGTTATAAGCGGGCTCGACTGTATAGATATGGTGGAGATGGAGGTTGCAGAATTTGTCCAAGTGCTTGCATTATCATTACCTGAAATTGCATCCAAATGAAGGCTGTCAACACAGTTGTGACGTTTTACGAACATTATGCTTCAGCCTATGTTTTAACTTTCTGCGATGTGAAACGTACGTGAAACACACATGTAAATAAATAGCATTTTGAGCCCCATTTGAAACCACATTTGTTTCACAGTAAAGGCGCCTTCTGATACTTTAGCCATTCAATGTACTCCCCCCCCCTTTCCCACCCCTATTTTTTGTAAATGATGTCAGGCGGTTGACCTACATACCAGTTTTCCCGGCACATATGCTCAGCAAGCACACACAACAAAAAGTTTGACAATGCTAACTTAAGCTACTTACAGAACGTGTCACTTGATGTCGATTGCGATGAATGACAGTCTTCCAAGCACCTTCATCATCGTCATCAGCATACTCAACCGGTGGCTGAGCCTCTCCATTGCATTGTCCATTGAGACCATTGCTGACAGAACGCATCAATAACACCATTTCATCATGCAAACCATTCAACATGAAGCTTAAGAATTCCTCTGCGTCCTCTTGCTTCCCCTGCAACATATAAAAACATCTGACAGCTGTGTACTACACAAAAGGGAACGTACTAAGTTTTGAAGGACTATTTTTTAAATAGGTCAAGGCCTAAATAACATGGTTTCATAAGACTAACTAGGATGAGGAAGTGCCAGAAATGTGGCGTGCTTCCTCTGTGGCAGCACACTGCAAGAGAAGAAGCCAGCAGCATTAATTGTAGTGAGGCTACTACTTTGCTGTGGTGTCCAAATGTGTGAATGGTTACCTTGGAGTGTTCATCTAGTGTTCATCTTGGAGTGTGTCATTCCCTTCAAAAACTTGATACAGTAAAAGCTCGTTAATTCGACACCCGTTAATTCAGAAATTCGGATAATTCGGACGGCTCTATTGGTCCGGGCCAAAGTGCATGTTAATCTATGGGACCAAACCTTCGTTATTTGGTCGGAATTCGGCTCCGCACCGCTTAATTCGGACAAATGCTGACAGCTGCTGCTACACAAAAGTGTGATAAAGCAGCACTGGCACCACTGGAGTGAAACCGAAACCTGAGTGACATCGCCATCATCATCAACTAGTGGGGGCGATCGCAGAGTCTCCGAACGTCGGCTTCTTCTTTCTTCTCCACTGAGCGCCTCCGACGCCATTTTCCTTTGTGTTGTCGTGTCGGAACCATCTCTTCTTGCGGAGTTCTCTTTTTCTTCCATTGTGACCGTATTTGCATGCCACCACCATCGTGCGCTACAGTGATGGCAACGCTGCGGCAGAACTACGACGCGAAGAACTTGGCGACTAAAGTGGAAATTTTGGAAGCACTGAAGAACGGCGAATCGCGACAGCAGGTTATGACCAAGTATACAACGTGAAGCGGAGCCCGTTGGGAACGTATGTGAAAAATGAACAACAGATTCGACAAGCCTTCGAAAGCGAGAAGTTTCATGCCTCTAGAAAGCGGTTGCGAACCGCAGCTCATCCCCAGCTCGAAGAAGCTTTGCTCCGGTGGATTACTGACTGTCGCAACGCGCATCAGCCTTTGAGCGGACCTCTCATCATGGCGCAAGGTGAGAAGTACGCTGCAATGATGAACATTGAATCGTTCAAAGCGTCAGAAGAGTGGTTTGCGAGGTTTCGAGAGACACGAACTTGTCTTCAGGAGTGTGTGCGGCGAAAAGGCCAGTGTTGACGAAAGCATGACCACCGAGTGGAGAAATGTGAAGCTGCTGGAGCACATCGCCGCATATGAACCACGTGACGTGTTCAATGCAGATGAAACTGCTCTATTTTTCAGAGCTCTGCCCGACAAGACGGTGACTTTCAAAGGGGACGCGTGCATTGATGGCAAGAAGTGCAAGCAAAGGATAACTGTGCTTCTTGCCGCCAATATGACTGGCACGGAGTGCTTGCCACTACTTGTCGTCGGGAAGGCGCTTAAGCCACGTTGTTTTAAGAACGTCAAAAGCCTTTCTGTCGAGTACACAGCGAACAGGAAGGCATGGATGACATCGGACATTTTTTGGGGCTGGCTGCAGCAGTTGGACCGGCACTTCACGTCGAAGGACCGCAAGATAATTATGGTTGTTGACAACTGCAGTGCCCATAACTGTACAGTCGAACTGAAGAGCATCAAAGTATTTTTTTTGCCGCCCAACACTACGTCTACTCTTCAGCCGATGGAGCAGGGTATCATTCACTACGTGAGGTCGAAGTATCGCAAGCACCTGCTAGAGCGAATGATCCTATGCTCAGAAGCTGGAAAGTTGTATCAAGTGGACTTACTCGGCGCAGTGCACATCATCGCCCACGTGTGAGAAAACACTCCGCCGCAAGTCATCGCCAACTGTTTTCGGCACAGTCGTTTTGTGAGGCCCGAGCATGCAGCAGTAGCTGACGATGGCATCGAGGAGGTGTCAGCCGAGTTCACCGACGATGACTAACTTACAGCTGCGACCTCATTGCACCTCACGGGAAGTCTCGGAGGTGCTGTTAATATTAGAGGACGCTTGCCTGAACACTCCCGACAGCTTGCGTGCTGTTAGCCATTTGGAGCAGTTAAGAAAAATTGTGATGTCAGCCGGAATCTGCGCGAAAACGCAGACAACAATCACAAAATACTTCAACACATAAAGGTATGCTTCTGCAGCTTGATTTTAAATGTTTTCCCTGTTCATTTGTTAATTCGGCATTCGGTTAATTCGGACAGTTTTTCCGGTCCCGTGAAATCCGAATGAACGAGCTTTTACTGTTTTCGGGACACTATGAAGATTGGCATAACCTTTTTCAAGCTTATCCAGCACGTGCCTTAAATCAGATCGGTGCCCAGCAAGCAGCACATGTGAACACTAGAGTCACCACCATTACTTTCCACATTAGGTGAGCGGTAAAACGGGCAATCGCAGGGAACTGTGGGATACGGCGGCTTCCGGTTCGACACATCACGCGGGTTAGCAGCGGCACGCACGCATTTTTGTACGGCTTCGTTGAAAAAAAAAAAAAAACCTCTCCGTGCAATGTCAGTGCTTTACAAGTTTTTTTTTTTTGTTTTGGCTAACCGTGATTGTGACTATGACAAGCTATGAACGGCAAAGGAAACTTTTTTATCACACTAAAATGATCTGCGATGCTTTTATGCTGCTCGGGGGTACAGTCGGTTTGGCCAGCAGATCAGTCGATGTAGGAAACAGTTTTTATTCTATGGTACGTTACTGCTGATGAAAAAATCACCATTTTAAAGATCTCAGGGAATGGGTATGACTGTAGCAGTGTGCTCAAAGTTCATTTCGGGATCGCTGCTTCGGCCGGTCGACATAGTCAGTAGGTCGGCATGAAGCGCAGCACTTATTGAGTGCGTTGAGATATCTTTTTTTTTTTCTAGCCTTCAGCGCGCTAATGAGATGTATTTCTTAGTCGAAGCGAGATGCTTATTTAAACGGTCATTTTGATCAAGCTGCGCCGCACGGCGGCACAAAAACAATACAATCAGACGTAGGCGGCGTCAAATAATCGAAACCCTGCATTTTTTAATGCAATTGTTCCTTTGGGTGCCGTCCTGCCACACAGTTGGACCAAGATAACACAAATGGACTCGTCTGTAAACTTACTCTTAAGTGAAGATTTTGCGTTTTTTGTCATATATATGAGTGCAATGGCCGGCGCTCATCTCGTAGGATAAGTCAAGTTCACCTGCGCGTTCCCATAATATATTTGCTAGGCGTTTGCGCAAGAATTTATTTCTCAATATAATATACGCAGCAAATTCATGTGTAAGCTTTTTCTAGTATGGAAGACGCATGTATCTGTGATAAAATGGTTTTTGAACACTGTGGCTTCAACGTTCCGTATTCAAAGGCTACCTGTCACTGTGGCTCTCTTCACAGCCGCGGCCTACCTGATTTTCTTTCTTCGTTCCATGGGAATCGATACACACCGTTTGCCTTTCACGCTCGAGTTGGAGCAGCCAGCGGCTGAACAACCGACCATGGTTTATCGGGACGAAGATAGACGGGCGACCACGGGCGCGTATCCCGAATAACCTGAGGCTTGCAGCAAACCGGTTCGCCATCGCCTACACTTCTCGAACCGGAAGCCTGTAGCAGATGGCGCATCCCACAATCCCTTGCTCTTTTACTGGCCACCTAATCCCCATTCTGGCAACCATAGTCCATTGCGAGTCCATATAAAAGTTGCTGCTCAATGTCAGTCAATATAGTGGTAACTGTTATTCAGAGTTGCATTGTGGTAGTTACTTAGACCTTGAAAATTTCACTTATTATAATGCTATAGGTAAACAGCAGTGCCTCAGGATAGATCTAATACTTCCTAGCAATGAAACATGATAGGTGAAATTTCTTTAGTTGTATTCAATATTTCGCTTTACTGCAGAAACCAGCAGTAAAGTGGCAGTTTCTTTATGGCCACTATACCACATTGTAACGTCACCTCGCCCATTATTCAATTGTAGAATGACACACGACACTCTACAAGCCTGCATAACTAGTGAAGACAGGCACTAGTCATGCACGGTCCACTATATGAACTATGCACACAGCCAACCAATGAACTTCACTGCACTGGCTTTGCTGGCTTGAGTCTTTGCTGGCTTGAGCTTTGAATGCCATATTTGATATTTTGATTTGTAAATATAATGACCATTTCACTATCCCTATGAACTTTATTATATACTGGGTTCGAGTGTACTCAAATTGTATCATGGCTAACTAAACTTTTACTACTTAGTTACACCGACGTTCAATTTGGTTTTTTGGAGCAAACCCCCAAAGTCTATTCATTCACTATATGACATACCTTTTTGCAGTCGGGTTTTATCTTCATGAGAAGGTCTCTGAAACGTGCAGGGTCATACGCTTTTGCAACAACCGTTTCACCCTTCTTGCCATTTTCACGCACCATGGGAACAGCATAGGTCTGCAGAAAATATATGCTGAGAAAGAAAAAAATGGGGTAGAAGAGAAAATGTCAGGAAACCATGAAGCATTGGTCCACAGTAACCAAAAACTTTACATTTACGATCTCCATTCTTACACAGGGTGCCCCCAGCTATATTTAGCCAGAGTTTAAAAATATGAGATGCATTCTGCAAACTCGATTTTAGGTAAAAGCCTATTTTGTTTAATGTATTTTATCATGCCACTTTTGATATATGAGCATAAATTAAAGGTTTACATGGGCTTTTACAGTGTTTTTATAGTGCCTGTAGCTGGGTGTCTACCAATTTGAAATTGCTAATTTCCCAGACTTTGTACTGGGTGCGTACAGTAAATGTGAAAAAAATATGTATATCTGGCCAATATAAAACCCCTGATCCAGGCAGTGAGCATTTCAACTGTTTGATGTTCGGAAGAACCATGAAGTTAACACACCAGTTAAAAGTAACTACGGATGAAAGTTTGAAGGAGCCTGTGATAGTCCGACATTGCAGTCAATGCTGCTAGGAAATGCAGAAGTGGTACCATCTCTCGGCATCCGTGTAAAATAAGGACATGGGAGCCTGGCCGGTTCTGCCACTGGAGTATGATCTAGTTTACTTTAATAGCTCTAACCTATGCCGCTTAGGATATCAATTGGTTCAGATCTGATTCGACCTGGATTGCTGCATTTACTATTGATTTGCGTCCCCGCCTAATTTGCGCCCCTCTAAAATAAACCTTTTAGCAAAAAAAAAAAGAAAGAAAGAAAAACTACTCGCGTACTCTGTGTACCTTGCCTTGAAGAGTAACGACAATGTTGCAGGAACAGAGCCGTAGTGCAAAATTTTCTTTCTTTTTACGACGAGCACATGCATGTTTGTATTTTGTGTCTCCGGGCTCTGACACTTGAATTGCAACGGAACTCATCGGACGACTGCAATGAAAGCTGGGAGCACCGTTTCAAGTGCCGAAGTTTAATATGTGGTGGCAAGAAGGAATCTATGTGCAACAGCTTCCTTGATTCCACAGATGAATCATGAATGCTTTTTTGATTCCACAGATGAATCATGAATGTCAACACATCTTTATTTACATACTCTTCTGTGGTTGTGATGTCACGCTAAAGAATAATTGCCGATTTATTTACACAATTTTGCCAAACTGAAATTAGAAATTCAGCCAAAGTTACACAAGTGCTACCTTTCAAACACGAGCCACCAGCAATAGGTGTGTAGCTGAGGATGATGCTGTTGCATCACCACTAATAATAATAATAATAATAATAATAATAATAATAATAATAATAATAATAATAATAATAATAATAATAACAAAAATAATAATAATAATAATAATAAAAAGCATGAGTAGCCCAGCAAGCTTCTGGCGATGGCAGTTCTAACCTAGACAATCCGGTCTGCCTTCAAGCCGAGCCGAAATCGTTGCCTAGACAAACATGCATAAATTTACAGATGTGAGTAATGTTTGTGTTCGAAAGTCACATAAGCCGTGTGATATGTAGAAGCAACACATATCAAAATAGTGCATACACCAACATGGTAGCTAAAGAATGCTTTAGCCAACGTGAAAGACAAGTTGCCGAGCAGAGATTTCCTAGATCTTGTTTATGCCAGAAGCCACCATAATTGTGACAACCAGTAAGTCAGTGAAACTGGCGATTTCAAGAAAAGAGTTAAAACACAAATATGGCGAAACGAAACATTGCGTGGCCTCAACTGCCCTCATCGAACACGTGGAATCTACAAACCACAAAATAGACTGGTCAAACATGTGTGTTCTGGACAAAGAAAAAACACGTATCTTCCCAAAGAGAGGGGGACTTAAGTAAATGCGTCCCAAAGTGGTGGGGGTATAGCATGAATGTTGCGCAATTGGGTATGGTTTGTGAATGCTTAATTGATATTTCGTTTTTTATATTTTTATTTATTGAATGAAGGAGAAGAGTTGCTTTCAACGAGTAGTGGGACACTGATGTTGGGTTGCGTCCCACTACAGGTTGAAGATACCGTACCGTATTGGCCACTGGATAAAAAAACCTTGTTTTTTATCCAGCACTGTGGTACTGTTGCTTCCATCGCATCTACTTGAGTTAAGAAAAGTAACAAGTTAAGCGAAAGCTATGTAAAGACGCCCTTGACTGAATTACGAACGCCCAATCCAGTGCCGACATATATAGGGTGGCCAGTGAACAATTGTGCAACGCGAGCAGCCGGTTTCTACTAGCATATGCTGCCTGCATCGGTCTTGCGAGGCAAGGAAGGGGGTGGAGAGGGAGTGACAGTTGGCACGAGCATGCGGCATGAGACGCGAGAGCTAGCATTCGCAGCATGGGTGTAGACACTACCAACGCTGGATTTGCGAGTAGGTGTGAATATAAAATGCTCCGCATTTAAAAGAATGCTTGCATCATTCCTGCACTTGGAATCCAGATACAGAAGACTATATACACTGAACAGGAGTGATGGGATGCTTCTGACAATGTACTCTCACTGCTTTCGTCACGTATTTAGACATACTTAAAGAGGCCCTGAAACACTTTTTCAAGTAACCATGTGATGAATTCTCTGGAAGAACTTATTGCCTCACAAATTCAAAGCTGCAAAAGTTTTAAGAATCCAACCAGTGCGAGTGGAGTTACAAAGGTTTGTCGCATGCTGCAATTGCATTTTCTCTTCTCTCGTCTCGACGAAAGTGCTGGAAGCTAAGCAGGGATGTCAGGGCCACAGAAAAACATCGCGAGTGCCTCGTGACCTTGAGCACTTGTTTTCTTTTTCCCCCTTTGGAATGCGGAGCCTTTTCAGTGTGATCGCCCGTACACACGTGGACACGTAACGCAGTGAAGGAAGCGACATTTTGCTTTTCGGAGCAGATTCTGGAGCAGAAAAAAATGGTGCTTTGGAGCAGACACCAAGTGTATACAGAGCAGAAAAAAAATGCTATAGCTCAAAGTTGCTATTGGTGTTTTTGGAGCAGATGCATGTTTTTTAACGACTCCTGAAGTCTAGACCATCAATTGAGCATCTAATAAATATTAATATTCATTAATAAACATGCCGTACACTACTATACAAGCAGTATAGTTGGCGTAAATCATGGGTGAGGTAAAAGGGGGGGGGAGGTCAAGAGAGTGTACTTTTCTAGTGTTCATGCTAGGAAGGACACCTCATGCAGATGTTCCACTTGAGATTTAGCTTTAGCACGTGACATAATTGAGTTAACAGTTAAGTATAGCATAATCAACTGAAAAAAAAAAAGGCTTTTTATCTTCATGCATACCTGTGTTAAATTCCCCTCACTGTGTGAACTATAGAAATCGATCGATTGATCGATTTCTATAGTTCACACAGTGAGGGGCGGCTACATAGTTCTATAGTTAACACAGTGATAGGCGGCTGCCACAACAACTGCTCCTCGCCGCGACGCCGGTGCCACCCAACTCCATCTGGCTCGCCCACGTTGAGCCCTACCTTTAGAAATCGCAGCAGTGTCAACCATGGAAGTGGTCACAGTCGAAGGAACTGAGATCACCCCTGAAGACGCTACTCTCGAAGCCGGATGGATCTCTAGCCACGGAAACAAGCAACGCAAGCACGCATCGAACGCTCCAACATGGCAACTGGCCAGGGAAGCCTGTCCAATACCCCAATGCTGAATGGATTTGCCCAGCGTCTCCCTCGCAAACCCAGGCAACCGCGTCTGCGAGATGATCACGTCAAAGTTGTGATTCGCCCGAGGGACAACCTCAACTTCTCCAAAGTGGGGGAAGTACAACTGCGTGATGCTATTCTACGCGAAGTGAATCTGCATGCAACGCTACTCAAAGAGGACAATTACCGCACATGCGTTAAAGCTAATCTCATCGTAGTTAGCACACCTCATCTATCCAACGCAGAAATATACAGTCTGATCTCTAAACTACAGGTGGAAACTGAAACCTATGACGTTCCAGCCTACGTTACTTCCCCTGAGAGCGCAGCAAAAGGAGTGATCCACAATATTCCCCCCCTACGACTCTCCTGAAGACATCTCAGCAAGTCTTGTTAATGACCGCAACCCCACGATACTACAAGCTCGCCCAATGTGAAAGACAAACACGGTACTCATTGCATTTGATGGTGACCAAGTCCCTTTCCAGGTCTACTACCGAGGCACCGAATACAAACGTTACCTACATAAGAAGCGCACCGAAGTCTGCGACAAATGCGGTGCAGTCGGCCACTGTGGGGATGTCTGCCCCAAACAAAATGCCATAATCTGTACGCTGTGTGGCACAGCCAACCCCGCTACTGCTCATCCATGCACCCTTAAGTATCTTCTATGCGGCTAAGCCCACCAGACAGGTGACAAAACCTGTCAACGCTACCAGACACCTCGCCTTCTCATTTATTGTCGCCAAGAAAAAGCTAAGCTCCAGCAACAACAGGATCTCTCAACCACAATTTCCACGCAAGATGGTTATCGGGAACACCAGGAGGTGAAGCCTAGCGACACCCACTGCCGCAGTCCCAGACCAACCTCAAAGCGTTGTGGCCCACGCAGCCGATCAAACCAGCGGCGCAAGAATCAGGCCCAGGAGCTCCTATTAGGATCTGCAACACCCGAGGCTTCGGATGGTCCTTCCCTTCAGCAGCGGCAACCCAATCTTACCTTCGCCACCTCTACGGTAATCTGGGCTAGCATTGCCTCCCAACCTGCTCCTATACATATATACCTGCTCCTATTTTCGTACGGCTAGAGTCTCGTCCTTGAAATCTTCCCTTAACCTACTTGATCTGTCTGTTCGCAGGAAAATATCACGACTTTGTCTTTTTCATAAAATTTATCACGCCAATTCAACGCTCAAAGATTCGATGCTTTTTCCTCCCACTTATCATTCGACAAGAAACGACCATCAGTTCAAGGTTGGCGTACCCAGCAGCCGGACAAACTATTATTTCAACTCATTTATTCCTAAAACCAGCTCGGACTGGAACCACCTCCCCACCGGCATTGCTTCAATAATTAATCCAGCCAATTTCAAGGTGGCTATTAGTGGCCATATTACCCGACTTTTTTTTTTTTGCGAATTCCGCGGTTTTTGTGTAAATCCTGCTCGGTTGTTCCCGTGTACGGCAAATGCTTTTCGCGCCTTTTGATTTTTCCTTTCTGTTATTGTTTGTTTATTTTTCCAGTTTATGCGGATATTTCAAATAGGTTTCATATGTGTAATCACACTCCTGCTGCATTGTATACCTGTAGAGTGTTTTACCCCCCACTCCTCTCTGTAATGCCCTTGGCCCTGAGAGTAAATAAATAAATAAAAATAAATAAATAAATAAATACATAATACAGCGCTTACACCTACATGACCACACCTAATCAGAAAACCATGTTAAGTACTATCACACTGTAGCTGCCTTCACTCCGTAGGTTAGTACCAGAACTTCGCGTTGAAAACGCTGCTCTTCAGAAACAACTTGCCCAACAACCCCTGTCCTTTTCTCTGCTTCACTCTGCTAATCTCCACGTCAATACACATCTTATCGCTCGCATCTTATCTGCAAATGGTTTGGGAGTCGGGAGAAATACCAACAATATGGAAAACCTCCACAGTCATTTTGATACCTAAACAAGGAAAACCACTGACTACCGAGAACCTTCGGCCGATATCTCTCACATCTTGTGTCGGCAAGGTACTCGAGCACGTTATTCACCCTCGACTACAAAGGTACTATCAGCATCAAATGACACCCGAACAGCGGACCGTGTGTTTCAAGCATTACAAGCAGTATAGCGCTGGCCGTTCAGTCATCATCATTGACAGGCGTGCACATCCTGTTTGGCAGCACTGCACGATCCCCCTACAGTGCGTCATCTCCGTTTCTGCTTTAGTTTTCGTATGGTGGTAATGATGGCCATGCTTCACCTTCCGCCACTTCTAGAAGATATCCCCGACCTCCACCATAGCATATACACGGATGACATCAGCTTGTGGATTGCCAGAAGTAGCGACTGAGAGATACAGGATGAGCTTCAATTGCCTATTGATAGATTCACAACTTACGCTGAACAACGAGGATTGTCCTGCTCACCCCAAAAGTCAGAGTTATTCGTCTATCGACCTAGATCTCCCTACAACAGAGACCTTCCCTCGATAAATCTGCATGTGCAACATCACCCTAAATGATCAGTCCCTACCATTCGCGTATTGGGCTTCTGCATTCAGCAGAATGGCAGATATTCGGAAACAATGCAACTACTACATCATCATGTCTATCAGACTACTAGGCTAATTTCCCGCGTCGCCAATAAACAGCACGGCATGATAGGGGCCAATCTCATACGACTAGTGACCACCTTCTGATTGATATGTGGGGTTTAACGTCCCAAAACCACTATATGATTATGAGAGACGCCGTAGTGGTAGTGACCACCTTCTTCATAAGCAGAATCCTTCACGTTGCTTCATTTATGAAACTTAAGCTCACCGACAAGAAAAAAACTAAACGTAATGATCAGGCGCCGCTACAAGTGCGCGCTGCACCTCCCCATGTCTACACCCAATGCGAAACTCAATGACCTAGGACTTCACAATACTATAGACGAATTCATTAAAGCCCAACGTATATCGCACTATGAACGATTAAGCCAAACTTCTACAAGACGTCACCTCATGTGTGCACTTCGCATACCTTACGTCTCCCCGTTTGGCCAGAAACTCCCAATTGCTTCGAACATTCGCGACACCTTCCCGATTCCCCCTTACCACGCAATATGCACCCTGAATATAACCCAGAAAGACGAGTAGACTGCGCCAAGCAACTAGGTAAGCGCCACGCGAAAGCCACGCACGTGGCGTATGTAGACGCAACGGAATATCCGACGCATCGGACCGTGGTCCTCGCTGTAGCCATCGGGCCGCAGTACATAATTACCGCAACTGGCACCATTCTCGCAAACAAACCCGAAGAAGGCGAAGAAGCAGCCATCGCTCTCACCTACGCTTCAACCTAAGCATCCTGCATCATCAGCGACTCCAAGACTGCCATCCGCAACTTTACCAAAGGTTTGATCTCTCAAACGGCACTCCAAATTCTCACAAGTACACCTCTGTTACGTCGCCGCCGCCTTGAGATCATCTGGACTCCGGGCCACTCAGGGCTCGCGGGGAACGAACACGTTCATGATACTGCCCGAGCTCTCGTCCATTCGGTGCCTCATCCAACAGAGCACCACCCCTCGAGACCTGACGTGGCTGAGCGAGAAATGATGGTCTCCTCGTTTCACAACAATGCGAGGGACAGAATGGCTACCTTCGGAGAAATCCTAATGTATTACCGCAAGGCTAGACTTAAATACCCACCACCAAACAAGTGCCTTAGTAAGCAGCAGTCCACCACCTGGAATCTATCACAGACACGCACTTTCTCCTGTCAATCACTACACAGCCGTATTTACCCTGCTATTCACACGCCACAATGCAAAGCGTGTGTTGCACCTAACGCCGAGCTCGACGATATTATATGGGCCTGCCCTGTAGCTACTCACTCAGTTAAACACAGCACAAACCCTACATTCACAATCACCACGGTCGAGCAGTCGGAGGCTTTCCTGCTTAGCGCCTGGAGGACCAGCTCTGGGCGATGTCCGGCTGGGCCAAGACGCCGCCAGGATTCAAGGCCTGACCACCGCCTGAGGAAAGGGGTTACATAGGGGCCCGCCTCCCGGCCCCCTTCCACATTTGACCCGAGCAGGGACACTTCAATAAATTTTCTTCTCTCTCTCTCTCTCTCTCTCTCTCTCTATATATATATATATATATATATATATATATATATATATATGTATATATATATATATATATAAATAAAAATACAACCCACATTAAAAATATGAATTGGACATTATGGCCTAATATGTGTCACCCCTTGTGATTTTTCTGAATTTACGCCACTGAGTAGCATACTAGAATGATAGTGTATACAGCTTGCTTTTGGTTTCGCTTATGCTCACGGGATGGTTCCACGGTTCAGCTTCATTCTTTTTAGTTTGCCAAAATCCTTTCGGAGCAGGTTTGGAGCAGTTACTAGTTCTTTTTTGGAGCAGTTTGGAGTAAAGGCCCTACACCTTCGGAAAAGTACAGCATTCTTTTGATCCGCGCCACTTCCGCCTCTCACTGGCTCGAAAGCAGACTGCAAGCGCACCACTGTTGCAAAGAAAAAAAGCAATGCGCCGGAGAGGAGGCGGCGAGGGGGGGAGCAGATGGCAGTACTTGAAAAGTACAGCATTATTTTCATTGGCGCCGCTTCCTCCTCTCACCGTATCGAAAGCTGATAGATTGATATTTGGGGTTTAACGTCCCAAAACCACCATATGATTCGCCGCTTCCTCCTCTCACCGTGAGAGGAGGAAGCGACGCCTCCCTGACAGCGTCCGTCAGGGAGGCGCCGTCAGAAAGGAGGAAGTCCCAACAGAACCGTGTCCATGAGACGCTGGAATGTTGCTGGCGCCAAACACAAACCGAAAGGAAGTACCTGAAATTCAATAAGTTCATCGGGCGTAACAAAGGCGGTTTTCTCACGATCTCTCTCATCCACTTCAATATGCCAGTAGCCGCTTTTCAGGTCCATGGACGAAAAGTAGCGTGCGTTTCGTTATCTATCCCATGAATCATCAATACGCGGCAGAGGATTGATTGATTGATATGTGGGGTTTAACGTCCCAAAACCACCATATGATTATGAGAGACGCCGTAGTGGAGGGCTCCAGAAATTTTGACCACCTGGGGTTCTTTAACGTGCACCCAAATCTGAGCACACGGGCCTACAACATTTCCGCCTCCATCGGAAATGCAGCCGCCGCAGCCGGGATTCGATTCCGCGACCTGCGGGTCAGCAGCCTAGTACCTTAGCCACTAGACCACAACGGCGGGGCACCGTCTCGAAAGCAAACTGCAAGCTCGTGGCACGTAACAGGCGGTGCTGCTGTTGCAAAGGAAAAAAAAGGCAAAACGCCATAGAGGAGGCAGCGAGGGGGGAGCAGATGGGGGTACTTGAAAAGTAGACCATTCTTTTCATAGGTGCCGCTCCCTCCTCCCACCGGCTTGAAAGCAAACTGCAAGCTTGTGGTGCGTTACAGGGAGCGCCACTGTTGTAAGGGGAAAAAAAAAAAAGCATTACAGGGGGAGCCACTGTTACAAGGGAAAGAAAAAAAGCAAAGCACCAGAGAGGAAGCTGCGAGGGGGAACAGATGGCGGTACTTGAAAAGTACAGTGTTCTTTTTATTGGCGCCGCTTCCTCCTCTCACCGGCTCGAAAGCAAACTGTAAGCTCGTGGTGTGTTACAGGGAGTGCCACTGTCGCAAGCAAAAGAAGAAAAAAGGGACATGCCTGAGAGGAGGCGGCGAGGGGGAGAGCAGATGGCAGTACTTTTACAAAGTATAGGGGCTTTAGTTCGGAGGAATTGGAGCAGCACTTCCATCATTCCCACGGCGATCTCTATAACGAGCGAGCGCGCCAGGTTCAGATCAGCCAATAACTGATGGGCGGGTTTGCTATGTGCGATTTTTGGGCATATTCCGTGATTTGTTGAGAGAGGAGAAAGCAATTTTTAGCTGACTAACAATTTATTGCGAATTCCAGGCCGCTTGCTGCGCTATAATGTTAGGCTCACGTGTTGCCGGGAGCCTCTACTAACGATCGGCAGCGTTTTCTGACCATGCTCAAAAAGTGTTGCAGGGCCCCTTCAAGTATGCTGAGCCTTTCTAATGGCTTTTATTGTGAACACCGATCTCTCCCATATCGGGTGCCGAAACGTCAGCAAACTGTGTTCCATGGGTCAGAGTATCTTTACGCATTTGCACTAAGAAGCAACAGTTATGCAGTCTTTTTTTTTCATACCCTTTTTAGCAGCTCACTATAGTTACAGTTGGAATATGGCTTTTATTGTGAACAAGGATCTCTCCCATATCAGGTGCCGAAACGTCAGCAAACTTTGTGTTCCACAGGTCGGAGTATCCTTACGAGTTTACACTAAGAAGCAACAGTTATGCCCTGTCTTTTTTTTTTTTTTCACACCTCTTCTAGTAGCTCCCTGTAGTTACAGTTGGAAGATAAGACTTTTTAAGCTTTGATTAATGGTAATGCTAATTTTTGTGATGGCCGCACAGAAACGCTGTTAGTTTCCATGAACTGACCAGGTTTTTCAGAAATTCCCTGACTTTTCCAGAAGGGTCCAAATTCCACAACTTTTCCAGGTTTTCCAGGTTGGTAGACACCTAACATAGATGCCTATTTTTGGCGTTCAAGCCTGAATGCCTATAGCCTATTGTCAAAATTTGTGCCTACATGAACACTAAGCTCGAAATTCGAGATCATTATTCATGTCACGGGGCACATTGACTTTTCTCAACTCTACTAGGTTGACCAACTTCCAAAAAACAACCACTAGCAGCAGTGGCATACGTACAACCCTGTGGCCCCCATACGCCACAGTGCTAACATGGCAAGAACAGTTGGAGGGAAAGGAGGAGAAGAGGTTGATGAGAGGAAAAGGCATTATTTCTGCAGCCCTAAATGGGAACACATTTCAGTGTCTGCATGGGGAATGGGGAGAGAAGTGAAGATGGAAGAAGGAAAGGAATGAAACATCCACGGCAAAGAATGCGGCGAGCAGCTTTTACAGACTGTTGCCCGGCGTCCCAAAGGAAATGAACAGCCCTGAAGACCCGGTGTGGCAGCGCAAAGAGGATAGTAGATTACTCTGAGTAGCTATGGAAAGATGGAGAACGAATGCAAACCGTGGAGAGCCGTCAGCGGAAAGGAGTTTGGTTCAAAAGAAAGAAAAACATGATGTGTACAGTCTTTTTCATGTGATTTGTAATTTAGTTCTTGAAAGACACTCCACCAGGTCACATCAAAAATTGTAGTTAGACAATGTGAAGTTAAAATTGTAGTTAGACAATGTGAAGTTGTTGCATGCTCAATGAAAACCATTGTGCCACAAAAATTTCGTTCATTGGTTCTTCCAAGCCACGAAGTGATGATGCAAGGGTGCAAGCTTGATGTCCTTGCCACTCACTCCGTGGAGCCCAATTCGTTCGCTGCCCTCTTCGGTATCGGTGTCAGAAGATCACATGACGCATACGCATCAACATGTCATGAGCACACGTCACGTGCGCATGATGTGCCAGAGTTTGCTCGAGCGAGTACGCCATCACGGTTGTATCATTTGAGTGTTTTCGGTAGTGTACCGTGTTGTGACTTCCGTTCGTCGCCGATATGCTGTCCCCGAGAAAGAAGCATAATCGGGGCACATTCTCACGACGAGAAACCCCAGTGCTTTTTTCTCATTCATGTCTCAAGCAGCCGGAAGCAACAGAGGGATAAGAATGTGGCAATTCGATGGTCTGCGACTGAACGTTCCTACAGGCATTTCCACCCTGATGGCTGTTTGTAAAAGTGGCGCAGCCGACCGACCTCGCAAATTGTGACCAAGCGATCAAGTCGCTAATTCTTTGCTGCCTTTCCAAGGAAAGACAGCAGGAAGCACTCATCCGCCAACTTGCTCCATGAAAAACTCCACAACCTTTCTCTTCAGTAAAAGTGATCGGTAGAACATTGCTTCAGCTAGTGCAATGACTATTAGGCGACCGTGTGTTATTGGTTGATGCCACGATGGGTGGTGTAATGCACGTGATTGGTGTTTCAATAAAAAAGTAGCTCTACAGGGCTTAAAACGACACTGCAAAGTGCAGGACGTCGCTCTGAACCTTACTCAGTTCATCCACCACACTTGTGGTTTGCGGAACTCTAAACTCTTACGCTGTAAATAGCACTAAATAGTGCCAGTAAACCTGTTTGTTTTTCGTTTCACCAACTTCTCGGCATCGTTGCCCGCACCCGCAGTTGCTCCACGCTAATACAGGAGTCCGGGTCCGACGATTCTGCATCCGGAAGATTTCCGTATGGGGGGGGGGGGGGGGGGTGTCTTAATGCAAGCATCGGCGTTGCGGTCTTATATTGACTTGAAGTGGCCGAACACACGAAGTAGGGGTTTCCCACGAAGGTGAGTCTCAAAGGGGAAGCGCAAATACTCTTGAAATTTCGCGTCATCAAAAGAACTAGCAAAATATATTACGGTCAAAACAACTCAAGTATGTCTTCGTAGGACACACGTGAATGGACGTGACGATGCAGCTGGCTGCGGCGAAAACGCGGGTCAAAGTTTGCTCGCTGCTAGATTCTTTCGACCGGAACGCCAAATTGCTTCTAGCCTTTTTAAGTCTTTACTGTCTCTAATCTACCCCTGAGTTACCCGCGTGCCCTCAGAGCTCGTAAAGCGCTATCGCGTCGCCGCAACAATGGTTTTGTGCACAGAGGTTGCAGCGAAAGGTAGTTCTGTTTTCAATCCGCGTGCACTGGCTACACTTTCAAAACTAAGTTGTTTTATGCTATATATGATCTCATCTGCCGCGGTTTTGTCCAGAGTTTACAAAAAGCAGCATTGCTTTGACTGGTCGAGCGTTGGACGCACACACGCTTTCAGAATTCTGTCAGTAACGTCGCTGCCATGCATGATCGTATCAAGAACGACCGCGGGTTCGTGCACAGCGGCTGTGGCAACAACAGACGCACTGTAGCAGACAGCCCGTGCACGCTGCTTGCACACGTACTTCTGAAGCTTCGAGCACGCTATTCTCTGCTTTAGTTTGACGGTTTCAGTATACTAATGTTCGGTATACTAATCGCGGCGTGTATACACGCCGCGATTGGGAAAAGTGTTCTGGGCATTCGAATTTCGAGCTAATGAACACAGTGGGATTTGGCTGGAAAATTTCAAGAATTCGTATCTGCCGTAGTTTCGCATCACTGAGATGCTACTGTACATTTAGATAACTCCTCCTAAATTTGTGTTCGTGTGCTGAACATTCGAAATTCGCCCCAATGGACACAGTGAGACTTTCAATTCAATTTTTATTTACCAGAAAACAATCTGAAGGAACACCTAGGCAAAAAGCTGTCGCAGCAGCTTGACGAAGGCCCAGGGTCCCTTACATGGCAATTCGTAAGTTCCATAGACTGTCCCGCTGCCCCACGGCCACCAGCATAATTTGTTCAAAGAGTACCGGAGTAGCGGAAGGACAGCGGCGCTCCAAGGTGCCTTTTTTTCTTCTTCGAGTCATTATCGCCCCCCTCCCCCTACAAATTGTGGCAGCTGCCATGAAACGACCAAATTTATAGGCTTCAAAAGCAATCGTACATGCTGCGTACCGCATTGTACAGAGCGTCAACAAGAGTCAGCCTCCACACCTTGCCAAGAGACGTGGCGAGGGAAAAAAAGAGTGGATCGTGAAGCTGAGATTTAGCAAGACACTCGCGTCGCTGATGAAAGAGTTCTGGAGCAATAGGTAAGAAAATGAGAATATCTGATTTGTGTGCATGCTTTCATTATTTTTATGAGGACAATTGAGGCTTTCATTAAAAAAGTGAAGTAGAGCTTGCGACAGGGTGTTGCAGTAGCACTGGTAGTAGTACAACATTTATTATGGTTTTGCTTGTGCCAAGCCCCAGTTTATGGTCGCCGTTACATCTCACCTCGTCAAATCCCTGCACCCATATGCCATCATTTGAACGAGCTGCACAGTTTTGTCAGCGTAGCGGGAACGAGCAACTCGGATTATGCTTTAGAAATACATAACAGTTTGTGAATGACGGACTTGGCATCTTGTGTTGTGAAAAATATTTACAGCTATTCCTGGAAGGAGTATTCGATAGAGAAGCTACAATTAGTTTTTTTTTTTTTTTATGCAGACCCGCAGATATGGAAGCCTGCTAGAAGGAGACAGATATTGTCAGCTGTGCCTTCTCAATGCTTGCCTCTGCAGCCTCACGACAAGGAGAACCTGTCACTAACGCGAACCGTAGGGGAACGTAGTGCTCATGCATCTGTGACGCTCTCTGAAGGTTTGTATCATTTGAAAATGTGTGCATATGATAGAGGCATTACTGTGTAATATTAAATTCATCTGGGGGCAAATGCTCAATAAAGATTTTTTTTTTTCGGGACATTTTTGCTGTGATTATTACATGAAACTTATAAAACAGCTAAGAGCTTCAAATGCAAAACCACCATACATTCATGATGCGTGGTGTAGGAGAAACTCCATGTTCAGTACACAAAAAAAAAAAGAAATGCCGCACATTTGGCTTGGGTCTAAACGAAGCGATTTAGATTTTGCCTAGGCATGCATATAGGCAGTTTTACTGAATGCTGCAATCAATAAACATTACTTTAACAAAATAGTATTATCTTTATTAATGCAAAAGCCTTTAAGCTTGCCTGTTTAAGAGTATAGTCACTGCATGCACATCACAAAGATGTGCTTGCAGAGTCATGAATTGCCTGCTCTGCGCTACAATGGCCCTGAAAACTGAAGTGCCACCACATAAAGCACTAGCACTGAATTCATTTCTGAACTCTTCCCATCCAACGACAAGCAGCTCACTAGTGAATACAAATAAGTGCTATAATAAAAGGGATATATTTTTATAGCATCCAAAATATTGGCATTGTGATAACTTATCGATATCTTACATAGGTAAGTATCCGCTCAAAACCGAGGATGTGAAAGGAAGTATAGAATGTTATAATACTATTTGGGGTTTCGCATGGCAAGCTACGTAATGATAGTGAGGCACGCTTTTAGTGGAGGGAAATGTGCACGGACATAGCGCGGTACTCGGCCTCTAGCATTCCACCTACATCGCAAGGCAAGCAACCGCCGCGGCCGGGATCGAACACGTGACACTCGGGTGAAAACAGAACATCGTAACCATCACTTTACCGTGGCACACACATATGGAGCATTGAAGAACATTAAGATTACTTGTGTCGCCGAAGGTCAGTGCACGAAAGGCACGTCTTGCGGACCGCACGATTAGCGTGAAGACGAAAAGCAAGCTAACATTGCTATGCACAACCTTCCCAGTCGAATGTGAATTCCACTTCGTGTGGCTTCTGGTGGACATGAGACTTGGAAGTGTGGCAGTTTGAGCTAGTTGGTATGACGACATGACGATAGTTACAGCGCGAGAACAAAACGGCGACAAAAGGACAAAAAGGAGATGAGCACTCGAGCACGAACATTATTTTTTTTTTTTGGCACCAAAAAACTCAAGGTCAAACAAACAAACAAAAACAACATCGCAATAAACAAGAGGGGTGGGGGCCTCAATCGCAAGTGCCAACATCAGCATTGCGGTCTCGGAGTGGCCGAACACACGAGGGTAGGGTTTCCCACTAATGTGAGTCTCAAAGGATCGGCTTCAACGTCCCAAAACCACCATGAGATTATGAAAGACGCTGATTGAGACGCTGGATAAGCTTCAGCGAAAGCTTGCATCGGAGGATGCAAAGTGCAGCGAAGACCACCTTGTGTTGTGCGCGTCTGACATCAACAACGACATCGATGAGAATTGCCGCTCTACCGCTGCCGATGCACTTTTCGCCAAGTGCGTTTCGATAGTGATAGAGGAGAACATTCCGGCTTGCGAGCCACAAAGTGCTGCGGAGATTGTCGCGAAGGTGGTGGGGGCAACGCAGTGGAGGTGGGGGACGAGGCACAGGAAGACAGCAGTGAGAACGAAAGCATGCGCCGAGTTGATAACCTCGCTGAAGCCCTTGCTGGACTGGAATGTTTACAAAGCTTTTTTGAACGACAAACAATGACAATGCTGACAAAGGTCTACAATGTGTGCACGAGCTTTTCTTGTCCAAGGGTGAGAGGCAGAAGAAAATTAGTTTTTTTGAAGAAATAAATGTTTGCCCTTACCCCTCTATATAGACTTTTCAGCCTTGATTTTTGCTGGATTCCGATCATGTCTTCCTAGATTGCATGTTTACCCTCAGGGTTTTTTTTTTTTCCTTTCTAAAATGTATCAACGAGGTTCTACAATACTGAGTTCCTTCCTGGCCAACTGGGTGAAATTTTTAGCAGCTCGCTAGAAAGAATACTCAGACACTTTCAGAAAACTTATCCACAATGCCCTCAAATAGTGAAATCTTCCACCATTTCAGTAATAAATGATGCGTATGTGAGACTACTTGCAAAAGAATCATTACTGATAACTGTCCGATTCCCATTATACCGACATAATTCGCGGAAACAAATACGCCATGATGCGAAAATAAATGCACTCAGTATACTTTAATAAAAAGAATCATTATTGCTCGTTGTGCATTTCACATTATAACCAGATATATGCCGTGGAAATAAATACAACATGTCTCGTAAATTACTATGCACAGTATTGTTTTATAAATAAGATATACATCAACCTAGACTATTCAGCTGACACTGAATTTGTAGCCTCTGTTTTTTAAACATTATTAATGGAAAGTTGACTTGTATGAGTGAGATTAAGACAAGGATTTTGTGCTTTCTTATTGCTTCAATGATGGAGTCAAACTAACCATGTGCACCTAACGGAGTACATGTATAGAGAACCATCTAACCCCCAAAAATTACTTTTGGACTAGTTAGTTGTGCACATATAGTATTCTAACTGGCTTTGACATATTAACTCTAGCATCGGTCTAACGGCGCAGATCTAATACACATATGAAGTTATGTTTCTTTCTTCAAAGACTTGTAAAAACATGTTTTTGCTTCTGACAATATCATTGGGTCTGCTCCAACAATTTTTTCGCCAGTGTGCCCATATCAAGAATGAATATACCTCAAAATCTATCTCGTAGTTAAAATCTACAAATGTAGCATGTTATTCTCGGTATATAGGGGTAAATTTGGATATTGCTGGGCTAATCTATCTTGTAGTTAAAATCTACAAATGTAGCATGTTATTCTCGGTATTCAGGGGTAAATTTGGATATTGCTGGGCTTGAATAAAAAAAGTTTAAACTGCACCGAATGAAGAATATACAATAAACATCTTTGTTGTTAATATTATTAAAATCTAGGGTTTCACGTGCCAGAACCACAATATAATCACGAGCCACGCTGAAATGGAGGGCTTGGGAAATTTTCAACAAAGTGGTGTTCAACGTAAAGTGACATCGCATAGCACACGGGCTTCAACCACCACGGCCGGGATCACCTTTCCCTGTGTTCGTCATATTCCTTGTACTAATGTGTGCCACTCTGTCATCGCCACTCTGTCATCGGCCACTAAATCCAGCTAAAGTGATGCAGCCGTTCATAAAAGCAACACAAAACACTGATCAGAAAAACGTGAGTCTATCGGGGCAAACAGCTCACTGCAGCTGAAGGGAGCTTTGAGAGAAACGCCTACATTGCCGATAGCTAGTGCCATAGCCTTTGCGGCAGGTTGCAAGGGAACTAGCGCTCTCATAGTCAAGAGGAGCACTCGGCGGGCCGAAGAGCCACCGTTCTTTTACTAACATCTCCTATACTTTTTTGAAGGGGGACGCGCCCTTTGAAAACCGAAAAATCGCGAAAATGTCGATTTTTTGAAAACCACATACTCGGGCATCATAAACTGCCATAACTCATAAACTGCCTCTACTGTAAATATCAATGTCTAATTCATTGCGAAAGTACGTCAAATAAATTTTATAACATGCCGCGGCAGCCGGCAAGCGGCGAGCGAGCGCCAAAAATGCCCCAACTTCGCGCGCTCGCCATTTCCCAACCGCTCGGCCGATCGCCGCCATCTTGATGTTGTTTTGCTCGTGAATTCTTGCGCTTTTTTTTTTTTCGCCACCCGCGGCATTGGCAGTGGCGCTCCGAGGCGGGAGTCGCTCACGATTGGGGGGCTCGCGGAAGTTTTCGAATGTCCCGCTGCCTGGATGCGAAGCCGCGATTGGACGAAGCGCGCGCCTCTCGAGGGAATGGGGGAGCGCGCGGCTCCTATGACGTAGCTGCGGAGCGCGACGAGCGCGCTATGACGTAGCTGCTTCTCCGGCATGCGCCGGCTCGTCGTCTGCACCGGCGCTTGCAATGCCGGCGTTCTTTGTGTGCCCCGTTTGCCATCATTCCGATCGGTCGTCACACGTGCTCCTCTATCTTTCACCGTCTTCACGAGACGATCTTCTACCGTCTTCACGAGACGATCTTCTACCGTCTTTACGAGACGATCTTCCGCCGTGTTCACGGGACGCGGATTGTTGCACTGACGGTCACGATGGGCATTTCGAAGTTCAAGACTCGGCACGCGTTCGGTTCAAGAAAGCGTCAGCTGAAGCTCGTACGCATGGCGAAGCTCACCTGCACGCCCACGCGCGGCGACAGTTGCACCGATGCTTCCGCTTCATCTTTTCAAGACGATTGCGTCGACGCTTCTAGCGACGAGACTTCTACACCATCAGCACAAGGATCCGTCGTGACGAGTGAGGCTGGTGTTTCGTGCTCAAGAGCGCCTGGTGTGTTGCGCTCGCCAACCGCATTGATTCCGGCCCCGAACAGCGAGACCGCGTCGTCGGCTGTGCACTTCCAAACACGTTTTCGGACGTGCGAGGAGTTGGCGACGGCGGAGAGAGAACGTGCTGCTGTGCAACGAAAGCTTGGCGCTATGCCAGCGACCGAGAGGAAGTTTCAAGCGATGATGCCTGAACCCGAAGCTGCCACCGCTACGACCGAAGGCGAGAGATATTTCCTCGTGCAAGGGGATGCCCTTAGCGACATGCTGTCCAAGACCCCGTGCCCGCGCTGCCTCGCGACCGGGATGAAAGTTCAAGGAGGCACCCAGCTTGGACTTGCCACGAAGCTTGAGCTGGTATGTCCACATTGTGGAATAGTTTCAAGTTCGTGGAGCTCTGCTCGTCAGAACGAGTCAAGGGCCTTCGACGTGAATATAAGAGCCATTACGGCCATGAAACAAATAGGGAAGGGGCAGACAGCCCTCAATGACTTTTGGGCAACTATGAATGTTTCCCACCGTGGCCTGCACCACAGAACTTTCCAGAGGCACCTGAAGCAATTCAGAGAACCACAGCAACAGACCCTGGATAAATTCTATGAAGAATCGGCTTCTGCTGTGAAAAAGGTGTACAAGGAGATGGACCCATCTTTCTGCAAGGACATTACAGTGAACTATGATGGCACGTGGCATAAGCGCGGACATACATCTCACATTGGAGTTGGTGCAATCATCGAGTATCACACAGGCCTCATCTTGGATGCTGTAGTTTTATCGAATCAGTGTCTCGGCTGTCAGGTAGGACCGAAGCCTGAAGACGAGGGCTATGCAAGCTGGTTGAAGCACCATGTGTCCCAAAAAAACACTGATGCCAAGTCTGGGAGGATGGAGGTTGAAGCAGCTGTAACTCTGTTCTCACGTTCACTGTCCAAGCATAACCTCCGGTATACAACCATTGTATCTGATGGGGACAGCGCCACATTCTCTGCCCTTCAACAAGACAATGTTTATGGGCTAGTCCCTATTGTGAAAGAAGAATGCTTGAACCATGTCCGGAAGAGGATAGGCACAGCCCTACGTAATCTTGTGCAGAAAAGCGAACAGGCTCTGGGAGGGAAGGGCAGATTGACAAAAGCCCTTATTGATAAACTCACAGACTATTATGGCTGGGCACTGCGGAACAATTCAAACAATGTGGCTGCAATGCAGCGTGCAGTGATGGCGTCATATTATCACGTCACCTCAACTGACGAGGATCCTCACCACGACTTGTGCCCGGAAGGTGCAGACTCGTGGTGCCGTCATAATGCCTGCAAGGGGAATGGCGTGCCACCTCCAAAGCACAAATACAATATTCCGGGCTACGTTGCAGAAGCGCTGCTGCCAGTCTACTAGCGCCTTTCGCAGGCTTCTCTACTGCAACGCTGCCTGGGAGCAAAGACGCAAAATGCATCGGAGTCATTCCATTCTGTCCTATGGTCCTTGATGCCCAAGGAGCAACATGCATCATTGATTGCTGTCGAGACAGCACTGCATGACGCAGTTTTGCGGTATAATGCCGGCTGCTACAGGGCCACCCAAGAGTTGTCAACATCAGTGGGACTCACACCTGGCCACCTAACCATACAACGAGCTGCGGAGAAAGACTCTCTGCGTCTGAGAAAGGCTCAGAAACGGATGAATGAGAAGCAGGAAAAGCGGCAAAGAAGAAGAGAGCCTAAGGACACATCTAGCTACTCTGCAGGGTCATTTTAGACCATAATAAATGTTTGAAACTTTCGAAGTCAATTTTCTCAGAATGACTTTTTTGGCCAGTGAGGCTGCTTAGTCAGGTGATCTCTCTAGAACTGCTGGTCTGATTTCTATCAGGTTTTTTTTATTATGCACCTTAATAAATTGCCCAGGGCAAGACAAGCCCGCTTTTTCAATTTATTGTGTCTGTAATTTGTAATAATTAACTAAAACTTCGTTGATGAGAGCCAAATTGTGAACACTAAATTCAGTGCTCTGCTAACATTTTTTGGCAAGGAAATTTAAAAAAAGGGCTCTGTCTTGCCCTAAAGCACCTATCCAGGAATCATCATAGTGAATTTCACAGTGCTAGCACATTTTTCAAATTCTCCAGACCCTGACTAAGGGACCCATGTGGACTACCCTGATAAATGGCTGTAACTTGGGAACCAGTGAACATAACTGCATGAAACTTTGTGGTTATTCAAATGGCTTTGCTATTAGTGTACCCTGAAAATTTCATTAAGATATCTCAACAAACAAAAAAGTTGCCCTTCGAAGGTAGCCTCCCCCCTTAACATTATTGTCTGTTAATTTTTGTGAACTTTGAAAACCGAGTAGTAAATGCGAACTAGGGAGCCAAGGTTAATGACTAATGAAAATCTTTGGTGGACTAAAAGCAAACCAGCTGGGGAGTGCAGACACCATCACAGGCAGGACAAGCGAAGTGCAGCTTCAGCATGCCACCTTTCAAACAGTATGTTGCTGCTAATCGGTCTTAAGATTTCTCGCTTCACCAATAAAGCAAAAGGATACTTACAGGCACTCCAAGAAAGGCGTTGCATTGGAGCCAGGCAAGCCAGGTACCAGAGGCAAATTGTGCAGCAAATTGAAGAATGCTGGACAAGCCAACAAGGCTTGGAGGTTCTAAATGTCTATGTCAACGAAAAACATATCAAAACATATTTAAAACATATTTTAAACATATTTAAAATGTAAACATAGCAATAATCATGTTGTATGTTATGGACAATCAGCTGAGATCGACTAGGTTTAGCACTTATAATAAAGGCACTTCTTTCACACAGCATGTGCATATTTACCCCCTCACCCCCTTCCCGTTATTTTTTTTTTTTCATTGCAAGGCTTTCCTTCACACTTGCACCAGTCCACAAGCAGTACCCAAAGTATCCATAGCTGAAAGCCACTGCTCTTTGTTCAGAAAGTTGATGTCTTTCCTGCAGAAGAACTTTGCTGGGAAGGGGATACTTCTTTACTGTGCATCACTGAGAAATTAATGTCTTTTCAGAAGACGTCCCCTACACTAAAAGACTTCAGAGATCCTGCATGTCAGGAGCGTCATTTCTGTATAACAAAATTTGAGAGGAGCACAATTTCAGGAGGATGAAAGTAGTAAAGGTAAAAGGATACGGCATTGATGTAGCACCAGTTCTTGCCGTTCTCCAAGCCCCGAGGTTGAATCAAAGGAGGTGAGTGATCGACAGTGAACTTGTGCAAAGCCCCTGTAAAAGAAGTTATGTAAGTGATGGACAACACAGTATTTGAAATGTTCTGCTAACTCTCAGTGATGATAAACTACAGGTAAACTTCACTGATATGCACCTGCCAAAGGTGCGACGCAACTACATAGAAATCTCGTTAATTCGTACCTGCCGAGAATGGCAGCATAATTAGGCACTAAACATACTGCATATCAACCACCAGCTAAGAATTTCCATCTCGTGACGTGCGCAATCGCCGCCAACAAAAGAATAAATGCAGTGCCACAGCAAATATTGCCCAAGGTGCTCCTAACAAAACCATTTCCTTTTGCCAAAGTGCCGAAAACATTTAGTCATTCCTGTGCAACCGTCCGCTAGCAAGCGGTGACGATGCCAAATAGAATTTTGAAACTACTGCAGGGTTCAGGATACGCTGTGTGGTGTAACGACAGAATGAACATAATTAATCGGCTGTCTGCGATACACCTATTTTGCAGTATGCTTTTAACCGTAACCTGACACAGTTCTTTTTAGGAATGCGGTACAGACACAGAGAGCCAAATCGTCTACTGTCTAGTTGCTTGCAGCCCATAGGCACCCTGCAATGCAATTTTGAGAACAGGTCGCGCCACCTGGCGGCCCAAACAATAAGCTTGAAGGCGTTTGTGCACACAGGCCAGTCTTCACTGCACATGTTTAGCGTAGATCTAGCGTGGGCTTTTTGAGCGCTTGTCCTCACATCCGAGAGATTTGCGCCTGTACCTGTAATTGAAGCCACCATGGCATCATCAGAACCGCCTGGTCGACCCCATATCAAGAAGAAAAGTGAACGCAGGTACTGCTCGGTCAAAAACTGCTACAGTCGCGAAGGGACACCGGGCGTGAGGCTGTACAGTTTCCCGTCTAAGCCTTAGGAGAAGTCACGAAGGCAAAAGTGGATTATCGCCGTGCGACGAGTCAAGTGAGTGAATTCCTCTTCATGAATTCTCATTTCGCAAACTGCTGCTTTCGCTATACACTGCAAAAGCAGTAGAGGATGTGGTTCAGTCTATTTTGAAGCAAATTAGGAAAAAATATGTTTTATCGTTGTGCGGGTAGTTTACCTGGGGGGTTGCTTAATGCGAGTTTATTGCATTTTAAGTGTCTCACATTTTGAAGGTTGGTATTTTTGAGCTAAAATTGCGGATATCGTCCTGATGAATTGAAGGACGTGCAACACGATTTCTGCGCTAGCTTGCGACGCACCGAGTTGCCGTCTTACGCCATCTGTTTTTTTTTTTTTTGTTAATGACAATCGCACTACACTTAGGCAAAAGTGGATTATCGTGTGGTTCGTCGCAAGGAAATTGGAAATTACATCTGCACCGGAAACCGTTCTCCGTTTTGTTTGCGCTTAATTTTGTTTTGACACCACATGCTTTACGCGGCGTTGACGTGGTTGACGGTGGTGGACAAGGAACGGCAGTGGGCCTGCGCTGTCATGCGTGTTTCTTGTCCGCTGATAGTTTTGCGCTATTCATTAATGGTATTTATCCCCGACTGTTGTATTAGTGCATTCCTATACATTGAAAATGCGAGCAAATTTTGCGCCACTCATGCAGGAGAGAAAACTTAAATGTGTGAACGTAGGATGACGTAAAAGATACTTTTAATGTGCAGTGTATTTCTTTATTGTTCCAATCATGGCCCTTTCATTGATTGACACTGCTACACCAGCTGCAATTGGTTGATGGGACTTACTCCTGCTTTATTCATTTTAGTTTCGGGGACTCCTCAAGCTGGCAGTCTCGTCAATCTCTCGGACGCCGAACACACTGTTATTTCGCAGCAAGCGGCGTCCTTTCTGCAGTAGCAACGGCTGAAAATAGTCGTCAAGGCCTTCGACAGGCTTGCACCCGCAATACACAACACGCGACACCGCGCGTAGCTTGCGCGCTGTGTGCAGGTGCTGCTGACAGAAGAAGTTCCTGAGCACACACAGATAGTGCCGTTGCGCTCTGCAAATTGGTGGGAGCTGTCACTTTCCGAGAAGACGAAACGTCGAAGACGAGACGTCGAGGCACTGAGGCCAATCTCACTTACGTCCTGCGCAGGCAAACTCATGGAAACCATGGTTCGCGAACGCCTTTCCGCCTACTTGGAGGCCAGGAGGACCTTTGCCGACACGATGTTTGGCTTTCGTCCGCATCTGTCGGCGCACGACGTCCTGCTCCAGCTTCAACACGATATCATAGGGCGGACTACTATGCGCCATAACGATAAAGCCGTGCTCGCTCTCGATCTCCGTGGGGCGTTCGACAACGTCAAACACAGCACTATACTCACTAACCTGTCTACCACAAACTGCGGGCAGAAGACTTTCAACTACATTCGCGCCTTTCTATCACATCGCACCGCCTTCATTCGCCCTAATTCTACCGAACACATCCCGTACTTATTAGGCACGCGGGGTACACCTCAAGGGGCAGTCCTGTCTCCTCTGCTTTTGAACCTGGCGATGATGAACCTCCCCTCTCTTCTAAGCGAGGTCGAGGGAATACAACATGCACTATATGCGGACGATATCACAATCTGGACCTACACCGGCTCCTTAGCGCAAATCGAAGAACGCCTGCAAAAGGCTGCCCTTCTGGTGGACACCTACGCTGGTTCATGCGGCCTGGAGTGCTCTCCAGCTAAATCTGCTCTTCTTTCTGTCTCCCCGTTACCGCCACCTCAAATTTTTCTTCCGTCCGGGCCCGTCCCGTCAGTGCAAAATATTCGGGTTCTTGGCCTTCACCTCACATCGTCCTTGGATCCAAAAGGCACAATAGCAGGCCTCAGACGCACCAGCGAGCAGGTGAGCTGCATGATACGGCGAGTGTCTACCAAGCGAGGCAGCCTCCGCGGGTCTCAGTCCCTCCGATTGGCCCACGCGTTTGTGACCAGTCGCGTCCTCTACGCCTTGCCTTACCTTCGCCTGCGTCGTCGACACAAGCCCGCTGGACGTCCTTCTTCGTTCAGTATACAAATGCGCTCTGGACCTACCTATCGCAACTTCCAACAGCCGATTCGCGGTTCTGGGGGTACACAACACCTTTGCAGAGATGCGCGAAGCTCATCGCGTTAATCAAATCAATCGACTGTCGCAGACGCCTTCAGGGCGCAGTCTTCTACACAAACTTGGCCTTAACCCGATATCTGACCAAGACCCTTTGCAGCCGGTACAAGAACTCTGGCGTCAAAAGCTATGGGTGGAACCTATACCCCGTAAACTCCATCCTGGCCGTAGACTAGCACGCGCCGCGGCCCTTCATACGCGACACTTCGATCGTCCTGGTGTTTTCTACGTGGACGTCTCGGGTCCCTCCCCCTCGGGTCACTTCACGGCTGCCGTGATTACAGAGGGCAAACACGTCGATGGCCTCTCCTTTCGAGCAGACAGAGTAACGCACGCTGAAGAGGTTGCCATAGCTTTGGCCGCCTCTCACCCTGCCTCACGCACCATCCTGACGGACTCGCGCTCGGCCTGTTCTCAGTACCTTCAGGGTTTCATTGCCCCACTGGCAGCTAGCCTACTACAGGCAGCCTCTTGGCGCTTTAACCCTCATCCCATTCGTATAGTTTGGACCCCAGGCCACTCGGGCCTGCTTGGCAACGAGACGGCAAATGCCGCTGCCCGCGCTTCTCCTGTCCGGGCCGTTGCCCCTCCATGTCCCGAGACGGAATCTGGCAATACCAACCTGACGCGCTTTCGCGAAATTTGGGCTTATTACCGGGCTTCGCGCCGCCTCTACCCGGACCCCGCACGCGGTTAGGAGAAAGCGGACGAACGACTGCTACGCCGCCTGCAGACGAACACCTTTATCAGTCCGGCGGTCGCCAAGCACTTTTTGCTGGAAATCAATGGCACCTGCTCGACCTGTCATGTCCTCGCCGACACATATCACGTCGTAGCATCGTGCCCAGTTAATCCCGTCCCTTTCTCATCCCCTTTTCCTATCCCAACTAGAGAGGCTGGGGAGGAGCACCTGCTCGGCTGCTCTACCTTGGCTGCGCAACGCTCCTTGGTGGAGGGCGCACGGGCAGCTTCCAGCTCCACTGGCGTCCCGGAATAGGGTCTGGCCACTCTAGCACGCCGATGGTCCACGTCGGCACTCTCTAGTAGACTTTTTCTGAAATAAATGTTTTTTTACTACCACCACTCTCCACATGAGTGACCACATATTATTAATACGGGCCCTGTTGGCTTGTTCTATTTCTTTATTATCGTAGGTCATCACCATCGATGTCCTGTTCTATTTCTTTATTATCGTAGGTCATCACCATCAATGTAGAACTCCCAATAACACGACGACTTGTGATTGGCGCCTAGGGCGCTCCGTGACTCGCATAAAAATTAAGCGCTTGCGCCACGCAGCAGACGTAAGAAGTTTGTGTCCCTCAAATGAAACGCCGAACGTATAACGACCGACTTTATCGGAAAACAAAAAGAAAGAAAACGAAGTACGTCTGTCATAGTGTGGAACATCTGCCGACCAAAGCTCTGGTCGAACATGAAGCTAAGCCCCAAAGCTTGTGCATCCCAGAGCCCGCAGCCAGTTATGTCTCTTAGAGCACTTGTTGGGAGTTTAATTTACAAAACGGAGCACAGGGCACCGTTTATTAAAAAACTGTGCCACGTGATCGTCGGTGTGTAACAAGTCACGAATAAAGCGCTGAGGTGCATGCCTGTTATTACCCTTAAAAATGGTTTGATCACGTATTCTGTCACTATGGACTCACAAATAACCAAGTAAGTCTTTCGCTACCTGCAGACACTTATATGCGGACTTCGCTCGAGAAACCCCGTTTTAAGAACCCACATGCACACACCAGAGCATCCAGGAGACTAGTCGCATGAAGGGGAATGACTCCTGATTATTTACTCGCTCACAGCAAACGCACATGCGTAGGTGACCGCACACAGCAGCGTCGACATGAAAACCGCAGCAACCGGAGAAAAGAGCTACCGCACAACATAACCTGAAAGTCAAGCCCGATACGCTTGCCGCTTGGTTAGGGAAGCTAAATTTATGGTTTCCGTTAAGCGACAGTGGTACCAGAGCACACAGCCTAGCGGCAGGGTGTCTACCAATTTGATATTTCTGAATTCCCCGAGTTTTACAGGTTTTCCATGATGATTAAAAGCAGATTCCACGACCGCTACATTCGCTTTTGCACTGGAAAAAAACCCTCAAGGGGTAAAAAAAAAATAAAGCGCTCCTATTAAAATAAGCAAACATATTTACCAGATGCACTCGGAATGCTCTGAGCGCATGCGGTAAATGTGGAAAAATCAGATTCACTCGGAATTTTCTGAGCGTGTGCGGTAAATGTGAAAAAACTATGTATATCTGGCCAAAATAAAACCCCTCAGCCAGGCAGTGATCAAGTCAGCCGTTTGATATTCGGAAGAATCAGGAAGCAGACACACAACTTAAAAGTAACTGCAGATAAAAGTTTGAAGGAGCCTGCGATAGTCCGACATCGCAGTCAAAGCTGCTAGGAAACATAGAAGTGGTGCCATCTCGTGGCATCCGCATCGAATGAGGGCAAGGAAGCCTGACCAGTTCTGCCACTGAAATATAATTATAGTGCCTAAAATATACTGTACATTCTAGGCACTATAGTATAATCTAGTTCAGTATAATGGCTGTAGCCCACACCCCTTAGGATGTGGATTGGATTGAATTAGACCAACCTGAACTGCTGTATTTACTGACTATACTATTTAGAATGTTGATATAAATTGGATCTCATTCGACCTGGATTTCTGTATTTACTATTGATTTTTAGTGCCTAAAATATACTGTACATTCTAGGCACTATAGTATAATCTAGTTCAGTATAATGGCTGTAGCCCACACCCCTTAGGATGTGGATTGGATTGAATTAGACCAACCTGAACTGCTGTATTTACTGACTATACTATTTAGAATGTTGATATAAATTGGATCTCATTCGACCTGGATTTCTGTATTTACTATTGATTTGCGTTCTCACCTAATTTGCGCACCTCTAATATATACTTTTCAACAACAATAAAAATAATAATTACTACTTACATATTCTGTGTACCTTGCCTCGACAACGAGTAACGGCAACATTGCAAAAACAGTCGTTCTGCAATTTTTTTTTTCCTTGTTTTTTCAACGAACACATGCATGTCTGTATTTTGTGTCTCTGGGTTCTGACGCTTGAAGTGCAACGAATGTCCTCGGACTGCTGCAATAAAAGCTGGGGACAGCATTTAAAGTGCCGACGTTTGCATATGTGGTGGCAAGAAGAAATCTGTCAACGTGCAACAGCTTTCTCGATTCCACAGATGAATCACAAATGTCTGCACGTTACCTTGATTTACCTATTCTTTTGTGGAAGTGAAGCTAAATAATTGAATATTTATTTACACAATCTCATGAAACTTAAATGAGAAATTTAACTGAAGTTACCCAAGTGTACCAGCATAAGTGTGTTGCATCACTAATAATAATAATAATAATAATAATAATAATAGTAATAATAATAATAATAAAAGGCATGAGTAGCCCGACAAGCATCTGGTGATGGGAGTTCTAGCCTAGACAAACAGCCTAGACCAACCAGACGGCCTTCAAGCTGAGCCTAAATTGTGGCCTGGACAAACATGCATAAATTTACAGATGTGAGTGATGTTCCTGTTCGAAAGTCAGATATTCGGTGTGATATGTAAAAGCAAGAGACATCAAAATAGTGCATGTACCGACATGGAAGCAAAGGAATGCTTTAGGCAATGTGAAGGACAAGTTGCCGAGCATAAATTTCCTTGGTCTTCTTTATGCCATAGGTTGCCACAATTGTGACAACCAGAATATCGGTGAAACTGGTGATTTCAAGAAAAGAGTTAAACAGCACAAATATGACGCCACGAAACGACACGTGGCCTCGACTGCCCTTGCTGAACCCCTGGAATCTAAAAACCATCGAGGGAGGGGGGGGGGGGAGGATCGAGTAAATGTGTCACAGTGTGGTGTGGGTATCACATGAATGCTGCGTAATTGGGTATGGTTTTGGAATACTTAATTGTTATTTCGTTTTATTATTCGTATTTATTGAATGAAGGAAAAGCCTTGTTTTCAGCAAGTGGCAGGACACTGATGCTGGGTTGCACCCCACTACTGGTTAAAAGTACTGCTGATTCCACATCATCTACCCGAGTCGAGCAAAGCGTTAAGTCAAGCAAAATCCAAGTAAAGACGCCCTTGACTGAAATCTGAATGCCCAATCTAGTGCCTACATATACGGGGCGGCCTGTGAAGGGTTGTGTAACGCCCAGTCGGTTTTTACTAGCCAGACGCTGCCTGCACCGGCCTTGCGAGGAGAGAGAGAGAGAGA
Source organism: Rhipicephalus annulatus (assembly GCA_013436015.1). Classification (NCBI taxonomy): domain Eukaryota; kingdom Metazoa; phylum Arthropoda; class Arachnida; order Ixodida; family Ixodidae; genus Rhipicephalus; species Rhipicephalus annulatus. The sequence continues at coordinate 455,241 of WOVY01010683.1, read as the reverse complement.
GGGGAGCAACAGTTTGAACGAGACACGAGCATGTGCAGTAGGGGTGTAGACACCACCACCATCACGGGATTAGCGAGTAGGTGGGACTATAAAATGCTCTGCATTTAAAAGAAGCTTGCATTACGCCAGCACCTGGAATCGAGATACAGACGATTGTACAGTCGACCACAAAAATTTGCGGACCCTGCGAGCGCGTGCCTAACTGCCTGTCCACACCACCTAGCGGTGTGCCATTTACCATCGACCGCAGTTGTAGGCCGAAAACGAGTATTCTTATTCACTGGCCTTTCAGTTTTCTACTGCCACGTAGCGCATGGTTAGTTTGCAGTCTTCACGCAAAGCGCTTGTCTGCAGTATGACCATCACATTGCTGTTTTCACAAGAGGATCGAAACTATCCCGGCGTGCCTCAAACGACGTTATGCTGGCTAGGTGTCACTTTGTGATAAAGATTGCGACTGATAACAGTTATGTTCATAGACTGCTTTCCAGGCAGAAGCTCATAGACGCAGGTGCCAAAAGCGTGTCGTGCTGAAAAGCAAAATGTGAAAAATATTTTTATCCAGTAAGAAAAGAGACAGGCCATAAATTAGGGGAGGCATGCTTTCAGGGCGCTGTAGTGCTCCCGACCGCTGCTGACGTAGCGGAAGTGTCGTGAAGAAACTTTCGGCCATGTGCTTGCGTGGTCCATAAGCTTTTGTGGCCGACTGTACATATCCTGAACAGGAATGATGGGACGCTTCTGACAATGTACTCTCGCTGCTTACATTGCATATTTAGGCATACTTAATCTTACAGCTTTTGTTGTGAACAAGGCTCCCTCCCATCTCGGGTGCCAAAACGTCAGTAAACTTCGCATTCTATGGGGCAGTGTATCTTTTTGCGTTTACACTAAGAAGCAACAATTATGCACTGTCTTTTAACAGCTCACCGTATTCGCTTAAAGTTTTTTAAGCACTTTTTTAAGCTTTGATCAATGGTAATGCATATTTTTTTATTTTTGTGACAGTCATATGGAACTACTGTCAGTTTCCATGACATCGCCAGGTTTTTCAGAAATTCCCCGACTTTTTCAGGTTTTCCAAGTTGGTCGACACCCTGAGCTAGTAGAAGCAGCACACTCGATGCACGGCAGCACATTTTTTCGAGGTCACATATATTTACAACAGTTTAGAGGAGATTATGCTGGCACTATAGAAGCCTTCGTCACCAGAAAGGTGAAAAGTAAAAAAAAACACGCTTAGGCGCGAATTATTTTCTTGGTATTCCTGCCGCTGCTCAGAAAATTATGTAACCAACTTGGCCCTTTTTTCCTACTAAACTGGGGTTAGCATGAAAAGTCTAGCTTTCGAGGCCGTTTTGAAGTAGCTTGACGCAACAAAACAGAAATATATAGATCTCGCCCTTATATATATATATATATACACACACACGAGATTTAAGGCAAAATCCAGCCCAGACTGTCCATATAATTGCTGTCGCAATAATTGTGTAAACTGAACAAGAGCACTGCTATTTCAATAAAAGAATAATTCTGAATTACCCCACTGTGAGAAAATGATGAGGTTCACATAAAATTTTGCCACGCCTTGTCAAATCCTTTGACAGACTGCCAATTCGAATGTGGCTCTGCCAAGCTGGTGACCTTAAAATTCGAGATTCGTAAAACCGAAAAGTAGGGGTGGCACTTTCCATCTCCTCTTTCTTCCCTATTCCCCCTCCCCTTTGTGCAGAATAGCAGACCGGATGCTGCAGTTCTGGCTGACCTCCCTGCCTTTCTCTCACTAGGGGTGGCGGGGAAAAAAAGAAAGGAAAAAATTTGAAGGACAGCAGAAATGTCATTCACTGCTTCAAATGATCGGCAGTAGCTTTTTTTAGATGTCACCTATCATACTAGTACTCTTAATTACGTGGCGCATACAGAAAGCACAGCTACACAAAGAGTAATTAAACGAAATGTCCCATGTCCCATGCCAGCGCTAACAGCCCCTTCCAAATCATAAAAATTACACATCATCTCTCCTACGGGCAACCACAGCGGGATGTGAAAGCATCGTGGGGTGTGGGTGTGTTGCGCAAAAGTATGAAAGAGTACTGAAAAGGGAGATGTCCCTTATACATTCCTATGCTGCGACGCCACGTTCAGTTTCTCGAGCATAACTCTGCTCCATGGCAGTGGCACTAGCACTGCAACTAGCGCCAATGTTGACGTTGTTCATGGCGTTTCGCACACCGTTGTACAGAAATTGAATGACGAAAGCACAATGAACTTGCACTTGTTCAGTAAGTGCAAAGAATTTTATCAGCTTATAGTTAGCACCACCCACCTGTTGAGCCGTGGTTAACGAAAGTGGTTAGTGACTAGCCTGTTAGCGAGTCTGTGCAACGAGAGTGTGTGAACGTCCATGTGACAGTGCAGTGGGTGAGCGTGAAAGAGTGCGTTGATTCACTGGAGTTTCAGAGTAATACACTTCCAACCTTGCAGGCTTTCACTAATGCTTTTAGTATACTTTGTAAACACCAGGCAGAACTATTGAACAGCTTAATTAAAAAATTAATTTGAAAAATGGTTGCGTTTCTAAACAACATGAATGCACAGCCGAGACTCAATAAATGCACGAATGCTTGTGCCTGTCGAAGTAAAATGGTAACCAACGAATGACACCCACGTTCAACAAGCTGACAGCAGTTCAGAAGAACTTGTTGGACAAGTTGGTGCATCTCAACACACGAAACTGTACAACTTCTCCCACACTGCATTTTGCGCATGTCAAGTTGCACAGTTACTATTTTTGTGTTAAGATGGTGACAGCAGCTTGTGCTTCCATTCATTCACCAGATGCGAGCCACTTCGTGCACTTACACTGTACGACTAAAGCATACATCATGCACTAATTTTTACTTCATTCCGTGCTCGCACATAACAGCACTGACAAGCGTGGCTAACAAAGCATTGCCAGGCCCGCTGCAATGGTCTAGTGGCTAAGGTACTCGGCTGCTGACCCGCAGGTCGCAGGTTCAAATACCGGCTGCGGCAGCTGCATCTTCGATGGAGGCGGAAATGTTGTAGGCCCGTGTGCTTAGATTTGGGTGCACATTAAAGAACCCCAGATGGTCGGAATTTCCGGAGCCCTCCACTACGGCGTCTCTCATAATCATATGGTGGTTTTGGGACGTTAAACCCCACATATCAATCAACAAAGCATTGCCAAATGCAGCTGTATTATGTGCAAATGTATGATAGCTCCATTAGAAAAATATCTGGGGTGCACTGACCTCGCACAATACTGACAGACTGACAATCGCATGTGCACTGACATTGCACAATACACGGGCCTCTGCCATTTCGTCTCAATCGAAATGAGACTGCAGCAGCCGGGATCAAACCTGCGACCTTCAAGCCAACAGCCAAGCACCATAGCCACTGATCCACTCAACGGACTATGACAAGATAAGTTTAGAATACAGTAGAACCTTGTTAAAACAAGTGGTATATAACAAACTAATGAATATAACAAAGTAACTGTCATTTTTATAGACACCCATGTATTTAAAACCTCATTTTGAAAAGCAAGAATTTCCTCACGAAGGATATAACGAAAAATTCTTTGTCCACAACGAGCATTTACCAATCATGTTAGTATACGTCAACTCAATATCTTATAGCGTGCGACGGTTTACGTCTCATCATGGCTGTGGCAATTCAAAACTAGTGCCTTGCGCTCCCCGGGAGCCGCCTGCCAACACGCGCGTGGGTGCGAGTTCTCCTGCTGCACCCACACAGCAATTTAAGTGAGCGTGTCCATCAGCCGCCAGCCTCCCCTCTCCTGTAATTCGTTGATATGCCCGCATATCCGCCCTCCTTCTCCCCTTCAACTCCACGCCGTGACGCTGGAGATTGTGGTTTTGTTCTTTGTCGTTCTCTGTGGAGAACAACACCTCCTCCATCAGTTTCCACCGCTAGACACGAGATGGACAACACCAGCGGCAAACGCAAGTGCAAAAATATAACAATCAACAAGAAGTCAGCAATGTTGAAAGCCGTTGAGTTCAGAGCCAAAAAAAAAAGTGGCCACAGATTTTGGCGCATTGATGAGCACGATAACGACGATCTTAAGGAAGAGAGAAGTCATTACTGGCGCTGTTACACATGGCATCAAAGGCGACCGAATGAATCTACGAGCCCCTGCCTTCAAAGCTGTCAAGAAGGCGGTGTTCAACTGATTTTTAGAAATTTGAGAAAGCGCACTCCTCTGAGCGGGGCACTTCTGCAACAGAAGGCAAGGAACTTTGCCCACATCACGATTTTGTAAATAGTGATGGCTGGCTGCAGTGCTTCAAGGAGCACACCGACACCATTGGCAGGGCTGTGAGCGGGGGAATCACTAGCTGTTGACCGCGAAGCTTCAGTGGTGTGAATCGAGAACATTGGGCACCTGTTCCAAAAATACAGCCCCATAGATCTGTTCAACGCAGATGAAACTGCCCTATTCAATCAGATGTTGCCGCAAAAAACCTTGGCCCTCAAAGGTGACCGCTACCAGGGCGGTAAACAGGGCAAGGTCCGTATGAACGTGCTACTACCGTACTTATTCGAATATAGGTCGACCTTTTTTTTTTCTGAAAATGTTGATCATAACCAGCTATCGACCTATATTCGTGACCAAAGAATCTTGACCTGGATTCACGATCAAACCAACCAAAACGCCGCACACGCCGTTTTTCAAGCGGTTACTGCTGCATACGCATGTTATATACAACAAAATCAAAGAAAACCCCCCTCCTCCTTTCTGACTACTTAATTAAGAAAAAAGTCATTTATGCAATAGACGACAGTGACAGCTCGCATTTGCTTTAGGCGCTGTGCCGCGCGCTCTAGCGGGCTGCAGATATTAGGCGCCTTCTTCTAACCACCAGCACCATTTCGTTGTGCGCGGTTGCGACGATGTCACGTCAGCAGAGCTACAGAGGTCACTTCGAATGCCAAGTGATACTTTTTATCGAGGACTCGAGCAATGGTGCCGTGCAGCGTTGGCGAAAGCAGCAGAACTGTCTGTTTGCGTGCAAATGTCGGCGTCGTGCCTTTCGCAGTCCAGCAATCAGAAGCTGTGGCAGCAAAGACGCCGTGTTTGGGGAGTCTCGAATGCTTGCGAAGAATCTGATGACATCATTTTGCACATCTGACAAGATAACGGCCCTGGCAGTGATTCGGGCGCTGAGTTATTTAAATAAAGGTATGCTGTGTTTCAATTTCTGTTTCTAAACCAAAAAAAGACATTAGTCGACCTATATTCGAATATTCTTTTTTTCCTCTCGTAGAACACTATAACCAGGGGTCGACCTATATTCGCGCCTGACCTATTTTGGAGTAAATACGGTATGTGCGAATATGGACGGGTTGGAAAAGATGTCGGTCCTCGTGATTGGCTAAAGTCAATCACCACAATGCTCCAATGACTCCAAGCGAGTTACGTATCCGACCGCAACGCCTGAATGAGAAGAGAAATTTTCACACAATGGGTGCGCGAGTGGGACGAGTGGCTGGGCAAGCACAACCTCAAGATATACCTAGTCCTGGTTAACTGCACGACGGCCCACCACACTACCATTGTGCTTGAAAACATGGAGCTGCACTTTTTGCCGCCTAAATCTACTGCTGTTGTGCAACCCCTCAATCTAGGTGTGTCATCGATCGAATTTCGCTCAATATGAGCATGAAGGGCAAAATGGCAATCGACCTGTGCATGGCGATAGAGATGTCGCAAGCTGCCTGGATGGCCGTAACGGCAAGTACGATCGCGAACTCCTTCCGGTAGGCCTCATTTGGCGTCAGCAGTGGAAAGCCCAGCGGAGATTTCAGCGATGATGCCAGTGATGGTGCCGCAAGCGACAAGGCCCAGACGTCTTGGGATGCTCTCCTTGACGCCGGCGCTGTGCTTAACCGTGACACTTTCCGCCTGTACGTCGGTGCCGATGCTGCCACGGTGACAACGGAAGAGTTGTCAGATGCGGAAATTGTGCACGCAGTGACAGGGGTGCATGACGACAGTGACGAATATGTAGACATTCCAGAGCCTAATGTTGCCGAACTCGACATACGGACGCCAGCACAAGCGCTGGTTGCGACAGATCTGCTGCGTTGCTTCTTTGGTGCTTACGATGACGGCTAGGACGGACTCGAAATAGGTGCTGCAGCTGAAAAAGCAGTCATCTGTGCGAGGAAGAGTCGGCAAAAGTCTATTAAGGACTATTTTTATTCGAAGTGATCTACCAGCTCCATTGTCAGAAATAATCTCTCACAGCACATCATCCTCAGTGCCATCAAGTGTGTTCGAGATGGAGCACTTTTTGAACACGAAGTAAACGAGCGCATCAGGAATGCAGGCCCAAGCCTCGACTATCCACGAGCACAGCATCGCTGGTGAGGCCCGTTTCAGCCATACAGCAGGGGTCACTTCTGGTTCTCCGGACCTCCACCACTTCGTGTACAGGCGCTTGACATGGTCCTTAAATGGCTTATTAAGGCCCACATCAAGTGACTGGAGCTGTGATGTGATCCCGGGAGCTCGGTGCGGGAGTCGTGCAGCAGTTGCTTCATGGAGTCGGTCAGGTGACACAGAAACCCGTCGAGCACAAGCATCGACGGGAGCCCCAGCAGTGCTCCGGGCCGTCGATACCCCACGAACTTTATCTAGTCAAGCACTAGTGATTCATCTATCCACCCCTTGTCCTGGCAGCAGACAACTTTTTAAGGTCTTCTCCCCCTTCAGCACAGTCTTTTGTTTGAACAACACGTAAGGTGGTAGCGTGCGACCACCTGAAGTGCAGGACAACATTACAAACACCACTGTTTTTTCGTTCCCAGTCAATCGCACGATAACTTGCCTACCGAATTTACTCGATTCTATCGCCCTATTGACTGTAACACGCACCCACTTTCCACAACGGAAAAAAAAGTACATCGATTGTAACGTGCACCTATTTTTCTCGTTGGCCTGCCTGATCACACCCCTCGGGAAAAGGACTCTTTTCGGGAGCGCCTTCCATATATCAGGTACGGGGGAAGCTTGTGCCCATCTGACGTGCAGCAGGGCATTGCCGTCACTCTAGTTTTTTCGTGGCCCGATGTCAGCACGCGAACTTGCTTCGCCCCCTTCTCCTCGACGGTTGTGATGCCAGGTATGTTGAAGCAAAGAGGCGTCTGATCGGCATTCCTGATTTGCTCAAGCAGGTAGCCATTGTTGTGCCGCAAGTTTAAGACGAACCTCTGAAAACCGAGAAGCTTTTCTACGTACTCCTTCGGCAACTTTTCGCACATGCTCGTACGCCTTCGGAGGGAAAAGCCTTTCCTTTTCATAAAGATAGTTAGCCAGCACCTGCTCGCTTTGAACTGGCTCCACGTTAGCCCTTTTTCTAAGGTTAACTGCATAGTCCACATTTGGAGCAGTTCTGTCGTGCCGCTCACTGCTCAAGCACATACTCGGCAAGCAGCTCCTCAATTTGCAGAAACCGACCCTGCTGTGGCCCACTGAAGCCTTTACGTGAAGATTTGCTGTCGACAATCTTCTGCTTTTGTTTCCGCCAGTCCCGCACGGACGTTTTGGGAACTCTGAACGACCGCGATGCGACCCGATTTCCGTTCGTTTCTGCACACGCGATGACTTTTCTTTTAAAGCGGCATCGTGGTGCGCTCGTCAAGTTTTTGGAGTCGGCCCTTTAATGCCGTCGATGTTAATGCACTACAAGATGACGAACTCCTCAGCATACGTACGACATGCCGCACATGGAAAACACATTGGCAGAAATGGCCGACGCGCCATGCCGACGCACGTAGGGGGTAGCCATTTTAGAAATGCCAATGGCAACAGAATGACCGTATTAACTTTTTTTTTCGTACTTGATTCTAACGTGCATGCGATTCATGAACTCGCTTACCCGAAAAAAGGTGCGCGTTAGAGTAATTACAGTAGAGCTTTTCTATGCACCATCAGCGCCGAAGGCATATCCAGGCAGATCAGCGTTTGACCCCCATTGCCGATTTGACCGAGCTGAAATGGGACAGCCTTTCGCAACGCAATCACATACTGTATTTACTCGTGTAATCCTCGCACTTGCATAGTTCTCACACCCTCCTCCATATTTTTTTTCCCGGGTATTTATTGCATCCCAAAAATTGCAGCCGAAATGTCTGCACCTTCAAACCACTGATGATGATGATAGCACACAAAAGCCTGGCATTATCTCTTAAGCTTTATGCGAGCTACCAACGCACAGAGCCCAAATGCAAGCCAAACCAAAGTGGCTAGTGTGCGTTGTGGCGTACTCGTGTATGCTGTGTCCATTTGGTGGTTACGTTATGGGGTGATACGGAAGTTTCACGGCTGCTTTCAAGTTGGAAGTGATTGATCATGCACTAAACAGCCGCAACAGAGCCACCTGTGGGCACTTTAGAGGCGACGAGTTTTGTGTTCGCTATTGGTGATGACAGCACGGGCAGCTGAAAGCCACCAAGGCGCCCTGGGCATTCAGTGTGCCTAACACTGGATAGTAAAATGGATAGTAAAACTTTATTTCTTCGGAAGATAACTGCAGACAATTGCATATTAATATGGCCATTAGCCCAAGGTTGATGTCGTATGCCACTCTCGTGACAAACGCTAATGCTACACTCGCATGCTTTGCATAAGGTATTCCAAAACTCTACTAAATGCTGGCACCTTTTGTGCCTCAAATAAATCTAGTCGTGTATTCAACCTGTGGTTTCATAGTTGAAATACAGATTTGCGGTCACTTCGTTATTTGGGGGGAACCACCATATGATTATGAGAGACGCCGTAGTGGAGGGCTCCTGAAATTTCGACCACCTGGGGTTCTTTTCCGCCTCCATCGGAAATGCAGCCGCCGCAGCCGGGATCCCCCCAAGTCTTCCTCGCGTAATTCTTGCACCCCCCAACTTTTCATCGATCTATCTGAGAAAAAGGTGCAAGGATTATGTGAGTAAATACAGTCAAACCTCGTTATAACGTAATGGGATATAACGAAATAATGGATATAACAAAGTAAATGAAATTCCCCTTGAAGACTCTACTGAGAACCATGCGTTTTAAACCTTTTTGTAACAAACTGAAATTGACCGGTAAATGGATATAACGAACTAAATTAGTCTATCAAAAAAATGAACGACGTGTGTTAAGTACAGCATTTTCTGCGAAGTTTGACGCTCGTTCTCGTTAACAGGATGTTAACAATAAGATGTGCAGTCCGCTGCTACCGCACAAAGTCTGCGAGTTGTCGTTCTACATCAGGAAATGCTCCGTTTTTTGGTCCGCGAAAACTTTTTCCTGGCTCCTGCAAGCAAGAAGGGTTTGATTGATTTGTGGGGTTTAACGTCCCAAAACCACCATATGTATATGAGAGACGCCGTAGTGGAGGGCTCCGGAAATTTCGACCACCTGGGGTTCTTTAACGCACGTTAAAGAACCCCAGGTGGTCTGAGTACACGGGCCTACGGCATTTCCGCCTCCATCGGAAATGCAGCCGCCGCAGCCGGGATTTGAACCCGCGACCTGCGGGTCAGCAGCCGAGTACCTTAGCCACTAGACCACCGCGGCGGGGCCAGCAAGAAGGGTGTCCTTCTGCTTCCACCAATCGCGAATGCTCCGCTCGATAACTCCCAACTGCCGCTCTGTGGCACAGTTGCTAATGGTTTCAGCAGCAGCAACAACTTTCCTTTTAAAACAGCCGAGTACTGCCTGCACGGTGCTGATGTGACGTAAAATTACAGGAGCAAAGTCGTTGACGTCGTATGGGCATAAAGTTGAAACAAAGGCCACTGACCACTGTTGCACACGTGGGTCTGTAAGACTAATGCTGTAAGACTAGCGCAGAAGCACGTAAACACCTGATGATGATGCCAAAATCCTTAGAACGCACATTTAGTATGGGGTCAAAATTTCGTACCCTAAAATCTAGAAAAGAGAAAAAAAGAACCAGGCTATATGGGGGCTTTTTTTTGCCATTTTGCTTGCCCTTTTTTTTGTTGCCACCTTTGCCATTTTGCCAGTTTTTTGCTTTCGGACAGCCATTTTTCTCTGTGCGGCAGGCTGCTTTGATATCGGTGGTGAGTACATTTTTTCTGGCTGGCTAACTGTCGGTAGAAATGAATATTGGCTATAACCAACTAATGGTTATAATGAAGTGATACTTCAACTTCATTATAACGAAGTTTGACTGTATTGTCTAAGCCAGCCAGCTGAGAGAAGTGAGAGTAAGTGACAAAAATACTTGAAAGACTCACTTCCCAGCCAGCTGAGAGAACTGAGAGTAAGTGACAAAAATACTTGAGGAAGACTCACTTCCAAGCCTGACGTCAACAGACTCTGGTACAGATGACCCGCATGGTCGCACTTCATCCTCACAGTCACTGCCAAAGGGCACAAGTGGCAGCAGCTTGCTTGCTCCTTCCACTTCACCAGAGCCTTTCTTGAATAGGTCAGCCCAGCAGCGCCTGGCTGATCCAGACCCATTCACTACAGGAGGTTCAGCACACGACTCTTCAACTGTGGTCACAGCTCGAGCTTGCTCACCAGGCATAGGAGGTTGCTCAACAACAGGCACAGCTACTTCAGGCACATCAATGGGAAAAGTGGTTGCCAAAGGAGACGCAGGTTTGGCAATCTCATGCATTGCTTCATCTGCCTCACTGGGAACACTACTGGCCAAAAGCTCTGCTGGTTCCAGATCACCCACAGCTGGTTCCACATCGCCCACAACTGGTTCCACATCTTCAACATCACCCACAACTGGTTCCACATTATCCACAACTGCTGGAAGCGTTTCACTGGTGCTGGTGGTCGCTGGGCTTGCCACTTCTTCTTTGGACTGATATAAAAGACAAAATAGAACGCAAAGTAAGAAATCAGCTTAAAATGGGCATATTAAAAATAGTTGCTATAACTCTCCTTCCCCTCAAGTTACTCCAATGTAATAATTAGGCACAAAACATCACTTCATAGTAAAGCTTTCTGAGCAATCAATAAAAACTGCACTACATGACGAATATTTTAAAACTAGCACAATGAAAGCAACAGAAGTTTTCTATAGACCAAGAGCCACTACAGGGGTGCAACAGCCGATATACAATTTGGAGAAATTTTCGAAGTAGCAAAATATTACTTTTGGAGCACTAAAATCCAAATTTAGAACAGGTTATGGAACCCCCCCCCCCCCCACAGATTTTTAATCCATGAAGTACCAAATTTAAAGCAGTATAAAAAGGCGGCTTACATTTAGAAAAAAATATGTATGAACCATTCAACAGTACCTTAAATGTGCAATGTGAACATGAGCACTGCTATTTCAATGAAAATAGTTTTTTGAACCACCCCACAAAGCAAACAATAATAAAGTCCATATTAGCATTTGCTGCACCTGTCGCATCATTTAAGGATCTGCCAAGCTCACGACCTTGGAAAATTCGTGAAACCGAAAAGTAGAGGTGGAGAAAAAAAACTGGTGCACAATTTAGTTTTTTTTAGGGAAGCAGAAATATCATACGCTGCTCCAAATGATTGCCAGTAGCTCATTTAGACATCAGTGATTATAGTGGTACTCAGAATTATGCGGCATACAAACATATGAGTAATTGAAAAAAATGTGCAATATCCTGTGACTAGCGCTAACAACCCCTTCCGAATTTCAATACGCTTTTCCGCAGGGCACCAGTTTACTGCTGCGAAGGTGGCTTAAGCTGCATTCTTTGCACGGGTTTTAACCAAAGCTAAGAAATTTTTTAACAGCTACACCCCCCCCCCCCCCCAACGTCCCACCCTTTTTCTTCTTTTACGGGTGAGGCGGGGGGGGGGGGGGTGCTGCTCTCAAGGCATTTTCAACCAGGTAAAGTAACAATGGCGCATGCCCGTTGCCGTTGACGGTACCGGATATCTACCACCAGGACCATGGCCGGGACAACACAACTTCTAAGCAAATAAAATGTTTTATGTGCCACTGCTAAGACAATCAACGTGGTTGCTGGCGTTCGCAGCACGTTGGGCTTGTTCGCGAGAGGAAAATGCGGCATACACTTCCAGCTTTAGTTCCTAACAAGCCATAAGGCCCGTGTACATGGACGCGACGGGGGCGGGCTGAGTTCAGTGGCGGGTTCAGCTTACCTCGACGCGCCCGAGTTTATATGAACTCGCACTGACGAGTTGAGGTGAGCGGTGATCGCAGCGACGCTTTGCGTCGAGACGAGACGAAAGCCTGTCTTCCGGTACCCGTTTCCGCTCCTCCAAGCCTGCGCTCTCACCGCTGTGGGCTGCGGTTGTTTACGCAGTTGTCGCTCCGCCACCGCGATGGCTGTCTTGGTATTTTTTCTCAGTTTGTACCAGCTGTACTTTATGGTTGTGTTGGTGTCTTGGCTAACACTGCACAACGCGATGACAGCTGTGGTTCTGTTTGCGGCACAGCGCTCGCCGCAGGCGTATCCGCAGCCTGACGCACCGTCCCCTGTTCAACCCTGGCTGGTCTCTCCAGGAATTCGCCGAGATTCATGGTTTGTTATGCCTTTCATTTGTGTACCTGATACTGTGAAAAATCCTTTGAAGCCCTACACGCGAGTCATTTTTTGCAATAGTTGTGGCTTGTCGCTAATACGAATTAAGCGGCGCCCTGAACCTCATTGAAAATTTTAAATTGAAAACAATAAGCAGTTTTTAAATGAAAATGACTAAAGACCCTCATCAATTGTTGGAACAAAGTGTACAGTTCCACCACAATTAAGTGCCCCGTGTTCCTCTTGCCTCATACGCTCACCCTGTTTGGCTAATCTGATTTCTGTGGCTTTTGGACTGGACAGTGAGATCCTTACACGATGAATTTTAATCTGAGGGCTTGCAATTTCAATTGGAATGCAATATAGATTTTTGAGTAAAATTTCTATCGGCTTACGTAAAAATTCATACGGCCGCATACCATTTTGCCATAATTTTACACCTATATTTCTATTGTGCCTCGTTTATGCTTAAAAATGAAAGTAATTTGCTATTTTTTTATATTTCCTTGCAGGATTGGAGCAAATCACTCAGTTTTTTCTCGTTGACTAAAGCTAGCAACGTGGTTATTTCATCATCTGTCCACATGGTACGTGGAGCCCGCGAGGATGTCATCGTGCCTAGCGCGCGCGTACCGGCCGACAGAGAAAGAGCAACGTCGGAGAGACGGGGACAGGGGAGGCGGAGACCGCGACGGGCGGGAGAGGTCAACTCAGCCGTCAACTCAGCGCGACCGGTTATACATGCCCTTTCTGAGCGCGGCGAGTTCGGTGAACCTACACCCTGTCTCCGGGTCGACGGGACTCGCCGCGACGACTCTCCGCCCCGACGCGTCCGCTTATACATGGGGAGGGCGAGTCCAGAAAACCTGTTTATTTCGACTCAACGCGCCCTCGTCGGGTCCACGTAAACGGGCCTATAGCCGCATTTTCAGGCTAGAAAATTTTGATTAGCTGCAAAGTGTTGGTGGCTACAAACACCCATTTTTTGTCTTGAAGTTCCGTCATCTCCCCAATAGATATCCGCTACAGTCAGCGAACCAATGGGCGCGCAGTGTCGTTACTTTATTTGGCCGATCGCGCCTCGCGAGCATAGGGTGGGCGCCTAGAATACAAACTGATAGCGCAAACTGCAGATGGCCAACGTGGCCTCATTTTTCGCCGAAATTGGCGCACCTGAAAACATTTTGAGGCTGGATGTTCATTTGGCACAACGATCGAGAATTGTATTAAATCGGCGCAGCTCTTGCACCCTTGCACTACTCTTACAGGTACCACCACATTTATTTTGGCAAAGCTTCAAGTACAAGCAGTACACTGCACGATACAATGCAACTCTGCTACACATTCTGTGCACTGCGACTGGCACCACCGCGCGGCCGGCAGAGCAGAATGTCGTTGAGAACCTGAGCAGAACCAAATGCTCTCCCAACGTCCGCTAGCACACAGTTTACTGTAATCATGAACGGCTGCATAGTCGATTGTACAAATAAGTAAATGCCACGTCTTGCAGAAACGATGTTTTACAGTTTATTAACTTGTCCCCGATTTATTGGGCAGCGTAATAAGCGGATCACAGATGTGCCACGTAGAAAACGTTTGGTTCTCACTACTCTCTGCCGTCTCTCATTCTGCAGCTGCATGTTTGAACTGGCCTGAGACACCATCTCTGCAGGTGCAATGATCTTGCATGATGTCCCTGCTGCCATAGAGCTTGTGGGAAAAGAAACGTATGCAAAGCATTTTCATTCAGCTCATATCTGATGGAACGTTTTAATGAACCTTAATAACTAGTATGTATAAGACTATGTCTACTTAGGGCAGGTAATAACCGCAGAGCCGAACCACGAGATTGAAGTAACTAGAAGAATAAGAATGTGGTGGAGCACATTCGGCAAGCACTCTCAAATTATGACAGGTAGATTGCCACTATCCCTCAAGAGGAAGGTATGTAACAGCTGTATCTTGCCGGTACTTAGCTACGAAGCAGAGACCTGGAGACTTACAAAGAGGGTTCAGCTTAAATTTAGGATGACGCAGCGAGAAATGGAGAAATGGTAGCTGTAACCTAAAAAGACAAGAAGAGAGCAGAGTGGATTAGAGAACAAACGGGGGTTAAAGATATCATAGTTGAAATCAAGAAGAGGAAATGAACATGGGCCGGGCATGTAACAAGTAGACAGGATAACCGTTGGTTATTAAGGGTAACTAACTGGATTCCTAGAGAAGGCAAGCGGGGCAGGGGGAGACAGAAGATTAGGTGGGCAGATTAAGAAGTTTGCAGGTATATATTTGCAGCCACAAGCACGGGACCGAGTTGACTGGCAGAACATGGGAGAGGCATTTGTCCTGCAGTGGACGTAGTCAGGCTAATGATGATGATGAATAATTATTAATTAGCAGTCTACTCTTTGCAGTTTTGGGGGATACAATGCGAGGTCAATTAGTACTTTGAATTGCTGGATTGATAGAACCATCAGTTAAGGGGGTTAACAAAGATAGAACAGGGTACATGGTTTTGGGAGCAGTTCTGGGAGCAGGCAAAAGTCCTTTTTGTAGCAGGCTTGGAGCGGCCAGAAAGGCCTTTACGAGCAAGTTTAGAGCACCAAAAACATGCAGAGAAGATGCAGCCCCGTTCAAAGCCCTTTTGAAACAACATTTGTTCAATGCTGCACTTTTCAAACACTCAGCCAAATTGTGCCATAGCCTTATTGTTATGATATTAATATATGGAAACTCCCAGCAAGTTATTGCTATTGCCATCATGTCCGGTATAAATTACCAATTGCTAACATACCCCTGCACATCGTATGTTCTATCTCATAGAGTAGAAGCGCGCGCGAGCGAGCAAGGGCGACAAACATGGCATGGTACGGTACGGAGAACTCTAAAGATCCGGAGATGTGCCACCCCTTAGCGGGACAACGCGGGTTGCTCCCACGTGCGACAGTTAGATCTAGCCTATACCGCCCCTTCGCAGGCTCTTTGGACAGCCCAAAGTTGAACGAACATGGTTGAAGCAGAGATCAAAAGATCCGGCCCCCCTTAGGCATTTGGAAGGCGCGTGCGGTAACATCCGATATCGAGGCCTCTTGTTGAAGCAGAGAAGAAACGCTCCGCCTGTTTTAGCAAGCCATTGATTGATTGATATGTGGGCTTTAACATCCCAAAACCACTATATGATTATGAGAGACGCCGTAGTGGAGGGCTCCGAAGATTTAGACCACCTGGGGTTCTTTAATGTGCACCCAAATCTGAGCACACAGGCCTACAACATTTCCGCCTCCATTGTTTTAGCAAGCCATTAAAAACAAGCGAAGGGGGGGGGGGGCATGTGCAACTTGAGTAACAACTATGAACTTTGCTTCTGAAGGCGTGGTCACAATCGCTAGTGCGCACGCTATCTTGGCAGCTATCAGCGTGCGGCTCACCTACGCTTCTATGTTCTGCCCTTTCATCGACAAGAGGCTGTGCGAAAAGTGTTGCTCTCGTACACCACTGTTTTGTACAGTTAAGTGAGAACGAATCCAAAAGAGTTTGCAGCCAGCCTCATTTCGTAAACACTACAATTTGCTGCTATCACACTCATTGCTTCCCTCTTGCAGTGCAACTGTGGCCAAGTTATGCACAGCCTCCCATGTTTTTTTTTGTTTTTTTTTTTGTTGTTGCCTGAACGACCGACGCGCGAAGTGAAACAGCCAAATGAACGAGAATACACGCATGCGCTCGTTGGGTAATCATGTGCCCCAGACTGCGATAGACTTTTCAGGGAACCAGACACCCCCTTGTTTTAAGCACCATTACTGGCATCACTTTTCCTTTTCTTTTTCGAACACTGCTGCGTTCGGAAAAGTTATAAAAAAGCAGTTTCCCGGAATGGTTAAGCAATGAATGCAACAGCAACAAATCATAAGGCTGGCAGCAAACTCTTTTAAATCAGATATCGCCTAACTGTACAAAACTCTGGTGTAGAAGAATACACTCAAACCTCGTTATAACGAAGTTGAAGGGGAGCCACAATTATTTCGTTTTATCCATTATTTGGTTATATCGAATATAACAGTTTGTGGCAATGTATGCTCAGATGGGAGCACACCTATAAGCCCGCAAAAAAGTAAACCACCTTGCAGCCCGATGTACCGCTACGCGACCACATGTGCCACGTAAAATAAACTAAGTCAAATCTCATTAATTAGAACTTTCGAGCAATTCGAACTCACACTGAGGTCCCGTCAAAGCTATGTGTATTCCTATGATCGAAAACGCCCTGTAATTCAAACGCGCAAGCACTTATGACGGTCAATTCGAACATACCGCGCACCTAAAATGCTCTGAACGCTGCGCGCGAAGAAGGAAAAGAAGAAAAGGAAAGAAAAGACTGTGGCGGATTCTTTGCTCTCTCTCTCAAATGCCGATCTGGTGATGGTAGTGGTTAGAAGAGGAAAAAGACACCTACGCGTGGCACGCGCCTGCGCCACGCTTCTCCGTTTTTCGTCTCTGCACGTAGAGACCATTCTCCTCTCAAGGCTGCACGCAGAGAGGAAAAAAAAAAAAGCTAACGCAGAGAGTCGTACTTTCTCGGTGCAGAGGGTAGCAGCCATGGTAGCAGCCATGGTAGCAGCGGAGACGCAGTCGTTGCCGTCGTGAGAGGGAAATCGCTTTGCACTGCGGCGCCGCTTCTCAGTCACGTGACCCACTGAGCTCTTCCTGAATCCTCTCCGCTGGCTGTGTGAGGAGGACGGCTCTCTCGGCCGCGCGGGGCGTGGCTGCAAGGCGGGCGCAGGAGTTTTGAAAGAGCCGCGCCGAACAAGCGTCAAACTCCGCAGAAAACGATATACCACACTACGTTTTTTTATAGACTACTTGATAGACTAATTTAGTTTGTTATATCCATTTACCAGTCAATTTTACTTCATTACAACAAGGTTTAAAATGAATGGTTCTCAATGGAGCTTTCATTAAAAATTTCATTTACTTCATTATATCCATTATTTTGTTATATCCCTTTACGTTATAACGAAGTTTGAGTGTACAGCCGTGCTAAAGAGACGCTCTTTTCGCAGTCTCTTTCTGTTGAGAGCGCAGCACGTAGAAGTGTAACGAGCAATTCATGTTGATGCCTGCCGTGATCGCACGCGCATAAAAAACGCAACCACGCTCTAAGGATCAAAGTTCACATTAGCGTCCTCACAGCTGCTGCTGGAGCAATCACAGGCTTTTCGAAACCAAAACCATACTGTTTCGATAAAACCAAAAAGACGTTTCAGGCACGTTTTCGGGCACGTCACTTAATAGCTTTCGCACTTTGCGGCTAAATTCTCATGCCGAGGCACAGTACGCTGCTGATAGGAGAGTTTGGTGCACCAAGCATTGTTCGGCGCAAGAAAGCAAGTTTGGCGCACAATGGCGCAACTGTCCCACTCCTCGGTTAACTAAGTTACGTGGCATATTACAGTCGAACCTCAATATATCGAACAGCGCGGCGATTGCGAAATAGTTCGATATACCTATAATTTGTAATAAATCAAGTAAAAAATGCATCAAAAACTCGCAAAAAAGAACCAATGAACCAATCATGGTACAGTTAAGCACTCACTTGGGGATTCAAACAAAGCATTTATTGTGTCAGCTTAAAATAGTGAAAAAAGCTAGCCTGCTTTTTTGGCAATGGCGTGTTTGACAACTGCGCCCTAGGCATCGGGATGGTGTGCCGTGCAGTTGTCTACAATAAGGCATACCTGCCTTCCTTTACGCACCAGGTCCAAATCCCAGGCCTTCAGCTACTTGACGAAAATATCTCTCGTCGACCACGACTTCTTATTCCAGACATCAGTCAACGGAATATTGAGGCATTTCCGCATACACCTCGTGGTTTGAAACTTGCCAATTACAAGAGGCCGCAGCTCCGTGCTTCCATCCATATTGGCAACCCATAGGACTGTCACACAAGCCCTGCCTTGCTTGCGCCTGCGGCACATGTCCCCGCGCGTTTTCAGCGTTTCTCACGGAAGCATTTGCCTGAATACGACAGTATTGTCAGCATTGAAGATTTGGTTCGGCTCATTCTTAGTGAGAACTTTGGGCCACTCTTGATCAAGCCACTTCTGAATTTCTTCATCACTGGCGTCCTCACTCTCTCCTGACAGCATCTTCCCAACAATGTCGAAGCGAGTCCTACTGTTGCAGCCAACTGCTGCTCGCACAGAAATTCTCGGCACCGTGAATGAATGCTAAGTTCTGTGCCTTCTATTGCAAGATCGGTCCCGATATAGGAATATTTCGGGCCCTTGTGACTATGAACTATTTGTGAAGTGCCTTCTAAGCATTTTCGAAGGCAGCTTTGCATACACGCCGTGCGCCCAAGTGCTACTCGGCCTTGGCCTTTACGCCGCCTTTGTTTTTTAGCAGAGTGGCTGCCAACCGGATACGTGCTGCTCGAGAACAGCGCCAACTGCCACGCTTGATGCATCGGTGATGAGACGAATTGGGGCATCAGGGACGGGATGTATGAGCATGGTAGTGTCTGCCAGAGCCTTCTTGGCAGTGTCGAAGGCAGATGCAGCGTCCTTGGGCCACTCCAGTGACGCAGCCGGGTTTTCTTTTTAGCCAATAGGTCGGTCAAGGGCTTTAGGAATGTGGCGCACTTTGGAAGAAAGCGGCGATGGAAGTTTAGTAGGCCCAGAAATTCTCGGAGTCTCTTCAGTGAAGTCGGGGGTGGAAAGTCTTGAATAGCCTTCACTTTGCTGGCGAGTGGTTGGATACCCTTTGGAGTGACAAGGTGGCCTAGGAACTCTATTGTAGCGATGCCGAAGAGGCACTTATTGGGATTAATTACGAAGCCGTAATCATCCAGGCGGTGGAACAGGGTGCGCAAGTGGGCTTCATGCTCAGGGCCGGATGAGCTTGCTACAAGGAGGTCATCAAGGTAGGCAAATACGAAATCGAGACCTCGCGTGACCTCGTTGATAGTGCGCTGAAAGGTCTGTGCAGAGTTGCGCAATCCAAAAGGCATCCTCACATATTCAAACAGACCAAATGGGGTGGTGATGGCCGTCTTCGGAATGTCGGCGGGTTCTACAGGAATCTGATGGTAAGCCTTCATTAAGTCAATCTTAGAGAAGATTGGGCGTCGAGGAGCGACTGTGTATCTGGAACCTGGATGACGGTCGACGATGCGCAGGTACAAAGTCATCGAGGCGCCTGACAAGGGCGTCCAATCGGTTCTCGATGCTCGCGAGCGCCGGGTCTGCAGCGGTGGCCGGTGGCGGTGTGGTAACGGCGTTGAGGCTATGTGCCCGCGAGTAGTCCGCCACTCGGTCAGCCATTTCAGCGAGTTTGTCTAGTGGGACATCTCCTGCAGCTACGAGGACCGGGACCATGCTCTGCGGTAAGCGCTGGAGGAACAACTCACGTAACAGCTTCTCCTCTTGAGGGGCGGAGGGGCCGCCAAAGAGCTGGCGCATGCGTCGCAGGAGCTGTGATGGGCGACGGTCACCGAGCTCTGTAGCCGTGATGAGCTGTTGGAGTCTGCTGTGTTCGGACTCAGACTTGCGGGAAATGATAGCTGCCTTCAACGTGTCGTAGGGATGGCTCGGGTGCGGCGACGCTAAAATATCAGCTAAGTCGTCGGCTCCGTCCGGAGATAAGCAGGACACCAGATTCCAGTACCTGGTCTGTTGGCTGGTGATTTGCCGTAGACGGAAGTGCGCCTCGATCTGCAGAAACCATGTGCTGGGGCTGTTGGGCCAAAATAGCGGCAGGTTGACATGTTGAATCGCAGAGACTGCAGCACCGCTAGGTCTGGCGTCTTTTTTGGCGTCAGGACCGGTAGGATTGGTGGCAGAGCCGGCGGGATCCATGCGGGATGATCGGGGCTGTGTGTTCTTTATCGGGTCACCATTAACTGTCGGAGCTAACACGGGAAAGATCCAGCCCTGACAGCGTTCAGTTTTCGAACTGATTTTTTTATTATCGCGTTGCACGCGTCGCGCGGCCCAAATGCCAACTTCTTTTTCCTTGACGAGCGGTGCATTGAGACGCTACATATCAGTTGTCGTTGCTATTTTCGTTCGATAAAACAGTAACTTTTGCTATATAATCTCAATGTAAATTTACCTTGTTTAGGAACTGTTCAATTTACGAGATAATTTGATATAAACGGGTTCTATATAGTCAGGCTCGACCGTAGTTTCGAGAGTGTTACGGGAAAGCTTGCAGTAGTCAATGGAGCATCAATGGTCTGGGTTGGCCGACTTCCGATATATCCATTATGCGTCAAACATCATTTGAAATGAAAATTAGAAATGCATGGGATTTCCCGCGTGATACAGGAACCGTTCGATATAAACAACAATTGTATATATCCGTGTTCGATATATTGAGGTTCGGCTGTACTGTAAAGACAACTTGGTGTCCAGCAGCGCATAGCTGGATGGCTGCTAGATGTTGGTTGGTTCGTTCACCCAACTGGGGAAACCCGCCAACTGGGACTGGGCACACCACCATGGGGGATCGACCATAAAAATTGTGGTGACTTGTGATATAAATGAATTTGTTTATAATCTCAAAATCATTAACAATAGATTGTTTTCAAAGTACTAATTATCTTTATTCACAAAAAAGAATAATGTTGTTGAAGAATGAGTTTGGTTTAGATAACCTAAGCATTCATTTCGTTTCGTCTCGCATATTAAATCACGAATGACATTGCAAATGCTTTCCTGTAGTTAAAACCCTGTGCTGTAGCTCCAATGGAAGGAACCACCGTAGATGATAAATTGAATCCAATCTTTCAGAGCGATTCATCCGTGAAGACTTTTTCTTTGATTGGTAAGATATCTGCATGTTAAGAAAAACTGACAAGGGGTAGCAGAACTACAGAGTAAAAAAAGAAGCATCGCAAGTACAGTAGCGACGAATCTGCATTTCGGTGTTAGTTTTGGAAAGCACAAACAATGCAAGAGGTTGTTGTGAATGAGAGAAACGTGGGGGTAGCCAGAGTTACCGTGCCGTTGTCGTCGCCACTTCACAAGGTGAAGCCAAAGACTGAACGGTTGCGGCATCCTCTTTGACCGCGAAATCATAGCGCTTCTTTTAGCATGAGCTGCGCTCATGGTAGCTGAAAATAGCCTTAGTACGAAGTCGCAACAATCTAGCACACCGCCTGGCCACGAAGCTATCAATATTCCTAAATGCTCTGAGTATTTTGCAAGTACACCAGTAATGGCCCGCACAAATATTATTTTAAGGGGAGACACGGCTCTTGGGACCCGAAAATTTGCTCAAAAATCGAATTTTTAAAAGTGTCATTTTGTATTCTTTCTACCATCGCGTACCTGTCTGCAAATTTTAGTTGCGAAATACCCCATATTAACGGCGTAACAGTAAATTAAAGATGCGATGGCATGCCCCCAGCCCTTTAAATTGAAGACAAATCGCGCTTATTTCGGCTGCCTGTAACTTGTGGGCCCGCTCAAACGCGGCCATTTATGGTATCGTTGAAAATCTCTTGCAATTGGCTATGTTTCTCGCTCGGTTGGGCAGCACTGAGCTTGCCACCTCTTGAAATAAAAAAATAAAGAAAAAATACGCGTAAAACGTTGTCATTGGCCACTTGAGATCACATGGCTAAAATGGCGCCGTCTGATTGGCTTAGGGCGTTGGCTTTGAAAACTTGGCTATTCGAGACGCCATTTTGACTTTGGTTACAGTGATATGACGAACATGCCTGGAGGATTGAAAAAGCATCATTCGGTGTATCAGTTCGGCCGAAGGCGAGCCAAAATGAAAAAACGTGCTAATGGCACGTCACAGGTTGCGGCGACCGATCAGCAAGCGACCGCCGTTGCTTCGGAGCCCGATAACGGCGATGGAGGTGATACCGGTCCGCTGTACAAAGGCAGTACAACCGACGAGCAGGCGACTCGCGGCGTCGGGGCATCCGATATCGTCAGCGCTGGTGATAGCGGTCCGCAAGATGCGGGCATGCCATCGCGCGGCTCTACAAGCGATCAGCAAGCGACTCGCACCGATGCAGCTGACAGCGATCCGCCCAAGAACGACGGCATTCTTGCGCCGGCTCTAACCGTGTACGAGTTGACGCTAGAGCTGTCACGAGCAGTGAAATAGCGCAAGTAAGTGCTCGTGAGCAGGACATTCTTCATAAACTTGAGTCGACACCAGAAACATGATGATGATATATGGGTTTTAATGGTGCAAGGGCCATACTTGGGCAAAGAGCGCCATGTAAAATGTTTATAAAATGGCAAGGGTGCATGATTTTATGCAATAGGTCCAGGATATGAACTATGATAATGTTTCATGGCTGTAAAGAGGCCTATAATTCCGCACCCTAAGGTGGGTTAAAACATAGAGGCATTTAAAATCATGGAAGTGACATGAAATATGTGTAGTGGAAGTAAAAGACAGTGTTTGTGGTGATGAAACTACATTGAAAAATGAGGTTAGCACGAATGCCTCGTCAATGCATGCCCTTGAGCCCAAGGGCAGCGAGGCAGGTGCTGTCTTTAATGGAACCACCGCAGCCTCGACCTCTGTACAGAGGTCGTGCTACGGATCACCTTGAAATATGCAGTGAAAGCTATATGCTTCTTTTAAAAACATGAACAGCGATTCAATCTTAAAAAGAGGATCTCTATCGATGAACATGACTGGATGTAATGGAAGTTGCTGTCAGAAGGGTACTAAAAAGTGGTTTTTTCTTAGAGAGTCCAACTCATTGCACTGAACAAGTATATGTGAAACCGTAAGCTGTTCCCCACATCTCTCACAGATGGGCGCAAGTCATCAAATATGCATGTGTGCTGTGTGCGTGTCCTATTTGTAGTCTGGTGAGCGTTACTTGCGTGTAGCGTGATTTGGATACTGGTGGCCAATTTCCAAATATTGGTTTTATTGCATGTAATTTGTTTTGTGTTTGTCTATCCCATAGCCGCTGCCAACACGACCTGAGCTTCCGTCGAAGGGCTTCAGGTCGAGCGCAGGGACAGCTATGGATGTATTGGTAGCAGTGTTGTTTTGGGCAAATGCAGCCAAGTGGTCTGCCAATTTCATTCCTTATCTCGCGGTGTCCTGGCACCCAGCACACTACGACATGCTGTTTGAGTGCGTATACTGTGCATAGGAGTCAGTAAAGAGATACAAGAACAGAATTTTTGTTTTTTCAGGGTTTTGAGGGCTTTTACCACGCTTAGAGAATCTGTGTATATCACTGCACGTTGTGCAGTGATATCTGCCCATTTGGAGACCTTGTTTGAACCCAGCTGAACCTGCTGCTCACATATTGCCAAGTTGCATGAATTGAAGCTAAGCTGAACATCGTGGACATATGTACAGTAGAACATATTGCGGGGGATGGACAGGTGCAAGGAATTCATTTTGACAATAAAAAGGGTACAACTAAGTACACCACCTTGCGTTACTCCCGTCTCCTGGCCAAAGGTTTGGGAGAGAACACTGCCTACACGAACACGGAATGTTCGATTGGACAAGTAACTCTCGATTATGGAAAACATTCTACCGCGCACACCCAGGCGAGACAAGTCTCTTAATATGTCAAAACGACATGTTGTGTCGAAAGCCTTCTCGATATCGAGGAACACAGAGAGGAAGTATTGTTTGTGGGCGAAAGCGTCTCGGATCTGTGCCTCGATACGCACCAGATGGTTGATGGTGGGTCTACCCTCTCGAAATCCACACTGGAATCAGTCGAGCAGACTGTGTGTTTCAAGGAGATGTAAAAGTCGGCGATTTATAATCTTTTCAAAAAGTTACAGACCGGGGTTTTTCCAAACGCCGCACTTTACAGGAAGTGGCACCCCGCAGTTTTCCAGTCCCAGTGTAAATTTTGTGATGAGGCAGCGAATTTGGTCCACATGGTGTGGACATGTCGAAGTCAAAACGATGGTTCTCACACTGTAGAATCCTGGGAGGCCCTGCTCTGCAGCCCAAATCCCAACGTCCATCGCGACATCATCAGTTAAGCCCTTGCTGCTACCGCGTCCCAAGGGATTCCGGCCGACAGCTAGGGGCGACGGGCCATGCCTGAACAATTGTGACTAACTTTTTAATAAAGTATTCTCTCTCTCTCTCTCAAAAAGTTTACAAAGGCAGCTTGTGAGTGCAATGGGCCTATAACTTGAAACTGAGGAAGGGTCCTTGCTTTTTTTTAAAATGGGAATTATAGCCTCTTTCTAGGAAGCAGGAATTACACCAGAAAACCAGATAGCATTGTATAGGGAGAGTAATGTGTTTTGCGTTTCGAGCGGCAGGTTTTTCAACATTTCATACACAAGTTGGAAGGTTGGTTGTATGCCTCGTAGTTTGTACACTTGTGTTCTAGTTTCTGCTTTTCTATCCTTGCTTTATAACTTTGGAAAGCTTCAGTATAGTGTGATGAGCTAGACACCTGCTCGTAGTGGGCACCGAGGAAGTTCACCTGATCTTCCAGGCTTTCACCCTGTGTGTTAACGAGTGGGAGTGAATGTACTCGTCTTCCTGCAACCCTACGAACCATGTTCCAGACTTTAGCCTCTTGTGTATATGAATTGATCCCTGATAAGAACTTGTGCCAGCTTTCTCTTCTGGCCTGCCTGTGCAATCTCCTGCCTTGAGATTTTATTTTTCTTAAAGCTGTCAAGATTTTCGGCTGTTGGTGAATTCCGAAACGACCTCCATGCCTTATTCTGCTCATTTCACGCATTACGACACTCGGTGTTCCACCATGGGATACGTCGCTTGCCAGGCAGTCCAGATGTTTGCGGGATGCACTTGGTTGCTGCATCAATAAGAAAAGCTGTGAAGTACTCCACAGCTTCATCTATGCATAACTCACATATGTCTGTCCAACTTAAATGAGTATTGTTATAAAACTGTTCCCAGTCGGCTTTGTACGTCACCCATTTGGGAACTTGTGAAGGACATTCGTATAATGGTGTACTCAAAATGACAAGAAAATGGTCACTTCAGTAGGGATTATTGATAATTTTCCATTGGAGTAGTGGTAGAAGTGAAGGAGATGCAATACTGAGGTCTATGGAGGAGTAAGTTTTGTTTGCAAGGTTATAATATGTTGCCTCTTTCCTAATCAACAGAAAAGCACCTGATGAAAAGAGGAACTGTTTGATGAGACGACCTCTTGCATCACATCGACAGTCACCCCATAAACCGCTGTGCGCATTCAGGTCCCCTAGAACCAGATAAAGTTCTGGTAACTCATCTATTAAAGACTGGAAATCATGTTTTTCCAGGCGGTGTTGCGGCGGTATGTATAGAGAGCAGATGGTGACGAGCTTATTCAATAGAACTGCTCGAACAGCCACTGCCTCTAGGGATGTTACTAGTGGTACATGACTACATGCTACTCCTCGATTAACAATAATGGCTACACCACCAGATGACGCCACAACATCATCTCTGTCCTTTCAGAAGACAACATATTGACGCAAAAAATTTGCATTCTTGGATTTTAGGTGTGTTTCCTGTACACACAGCACTTTTGGAGAATGTTTCTGTAGAACTTGTTTGGACATCGTCGAGGTTTCGAAGTAGTCCTCTGACGTTCCATGTATAATTTGTCTCCATTATGGGAGTAAAGAAGTGCTGTGTGTACGAAATGAGTGTGGCTGGTGTCTAAAGAGAGAAGTGACTTATCTTACAGAGCCTTTAGAAGGCCCTGTAATTACCGTTTTGTCTTTTTTAGAGCGGTCGAGGGAACCCCGCCGCTCCTCTGGCGCAGTCTGCGCCGGTACAGTGGATGCGTCCATCGTTTTAGGAGAGACGACAGACAATGTTGTTTTCGTTGTAGGCTTTGTCATGACAGACGGAGCCTTCGAACCCACCGGGCTCGAGGTCGAGGGGACCCCTTTAGTCTGTGTGGTGCCCTGGCTGCTGCCAGGGTTCACAGGGGCCTTCTGAGGGGCTGTATTCAAGGAGGGTGGGGCAGCCGAGGCTGCTCCCCCCGTGGGGGCTTGTGGCGTTTGCCTCGGCACGCTAGGCGTGGTCCACGGCATTGCCGAAAACCGAAGTGGTGCTGACCCCCCTCGGACCACTTCGGCATACAATGTGTTCCCAGCAAAATGCGGGGAAACGAGCTGCCGTGCTTCACGGAAGCTTATGTTCAATTTAAACCTTGTAATTATTACTTCTTTTTCCCTTTTCCAGGCCACGCATGACCTGGAATATGCAGGATGGTCACCCTCACAGTTTGCGCAGTGGACTTGTAGCTGACAGTCATCGTCAGCGGTAAGACATTTGGAGCCGCATTTCGCGCAGGTAAGCTGTCCTCGGCAGCTCTGGGAGACGTGCCCGAACCTCTGACACTTAGAGCAGCGCCGCGGGTTGGGTATGTTATGGTCTGACTGGCAGTTTAAGGGGGGAAGCGGCACTTTAAAGTCGAAAATCGGCCAAAAAATCGCATTTTCTCTCTCATCATTTTCGCGTTTCCGAGGCTGTTCTGCATCTATCAGCACATTTTGGCTTCGAAATTCTATTTTTTTCCAGAGTTATAAGAGATAAAAAGAGCAACTACGTGCAAGCGGAACTTTAAATTCAAGTCTAAACTAGCCTTACTTCAACCGCCGACAGTACACGAACTATGCGCTCCACCAGCGCCATTTTGGTCTTGTTTGAAAGGTCGCGTTTCCAGTTTTTCTCTTGTTTTCAGTAAGCAACCAAGTGTCCCACGCGGAAGCAAAAAAACGCAAAGCAAAACAACGCGCTGCGCGCGACTCCAATGGTTGCCTGACGCACGTGACCAAAATGGCGTTTCTCGATTGGCCAGGAAAACTTGATGGCAGTGTCAGCCGCCATTTTTAAAAGGTATCGCTCTTGCGATGGTGTCTTATCGCTAACGTGTTCGTGCGGTCAGCGTGCTAGAATATTTCGGTGCGGTTCGCTATGCCCGGCCGTGCGAAAAAGTTCCGGTCGAAGCATCATTTTGGCCGCTCACGGAAGAAAGGCAGGAGTAGAAAGCCCAATGGTGCTGCTACTGCATCACGGGAGCAAGCTCCGATATCGTCTTATAACGTCGACGTGGCCATAGACGATTCCTCGTGCATGCGCAGCGTGGACGCACGAGTACTGATGTTATCGTCAACACAGGAGTGCGCGAGACGGGTTCCCCGGATAGCGTACGCTCTTTGGACTATGACCGCGCCGATGCTATCGAGAACGGAGAAGAGCGCATAGACACACGCCTCCCTGACAGCGTCCGTGATGTCGACTCCGGCCGTGTGAGGGTAGACGCGGATGTGATCGGTGCCAGTGAAGTGCACGAGGCAGCGCCCGCGAGCCTGCCACGCTTGAGGATCTTTCCGGCTGGACATCAACATATCCAGCAGTGCATCTTTGAGAGCAAGAGAGAAGGACCGCCGACGGACTGCCAGCTCCAACAAAAAAAGAGGCATCTGAGAATGTGGGGAAGCTGGCCAAGGGGAGGAATAAGGATGGGATGCATCCAGATTATGCCCCTGGTGCATTTCCCTAAGCTTTTATAGGTATTTTTCCAATAAAAATGTTTTGCAACGTTTTCCTTGTTTTCACAACACAGCAATTGTGACACATTTGTCACAATGGAGGATAAATAGCTTCTGTTCTATTTGAGCTATCAGCATAATTTTTGTTTTGCCAGAAAGATAAATGCATGCAGTAAGCAATATGCCTATTTTCAGGGCAATATACATTTCACAAAATTTTTTAAATGGGTCACATGTATGGTATGTGACAAGGGCTTTTTTTTTCTGTAAACATTGATGACCTCTAACTCTTGTTAAAATTCGCCGAGTAAATTTATTTATAGCATCTTGCTATCCTTGAACATTCTACATTGTTTCAATACTGTAACCACCATTTGTGGGTTTTCTGATTAGACGCTAATTTTTACAAAGGATCCAGCTTATGCAATGATAGCACAGTGTATTGGGAACTACTAGCCCTATCACAAAAATAATTACATTTTTGGAATCTGCACATCAAAATACACATACTGTGAAAATTTGGTTCAGATCTATCCATAAATAAAAAAGTTGCTTTTCAAGTGCAGCTTCCCCCCTTAAGATATCCTGTTGCTGTTTCAGTGGGGAGAGTGCTAGATGCGAAAGTGAGTATGATGTGTTTCGTTGGGGTTTCTTTACTTTTTCTTATTTTGATACGCTGCACCTGAATGACATTTTCTTCTTTCCAGCTTGTTAAAAGTTCCTCATCAGAGGTCCATCGGGGCTTTATCTGATACAACACCCTTCACGGTGTTCATGGTTCGATGCGGTGCGATTGTTATAGGCTGATCCCCAAATTATGTAAGTTTATGCAGTCTCTGGTACTGTGCGTGGTCTTTTATTTCAAGTAGCACGTCACCACTGGCGGTCTTTGTGGCTTTGTAGCCTGTGCCTAGCGTTTCTATAAGGCATCTGGACACAAGGAAAGGTGAAATGCTTCTAGCTTTCTTTTCTGTACTTTCACAGTGGATGATGTGGTATTTCGGGAAGTTATCTTTCTTGTTCGGAAGAAATTCGAAAATTGCATCGGTGCGCCGCCTCTTCGAGGGGTGATTGATTGTGAGAGTTCTAGGAGTTCCCATGAATTTGTTAGCTTATTCGGCGGCCATGCCAGCGACCCACCACCGAGCCCAACAAGGGGACGCTGCAAGACGCGGAGACGCAAGCGCCAGCGGTACATGGCCGCTATAACCTAATATATCTACCCAAGGTTGGATATCTACACCAGGTTAACCCTTGCCGCCGAGAATTGTGGAACTAAAAAGAAGTGAGGAGAGGACAGGAAAGATCAAAACTAGTAGAAAAGACGAAGATGGAGAGACGGAGACAGGAAGAGGCGACTGCCGATTTCCCTTGGGTGGGTCAGCCCAGGGGTACCGTCTACGTGAAGCCGGGGCCAAAGGGCTGTGTTGCCTCTGCCGGGGGGCTTTAAAGGTCCAATCACCCGGCGTCAGCTCAACCCCCAGGATTCCCTTTTCCCCGGACACGGCAAAGCCACGCACGGCTAGGCATGGGAGGGAGTCGAAACTCCCCCGTTAGCTCGGGTCCGTGGTGTCGCTACGCACCAAACGCCTACTTACGCAAACGCCCCTGCGGGGTCGACACCAAGAACAGCGCAAAAGACTGCATGCAGTTTTCACCAGTGCAAGCAACGCGTCATCGGACTCCGCCGCGGACCCTGCAGCTCCGTAGGTGATTTGATTGATTTGATTGATTTGTGGGGTTTAACGTCCCAAAACCACCATTTGATTATGAGAGACGCCGTAGTGGAGGGCTCCGGAAATTTTGACCACCTGGGGTTCTTTAACGTGCACCCAAATCCGAGTACACGGGCCTACAACATTTCCGCCTCCATCGGAAATGCAGCCGCCGCAGCCGGGAATCGAACCCGCGACCTGCGGGTCAGCAGCCGAGTACCTTAGCCACTAGACCACCGCGGCGGGGCAGCTCCGTAGGTGATGATTGACATGGAGGTCCTGAATCAGCTGCTCGCTGCTTCCCTACGCGATGCTTTGCAGTGGGAACAGCCAGACAGCCATGAACGATATTTTCACGGCGATGGCACTGATTCGGCGGGGGCTGCACAAGAAGACATTTTAATGGCACTTGAAACCAACTTATAATCGGCTGCCACCCGAGCTGCCGCGACCGTTATGACTCGGTGCGCGAGTGAAGTAAAATAGTTACACGAGGAAATGTGTTTTGGGCCCAAAAAGAACATTGCCGTGTGCTATGACGGCACTTGGTTGACAAGGGGGCATTACTCTCACATTGGTGTTGGAATGGTTGTCGAACTGTTCACTGAATACGTGATTGACTACCATGTGATGTCCAACTTTCGTTTGGGTTGTGAGAACGGCGCTAAGCCAGGCAGTGAGGGCTATTATATCTGGAAGCCAAGCCACCAGTGCCAGAAGAATTCTAGCTGCGAGTCTGGTCAAACGGAGGTAGAAGCCGGCAAAATTTTGTTTGAACGATCATTTCAGCGACATGACCTTCGTTACACAACGGTGTTGTGATGGTGACAGCCGCACATACAACGCCATAAAAGAAGCGAAAATTTATGGCTACTTTGAAGTGGAGAAGGAGGATTGCGTAGACCACGTCAAGAAACGTATGGGTACTGCACTACGCAACCTAGTGCAACAACACAAGGGGGAAGGCAAACGAAGCCTAGGTGGCAAGGGGAGATTGCCGAACTGATTGACAAGTTGGCTGTCTACTATGGGCGAGTGCTAAAATCGCACGTAGGTGATGCTGAAGCCATGAGCCGGGCAGTGATGGCAACATTTCATCACGTCAACTCTACTTACAGTTGCCCGAACCACCAACTGTGCCCAACTGGTGAGCAATCTTGGTGCCGCCACAACGCAGCAAAGGGGAGCCAGAGCCCAAGCACAAATAAAGGGGAGCCAGAGCCCAAGCACAAATATAATTTGCCCAGTGATGTGGCTGCAGCTCTCTTGCTAGTTTACCAGCGATTGTCGGAGAGGAGACTGCTGTGAAGATGCCTCAGGGGAAAGACCCAGAACTCAAATGAGTCTTTCCACTCGGTAATCTGGAGCATACTGGCAAAAGAGTAGCACTGATCGTTGATTGCAGTACAGGCAGCTGTAACGGAGGCTGTGCTGCGTTTTAATGCTGGCAATGAGCACGCGGCTACGGCCATGCTAGCAGAATTGAATGTGAACTTAACACCTACTGGGTCCAACAGGGCAAGACAAAAGGACCTGCGGCGTAGCACAAGTTCTGCTAAAAAAAGGGCAGCATCACTTGGCCTTACTAAGGCAGTGAACAAATGTCACCATGACAAAATTCATCCCGATTACTCCCCTGAATCATTTTAAGGTACTTTTTCTTTGGAGGGAGAGTGTGTAAATAAATTTTTTTTTAACTGTTTCCCCAAAGTGTGGTGAATTGACAAGTGCAGTAGGACTAGTATATAGCTACATATCATTGAGGAACATTTACAAAAATTTTAGAAAGTTTGGGATTTAGAAGTGAATTTTGAGATGCCCTAATTGGATTCAAAATTATTGTAAAATATTCATTCTTGCCTGATTGAACCCGTGTATCATCTTTTATCACTATAATGTTGAAGCAATTTCCATAATCATCTCTAATTTGTCTGGAAATGTTTTTTGCCGTTTTCTCAAAACTGCGTTTTTGTTTAGGAGTGACGATATCTCTGGTCATACTTATCCTATCGCATCGATTCTTGTTTTGTTAGAAAAGGGGACAAATGGGGATTGCAGTAGGCCTAAAATTTGAACAAATACCATGAGACATATTTTCCAAAAGTAATAATTGCTCTAAAGTGTTACTGAAGCTTTTGGCTTGCAAATGTTTGAGCTGTAACTTCGGCTCAAATCACTCTAGAACATTCATTCTTGTACCACTTCAAGCTCTGACAACACAGGATCATTTTCATATGCCATTGTCTTTGATGACAACCTGCATTAAAGAGAAAACTTTACTCCCAATTAGCCAATTAAAAAAACACGAAATTCTCGATATTTTGAAAAGTACTTGTTGTAGAGAAAAAGTAACTGCCTATTTGAAATCAGTATGTCAAAATACATAAAGCATGCAAGTTTGATCAAAATGTACCCACAAAAGTTTTTTTTTAAGTGGGGTTCCCCCCTTAAGTGAAAAAATGACAGCTTACCACGACAGTTATGAAGTAAGCATCTTGCATTATATACCGTATTTACTCGCATAATCCTCGCACTTTTTTTGGCGGAAAACCGATGCAAAGTTGGGAGCGCGAGAATTACGCGGGGAAAACTTTCCATTCATTCTTGTACCACTTCAAGCTCTGACAACACAGGATCATTTTTATATGCCATTGTCTTTGATGACAACCTGCATTAAAGAGAAAACTTTACTCCCAATTAGACAATTAAAAAAACACGAAATTCTCGATATTTTGAAAAGTACTTGTTGTAGAGAAAAAGTAACTGCCTATTTGAAATCAGTATGTCAAAATACATAAAGCATGCAAGTTTGATCAAAATGTACCCACAAATAAAGTTTTTTTTAAGTGGGGTTCCCCCCTTAAGTGAAAAAAATGACAGCTTACCACGACAGTTATGAAGTAAGCATCTTGCATTATATACCGTATTTACTCGCATAATCCTCGCACTTCTTTTGGCGGAAGACCGATGCAAAGTTGGGAGCGCGAGAATTACGCGGGGAAAACTTTCCACGAAAACGTACAGAGCGAAAAAAAAAAAAAAAAACGAAGTGGCCGCAAATCGGGATTCTCACACCAGCAACTAACAAGAAGCTTTGAGAAGTACTAACTAAAACTTACCTCATCAATAAAAAGCACAGGTTCAAGACAAGGCAAGATTTATTTGAGACATAGTGCAAGCAAATAGTCAGGAATTAGAATACCATACGCAAAGCTTGTGGGCGTTGCGGGCGTAGCGGTAGCGTTCCTCGCTTAACAGAAGCACTCAAAAGATATGCGTAGGACGTCAGTATTGGGCTGATGGATATTTAACAGAATCGTCCGCAGTTTTCTTCTGGAGAAATAAAGTTTACCATCAATCCCAGTTTCATACGCACACAACAGGCCCAACTCGTCTTGGTGGCTTTCAGCTGCTGTCACCAGTAGCGAACACAAAACTCCTGGACTCCGAAGGGCTTTCCGCCGGCCCTGTTGCCGTTGTTTAGTGAATGACCTATCACTTTCAACTTAAAAGCAGCCGTGTAGCTCCAGTATCGCCCCATAACGTGACAAGATTACCGACACAACATAGAAAACACGCCCCAACGCGCACTTGCCACTTTGGCTTGGCGTGGATTGGATTGAATCTCTGTGCAATAATAGTACGCTTGATGCTTAAAAGATGGCGCCAGACGGCACATGCTATCATCAGTGGTTGTAGCGAGCAGACGACATTATTGCCACAGTTTTCGGGGGTGCGATAATTACTCAAAGAAAAAAAGAAATCGTATTTTTTTTGGGAGATGGGGGGGTGCGAGAAATATGAGAGTGCGAGGATTATTACTCAAAGAAAAAAAGAAATCTTATTTTTGTTGGGAGATGGGGGGGTGCGAGAAATATGCGAGTGCGAGGATTACGCGAGTAAATACGGTACACACACCTGAGTATTTAGCCATCAGTACTAACAGACAATGGACAGCAAGGCGCTCACTAACGTGGAAACGTGGCCGCTTTCATGCAGGCTTTCCCATTTATTTATGGTGGCATCGCGGAACAATGTTTCTCTACGAGATCTCTGAATCTTGCTCGAAGCACTTATGCACTGGTCACGGGCGCTTGCGCCACCATAGCTATCAAAGCAACGAGGCGCTACTATTTGCTAAGACTCAAAGTTGCGCTCCCCGCCGCACAAGTGGAGCTACGCACGCCTTTCAAGGCGCCCCCTATATTTTCCAATTGGAGTGTATACAGCACCCCTTACATTCTTAGGTGCTACATCTTCACAACTACACATTGTTTTCAGATATCCCCGCATAATTCTCATAGAATCCAATGCATTGGACTAACGATTTATCAGGCAAGGAAGCAGGTTGATGCTGTTGCACCCCTCAAATTTACTTGAAATAAACAGAACTTTAAAGTACCAGAGCTCTAATTAATAAAATATTGCTGCATATATAAGAAGTCTTCTTTCTCCTTAGTATAAATTATTTTATTTAAATAAATTACTGATCCATCAGAAATTTCTATGAACAAAATTCGATTGTATAATATATACTTTAGTTACCTCCATGCAAGATAAAACTTGCTTCATGACATTTGGAAAAGTATTCTACTTGCCAGGCTCAGATCAGGCGGCTCAACATAATGGGCCGCTGTCACTGGTTCACTGGCCAGTGTACTGGGAGCTGCCATGGCCACATGCGGTGGAGGCTGGGGCGAGAGCATGGCTGTAACAAATGACAGTGGATGGTGGCCTTGGGTAGGACTGTAGAAAGGCTGTGCTGTCGGAACGCACATGTAGTACACAGGCTGAGGGAATGAGTAAGAATAACCAGTCTGGCCAGGGGCATACGCGAGAGGCATATGGCCCACAGGATCCTCCATCTGTTCCATAACCTGACAACAAACAAACAAAGGGCCATATATAGAACAATGCACAAATTACCCGATTTAAAATTAAGTCCTCCCTATGCTTAAACCAACCTCATGCTGCAAAAAACTATGGACATATAATATTTTGACTATAGGAGTAGTACAATTTCACGTGAATGAAGGTGAAAGAAGAGTTTTTCAGGTGGCAAGTTCAGGTGGCAAATGACTGGAGTCAATGCCTATTACAATGCATCGTAGGAATTGAGGCTAGCCGCCGCCATTGCGCCGCCTTTGTCATTCTCATGTGCTAACATGACTCTCCCCTCCTCCGCAGTCCGTGGCTTTGCGGCTGACTAAGAACGCGGCTCTGCAGCTCACCAGGAGCAAACCCTCGCTAGTGTCCATACTCCTTCAGGATATGCTGTACACTACAGTATTTGCATGTAACAAACTTATGCATATAAAACACAATTCCTGTCACTTGAAATTGTTTGCCAACTAACATTCCCGCAACGATTGTCCTATTGAAGAACACTGTCAAATGAATTTTGGGTTACCATGGACAAATATTTGTTGGAAATTTGTCTTGAAAATACATTTTAATGAGACGGACACATGTGGCAGAGCAACGATGGAAGTATTATGCATACTGATTTGCGGCGTTATGCCGACCTCCCTATTCGTTCCGTTTACTACGGATTCTGGAAGCTTTGTTTACTACGGATTATGGTATAACGAACATTCAGATATATTTGACTATAATGTGAGGCCATCAAGGTGGTCAGAACTCTTTTTGAGCAGACTTTTCTACCACGGACATCCTAGGTAGAAATCACTTGGCATACTTTCGGGACGGGAATATCAACGTAGCGATTTGAGAACGAAGGCCGCATATCTCCGGTCTGTTAACGATGAGATGCCTAGCTACAGCGGCAAAAAATCAGCACACAGCGTGTTCGATTTTGCATGTTGGGGCGCGAAATTGCTGGCTCCTGCCAGCGCTATTCTGAGTGGTTGGTGCACGACGAGCACAGCTGGGGTTCGCTACTGAAGGGCAAGATTCGTGGTTACAAGAAGCCAGCGGCCAATGTGATTTGTTGCTCGCGACGAAACATGTCTTCTTTGCTTTTGCATATCCACTAGCGCGACTGTTTTACCCGCCAAGTTCAATGCGGAGTTACGTCTAGGCACGACTTCAAGCAGAAAGCGCAGCTGCGATGTGCGTGGCCGTGGTGCCGAATTTTAAGGTGTACGATGTGCTCAATCACGAGTACGCAAAGCTGTCCCGCAATGATCTTCATTGCAAAGTCCGAAGCGCTGATAAGCAGGACGTTCTTCCCAATGAGTAAACGCTATAAAAATTGGTTCGAGACGTGTGCGTGCAATGTTCGCAACGAATACGGCGAGTGATCTTAATTTAAAGACTGAACCTGTGAATACAAAACAAGCCAGAAATGTCACGAAGTGGTGCTATTTTAGACAGCCGCGACCTCGCGACTCCCAAAAAGCAGACGACACTATCTCGAAGGCGTATCCGGAATGAGCATTGGACTAGCGAAGTGCACTGGAGCAATACAGCAGAAGCGGGCAATCAGAATCCTCCAAATGAATTTCGAACATCTGCTTTTTGAACACTGAATGCCCTTTACAAAATACTCCTACCATGAGCCAAAAAATGATGGTGGGCAGTTCTGCAATTGCGACACTATATATTCTTGAAAACAAATTTTTTTTTTTTGCAACTTCCACGATTTTCACCACCTTGGCAGGCGCGAAAAACTTTTTACAGCACTGTTACGTAGTTTTTAGTAAAGAAATTTTGGAATCAGATAGAAAAAAGGCTACAGACACTGAAGAATGATTTCCAATAAATCAAATTTTTTATGCCTCATTAAAAATAAATTTAACATGACTCGTGATTGTCTCACGTTGTAACAGACCCACTCAGTGTATCCATAAGAGTCTATTGTAACGGTACTTTGATTTTACATATTCCTTTCACGACAGACCAAAATCCTGATTGATATGTGGGGTTTAACGTCGCAAAACCACCATATGATTATGAGAGACGCCGTAGTGGAGGGCTCCGGAAATTTCGACCACCTGGTGTTCTTTAACGTGCACCCAAATCTGAGCACACGGGACAGACCAAAATCCTCTTCACTATGGAGGTCTGTTGTAATGAGGTTATACTGTATTTGAAGAGACCAGATTAAAGTTAACAGACAGAAAGCAGGCATTAATCAGACTCCACACTCCTAAGAATGCTATGTGATGGTTTCACCACTACATACAAATGCAGCTACGCTACAAATGCAGCTACGGCATACACTTCCAGCTTCAGTTCCCGACATGGTAGGAAATTCATATTTCCCACGAAGTATTGGTGGCTACGGCAGCTGCGGCCACGCATTTTTGTCTTGAAGTTGCGTTGTCCCGCCGATAGAGATCTGCTGCGGTCAGTGAACTGACGTGCACGTAGCATTGTTATTTTATCTGGTCGGTCACGTCTCGCAAGTGTCCCGACCTAATGAGTATGTCTTACACTGTGTGTTAGGGTCTATGCACTTGGATCTTTGGATTGATTGATCGATCGATTTTGCAAATACAGGTAGCCAACGTGGCCTCCATTTCTCGCTGAAATTAGCCCAACTGAAAAATTCTTGAGGCTGGTGGGGCATTTAGTGCAGAGTGGCACAATTTCAGCAAATTTTATGGTTTTGGCGCAGCCTGGTGCAGAAATGGGGAATTGTATGAAACTGGCACAATTAGTGCAGCTGTTGCACCCCTGAAAATCTCCCATTTGTGGCGCACGTCATGTGATACATTTAGCTTAATTTCTTGGTAAGTAGGGCACTGCTGTTGATAACATTGCCATGTTAGACATGGTCATACACTGAGCTTTCACTCCGACCAATTCTTATTTGCTTTTAGTGTTCCTTTAAAGTATCTGACAAATTCCCACAACTGTGCTTGTTCTTCACACATTCTAAGTACAAAGTTCACAACCTATGCTGATCAAAGTATGAAGCACCTGGAGATACGCAGACACCCCCTCCCCAGGACCCTTGCATGCACCTTTCGCACGGCAAAGATTAGTAAGCCTTTGCTTAGTTAGTTACCTTTACCGTCGAATAAGCTTTGCCGCATGTAGGGCTTTTTATTCATTTTTTTTTTACATGCCAGATAGCGAGACAGCTCACAACCACAAAAATGTTCACCTAAAATATTTGATTTATAATGTTTCCATGGTTTCTTTTTTTTTTTTAACTGTCTTTAGTTGTCATCACAACCACAAAAATGTTCACCTAAAATATTTGATTTATAATGTTTCCATGGTTTTTTTTTTTTAAACTGTCTTTAGGTGTCATAAACCAGACTATTTTGCAATATACTAGAGCAAAAATTTGTGACAAATAAGAAATAGAGAATGTTTTTCGCAGTAAAACTATCATCAGTTTTAACAAGACCACAGTTGGAGGAAATAGAGTAACCATAACATGAAAAAAATGCATCATAGAGAAAAAGAAAAAAACAATCAACACAACACACAACCAGTATTACTGCGGCCCACAAACAAGATGGCGGATTTCCCATACCAGTATAAAACCCACTTGCCTCAGCTGTAGGTGGAGGTGCTGCAGGCTCGGCTCGAGAATTGTGGTGCATTCCTTTGTTCCTGTGATGGACTCTACGCCCTGAAGGACGTTTCCCTATACCCTCTAATGGCAGAGTAGGTTGAGGCTGGAGCTGTTCATTGAAGTCGCACACCATCTAGATGTAACATGCACACCAACACGTCATGCTGTTACCCTTCTAAAAATATCCAAATAAGAATTACGGCAAAGTTTAAAGCACAGTATTGATATAAAAAGCAACTGCTTATACTGGACGATAAAATAAGGACAAGCGCCTTTGTGTCCCTTGTTTGATTAGCACTTATCTCACCCCATTATGCCCAACCAACTGGCCAACAATCAAGTCTTTTACCAATTGTAGAATTTTACTACCGTATTTATTCCAATCTATAGTTTTTTTTTCCAAATTTCTTTGAATCAAACTTTGCAGCAGACTTAGATTCAAAGATTTTGAAAAATGCAACATTTTTCACTAAGAAAACTGGTGCACAGCTATTCCACCTAAACAGTATTGTAGCCCTTACAAGCCGAGCCAATACCTGGCTTAAGCCAGGTATTGGCTCGGCTACTATACTTGGGCAAAACTTTTTGTGTAGATGAAGGGAAAGATATGGGGGCGGAGCTACCGCTCCTATACACCTCCGCGAAGTAGTCCGGTTCGTCTCGCGTTTCGACAGATGGCCGTGTTCAGACAATCCCACTGCACACAATTTGATACGCCTGCTTACATAGCTCTTTGTGAGTGAAATTTGACACAAGCTCCTTCGGCGAGTCGTCAGAATAGCTAGAGGACGACGCGCACTTACCAAAAGACGAAGGCGCCATTTTGACTAAGAGGTGCATGTAAAATATACGGTGTTTTCAGACGCGCAAAAACGCAAAGAGAGACTTCGGAAAGCAACAACAGATATGAATTACTGCTTGGTGCATGCAGCGTCTCTTTAAAAGCAGAATCCAGTAAAAAATAATGTTCTTTCTTATTATTTTCACATGAAAAACACGGATGCGTTTGTGGCCCTATATTCCAAAGCGGTGGCACACGCCCACTTTGACTCCATAGCATTCCCTTCATCGCAACACAAAGTTGTCTCAAAGTATAATGGTGACAATACTGTCAAGGTGGCACCAGTTGTGCACCACTTTTATCAATAAAAAATAGTGCGTTTTTCAAAATCCTTGAATCTAAGCCAACCCTAGACTCGAATAAATACGGTACATATCTACGTATCAGCTGTCATTAAAGAAATAAAGAAGAGAGAAGACAAAGGTGAAAAAAAAAGAATATCAAATGGTCACTTATGCAAAAATCTATGAGAGACCACACCAATGGCTACCTTGACAAGCCAGCAGAAAGATAAACTACTGTGGGGACGGACACTTGCCCCAGTATTCAGAAACGCTGCTTGACTTGAACTTATCACCGACTTCAATGCAGCACAAACACGTTTCGAACGCGTTCTCTTTAGGCGATGCCAAGGCAGC
The DNA here is from genome assembly GCA_013436015.1 of Rhipicephalus annulatus. Taxonomy (NCBI): domain Eukaryota; kingdom Metazoa; phylum Arthropoda; class Arachnida; order Ixodida; family Ixodidae; genus Rhipicephalus; species Rhipicephalus annulatus. Next base: position 415,510 of record WOVY01010683.1, on the reverse strand, counting down.
ACAGACGCATTTCAGACGCGCAGAATTGAAAGCAGTTTCAAGTCAAAGTCAAGGAGCGTTTCTGGATACGGGGGTAAGAATCGTAAAAAAAAGCCAAAGAAAGTTTCGAAAGAAAAAAAAAAACGTTTGTACCTCCAGGCAACTGCCCTCAAAATATCGCCGATTTCTCTCGGAAAATTGGTTAAAGCTTTGATTCTAGATGCCATGAGAGCTGCAAATCGCATCGCAGAAGGTAAAATTTGTTCGAACTTGCTGAGCGTGCAGCAGCTGGCCGATCGGCGCCATCTTGTGCTTGTTTTGAAGCTGTTTTCTTTGTGCGAATTTTGTGGTATTTCAAAACGATGTCCCTTCGGCAGAATGCCTGCTATCGTTGCTTTTCCAAAAAACTATGGGCCAAAGGGCGCGCGCGCAAGGCGAGCCCCCCCCCCCCCCCTTTTTTTTTGAGCCTCCCATTGGCTGGCGCAACCTGAGGTAGCCATTTTGTTGCTCGCCCGCGCTGCTGAGGTAGCCATTTTGTTGCTCGCCCGCGCTGCTGTTTTGTCAGTGTCGTGCCAAGTGTACGAGATAGACGATAGTGCGCACAGCTGAATGTGGTCGCGGACGCGATGCTAAAACTACCTGCTGCTCGAGGTGCGGCGCATTCTACGAAATTGAACTGGTTCTCTTTGGCAAAACTGCAGCTACGCGATCGTTGGACAGTGCTTCAGTGATATTTGAAACCTATACGGGACGGCCGAGTGCGCGGGAAATGTGGTGGTAGAATGGGTGCTTGGTATCACTGTGTGTAGTGCGTTTTGAAGCAGCGGAGGTTCAAGCGCTTGGATATTGGTGAACGGGGGCAAAGAAATTAGCGTGAACTTTGTCCTTGTGGAAAAATGCGTTCATTGGGCTTCTGCCTTGTTCCGAGTTCGGCTCAAGAGACCTGTGTCAAGGCGGAAGGTATGCACTGCACTCGATTGATTTATTTGTGGGGTTTAATGCCAAAAAACCACCATATGATTATGAGAGACGCCGTAATGAAGTCCGCAAATTTCGACCACCTGGGGTTTTTTAACGTGCACCCAAATCTGAGCACACGGGCCTACAACATTTCTGCCTCCATCGGAAATGCAGCCACCGCAGCCAAGATTCGATCCTGCGATCTGCGGGTCAGCAGCCGAGTACCTTAGCCACTAGACCACCGCGGCGGGGCTGCACTGCACTTGAAGTTTGAGACTCGTGCGAGAAGCGTTTCTGACTTAATGTAGCTGGGGATAGTAGTAGTGCTAAAATAATGCATTATGAAGCAATATGAATTTATTTAAGGCAACCAATATCATCGACGAGGGCACAACGTCTATCGCTCCAACCACGGCCTGACAGCAACACTCAAATTGCCTCCGATGGAGGCGGAAATGTTGTAGGCCCGTGTGCTCAGATTTGGGTGCACGTTAAAGAACCCCAGGTGGTCGAAATTTCCGGAGCCCTCCACTACGGCGTCTCTCATAATCATATGGTGGTTTCGGGATGTTAAACCCCACACATCTACCTAACACTCAAATTGCCAAGACGCTTTCTTACTCTTCGAGAAATTGATTTGTGCGCCACAGCCTTTAGAAACCAAATTTGACATGAGTAGTTACAGAAGGAGCACTTATACAGTTGCGAACACAAAGAACAAGCTCTCAAATCAGCACAAATTAGCAGGGAACCCTTTGTACAGCCCTTCACTGCTTGAGAGCCAAGAGTTATTGCTGGAAAATTATCGCCGATTTTTTGTTTAATAAATAAGCCATGTGCCTCTTAAGACCAATCTCTGTCTATTTATTTGCTAATAGGAAGTCCACATTTTTAGACAGCTTTTGTACTTATTTAGCTTGCAGGGAATTGGTGCAGGCCTATGAAATAGTAAAGACAGTGGTCATCATTCTGGTTCTGGGTGTACCACATGGCTTTACAAGATATTACGAATACATTGGCAAGTAATGGTCAAATATTTGGTATGGCTATTCTCATGACGAATAATTCTATTGAATGATTAATTCATAATACTGTGGCTGTTCTTCCACTGACGTTACAGCTGCCTGAAACTTGAAATGCATTTTTTTTTTTTTCAGTTTGATGTTTTTCCTCAATGCACTCAGCCTTACGAGGGTTTTTCTTATGTTGTTGATGTTGTTGAGTAAAAATGACAATTTTACTCACATTGAAACGATTTGGGCAGTGATTGCTATTTGTATTTCTGTAGGGTCATTCTGCAAACTATAATTAAAAATATCAATGATAGTCAATAATGTAAAATAACAGTGAGTGTTTATCCCGTATCTAGGCAGAGCTCGCAAAAGCAATACTATCGCTCCCAGCATCCCCGGTATCCACCCCCTGCCTAGGGTCTGGAAAAGGCGGGAGAAAATTTTATGCCGGCTCCAAACAATTACGTTGCTATGCCCCGCGATATTACAATATTTCTTCCCTCCTTAAACCTACGAGAGAGGACTAGGAGGCGACGCTACTTAGCTGCTCCGACCTTGGGGTCCAACAGGCCGCGATTGCCCGAGCAAAGACAGCAGTATTGTCGAATGACGTCCCTGACTGAAGATGTCACCTAGTCTGTAAGGCCCTTTCGGGGGCTTATACGCTCTCATTTATAATGAAGTTTTTCAGCACCACCTTGAATAGAAATAGCATCACCCCATAAAGCATATTTTGGGCGTTGGGGCCATGCACTCCAATATTAGTTTCAGTGCGTCAAAAGTGCCAAAAAGGCCAGTAAGGAGTAGGCCCTAATAATTTTTTGAACCTCAATAATTTTTGAAGCGGTTCAGCTATCAAAAAACCAATTACAGATATGAAATCCACAAAAAAAAAAACAGATCAAGACAGTGAAGTTTCGTTTATACTGACTCTGGAAATTGAGGCTAGCCCGCCGCCATTGTGCGGGCTTTGTGGCGCATTTGTGGCGCATTTCTGCCGTTCTCACGTCCTAACACGACTCTCTCTACCTCCGTGGTGCGTCGACGCTGGGGAGCAGGAGTGACGTTGACCCCTTTCACCTGCATATCGACTGTGGTGCTGTGTTTGTCTCTCGGAATGTCTCGCGCACGCTTCGGGAGTCTGTGAGAAAAGACCTCTCCGGGACCTCAAAGGGTGAGCACGTATTTTTTTGTCCGTCGGCTCCCTTTGTTTGGGGCTAGCTCAGACTCGCCACCGGCGCCTTACGCCTGCAGCGAACGCTTATCTTTCGTTACCGCTTTCGAACGCTAGGTCAAAGAGTGGTGCAGCGTCTTCGCACTAAACCGACTACGCCGACCCGTACCTCTTGAACCCAGCACAAGCGGATTTTGCTCTCGCTCGAGCGCTCGGGCCCATGTTCCCTCAGCGGCGTATTACCGTGAATCCCTTTTTCCCACGTGCTCGCGGCCCCCTTTTTGTTGTACTTTTCGCCCGTGGCATGGATAAGCCTCGTTAGCTTTCCCGCTGCCCCTTTTGCAACGGGCTCTGTACTGCATTTTGTTTTTTGTGTTGCCGCAGGCAATTAAGTATTGCGACCTGTTTGAGAGCTTGTATTTGCTTGTATTGAGAGTTTGTATTTGCCATGCTGCGCTCGGCGCCTTGGCTGTTCAAACGCGCATGTGCAGCGACATTAGTCACGTGAGGCAACTGTTAAAGCTACCCTGTGGCTCGCTAAGACAGGACCCACACTAGTCGTACTCCTTTGAGATACATGTACACTAAAACTAAAAAAATTTTTTTAGAACCTATATTCCCCCTTAAAACAGATGGATTGGCTGATTACAAGCACGCTACATTTATAAGCAACACACCTACTATAATCCTGTCCTTATATAGACTGCACTGCTTGGGAAGTTTTTCTTTCTATCATATGGACACTGTCAGCAGAATTTTGTGGTCGCTGCTGATCTGTACAGAATACCAACCGATAACATCGCTTACGCATCGTCTGTTTTACGTGCAAGTAAAAGCGCGCTAGCGCTAGGGACGAAGGCGGCTGAAGCAGAGATGAAACGACCCGGCCATCACCGTTGAAGAGCACATGCGATAACATCGCTCCGACGCTTGCTTACAAGTTTTTTAGTTGGGCAAAGGGGCCACAGTACAGTCCTGCGGACCCCTCACCTTCCCCCAGCTCGGCTTTCTCTGCTCAAAGCCCGGACGCATAAGAAAAGAAAACGAGCACTCTTTTTTGGCAACCTTTGCGAATGAGTAAACACACACACACAAAAATACAAGTGTTAGAGGAAAAAAGGTGCGTAAGAAAAGAAAACAAGCACTCTTTTTGGTAACCTTTACGAATGAGTAAACACACACACACGAAAATACAAGAGTGTTAGAGGAAAAAAGGTAAAAATAGGGGGAGGAGTGCCCGATAAGGGGGATGGGGATAAAAGAGACAGGGAGAGGGGAAAACGGTCGGATTTAAAAAAGAGGGAAAAGAAAGTAAAAAAAAGACTTGCAAAATGGAGAAATGCTGGTTCATCGACGCGAACAGCTTAACTCTTTCCTTACCACAGAAAAATTGACCTATTTTTGTATGTTGCAGCTAGGAATTTTCTGTGCTGTCGCTACTAGATTTACAATGCCATGCAATACTTCAAAATAAAGACGAATGAATGTACTTTTGAATGCTTTTTATTTTGAAACAATAAACAAAATTTATTTGGCAAAAAAAATTCGTATACAAAAAAATCTAAGTTTTTCAAAAATTTTATTTGAAAACGAAGCGATATCTCCGACAAAAAATTTTTCTGAGAAATCTTGAAATATACAAAATGTTTAGCAATCACAGGGCAACATTATTTAAAAGAATTGTTAGAATTGACAAAGCTGTTTTTGAGTAACAAAAAAATTGCCTGATGCATAGCGAAATAGTGAAGTTCTGAGTTGCTCCTACACGAAATTTTTTTATGAAAAAAAACTTTACAGCAAAATATTACATACCAAAATGCAAGTACTAAATGTAGGGTTTGAAAGTTTGAAAGGTACATTTGACTGAAGAACTGGCAGATCTAAATAGGTAACAAAAAATTACAAACACAAATAATTAGGTACGTTCACAACAAACGTCGTAATGATTTACTTGATATCTTCAGAGTATAAAATTATGGAAAATTATGAGATGCAAAATATTTAAAACAGCGTATTGGAGTAGGATTGAAAAAATTGAAGTTATAGCTGAAGAACTTCTCGAGCTATAAATTGTTCACTCAGGGAGATCAGTGTGCCAGGCACCAAAACAGTTTCTCATTGTGAAGCACAAATAGACATTGCAGGTGCGATTGAAAACGTTTGTCTTGTGTTGTGATTTGTTTTCTTGGTAGCACTTCTTACAGTTGCGGCGTATCTCCAATCGTTCAGGCTGGTGCTGTACACCTGTGGGTGGCCGAATTGGGGTGGGAGGAATAGAAGCTGGTGCGGTGTCCTCTATCTGAAGAAGTTGTTGAACGAGTTCTGTCCTAAAAGCCAGCTGATCGAAGCGAGACAGCCTAGAAAGTTCAGGTGTTTCTGGATTTTGCCTCCGATGTGCTTCAAAAAGAATGGAGCTGTTCACAGCTGCGATATCAATGCTGTGGAAGAACGTCTTCCACCAGCACACGCATTTTCTAAAAACATTGTAAGAAGCAATCAGCTGGTCAGACTTGTAGACCCCTAACATGCCGGCATTATATTCGTCGATGAGTTTGAGTTTCCCGATTGTGATCTGTTCCCACTTCCCGTTTTCCTTTTCCCTTCTCTTAGCGAGCATGTGAGCGTTAGCGGTGTGAGCTGTGCTAACCATATGCACAACACGTCGATCCTTCCACTGGAGGTACAATACCCTCTTATCCCGTAGCCAGCGAATATCCCCTCTCTTGGCTTTTTTTTCCCAGGTGATATTTTTCAATTCTGATAGGAACCCGCGGCGATCTTTTCTAGTAGTGCCACACGCGAGTGTCTTGCATTCTAGCAAGTGCACAAGAAGAGATGTGGACGTATAGAAATTGTCCATGTAAATGACATGGCCACGGTCAAGGTATTTGTCGCAAAGCTTCGTCACCACATCAAATGCCAGCCCATTTGCGCTTGGTTTTTCACGCTTCCCCGTGTAAACTATGAATTGAATGGTGTAGCCGGTCTTCGGATCTGCAAGAACCCACAATTTGTATCCCCATATCACAACTTTGCCTCGAATGTACTGCCGAATTTCGGAGCGCGTTTGGATTTAACCATTCTTTCATCAACCGAAATTTCGCGATACGGCTGGAAAAACGTTGCAGAGCAGTCATTGATGTGTTGAAGAAGCCAAGACACCTTGTCCAGTTTTTGTGCGGTAGCGTCGTTCGTTTCGGGATCCGAAACATGCAGCATGGCCAGAAGTGCGGTGAAACGCACTTCTGGCCATGCTGCATGTTGGAGCGAAAGTTTTCACCATGCGGTGAAAATTTTCGCTTCAACATGCTCCACAGGCATGCTAAAAAATTGATTCAACAGCAATAACATTGATGCATGTAGCAAGGAATTCTGCAGGCTAGCAAAAAAAAGAGGATAAGTAACATTAAAGGTAGCTGAGATACTCTGAGGATAGCTTCATGAGAGAAAAAAAAAGTTTTGCAGCCTTAGTTGGTAGCACAGCAAGCACCCTAATAATAAATTAATAATACAGTAGAACCCCTTTATAACAGACACTGATGCAAGACAGAAATGGGTATAAGAGACACCAGTGCATTTACTTTATTTTAAAATAGATTTTGATAACAAAATGCATATGAGATACCTGCTTATAAAAGACATATAATATAAAAGACAAGAATACTGTAGTATGCATGCATGCATGTATCACACCCACCTCCGGGTTTACAACAGGTAGATGGTGGTGGTTTTGTGAATACTGAGCTGGTGGATACACCTGTTGAGGCTGCACGTAGAGCGGCTGTACTGGCAATGTCTCCTGCATTGGGCTGACCAAGGTTGGCTGTGCTTCGAGGGTGTCGGCACAACTTGGAAGACCCGCTACATGTTAAAATAAAAAGCAAACAAGCTCATTTGATTGCATTAAAGGAACACAATGCCGCAACACCATTTAAGTTTATCCTGGTAGAACAATTTATAAGCACGCATCAGTACCATGTTCGGCAAAAAGAGCTTTTTGCTACAATAACACCTCGATAATTGAAACTCCTAGGTACAAACCTTACTTAATTCAAGGATTTATGGAGCCCCATACTTTAATGCCACAGTGCAACGCCCCACACCAAATTTTAAAAGTTGTTGGGTGTCCGATCAGGAACATTTTGCCACAAGAATTTTTTGAATCGGCTCATTACGAGCCAAGAAAACTTTTTTTTTTTTTTGAAGCGGCGCGAAACGAGGATGAGAGGAGGAGAGCTCGAAATTCTTGCCTCTCCTCAGCGTAGCCTTCGAGAGCCGAATCTCTTTTTTACTCTGTCGGCATCCGACCAAGAGGTCACGTGTGCATGACGTGCCCAAACAAGCCCAACCCCAGTGCACGCGAGCGGCTTTTATTTACTTATTTTGACCAGCGTTGTTTTGAAGTGTACTGCCCATTTCTGCGGGATGGTTTGGAAAAGCTGGCTTAGACGCAGCAGAATAGATGAGCACAATGAGTGCGCAAACGCGTAGGAGCGTGCCACGACTGTCGTCTGCTTGATTCTCTGACCACAGGGACATGAACAAATGCGAAATGTTGGCACATAAGCCCCACATCTCGTTGCATTTTGCGGAAAAAATGAAAGCAAGACGCGCACATTTCCTTATTGTGTCTCATTATTTGTGTCAAGTTTTATTTATCTATTAAAGCAACAAAATACATAAACTACGCATGTCATCTTAAATAATTCAAGCCATGACACGTGGTATACTGTTGACGTCAGAGCAGAGTTGTCTACGTAGATGACCAACGTGACTATTAAAGCAACAAAATACATAAACTACGCATGTCATCTTAAATAATTCAAGCCATGACACGTGGTATACTGTTGACGTCAGAGCAGAGTTGTCTACGTAGATGACCAACGTGACTGCATTGCCATATACATAGAGCCATTCATTCGCGCACGTCATTCCCTCATTCTCTAGGCGCGTGCCCACAAGAGGAAGGGGGAACAGCGTTCATCTTGAAATTTGACCCATATCCACGGCGCGTAGCGTTGCTAATTTTGGCAGAAATGATCATGAATGCCTCATCCATGCATTGCGCTTGTCAGCTCAAAATTGTCAAACCTGGTGAGTGGCCCTTTAAAGACGCTCAAGTCGGAACAGTTTTGGTGTCTGCATCAGTGGTGAGCAAGAAATCACACATTTCAACAATAATCAGAGGTTCAAGCCGAAATTGAACTAAGGCCTTCCACAAAACCATGCCAGTACTATAAACTGCTCAATGTGAACACCCAATACAGGCATAACGTATTGTTAGGAGGGGCTCAATACATGTAAAATTGCACCAAGTGTCACATCATGTCAACTGTGCAACCAGCCCTGAACTATCCCTTAAACTTAGTGAGAAAAAACATTTACTGAGTAAAGAACACACTGTTGTAAACAGCTCAGCCAATTATTGCCCTGCGCACATTTTTAAGCACGAGTCCATATACGATGAACTAGACATATAACGAATATTGTATTCAGAGCAAGAGAGAAAGACAGGCACTGACTACTCAGCAGCATTCTAATATTGCATAACAAAGTCTCTTACGTTGCTCAGAGGGCAATGTGTGAGTATCCAGGCAGTATTCCTCATCTTGCCAAGGCAACTGCAAGGATAATTCATATATGTAATACACTGGAAAAACGTGAATGAAATTCTATAATTCATTACTAATATAGAAAATGCTCTCACAGTTGACAGATGTGTTGATTTTAAACAGTTGAAATATTAAAGCTTGATAAGGCAAAAGTGGAACTAAATTTCAGACAAACATTGAAGTTCTTTTCGAAAAGTGGTTAAATACCATAAACGACACTAAAGGCAACAATTAAGTTGCCGTTGATTGTTTAAATAGTGGTCCAGAAACTTCGTAATGTTACTTTTGTGCCAAGGAAGTGCTTATTTTGAAATTAAATCACATTTTAGTGGTCCGCATCGGGTTAGCGCACTTCAAATTACTTGCCTTAAAAAGCGGAACACATCACTGTTGCCGTGCACAACGTTGCCCAGCTTAACTGCGCGGCCACTGAAACTAGTAGCAGTAAAATGAAAGTAGCGGGAGCCACAGCAGCAAGAACGGCCATTGATCAATTTCCTTCCATTGGCTCCGAAATGGCAGACGTGTTTGGTTCAACTGCACCCCACTAAATGGCACCTGTTTTGGTTCAACCGCACCCCACTTAATGGCACCCCCTGTCCTGTGTAGCCATGCAAAAATTAAAATTTTGAACCACTCGTGCCATTCCCCATAGTAACGTCCGGTGGTTCTTTTTTCCATGAATCAAGCAGAAACGAATATTGCATTTTATTGCGTCTCTTGATGTACGGAAGGCTCTTTATTTAGTGCAATTAGATCAATTACTAGTGATTAACTGCAGGCGGTTTGTCTGACATCATCGAGATCATTTTGAGAATGTCCTATCGTAACGCATGTGTTCACCTGCATTTACCTTAATTTCTCAGTAAGTAGGACATTGCTGTTGATAATATTCTTGTTTCAGAGGTTGTTATACATTGAGCTTTCACTCTCACGTAAATTCTTATTAGACTTAGTGTCCCTTTAAAAGACTCCTGACACCTAATTTTGAAACTTGAGATGCTTCTGTTGTTTGACAGTCTTGTGCGTGGGACAGTCGCCAATTATTAGTGACAAGCATTGCCTATACGATCATTTGGTTTTTAATTAAGGGTGAGTGTATCAACATCTCTAGTTTGACATAGACAGAGGACCCGTTTGACACTCCACGTAGCTATTAAAGCAACTATTGTCAACGTCTGAGATCATTTCAGGGGCACACAATACGCCAACTGGCACCCAGCGACGACTATTGTTTGTCCACCTCTTTTTGCTCTGTTGTCGAGCTGCTCTCAATGTGGCTTTGGCTGCATACGCCAGGAATGCTTTTTTTTTTTTTTTTTCTGGGAAACGCTTAAAAGCCCCCCCCCCCCCCCCCACATATCACCAGATTTGAAAACAGTGTTCAGCATCTCCAAAGACTGAGCGCACATACTCTCAGACCCCCCCCCCCCCCCTCTGTAAGACACCAATTTTTTATGGTGTTTAGACAAGCATTTCAAATTGACATAAAATTGTTCTGAATTAAGGATGCTAACATTGTTATTACCATGCATTAATGCATTCATGATTCAACTTCAGGATTACCAGATGTATTCTCAAAGAAATTAATACAACTTTCACTGTCAGAGGTAATTGAAATCACAACCATCACCAAAGAACACTGCCAATACATTGAAGCTTGTGGGGGTGCTGACACCCCCTGTGAAGTTGTTTGCGCCGCGTGGCACATGTGTCTCGCCCAAAGCCGCATTTCGGGGTGACAACCACCGGGTGGTAGGTGGCGTATTCACATTGAGCACCACTATCATCATCACCATCATGGCGTAGCGCCGGCGGTGACCGCTGGCGGAAAGCAAGCCTGTGGCGGGCAAGAGTTGTGCGAGCCTCTTCTGCGTGTGGCAGTTGTTGCGAACGGTTGTCTCTCGCGATTGCTCTGCCGTGGACGGCACCGCGGGCCGCCTGCGGTAGGCCCACGTGGTGAGTGAAGCGTTGGCGCCGCCGCCTTTTGTGTGCTCTTGTGTTAATTTGTTTGAGTGTATGGTAATTCTGTGTAAAGATGACTTAGCCTGTTAATTACGATTGATGTATCGATTCTGCGGAGGATATCGTCGTTCTAAAGTAGTTAAATAAATGTATTTTGTTGTTTGGTTTGTACTGACCGTGTCAGCGGTGTCCGTTCACTCCAAGAGCGTGGCGCTCGCTCGCCATTTCGAGACCCCACAAGCTTAACTTGAGTGACACACTTTCTTGATCTCTACACTAGTTTCATGAACTTACCTCGACACACCCGCTCCCATTCTTTAAGGCCTCATTTAGAATTTGAACATCATCTTCGGGCAAATCATCCCAGTTGAAAAACTCCAGGCTCTATAAAAAAAAAAGAAGAGGGAAACCACTTATAGCACAGCAGGTTTTGTTTTTGATCTTATCAAATATTCAAAAGGAAAGGGAGTGTACAGGCATGTGCTGCCTAGTCCATAGCCCTCTCCCTTCCCTCCAGTCACCAACTATGACACACCACCACAACACATTTAAATTGATACTCTTGAATGCAAGATTCAAATAATGTCAGTGGCTTCGGGTGCCAGCCTTTCCACAATATGTGCATATATAAATATCCCCCCCCCCCCCAACGGGGATACAATCAGCTTATGTTGACTGGGAAGGCAGCCCTTTGTGAGGGGGGGGGGGGGGGGTATACAAACCTCAGAACAGCCCTCTAATTTTTGTTATAAATTGTTTTATAGTGAGCGATATAGAATAAAGAGGGGAACGCAGACAGAAATATAAAAATGATTACACTAGAATTGAAGTCAATGCCCCTGAATGTTCAAAGACCGAGCCGGCAATGAGAAAATGTTTCAGCAAATCGCACCCGATGTTGGCCATTGCATCGTGTGCTTGCAGTCATGTAGCAATTGCTTTCAGACCACCATACTTAAAAGGGTTATGAATGGAGCACCATGTTTTTGGATTAATCCAAAAAAATCCGATCAACATCCTCCAGTAAAATTTCTGTCAATTATGATTTATCCGATAAACTTCGTATATTTATACAGTGTTCTGCAAGTTCAAAGGACATTTTCAAAGCTGAGAATCATTCTTCGAAAGGAGAGTACCTCCATCAGTGGCAGTAACTTCGTAAAGCATGCTCAAGTTATATTATAACAAGCTTTAAAGTTACAACACCAAATGTAGATGTTCAATACTAAAGTATTTATGCTTGTGTGCATACCTGTTTCTACAGTCCAAGCCTTCAAATCATACTTACTGGGTTCGCATAATATCGTGGTCCAATATAATTTCATGCAAGATTTTGGTGTATTGAGAATAATAAATACGTCTTATTTTTCATCAAGAAGATGACTAGTAAAAAAACCAAGGTGCAGCTTGACAAGCTCCAGGCCTCTAAAAGGACCCTCAGGCGATTATCCAGTTGTGCACAAGAACGGACTTATCCACAGAGTTATTCAACAGCACACGAGAAAAATGTAAATGGACAATAAGGATTATCAGCAACCAAGCAAAGCAATTTCACTGGAAATGATAATTCAAAAGACCAAATTTGAACAACTTATAATGCAAAATTAAATGCTGAATTTAAGAAAATTCAGGATTTACACCATAGTAAACTGTCACAAATTCCAATTTTTTCCCCAGAAAGATGAACTAAAGAATTAACCGAATTTCAAGAAAAATAAACTCCAAAAACACGGAGCCCTAGTTATGAATGTGCCCTAACGCTTAGTGAAAAAACACATTCTGCAGAAAGCAGACACTGCTAGGAACAACTCAGCCAAATCTTATGGTCAAGCATAGCAAGAGAAGTATAGAAGTGGAACGTAAGTTACCATTTTATCAAGCATGCTCTCTTCATACATCCATCCTCCAAATTTTTTATGGTGGGGCACCTGCTGTTCAAGATGAAACAACAAATAGCATGCTATTTATTGGCCAATAGCCAACATAAAGAAAGAGTAACATTTGGACATGCATTTTTTGCACAGGGTGCCACCATGAGTGGGCCCCGCACTGCATAGTGTGTGCTAACATAGTGGGGCACACATGCATTCAAGATCATGATACGCAATGGCATAACGTTTTTCCCTTCTGCTGTTCCTCCCTGTGTAGCCTACAGAGTTCTCATCAGCTGAAAAGAATAAGAACAACAACAAAAACAATGCTTAATACACGGAACAAATCTCCCCAAAACTCACAATCTTCATGGCTGAAAAGAATAAGAACAACAAAAACAATGCTTAATACACGGAACAAATCTCCCCAAAACTCACAATCTTCATGGCTTCGAGATATTGACTCAGATACCGAGGTTATTCGGTATTCATGTTGAAAAGAGAGCATCAACCCTTTAAAAAAAAAAAACTTGTATCTGGCAAAGTGTACAAAATTTTTATATTCTTAGCGATCCATAGAGAGACCTGGCTGGCACCACACTAACCTTAAGCGATGCCTGGCTTGTCAAGCCACCCTGAACACACAGCCAATGGCATCACTAGGATGACTAAACCTGATGGATTGATTGATATATGGTGTTTCACGTCCCAAAACCACCATATGATTATGAGAGACGCCGTAGTGGAGGGCTCCAAAAATTTCGACCACCTGGAATTCATTAACGTGCGCCCAAATCTGAGCACACGGGCCTACAGCATTTCTGCCTCCATCGAAAATGCAGCCGCCTAAGCCGGGATTTAATCCTACCCCTGCGGGTCAGTAGCCGAGTACCTTCAGACCCAAATAGAATCAGACCCACATGGAAATCCAATCTTAGTTCAGCACTACTCGTGAGCAGAACTCCCTGCAGCTGCACCCCTTCCCCACTCCCCCTTTTTTGTGTGTGTGGCACCCCTCAACAGGCGGATAATTTAGAAGAGTTAACAATCTTATAGAAGAATATGCCGGACTGTAGCCTGCTCGGACATATGTTACGGCGTAGACCAGCTTCCACATTTTTTTGAAAAGCGTAAAGCTTCAAATGCTGCAGGTTATTGGCCTGAGGGGAACTTTTGAACAGCATGGTGTTTTGTGCGGCACACTTTAAAGAAGTTAGTATTTGGGCATAGCTTTGCAATATTTGCATCTCTACATGCAAACATTGTTGAAACTGAAAATGTTGAATTTTGACACAGTGCCTTCAATATTCAGCCACTGCAAACACAATAGTGGGAATCCTCAACCAGCGTTTCGAGAATTGCCGGCAACGAAAGGTATTTGATTGATTGATTGATTGATTGATTGATTGATTGATATGTGGGGTTTAACGTCCCAAAACCACTATATGATTATGAGAGACGCCGTAGTGGAGGGCTCCGGAAATTTCGACCACCTGGGGTTCTTTAACGTGCACCCAAATGTGAGTACACAACGAAAGGTATTTGATTGATTTGATTGATTTGTGGGGTTTAACGTCCCAAAACCACTATTTGATTATGAGAGACGCCGTAGTGGAGGGCTCCGGTAATTTTGACCACCTGGGGTTCTTTAACGAACGAAAGGTATTTGTATTAGATAGCTTTAGTATAGCGTAAAATGCTTACGTTGACATGTTTCGCTTCTTAATTTGTAGCTTAACGCTATTGCAAAGAAAAAAAAACATAGAATGACGCCCATCGAAGCGCTGGACTAGCTGCGCCATCTATGTGCCAGTAATCAAATCCCTAAGCTGATCGGCTCACCTTTAGTTACATTAGTCAAGGCAGCGAAGTACAGAAATGTAATCTTGCCCGGTTCATAGCAATTCAAGCATATAAGTATATTATCAGAAAACGAATTGTACTACATTAAAAATTAATGTGAAAGTCTAGGGTGCAGCTAAAAGACATAGGGACGCTTTCGCTAGACTCCGGAGTGTGCCAAACAACACCATCTTAGGGACCGTTGTTTGTTAAAGGGCCAGTAAACAACCGCACGGTCCAAAAATTGTTATCAAGAGAAATATGTGCACTTTTACTCCGTAAACTTGCTGCCACAAAAATTTTGTGAATACGCGCTATATTAAGGAAGTTACAGGGGCTAGAACATTGCATCCAGCTGGTTTCAAATTTTCGCGCAGCCTTGCAACCACCTCCTTCAGAAGGAGGGGAAGGCGTGGCCCATAGTCGTTACTCTGCCCAATTTGACAATGTGACAAGATGTCGGCGATTGATGTCATCGGCGAACTCGATCAGTCGCAACGCACTTCCACTTGCTGCAATGCATGGTTGTTCACCGACGCAGTGCTGATGCTTCTCCGCAGCCCAGTCACTCTATCTGCAGCAGACAATGATTTGCAGCAAAACTGCGTTCCGAAACCCGGACGTGAAGTTGGCCGAATTTTTCTCAAGTTCGATTTTTTTAAAGAAGACTGTCGCCCCATCTGGGAGCAGCAACACAAAACACAAATAATGCGCTTAATAGTGGGTGTGCTGATCAACAGGTGGCACGACAATCTGTTAATTCCCAAACATTGGGTCAGTGAAGTGTTACAATTTCGATGCATGTAGCCTACGGGGAGTTTCCCAACTCATATGATTGAATAGCTCTGTCGTAGCTGTGGATGGGAATAGGAACTCTTGTTGACTTCACTACTGTTTGTTGAGACCTGCTTTAGACCAATCGATGAGCTGTGTGCTGCGTCATGTCGCCGAGTTGTAGTCACTGCGCGTGCAAGGAACATTGGTCAGGCGTAGGAAAGGAGCGCGGAAAATGTTTTTCGAAATGGGGGCTCTGCGCGGCACGCAGCTCTATAATAATCAGAAAACGTGATCACTGCGGTTTACTCTACGAATCGCCGAGCTCGTTTGGGGGGTGTAAAAAAAAAGTCGGAGCCTGTTGACTGGCCCGATAACGAAGCAAGAATACTCAAAGCGTAAACCAGCAGCACTCTTTCTTCTGCACCAACGAGTTCTCCAAGACGGAAGGATGAGAGCGTAGGCGCGAAGTGAGCAATCTTTGTTTAGAGACACACTTTCACGAACTTTTATAATCATGTATCCTTCCATAGAGAATGTTTACATAGTTCACCTTTTCATTACCATCTAAAGAAAACTGTGGGGCGCAGCCTCAAAGTGCATACTTCGAAGTGTAGAGTAGACGATTTGCCAGCATCGGTCCATCTGTCAAGCTGCTGTCAACATCACTTCTAGTCAGCTGTGATGGCCATCATTGGAGACTTTTTTTTTTTTTCACGGGTAACCACTTGCATATTGAAGGTGACATATGGCTGGTAGCATCATCCTTTCTGGTCAGCTGTGATAGCCATCGTTGGAGACTTTTTTTCATAGGTAACCAGTTGCATATTGAAGGTGACATATGGCTGGTAGCATCATCCCCAGCTAAAAAACTGCTTTTTGAAGTGTCCACAATTTTGTTGCAGTTGGACAGTAAAGGGGCCGTGAAACGAAAATGAAACTTCCTGGTTGCA
The DNA here is from genome assembly GCA_013436015.1 of Rhipicephalus annulatus. Taxonomy (NCBI): domain Eukaryota; kingdom Metazoa; phylum Arthropoda; class Arachnida; order Ixodida; family Ixodidae; genus Rhipicephalus; species Rhipicephalus annulatus. The sequence goes on along the minus strand of WOVY01010683.1, from coordinate 399,367 downwards.
ATTCTCCCTGCTTCAATAAGGCTTACACATACCAATCCCAAAATATTGCTACGCAGCTGACGTATCAGCAGTCAGAAGACGACAACGAGGAAGTGGTCTGTTGATTGTGCGTGCTGCTTCCATCTTAGCCGACGCCATACGCATCAGTTTAAATATAGATTTTAAATAGACACGCCTCGTGTCATTTTCACGTAACATCTTTGTGGTGGACATGCTGGGTACTTCCCCGTCTTCATCACGAAGCTCCACAGCGGCCGCATCATCATAGGTCCAACCATGTCACAGGTTGAACAACCATCGTCTTCGCCACCTGCCCCTACCGTGACTTCTACATACATGGTTCTACCTCCTGCTCGTGATCCCGGTGTATTTTCCGGTCAGGATGGCGTTGACGTCGACAAATGGATCAACCGGTACGAACGGGTCAGCGCAAGCTATATGTGGGACCCGACTCTTATGCTTGCCAATGTGCTTTTTTACCTCGATGGCCCACCGCGAGTGTGGTTCGAGAGGCACGAAGCGGAGATTACGAGCTGGGACTCCTTTAAAGAGAAGATCCGCGACCTTTTTGGCGACACCGTTAGGTGGCAGATCGCAGCGCGGAATCAACTGGCGGCTCGTGCACAGACGTCGACGGAGTCGTACGTCGCGTACATTCACGACGTCATCGCCCTATGCCGCCAGATTGACGAGCACATGAGTGAGTCGGAGAAAGTGGCCCATGTGCTGACATAGCAGACGACGCATATAATCTTCTAGTTTACAACAACGTTGCCACCGTCGACGCCATCATTAAAGAGTGCCGGCGGTTCGAAGAAGCCAAGAGCCACCGTATTACTCAGGGATTCACCCGGCTGCCCAACACGGCCACGACCTCATCGTGTGAAGCCGCCCGCCAGTCACAACGTCACACGCATTGTTCGTCGGGAAATCGAAGCCGCCTGTCCGGCTCCTCTTGAGCCACCCGTTTTCGCAACGCTCGCCTCTGACCAACAACAGCCGTCAGTGGCGTTAATACAAGCTGTGGTGAGGCAGGAGTTTGCGAATCTCGGACTTCCATCAGCATGTCCCTTGACTCGCCCTGAAGCCCCGTCCTACTCCCGAGGACACGCTCGCCGTTTACCTCCAACAATGCCTTTCCGTAACCCTTTGGAATGGCGAACACCCGACGACCGGCCTATTTGTTTTTCCTGCCACCAGCCTGGGCACGTTTCTCGCTATTGCCGCCGCCGTTGGTCAAACCAACCACGTCAGACTTTCTCTACCTCGGCGCTCATGCATCCGACGACCCCTCGACGTTCAGTCGCCACACCCTTCAATTTCTATTCGTCGTCATCTTACGAGCCTTCCACTGACGCCCCTTTGCCCGGTCGCCGCTACCCTGACGCCCCTTCGTCCGGTCACCACAGTTCTCGCTCCCCGTCGCCGCTACGTCGCCAATCCCGCTCTCCGCCACCTCGGCGCTTTTCCTCGCCGAGCTTCTCTGGACGACCGCAGCAGGAAAACTAGATATTGCAGCTTATAGAGGTGAAGCTGCAATACCAATGACGGCCGAAAATCCTCTACTGACGCTTCCCACGCACCATAGCCTGCTTGAAGTACAAGTCGACCATGTTCCTGTGACCGCCCTCATTGACACAGGTGCGCACCTGTCTATTATGAGCGCTTCTCTACGCTGCCGCTTACAAAAGATTATGACGCCATCTACGACGCAGGCAATACGTGTGGCCGATGGTGGTACTGTACCAGTAATCGGAATGTGCACTGCTCGTGTCAGCATTGCCGGTCGTGACGCCGTGGTCCTTTTTGCCGTGCTAGCCCGCTGCCCTCATACTTGGCCTTGATTTCCTTTCGGCACACTCGGCCTTAATTGATTGTTCGTCTGGTACCCTCAGCCTTGATCTACCAATCTTTGCCGACTACTCTGCAAAGCCCACCAGCCGCTTGAGCCCAACCACTTTCGTTCGCCTGCCACCTCGAGCCGTCACATACGTGTCCTTGTCATCGACCCCTCCCGTTCCTGACGGTGATTATATTGTTACGCCAATTACTGACGTTCGGCTGACGCGCAGTGTTACTGTGCCCTATACCGTCGCGACCATAGCGGATAACTGTGTGTTACTTCCGCTCCTTAACTTTGGTTTCACCCCTCAAGTGTTGCCCTGCCAGATGTCTCTAGCCCAGCTAACTGCCATAACAGAGGACGATGTCAGTGTTGTCGCTGTATCTGCTCTTGATCGAAGCGCAGTCTCACGGTCACCCAGATCAGACGATGCTATTTTTCGAAACATGATTGGATCGGAGCTGTCGCCTCACCAGGCCGACGCCCTCTGCCAAGTTTTGGCCTCATACAGTGACATTTTCTACACTAACGATCGTTCCTTGGGCGAGACTAAAATTGTCACTCACCGAATCAACACTAGTGACTCTGCGCCCATTCACCGTCGGTCGTACCGCGTGTCAGCGTCTGAGCGAGAAGTGATTCAGAAAGAAGTGGCCAAAATGCTTACGAAAAACGTAATCGAACCATCAACGAGCCCTTGGGCATCTCCCGTGGTATTAGTAAAAAAGAAAGACGGCTCATGGCGTTTCTGCGTTGATTATCGCCACCTCAACAAAATTACCAAAAAAGACGTGTACCCTTTACCACGCAATGACGATACCCTTGATTGCCTCCATGGCGCCACCTTCTTTTCATCTCTCGACCTCCGATCTGGCTACTGGCAAATTGCTGTAGATGAAATGGATCGAGAAAAGACCTCCTTCGTTACCCCTGACGGTCTTTACCAATTCAAGGTCATGCCATTCGGGCTCTGCAACGCTCCAGCGACTTTTGAGAGAATGATGGGACACGTTCCTACAAGAATTTAAATGGTCGACATGTTTGTGTTACCTGGACGACGTGATCATTTTCTCACCTACCTTTGCAACCCACCTTGAACGCCTTTCGACCATTCTATCCATATTTCGACGGGCCGGCCTGCAGCTCAATTCCTCCAAGTGCCACTTCGGTCTTTGTCAGATTACCGCATTGGGTCACCTTGTTGACGATGCCGGCGTACGGCCAGACCCGGCGAAAGTACGCGCTGTAACAAACTTCCCAGTCCCACGCTCTGTCCATGATGTTCGCAATATAGTGGTTTTGGGACGTTAAACCCTACATATCAATCAATGATGTTCGCAGTTTTGTGGGCCTCTGCTCCTACTTTCGACGGTTCGTGAAAAACTTTGCGGCACTCACCCGGCCACTCACCGACCTTCTCAAACAAGACGTTCCATTTTCTTGGGGCCCTCCTCAAGCTGACGCCTTCTCTCAGCTAATCACTGCTCTAACGACACCTCCTATTCTTGCACATTTCGACCCCGATGCTCCCACAGAAGTGCGAACAGACGCGAGTGGTCACGGAATCGGTGCAGTTTTGGCGCAAGTTCAGCGGGGCAACGACCGTGTAATCGCGTACGCAAGCTGTCTGCTTTCTAAGTCTGAGCGCAATTATTCTATAACAGAACGGGAATGTCTCGCTCTTGTTTGGGCGGTTTCGAAATTCCGTCCTTACTTGTATGGCCGTCCTTTCCGTGTCATCACAGATCATCACGCGCTGTGTTGGCTTTCTTCTCTGAAGGACCCCACTGGACGACTTGGTCGTTGGGCATTACGCCTACAGGAGTATTCCTACTCGGTTGCTTATAAGTCTGGACATCTCCATCTGGACGCTGATTGCTTATCCCGCTACCCTGTTGATCAGCCCGACGAACCAGACATCGAGCCTAGCCTCAGCGTCATGTCAATGTCCCAGTTTCTTCAGATACGTGATGAACAACGTCGTGATGCTTCTCTGCGACAACTTATTGACCGTCTCGAATCTGCTCCGAACGACACGTCACTTCGCATGTACGTCCTCCTGAATGGCACGCTGTACCGTCGTAGCCTCCAGCCAGATGGCCCTGAGCTCCTTCTTGTCGTGCCGAAAAATTAGCGTCCAACCGTGCTGCACGAGCTTCACGATGAACCAACTGCAGGTCATCTGGGTGTATCTCGGACGTACGACCGCGTGCGTCGCCGCTTCTTTTGGCGCGGTCTCGCCCGGTCCGTTCACCGGTACGTGTCCTCCTGCGATAAATGCCAACGTAGGAAGCGACCTACTGCGCCCCCGGCTGGACTTCTTCAACCGATCTCCATCCCAACCGAACCTTTCTTCCGTGTTGGTATAGATCTTCTCGGTACTTTTCCCGAGTCGAAATCAGGCAACAAGTGGGTCGCCGTTGCTATAGACTACGCGACTAGGTATGCCATCACTCGAGCGCTCCCCACCAGCACCGCTACTGACGTTGCGGACTTTTTGCTCCACGACGTCATCCTACACCATGGCGCTCCTCGCCAATTACTCACGGATCGTGGCCACGCATTTTTGTCCCGTGTGATCGACGATCTTCTGCACTCTTCCTCGACGCACCACAAGCTGGCCACTTCCTATCATCCCCAAACAAATGGCCTTACCGAACGGCTAAATCGGACCCTAACGGACATGCTCGCGATGTATGTGTCCTCCGGCCACCATGACTGGGACCTGGCGCTACCTCTCGTGACCTTCACGTACAATTCTTCACGCCACGACACCACTGGTTATTCACCCTTTTATTTGCTTTATGGCCGTGATCCGACGTTACCACTCGACACCGTACTTCCAACCGCTACAACGCCGTCAACCGAATATGCACGCGACGCTATTGCTCGTGCCGACCACGCACGTCAGATTGCCAGCTCCAGACTTTCGGCTTCGCAAGCCACCCAGAAAGCCATCTACGACAGCCGGCATGCTGACGTTCACTTCTCACCCGGTTCTCTTGTTCTCCTGTGGTGCCCAGTTCGTCGAGTTGGCTTATCAGAGAAGTTATTGTCTCGCTACATGGGTCCTTACCGTATCATCCGCCAGGTAACCGACGTCACCTATGAGATCATTCCTGCATCTGAGACCACAAGTCTGCCTGCAACCACACACAGTGATGTTGTGCACGTCGGCAGGCTAAAACCTTACCACCTGCCTACTGAAGACCGTAGTTAATGTGCACCGAGACGGCGCTTTTACAGCCGGGGGGGTAATGCTACGCAGCTGACGTATCAGCAGTCAGAAGACGACATTGAGGAAGTGGTCTGTTGATTGTGCGTGCTGCTTCCATCTTAGCCGACGCCATACGCATCAGTTTAAATATAGATTTTAAATAGACACGCCTCGTGTCACTTTCACGTAACAATATTGTGGTGCAATATCCAGTTTCTAATTAATGACGGCCACTTAAGATTAATTTTTTTTGGGCACGCTAGCGACCATGTGGCACCATTGGCCCCTATAGGCACTAACATAAGACGCCAGTGAAACATCAGAGTAAGAGAAATTACAAGCAGAGTGCGAGCTTCATTTTTCTCTCAAGTAATACATTTATAGGAATCTACATATAAAAGAAAAGGCAGTTTTCACTCCTCGAGTTGTATGCTGTGCAATTACAGCGAGTCATCTGCTTGGTTCCACTTTCAAGTACATCCGGGCTCTGTCACGTGTGTACCCTTGTCTTCCCGCAAGTTGCCTTGGCTCGATTGATGCAGCTAGTACAGCATCCCACTTTTTTCTTTTTTATTGCATCAGGTTGTGTTCAACTGCGTATTCTTGGTGGCTTAATCCTCGCTATGCCAACCACGTGCATCATCAGACAGCGCCGCACAACTTATGGAAGTGCAAAGAACGTTCATTTTCACAACCTGCCCAGCGAGCCACAGTGCAAGGCAGTGTGGCTACGAGCTATCAACCGTGACGGCTTCAATGCTATGGACACGCAGAGTGGAGACTCGTGGTCACGGCTTCTGCAAGCGGATGTTCTGCCACGCGTCTGGATACGAGTGCTTCCAGGCCCCAGGCTTCTTAGACGTCGCCGCCACCGTCTTGACCGATCTCGCACTAGCATGGCTGTGATAGTGTACCACAGCTGTACGACTCAAAGCCCAACAGCCAACTCTGCTCTAGCAGACGACGCTGTAGTTTGGGAAAATCGGCGATCCTACAGTATGTGTTCACGACGTTTTGGTATTGTAATAATAGCGACAGCACCGTAATCAACACAGTATGATGCTATGCGCTACAGCCAAATAAGGCACACAAACATCGCTAGGTCACCATGTTTTTTCAAAGAATTACTTTTCATTGGCTGTTTTAGAGTGACGTCAGCTGCACAGTTGACAGGAACGTGAACTGTGAAACTGAGATTGTGCTTTTTCAGCTATTCAGTGAGCCCAGACTATTAAACGAGTCGAGGTACAATATTGAGTGGATGGCCAAGATTCCGAATACATACGCAGTTGAAAATTTTTGGAAAATGTTTCACGACCCCTTTAGGCATTCCTTAACTTTTTCACATCCCTTGTCCCTGTACGGTGGATATTTGTTGTCCATCAGGTGCGAGTGAACTTGACGGAGCATCTCCGAATGTCGGCAAATATGAGCGAACGTGAAAGACATGGGCATAAATGTTAGTATTAGTGAACATGGGTAGGTTTCAGTATGACTGAAAATTCCCGTGAGCGTGCGTAGAGGTGACAGTATAGCATGATCGTGTGCCATAGTGTGTGTGAGTGGGTGGTGGTGTGGGTAGATGTGTGTAGAAACGCAAGTAGTTTCCAGCGCAACTAGATGCAAGTACATAATATCTGGGGTTTTACAAGCTAAAATCACAATATGATTACGAGGCATGCCATAATGTAGGGCTTTGTAAACCATGGGCACTGGATGAAAGAGCGCACGGTACAGCCTGCTGCGTGGAGAGACTTTCTATGGGAGAGCGCGTGTCAGCCGTAGAGTCAGTTGCGGCCGCTGCAGCGCGACAGGGCGGGGACAAAAGGGATGGGGAAACAAGTGGCGGCGGTTCCCTCGGGGCAGCAGCTGCAGCAAATTAGCTGGTGGTTGTCGCAACAGTGACACACAGTTGTTTTAATCAGTTTTTTAATCTCATTTATCGTAGCAGTGATATATCGCATATTTAGTAGACTATGAGGCGCTATCTAGTAAAAAAAGCCAATTGATTTTGCCTGTGCGTGCCAAGCACCTGAATATTTTTTTTCTGAGCCAGCTTCTTGCTTTGAGGCTGAAAGAAAAACCCACAATGCATGTAGCTGAATCATATGGCACTGAATGCGTGACAAAGTCGTTCTGTTTATGAAGATGTCTTAAACTCACATTTTTCTATTTTTGTGGCGTTTATTCAGCCGTTGGAAATAAAACTAAGACAACCGCTAAGCTATGTCTCGTCTCTGCGTGTGCGTGCGTGCGTGTGTGTGTGCGCGCTCACGTGTGTGCGTGTACGACTTGCTCAGGTGACAACCATGTTTTTATTACGTTTACACATCGGGAAACCATGGCTGCTGTAGGGCAGTCTAGTGCATGTGACCTGCCTACGTTTGAGCGAGCCCAGGTGCCAATTTGTCGACGATACAAAGTAGAACAAATAAACAGTACTGATTGAAAGAACATGACGGAGACTTCTAGAAGACAAGCGCGTTAGAGTGCTATCGGCATTCGCCAGTGCCCGTGGAGAGGCTAACATGCAAAGACCGAACGAATGGTTTTATTCTCGATACACAGAAGCCAAAACTTGGGCGGACAAGCTGAAGCAATTGTCAAGTTGTTTTATTATGCAGCGGTGTAAAGAAGTAAACAAAACATAAAAATGCCACGATCAACTATCAATTAAGAATAAATAAAATATTTTCGCGCATCTTGTTCTGGTTATGTGTTCACTGTTTCATTAGCTGCATTATCACAAGAACTTCGGGAGCGAAAGAGACGAAAACAGTCAAAAAGCGCAGTAACGCATGCAGTTGTGTTCACGTTTTGCATCATTTCGTCGCTCTTTTCGTCTAACAGTTTTCATATTATTCACTTCATAACTGCTCGCTCAATTGCCAACATTGAAGTTAGTCACTGAAATTTCAAAGAGCCTCAAGTCCACTGTTATGAATTCGCACACATGCTTAGTATAGTGGCTGTTGCATCTGATACTGTGTTGTATGAATACTATAGAGGTGTTTGGAGGAAGTAAAAAGTATCTTATTTTGTGTTTAAGGAACAGTGGCAACAGCAATTGCTGAGGTTACCGATTTTAAATGAAATGATTAAATAAGGGGCGTTTTCTGACGAGACATACTCACACTTACTATAATCAATTTAGATGCATTGGAAACGTATAGCTCTTCCAAATCTGTTAGTAGTGATCTCACAGGATCCGAGTAAAATGCGCTCACAATTCTTACTTTCGCCAAAACTGATCGATGTGCAAGGTTCCATCTGGAGTAAGGCAATACCGAAAATTCGCAAGGGCTGCAGGTATCTAAAAGCAAGATCGGTAATTACCTGGTGGGCACACGCCAGATTGATATTAAAAGAAGATTTGGCGGGTGACACAAAGGTGCACGCGCTCAATCGTAACTACCACAAGCGCGCCGCCCATGCGATTCAATGGGCGCTCGTGAAAACTGTCCCCCCCCTGGTGGCACCGCAGTGGCGGTTCGGGAACTAGACCTGTCACGCCGGTTTTAGAACATGCGGCGGGCCGTACCCGTGCGCTGTTTCATCCAGCGGCCGTGTGTAAACTATGACCACCTGGTGCTCTTTAGCACGCATTGTCATCGCACAGTAAACATGCCTCTATCAATATGCAACCACTGAATTCGGGGTCAAACCTACAACTTTGAGGACAGCAGCCAAGCACTATAACCAGTGCAGCAGATGCAACACTGCAGAAATGTGGTATGCCCATGAAGCTGGAGTGAAGTGTATTACATATAATCTTTAAAAAAAACACTGAATATTGCAATAATGGTTGTAGTAATGATATAAAATCATGAAATCGTACATACCCTCAGAACTTCAAGTATGCCCATTTTAAAGTGACCTTAAGCACTGAAAACTGAAAGACAGCCCATACTACAATGTTACTTTCTTATTTAAATCTAAGACAAGAATAGAATTGTAATATTAGAGAAACAAAACTATTAAAAAGTGTAAAATAATGCCTTAACATAAAAAAGATACATTCCGTTTCTCTCCATGTTTTACTTGTAAAGGATATGTGAGATTGAGAGCAGGGGTACAACACCACAAATAAGGTTTGGAGTAATTTTCTGGAGCACTTGGAACTTTTAGTGCTCCAATTTGGAGCTGTTTAGCAAAGCCAGCCTACTTTTATAAAAAAAAAATCCCCGCTAGCTCGTGCACAGTGTAAGTGAACACTGCTATTTTAATAAAAGTAATAGGTTTAACCCTTGTGCAATGGAAATAACAAAGATGAGCGCATTAGTATCAACAAAGCCTGTCAAATATGACAGTCAAAACAAACGCTGACGTGCCACCCTAGTGACCTTGAAATTCCAGGGGTTTGTAGTTTAGAGAGTTAAAATGGTGAAAAAATAAAACTGGCTTACATTATTGTTTATTTGTAGTTTCTCAGGGCCACGAAAACCTTACAGCCATGAATGATAGCCAGTAATTTTTCAGATGTCAGCATGCACGAGTAATTAAGAAATTAAATGCACTTTGCCCCATGGCAGAATCAGTTTTTTTTTTCACCATAGGGGTAGGGTCAAGGCCTTTATTTGGCCAATGTAGCTTCCATTGTAAAAATTAGCAGAACTAATAAACAATGTGAGGCTGGTTGAATATTTTGGCACGGTGTTGCATAATTTTTACATGATCTCGGCACAGCGCAAAGTAAATTTTATCAATTCAGCACAATCGGCGCAGCTGTACCACCCCCGTTATTAGAGCATGCCAAACATCTAAATCAGAATTTTCAAATGGTGAAAATGAGCAAAATGCTACAACTGGATTGCACACAGAAATATGCCTAGATGCATTGTTTGGGACACCTTGTAACACCAGAATGATTAACTGCTTGGTGAGCTGTTGACACAGCAACGATGGCACATGAAATGGATGATAGCACTAGAAAGGGAAAACATGACCGCAGCACTATGTTCATGTTTTCTCTTTCTGGTATGACCGTCCTTTTTAGGAACTACCCTTTGATGATGAACTTCAGCCCCCTTTTCATTATTCACAACATTTCACCAAGAAGTTTACAGGTATATATAGGTGAAGAGAGCTACATTATTGTACAGGCACTGCGTACATCACACTGGGCGCTTTCGAAGGCAATGGCAATAAAAGGGGAGAGGGGAGTGATGCCTATGCACTGCTTGATATTTAGCCGGTACCAACCCTCCAGAATTCTGTACAAGAGAAACACACAGATATGAAGGCGTGATCACTAGCAGTCAAACAAGGGATATCTTTAAAGCCTTGTCGAAATGTTTACTCTGGCGACATTTTTTTTAACTGCTGTTTGCTGCTATTTAGCTCGAAGAGGATACCTTTCACGTATAATAACTGAATTCTTCCTCTGCATGGTACCAAGCTATGATTAAGACAGCTTACCTCAAGTGAGATAATCATAACTGCTTACCCACCGATTTAAAAACAATTTCATGCGATGCTCTGACAACTTTGGAAACAAGAGAGGGGTGATGACGTACGTTTATAAAGCTTGACTTGCCACAAAGATACATTATTAGCAGCACAAAAGTAACAAACTTTGCAGAGAAAATGAACGACGATCTTTGTCGCTGTAACCCATTTCACAAACTTCAAGAACTTGCCATGCTCCAAGTAACTACCCCACTTTCGTGTTCATGCCATAACACAACTTCCAAATTAAAGGTTTCAATGAAACTGTCAAACATTTCCATAAATGGCATTTTTAACGCAATCTATATTTCCACAAAATCAAAAATGTCTTTACATAATATGCAGGTTTGTCAGTGCTTTTGGACATTTTGACCTTTGAATGCAGGACAACATTTGCAGCAGGCATCATGGCCAGAAGGTTCAGTTAAATGTTCAAAATAGTTATTAGACTAGCACATTTTTTGAAGTGCCACAGAGAAGTAAGACTCCCCGAAATCACTGCACCATGAATACCGCAATAGTGAACACGTGGACAAAATGAGTGGAGCAAAAGGCGCAGGCAGAAAAAATATTGCATAGGCAGTATTGTTTTTCCCAGCAATATAAATTAAAAAGCCATATTAAGTATTGAAGAACTACATGCCAAAACAGACATTATTAAAAGGCCCCTAAACCACCTCCGTTATTTTCCCAAACATTTCAAATAAACAAGCGCATCGCGTGTAGAATGCCATCACAATAAACGATGCCACATGCCGCAGCACTACACATAGCAGGCACGCCACAATTTCAAAAAAAAAAAAGAATAGCTTATCCTTTCCGGTCCCTGCCACTGACATGTGTGACATCACCAGTGAAACTCGATGACGTCACCACTTTCGATGCTTGCGATTGGCCGAACGACAACCGACGACTTCCGGTCACTCTGCAAACAGCTTTTCACGTACACTTCGCTGGTCTTGGTCGTGTTGCCGCTTGCGAATCGACATCTGCGGCCCGTAACGCAACCGCCAAGTCGCTAGAGTAGGGGCACGGGCCGGCACGACAGCAACAGCGGTTAATCAATGATCAGTGCAGCCAGATGACACACACAACACAGTTGACGGCGAGCTGGGACGTCGGAGTGGTGGATCGCGGCAACTGGAAGTAGACGCTGTCTTGAACAGCGCGTCAGCGGTGACGCAGGAGAGGCCAAGCGGTTTGGAAGAGGGTAGCGTAGGAAAGAGGGAAAGAAGCGATCGTCTCGTTTCGATCATCTAACGCGCGTAACTTTGCTATTATGGCACCATTTCGAAAAATTCTAACAGCTATGTGTTCGTTGTAAACTCTGTCACAACTTCCTCACCTCAACTAAATTTCGACCGCTGGGTGGTTTAGGGGCCCTTTAAGCAACCCTTGGTAGGGTAATCCAGACCCATAAATCCAGACATAATCCAGACACACACATGAATCTGAGTTGATCTTTTTTTCCAGAATTAACCCCCCTCAAAATGTGAACACAGTGGCTGCGAGTTGAGCTTGCTACATGCTCAAGCATGGGCGTAGCACACCAGGCACGTGCCCCCCCCCCCCCCCCCACTGAAATTTATCAACGTGGTATTGAGGTGGTGACGGAAATCTGTGCAATCAAAAAACACCACACCGGCACAATTCCCGCGATGCGCTGCGAACTTCACAGGCAGTGCTCAGCAATCTATTTCTCTTGCGCTGGTTGTTGTCGCATCAGATGACAGCGCAGTGGTACCCAGATGAAATTTCATAAGCGGGCGCAGCGTAAACAGGTGCTTTTTTCGCATTCTAAACTCCCAGAGCCACTGCATTCCATGCTAGGGAGGCACGCCTTGGCAGTTGCAAATTATGGCGTCTCGGATCGAGAGTATACCGTCGAAGGCGCCTGGGTTTCGAGATAGGCGTGCTATCGTCTATACTCTGTTTCACACATGTGCAAGGTTGCAAAAGCTAGCGAGACTTCTCGCAGTCGATACGTTCGCAACAAAAAGTAATTCAGTGTTCTTACCACTAAAACTTCATTTTTCTTTCGTTATTAGGGCGTTAAGTAATTGAAGTATGTCAAGTTTGTCTTGCAAACAAAAACGCCGTTGAGTGTCTGCTATTATGTGGCTGTATAGTTTTTACCCTACGTCATATACAGGCTCTCGACTCCGGGTACGTCATGATGGCGACGTTCCTGCGTTCTTTTGTACTCACCTCACTTTCTTCTGTTTGCCAGTCGTGCCAAAGAGGAGCACAAAGAAAGGCGAGCGAGCACCAGCAATAAATGCGGGAAGTTATACGTTATTTGATTTGTGGGGTTTAACGTCCCAAAACCACCATATGTATATGAGAGACGCCGTAGTGGAGGGCTCCGGTAATTTCGACCACCTGGGGTTCTTTAACGTGCACCCAAATCTGAGCACACGGGCCTACAACACTTCCGCCTCCATCGGAAATGCAGCCGCGACAGCCGCGATTCGATCCCGCGACCTGCAGGTCAGCAGCCGAGTACGAAGTTATACGTTATGCTGGCCGAACTTCTTCCATAGCATCCACAGTGTTGCGCCTCACGTATGAAACAGTATAATTCCCCTGTCACAAGGCAAACCAAATGTCATTTCTTTGCTGTCACACACAGAAAATAATGCTATTTGATGAAATTGACATCTCCTGTTTATAAGTTCACAAAACACATTGGCATTCAACTTCAAACCAAATGCATAGTCTCGATGCCAGGGACTTTTTTCTCAGTGTTACCAGTATCGCGGGCATTCATTGCCTGTGTTGTGATCGGGTGTGGACCACATGAAATTGCTGCCGCCATCTCATTTCTGGAGCCGTGGGGTCTGTTATGCGCCCAAACTTCAGTTCACTTATAAGTTGACTATGTATACTCACTCCGTCATATCGTCGGCCATGTAGGTTTTCGAGTGGCCCTTGGCTTGTCTAGATTTGCAGCATGCGGCTGTGGGAAGCTGTGTAAAATGGCTGTGCTTATATTAGCAACTGTACAGGGATAAAAAGTTACTTTTGAGGGTACAGGTATCATATGTTACATGCGAGTTTTAATGGATTTTTTATCTCTCCCAAGGCCACGGCTCAGAAGAGCTAAGGTCATGGTCATCCCTATAAAATACTTGTTTTCGTTGTGTGACAGCACGCAGGTAAATGACTAAGTCCTCATACTGTCATTCGTTATAAATAACATTAGGTGTGACGTAACAGGGGTACAAGCATAATGCCATGATTGATTCGATTGATATGTGGGGTTTAATGTCCCAAAACCACCATATGAGTATGACAGACGCCGTAGTGGAGGGCTCCGAAAATTTCGACCAACTGGGGTTCTTCAACGTGCACCCAAATGCGAGCCCACGGGCCCACAGCATTTTCGCCGCCGTCAAAAATGCAGCCGCCGCAGCCGGGATTCAATCCCGCGACCTGCGGGTCAGCAGCCGAGTACCTTGGCCACTAGACCACTAAGCATAATGCCAGACAAAGCACACTGTAGTAGCCATAAGTTAAGACTGCTTTTGAATAGTTTACCCAGAACTTTCAATACAGAATTGTCGTTTGCAACATATCTCTTGGGACTACAATGCCAGCATCGACGCACAAGGCATGTAACAAAGAATGCAACAGTAGAAAAAAATGACTAATTCCACCACTGCAATAAGGAACAATCTTGCGTTTATTCTACCTCCAAGACTATTCCATCATGTTATTTAAAAAAACAAAAGAATAACCTGCACGTTAGCGACAATTCACTGGTTTTACACAGATCATCTTTCGTTGCATATTCGAAGTTTGTACACCTACGCACACGCCGGCAAACTAACACATGTGCTACGACCAGTTCAAATGAGCATTTGGCTGGTGTAATCATGTCACAACAGGAAGTTAACAGGTAAAAGCGCATCGGCTGGCGCGTGTGGAGACGTCATTTTGCAACTGTTCAAAGGCGATTTCATTACAGAGCTCAAGATCTACTTCAACATATACAAAAAGGCTGTCCATAGAACAATTTGCACTTTCTCATACCTTTCACTGGTCAGAGCACACACACGAGCCAATATAGCTTTACCTAAGTAAAGATTTAAAAAAAATATCACTATGATCCCGCGCCAGAAGCCAAGGTATCAGCAACCAGGCCATACTCAAGTCAACACTTACGCTACCACGGCCAGTCCAAACAGGTCTCATCACGTAAACATTGCAAGCGTCGGAACTAACAGCGCAAACAATGATACAACCGATTCTACATGATGACATAATATGGACTTGCCGGTTTTGGACGACTTTCGACTAGGCTGCTAACGTCCGACATGTGCGGTCGACACCAATTACATCAATAGTTCGAATGTGCATCAACACAAAAGGCAATAAACGCTCGACATACAGTTTCCAGACAGTCAACCCAACATTATAATACCACTGCAAGCAATATCAACTCCTTACATTAAACACACATTGCACAAAAGAGCACATTGAAAACACAATTAGGGCTAAGCAATAGGCCTAAAACTTGCGGACTACAGATATTTGATCGTTCAAAGGAACCGGCGAAGCAGCCGATAACGACACTGGTCACACCAGTGAAACCCGGCTGATTCAAGGGCGCCTGCCAACGGCACGCGACAACAAATTTTTCAGTACCACTTACCAAACGCGCGTCGCCCATGTTAGAAACCTCTGCGTCATGTCATACACACGCTGCAAACCGACATGTTTTGCTAAATATGGCGGAAGAGGTGGCGGCCGGGTACACGACCTACTGTATTTTACCGACCTGCCCAGCGAGCAAAGTGCCAGCACGCACTTTCTGGTACTAGCGCCTGCCGCTAAGCGCTCTCTGGCGCTAACTTACCCCATCCGCTAGGGAGCCTACATGAACGGCCGTTTTTAGGGTGGAGACATCTTAATAAGTGCCTTCAAGAAACTCAGCCAAAACCAGCGGGCAATGGGGCACGCTGTTGTCAGCTTCCACCAAATTCAGCATAGTTTTCTGCGCGCCGCCATTTTGGAGCCAGCCGCCGCTCCCGACGACGTACGGCGTCGGTGCCCAGCCCTTGTAACAACACACAACACCTGGGCTTTTGACAGCGGCGGTTCTCAGGGTCGTGTAAGCGACCCAGTTCTCAAAGTGAGCGCACGAAGAAATTCGCAGCCCACACACAAACACTTGCGACATAATACTGAGGTTCCGCTGACACGAACGCAAGCGTGGCAACAGCTCAGACTAGCGAGCGCGTCTCCGTACGAACGCGCGGACGCGTCCCGTTTGTGGGCTTCCTACTCGCAATGCGTGGACGCAGCAACGACAACTTCGGTTATCTACTCATTCGCGAACACCGCGAAACACATATACGTGTGCCGCAGGAAAAAACAGTGAACGAAATACGCAGTGCTCACAGAGCAAATACGAGACGCACTGGTGGGCTCCCAGCCGTCTCGCTTCACTTGAGCCAGCCATAGTTGTCGGCCAGGGCTCGCTGGGAAGCGGAACACTCGCACCCCCTTTCTGTTGTGGTTAGTGCAGAGCGGTACGCAGCATCCAGGCATTCTAAGGCTTCACCGGCAGCGTTTAACACGCTACCGCAACGTTCGATGCCGTATTATTGAGAACTAAACGCAACTGGGCGTAGACGCAGTGCGGGCACCAAGATGGGGCGACAGCGCGGCGTTGCTGTCTGGCAACATTGTGTTTTGGCGGGCGGCGGTGCGTTGGCGGCATGTAGTGGGTCAAAGGCTGACATCACCCTAAAAACGGCCGTTCATGTAGGCTCCCTACCATCCGCACCGGTTGCTGACGACCAAAACATATGCCGCCGCGGGTTTTTTTTTTTTTTTTTGGTCGTCCGCTTGCGCGACACTGGGAGGAAAGCAGCAATGTTTACGCGTGCATACATTATGGACGATTGGAAAAAAAATGAATAAAAGTCTCTTCTTGAATGAACTTAAAAGTATAATGATGATCTTTTGCTACCGTCTCCTCGTGCCGAGCTGCGATAGAAGCGTGCAGGTAGGTGCAGTTTGTACACCAGCGAAGCGAGGTTTCTTGGTGCAAATCAACCATCACGATGGTGGTGTGCTGCGTGCCTTTCTGCGAATCAAGTCAAGGGAAGACTTCTGATGTCACTTTCCATGAGTTTCCAGTGACCGAGGTTGGTGAAAAATGGATCAACGTGATTTCTAGAAAGGGTAAGTCTACTCAATTAGGCGTTGTCTGGCATGCTGAAAATGTAATGGGTTGTAAATGACTACGTGTCTTTAAAAGAGTAAGTTGGTGGGCTGGTTGGTGGTGCATGACAGACTGAGACGCTTATTGGCGCAAAAAATAAATAAATAAACCAACAAGCTCAAGAAAGTAAATGACGACGTGCTATACTCACAACTTTTTATTAGCAAAAAAAAAAGAAATGATGACAAGAGTGCATATATGGAAGTCATGTCACTACATGTGGTTATGCAACTAGGTTTTCAAACACACTCAATGTGAGAAGAAGCAGCTTCTTCGAGATTGCTTTAGTAGTTTAATTGCATTACCAAAAAGAGCAGAGATCATTGCATAAGTGAATATTTATCCTCTGCCGCTTAATTAGTTTGACTTCGAACTTGAATTTATGTGCTACTGCGTCTGATATAAACGTGTTAGTTTACCCGTCTACGCGCATGCATGACAAAAGGGCATATACGTGAAAACTTTTCTCCTAATGAAAAGTTGTGAGTAGCGTGTGTCCTTGTCTTCTTTCTTGTGGTCATCCGTTTTATTTAGTGCTAATATATCTCAGCCAGTTACGTTTGTCCCACGGTTAACGAGTTGAAGTCATACGCTCACTTCATAACTGTGTTTTATTCACTTCGCCACCATAGTATAAACGTCTAATTACATGATATACTCCTTAGAAAAGAGCAAGAAATTTTGTATTTTATTCACAATATTTCACAGAATGTTCATCTTCTTCCTTTCAAGGTGCTGGCAATGAAGTTTGGCTACCAAATGACAGGTCGAAGGTGTGCAGTGTGCACTTTGCTCCAACCGACTATAAGCAGGGACTAAATATAAAGACTGAAAGCGGATGTTGTGCCGTCATGTTTCCACCCTACCCAAAGTACATGGTGCCACTTGCGGCAGAAGTCCGCCGCACCTTGAAACGTTCAAATGTTCAGGAACATGGACCCTGCCCAAAGAAAAAAGTGACTAACAATGTTTAATGCTTGACGTCTCCCCACTGCTCTTGCATACAAATTGGACCAATGAAAACAAATTTCAAGGAAAGGCGTATAACAGAACGCAGTTTTTAATCCAGGAAGAAAACAGGTTCCGCCCCGGCGCAGCAGAGCTTGACATCAAGCGACATGTCATCAGCACCATCCGCAAACACAATCGCGGGACCATCCTCAGACTATATGCGCCCTCTCACCGAATTCGAACGCACAGAACCACCTGAAACTGCACCTGGTGACAAAGTAAAAAAAAAGACCGACGCTCCTTGACCACGCAAACAACTATAACCAGCCAGAAGATGCGCCGTGTGATGACTTCCGCAAAATCATCGCGCCGGAAATGCCAAACCATGGCAAGGAATAATGCTGAATTAAAGGCGCAAATAGCCAAGCTGAACCGTGAAGTTGCAAAGGTGAATATGCTCTCCAAAAGAGCAAACGCTGCAGTCTTGCAGGTAAAGTTGTTTGCTGTTGTTGTTTTCTGTTGGTGCTGTTTCGTTTCAAAACAGTTGCAGAGTGTTTTTATTGATTATTCATGTACCTGCGATCTGCATTTGACATTTGAGACGAAGGTATTTATGCGCAAAATTGTCTGTATTGGGTTGTCTTCTATGCGCGCTGGATGTCTCGGCCACTGTCAAATGTCATAGTCCTTGCCCTTTCTTGTCCAGACAGTAAATTCAATCCAGCTGAGTGTGCGACAACAAGTCTACCAATGTATACACGTGTAGTCAATATCATCAGTTAAATAAAGATTTAGTGGGCCAGCACTTTTTACAACCTCTCTCTGTCATCATTATTTCTTGTTTTGCCAGCTGATACACTTGTTTGTATCTGATTTGCGGTTCTATTTAAAAAATAATGCACTGAAATATCAACTAAAATGCAAAAGAAGATTCTCAAAGTCACATAAAATAAAGCGATTCAAGATACCCGCCATATTTACTGAATGCGTGATGAAACTCTTCTCGAACCGGCGGTAACCCATGTATTTCTATCTCCGTGATTTCTGTGCATCCATCAGCGCTCATGGATGGATGGATGGATGGATGGATGGATGGATGGATGGATGGATGGATGGATGGATGGATGGATGGATGAATGAATGGATAGATGGATGGATGGATTGATGTATATGGCTGTACCTTAAAATTGGGCAGTGGCTAGCGCCACCAAGCCGTCATACTTCATCATCATCATCAGCCTGACTTCGTCCACTGCAGGACAAAGGCCTCTCCCATGTTCCGCCAGTTAACCCGGTCCTGTGCTTGCTGCTGCCAATTTATACCCGCAAACTTTTAATCTCATCTGCCCACCTAATCTTCTGTCTCCCCCTAACCCGCTTCTCTTCTCTAGGAAGCCAGTCAGTTACCCTTAATGACCAGCGGTTATCCTGTCTACGCGCTACATGCCCTGCCCATGTCCATTTCTTCTTCTTGATTTCAGCTATGATATCCTCAACCCCCGTTTGTTCCCTAATCCACTCTGCTCTCTTCTTATCTCTTAAGGTTACACCTACCATTTTTCTTTCCATTGCTCGCTGCGTCGTCCTCAATTTAAGCTGAACCCTCTTTGTAAGTCTCCAGGTTTCTGCTCCGTAGCTAAGTACCGGCAAGATACAGCTGTTATATACCTTCCTCTTGAGGGATAGTGGCAATCTACCTGTCATAATTTGAGAGTGCTTGCCGAATGTGCTCCACCCCATTCTTATTCTTCTAGTTACTTCAATCTCGTGGTTCGGCTCTGCGGTTATTACCTGCACTAAGTAGACATAGTCTTTTACAAATTCAAGTGCACTATTACCTATCTCGAAGCGCTGCTCCTTGCCGAGGTTGTTGTACATTACTTTCGTTTTCTGCAGATTAAATTTAAGACATACCTTTCTGCTCTCCTTGTCTAACTCCTTAATCATGAGTTGCAATTCGTCCCCCGAGTTACTCAGCAATGCAATGTCATCGGCGAAGCGCAGGTTACTAAGGTATTCTCCATTGACTCTTATTCCTAACTGTTCCCATTCTAGGCTTCTGAAAACCTCCTGTAAGCACGCGGTAAATAGCATTGGGGAAATTGTGTCCCCCTGCCTTACACCCTTCTTGATTGGTATTCTGTTGCTTTCTTTATGAAGCACTATGGTAGCAGTTGATCCCCTGTAGATTTCTTCCAGAATGTTTATATATACTTCATCTACGCCCTGATTCCACAGTGTTTGCATGACGGCTGATATTTCTACTGAATCAAACGCCTTCTCGTAATCTATGAAGGCTATGTATAGTGGTTGGTTATAATCAGGTAATAGAGCATTTCTCTATTACCTGATTGATAGTATGAATGGGGTCAATTGTTGACCCATATTTACTCAATGCGTGATGAAACTCTTCTCGAACCGGCGGTAACCCATGTATTTCTATCTCCGTGATTTCTGTGCATCCACCAGCGCTCATGGATGGATGGATGGATGGATGGATGAATGGATAGATGGATGGATGGATGGATGTATATGGCTGTACCTTAAGATTGGGCAGTGGCTAGCGCCACCAAGCGGTGATACTTAATGAATCAAAAACTAGATTTATTTTTTCCCTTAAATAGTGAGGTTGAGGATTCGTACTTTGCAGTGAAGGGTTTAATTTTCACTCGTGCATTGACTTCAGCCACCAATCAGATAACCTCCGTCTAGTTAATTCTACCCGCTTAAAGTCTATTTTGCCCTCACTGTCCCTAAACCCCAGTGCTTTGAAAAACTCTGCACCATCATCCTAAACTATAGGGTGAAGCCCTTTACAGAACATTATCAAGTGTTCGGCAGTTTCCTCCTCCTCTACACACGCACTGCATATCGTGTCTACCCCTGCGTATTCGGCCCGATAAGTCTTGGTTCGAAATACATCCGTCCTGGCCTAAAACAGTAAAGAACTACCCCGAGTATTATCATAGATTCTTTCCTTGGCAATTTCCTGCTTAAAAGTACGTCTTGCGCGGACTTCTTAATCATGCCAATTCTCCACATAACGGTCTTTGTTACCTTCACCTTCTTCTTAACCAGTAAATACTTTTGGTTTAGCCCCCTGCTGTTTTCGAAGTATTTACCCGTCAATTTTCTGGTTCGCTTCCTCCATTTTGTGTCGACATTCTTCATGTACAAGCAGCTGAAAACCTTCCTAGCCCAACGCTCCTCCCCCATTTCTCTCAGTCACTTCTCAAATTTTATCTTGCTGCTAGCTTTCCTGCCCTCAAATTATGTCCATCCCATATCACCTTGTCTTGGATGAAAAAAAAAAATATATTTTAATTTTTCGGTAACGCACAAGATGACTTTCCGCTTACAACCAACGCCGCCGCCACCGATATTTCTGCGAAACGAGCTCTTTAACATATATCTTTAAAATTAGTCGACAAGTAGGTGTGTTTATTATGCATAGTGTAGCTGTGAAAAAGAAATTCGCATACACGCCATCCAGCGTGTTGTAAACACTACATATTGCTCAATATGTATGCATACCGCTGAAACATTTCTTTCTGAAACGTTACTAAACAAACTTTACTGACAATCACACTCTGCGTCAAGTCCGCGAACACACACACACACGAACAAAAAATCAGGAAGTGTAAAATCTGACGACATATAGTAAAATCGGCTCTAAAGCTTTCAAACGGCCGTTCGTTTTTGCAGGCTTATCGGGGTCCTCTAAAATCAATGCGTAAGCGCGAAACGTTAAAAATAAATAGCGTTCCTTCCGGGACAAAATTTTTTTGAAAGCAGTCATACTTACTAGCTGCATGGTTTCTATATTACATTACGAATTAAGTCCTATGCAGTTTATCTAAACAAACGTCTAAAGTAAGAAGTCATTTATTATATCACTTTTTTGCTAGTACTTTGTGCTAGTAACTATTTTTTTTAAACAAGCGTGCGTTCACGAGGATAATCGGACAGCGTATTACGCCTTGGATAAAGACCCAAGTGTTTCACCGCATGATAAATCGCATGTTGCACCGACACTAAACATGCGTTACGATAAAACATGCCAACGCCTCAGAAAAGCACCAATGGATAACTAAATACCTATGAGATCTCCAGGGTGCGTAGTCAGATTTATTGTGAAACTGGAAAAGAAGGCGGCTAGCAACTTAAGTAACTGTGAATTTAAAAAATGAAAAAAAAAAACTAGCTCGAAGCTAGTCATTGGATTTCGGTGTCTGGGGCATAACTGGGAAATGATTTTCCGTGTCAGAACAGATCGGCGAAAAGCAGGTGGGCTTGAATAGAAACGAGAAGTCCGGTAGTTTGACTGTCAGCTGCCTGGATGTTGTACTTGGACCCGAGGTCGTTCTCGTATGCGTTTCTGTTGTCTTCTCTTGGGGGACACTGTTGTGTTCGGCCTTTTTAGTCAATTTCGTGGACCCGCCTTTCTTAGTTGTCAGCCAATCCCGGGAACTGCGATCTATTGGTGTTACCTTGGTGCTGTCATTCTCCGCTGGTCCTTCTGGGGGCATTGGAACTCCTGGTGGCATTGGAGTGGCCCTGCATTTAGCATGCCTCTCTACATGCAGGTCGTCGGTACTGTGGCTGTGTTGAAAATTTGTGTCGCAGCTCGATGTGCTGAGTTATTGAAGAAATCGGTTGCGTTCTATGCGACGGGTACAAGGTTTGGCGTCTCTGTCGGTTGCACTGCTGCGGGTCGGTTTGCTTGTCGAAGCCACTTTACCGTTCATGGTGGCTGTGCTCGCCGAGAAGGATAAACTTGCTCTTGTGTGAGACCACAGAACTGTGACGATGAAGCAGCCAGACGCAATGTCTGCCAACGCACGAGTCCACGGAGGAAGCACGAGTTTACCTTTTCTTCCCCCGTGCACAAGTCTAGCCTTGTCTTGTCTCCTAGGAGATCTTGGCTCATACCCACATGGGGGATTGGCCACACTGTACCTAATAATAGATCATTTTTTACAACGCTTGTTAAAAAAAATAAAGATAAATTAGATAGGAACATTAATAATGTTCCTTTGAAAAAAACGTGAAAAATTGCAGAAGAATGCGATAAACAAGAATATATGAAACAAATTAACAAGAATGAGGACGGGGGAGAAAGAATTGGATATATCTGGCAGTATATAGCAGCGTATCCTTCCGGTTGCCTGAATGAATTTATGTAGCGCTGACAGAATAGCACTGCGGCCCACACCCAACTGACTGGCTCCAAACGATAATAGGGTGGATGTATTGACTGGCAATCCGAGCATACCAATCAGTCTTTCAAGAATTATTCGGCGCAGTGAGGCGAAGCGGCGGCATGTGAGAAGAAAGTGATCTATTGTTTCCGGTTTCGGTGCACAAGTCCTTCGACACGGAGGAAGGAAACGCACGAGTCCACGGAGGAAGCACGAGTCCAGCGTTGGTCCAGCACGAGTACAAGTTTTCTTTCTCCGTGCACGAGTCCTTCGATGATGATGATGATGATTTGATGCTGTTCCATTTTTAGCGTGCGGATGTAATGGCACCCTAGCATATAAATCGGTGAAAAAAAAATCCTTCAACCAAGAGACAGAACGCCGTCATGCGGAGAAAAGAGCGGACCATGCCTACCTCTGGAAACAAGCGCTCTCCGTGCGTAGAAGTGTGGCAGCTTGGGCTAGTTGGTATGGCATGACGATAGTTATAGCGCGAGAACAAAACGACGACACAGAGACAAGAAGGTCTCAGGTGTCTTTCGTGTCCTTCTTGTCTCTGTGTCGTCGTTTTGTTCTCGCGCTATAACTATCGTCATGCCTCTCCGTGCGATCGGGACAGCCCACGTCCCCCACCTTTCCTTCCTCCGTGGGACAGCCAATGAAAAACCCGCCACGCGCCCGCAATCTTGGAGGCCACGCAAAAACTATTTATTATGGTCACAGGCAACGAACTGTCACAAGTCTCACCTTGGGTCTCAAAACAAACTAACACTCTAGTCAGCATGTCGCAATTATGTCATCAACGTAAACTTTAGAATTCTCCTAACATGCTTGCGCTTAAAAAAAAAAAAAAACGTGCGAAACGGGAGCTGCTTGAAAGAAAAATAAATGAGAAATTTTCGTGACTTCTCGTTAATGTTCATAATTTTATCAAAGCGCGATGTTCCTCTCATCGTAGTTGTTGATGTTATACTTCGACACACCTTGTATGCCTTAGTTTAGATTAAACTATGATTTAACGTGCAAGGTTCTGCAGTTCTGCTTCAAAGTGGCTCTAAGCGACTGTGTGTGGCTCTGGCTTCGAATTGGGAGAGTTCTTCCGGCGTGAGCCGATGAGCTGATTTTTTTCGCGATAGTTTTCTGACAGTTTACTAGTTTCAATTCTGCTGAATTGACTGCGCTATAGACATGTAGCACCAGCGCGACTAAACCAGGTGTGCCGCTTGTTTCGTCGGACTGGGAATGTGCGTCATTTACGTGCGTGTTTTGTGCCCACTTGTGTTTCCTATATCGTATCGTACGCTACTAATGTGCCTCTTCATACGCCCATTTTATACAATACACATGTTGCACTTGTAAACGCATTTGTTGATTTCCATGGCTCGCTTACACATTTAGAAGTCTATGCATTCATTAAGCTCTTCTCATTGTTGCTTGTGCTTTGTTTCCCTTATAGATATAACGTTTAATGGGGGAGCCTCCTAAAGTGACGGGGCTGTCCCCAGTTGAGGGGCCCCCGGGAACTAAAGTTACCATTCGAGGTGAAAACTTGGGCTTGGATCAAAATGATCTTCTGAGTGAGTTTCACGTGGTTCTTTGTCACCTTTCATTGAAAAAAAAATATAAAATCAGCATAGGAGGCTGCCTTAAACATTAAATACTCACTTTTTCCTCCTGCAGGTGTTACTATATGCGGGGTTGATTGTTCTATGTACTCCGAGTGGAAATCTTCAAGCAAGATAGTGACGCGGACAAGAGTTTGCACAGGACGAGGTGAGGTGGTTGTCACTACAAGGTCTGGAGGTGTCGGAACATGTACCGTAAATTTTCGCGGAATACTGGAGGTTATAGGTAAGTACTCAATTTATATTTAGTAACTCCATGCATTGCTGCCGTGTCGCCTCTTGAATTCTTTCGCATTGTCTGTACGTGTTTATGGTAAGCTTAGTGTTTGACAAGTAGCCCTTGACTCGTATGCAAGAAGGTGAAACTGCATTAAAATACACATGCGGCCAGCGTTGTGCGAGCTTCCATGTTGCATTGTAGGTCTACCCAGGCTAATAACTGCTCATAGAAGGTTAAGCTGAATTGACATTGTAAAATGTGCAACCCCACTGTGCCAAGTGGTCAGTGCTCAGCCCGAATTCTTCTGGAGCTACATCATTTAATATTTGCAAATACACAAGGAAAGAGGAAAGAACTGACACACAAATTCGTTCTGGCGTCTGTGTGTTTGTGCTGTATTACAAGGCAAACCCACAACGACTTACCCAAATAATGCTTCTTGACGAGGACGATTTTCTCAGTGGTGGAAACATTTACTTGTGGTACTATAGCTGCTGTGGGCTGGATTTGAAACACGCATTCTCACTGCCTTCAGTCTTCCAGTAAAGTTAGCATACATCTTCTGCATCTTTGTAGAAGTAATCGCATAAATTGTTAAAGGGCCTCTTGAAGGAATTCTAAATTGGAGGTGAGTCAAGAAAGTGTACTTCTGCAATAGCAAAGCAGCCACTCTTATTGTGAAAGAGCCTGTTTGCTACATTCAGGAATGAAGCCTTAGCGCATACCATACAAAACTTTTCCTCTCTTATTCCTTTTTTCTGCACCAAGATTTTCCTTGAGCCTTTTCAAAATTGAGCTTTCAGGCTTCACTTATCAAGACCCTGATTAGATTACAGGGCATGTGCTAGTGAGTTACTCTTGATAAATTTTTGCCATCTTTGTTTTTTTCAAAGGGTATCAAATCTCAGTACACAATTGTTTTTTACATTTCATCTCAATTAAAATATCTTTCATGGCCCAGAGTGAACCCACAATCTTTAACCATGAGGCAGCTGAGACAGGTTTTTTGCTACTCATTCCCATGCTACTCGTTCCCATGCAGGGTACCATGTACTGTAAAAGTACATGGTACCCTGCATGGTACCCTTAAGGCATGAAAAAAAAAGACAATCACAAAAGAGGACATGGGACAGTGCCTCTCTGTGTTTGGCCTCTTTTATGATTGTGTTTTTTTCATGCCCTAAAATCAGTTATGAATGTACACCAACTCACCCAGCAAAAAGTTCTCTTACGACGTAAAATTTTGAGCTAGACCCCCCCCCCTCCCCCACTGCGGTGAAGGATACTTCAACAAAGTTTATATGAAGGAGCCTTGCTCAGTCATGGATCAAAATTTAAGATAGCAGCGGAAAAGCTGTAAAGAATTGAGAATGCACATCTATGCTTCTAATGAAATGTTTTATTGAATACACATGCCACGGCCACTGGATAAAAAACAAAGTGCGGCGTGCTGTGTCGCGTCGCAGTCAATGGGCGAGGGCATCTGGGCAGAGTTGACAGTTTCGGTCGCTTTTTTTTTTTTTTCAAGGAGGGCACTGACGCTCCTCCCATCAAAGCGGGCGGCACTTCGTGTTTCAATGTGGGTCATGAGGATTTGTGCTTGACCGTGTGCTTTCTTTTGGTTTTTTTGTGTGCGCGTGTGCAGATGCTTTTTTTAGCAGAGTGATGCAACGAGTCTGTTGTGCTGCTGTGTGTGCCTCTGTGCAAGTTGAACGCGAAAAGAGACGCTAGCTTGCAGAACCACGAATTCTCCGAAAATCTACAGCATCATGAAGCCTGGCTGACGAATAATTCCGGCTAAGGACCGTCAGGGAGTGGAAGAATGTCATTGCTCCCGTATGTAAAGTAGACGCCGGTGCGTGCAGCATTGGGGTTGCCCCAGGAATCATGAGCGTTTGTGTGCTTTGTCAGGTGGTTTGTTTGTGCACGACCACTGCTTTGTGTGACCGTGTGTGTGGGCAGCTAGACACATGTTTTCTGTGTTAGAGTGTGGTGTTTATTTTGCGTGTGTTTGTAGAAGATGGTGTTTTCTAGCGGTGTGATCCTGCGAAGCTGTTGTGTTCCGCTGTGCAAATAGAATGCGAAAAGAGACGCTACCTTGCAGTACCCTAAATTCCCACGCAATCTACAGTGTTGGGATACTTGGCTGGAGAATATTACTCGGCAAGGGCCATCAGTGAGAGGAAGCAAGTGGAAGCCGAGTGAGTGGTCGGTAGTGTGATTCATGTATTTTACTAAGAATGACTATAAAAGAACTTGAAGATTAGCTTTTGCATCGAATGGCGGTCCCTACTGTGTTTCGCGGTTATCCGCACTACCTGCAAAAGAACAACACTCAGCCCAGGCAACGCTGGTGAATGGAACCAGCTGATGACGAAATTAATAATGCAATTGACGCGCAACTGATTTGTCAACTGAGTCATATTTACTAACCTACCCCACCCGCCTTAGTTGCCATATTGCCTGTAACAGTGACGCAGAACAAAATGTAATTTCCGAATAAAGGGCGTCCGGGCCCTTTGGCCACTCTCCTCAGTGCTTGCATAGCTTACTGCTTCGTCTTGAAGGAAGAAGTAAACCTACTAACAATTATTTTTGCAATAGCACACTTATTTACAGTTCAGGTAAAGCAAATGGGCACATCAGGTAAAGTAAACGGGCAGTATTCATTGTGGCCTATATTCTACAAATTATTATCCTTCCTAGGGCAAACCGTTCACATATGTGGTGCAATAGGTACTCCTAAAAACAAACAAAAATTGAACCAGTGATGCGCAGCTACAAAACATGCTATTTACGGCCTACTGTTCTGCATATAAATGCATGTGAAAGCATTTATTCTGGGAGGAGTGGTGGCGCCAGAGCGGGCACGAGGTGAACTAGGCCCATTCTGCCGCTTTGGCGGGATGCACCAGGCCACACTTTGTTTTTCATCCAGTGGCCGTGCACATGCATTCAGTTCTTTTATCTGCCCTCGTCAGGCGAGTGAAAATGGTGGGAGGAAAAAAGGGGCCCCATATCTGAAACCTCTCTCTCAAAAAAAAAAAGAGGGGTTGCTTGCTTTTGGTTTTACTGTAGACATTTTCATATCAACATGAAACACTGCATCTCAGTTTTTGTTTATGTTTTGTTATTTGCTCAACAACTTCCTGGACACCCATGATTTCTTGGTGGTTAGCATGTCAGGATGTCAGAGTTGTGTTAATTTAGATGCTTATTTTCGGTTTGGCTTTTGTAGGTCCAACAGTCGAGTCAGCCATTTGGGTGGATGAGTCGCACATGTTCTCTGATGTGTTTGGCCGAAAAGGTCATCCTGCATCTCCTGCACAGCTGCACCCTGAGGACCCGCTTGGCATCTCAGATGAGTCCGTGTTAGTGCTGATTTTTGATAATTAATTATCAATGGCAGCAACCCTGCTATAAGGTCTACATGTAGTAAGTGGCTCCATAAAGATTTGTGCTTAGAGAAAAAAAATTTCACCAAGTAGGCTTCGCATTATGTTTCCCGAAATTTAGTGAATGTACGGCCTTGTCGTGTTTTTTTTTAGCTAAGAGTATAAAATAATTAGTCTTTCTTTTTTGGCAATACAGTAATAATTTCTGAAGGCATTAAATCTTGTAGCACAGTTACGTGCAACTTTGCCATGTAAACACATTGCTTCATATAAAACAACAAAAGCATAAATGCATGTATGTACACACACAAGCACTCTCGCTGTTCACCTTATGGGACTTGCACCTGTTGTATATTTTACTGACTTACCCAAGAATCAAATTTATGGGTCAGCATTTCAAGATGTGATGTAGAAAATAACTAATTTCTCCCCATTTGTCTTTGCCATTTGCACTCTAGTAGTTATATATATCACCGCTCATCTGCTTAGTATCCCTACAAAATGATTCCATGGCATTTAAGAACATTACTTCAAATTCCTGAAATCTGGCTGCTGTCAAGCAACAGTACATGGAAGAACAAGACACGTAGCTCATTGTAAACAGGATGAGTGCTGACCTCGGCGTCTTTGCTTAAGATGTCTTGGGTAAATTATGGCAGAAAAAGTGATACTGATATCACAAGACACCTACAAATATGTCATGCACTACAGACTGTGACAGTTCTGATGCCATCTCATAAAAAAAAAAGGGAGGAGGGGGCCTTCTGAGTTTGCATTGTAAAAATGTTGGATGAGTCATTTGATTTATTTGATTACCACAGCCAGTTTTGTTGCTTTCTATTGCATATTCATATGAACTAACCAGTATTCACCCTCCACGGTATTCTATATTTTGTTCCATATTTGAGTTTTTAATATGTCACTCAAGGTATTCACTCAATCCGACCATCTTTTTGTCCCACTTGTAGTTTGGGAATAAAATTTGCTGTGTATTTTGACAAGAACAGCTAGAACAGCTGTGTTCACCGTATTTCTAGCACAAATGATCTTGCGATCATTACGTGAACACGCAAGACAATCCATGCAAGCCTCTCTACAGCATAGCCATGGCGGTCAGAGGTTTCACATGCAATGAAACTGAAGCACTGATAGCACAACAACCACCTGCGACGTCAGTAATACATTTTAACACGCGCAGCCTTCGTAGACACCACGATGTCGTTCTTGACTTCATCTCGTTAACCGAGCACAATTTTTTAATCATATGTTTATCGGAGACGTGGTTATCAGACAGTAACGGTGATCTGTATGACATGCCCGGCTATACAACTGAGTATTGCAACCGCGATTCTCAGTGTGGAAATGGGTCTGCCATTCTTGCCAAATCTTCTTTTTCATACAAACATCATTCGGACATATCGCTTACATTCTATGTGAATCGGTATGGCTCGAATTCGACTGCAATTTCATGCCATTGAATAACGCTAACACAATTGTGGCTTCAATTTACCGTTCACCCTCATCTTCCTATTCTGAATTTTGCTGTCAACTTGAAAAAATCCTACACCTATTAAGTTCCGAAAATAAAAATACCATATGTGGTGACATGAACCTAAACATTATTGATCTAAATAACCAATTTTGCTTTGAATATGTGCGCTGCTTCCTAGGTTTCGGGCTTACTTCCACAATCAGTTCTCCTACTCGATTCGACTTGCCTGGTTCAGACACCTTAATTGATCATATTTTGAAGAACATAATGTACTACACAGCCGGAGTTATCGACTATGCATTTACAGATCACTACCCCATCTTTTTGCTATTGGGGTCTCAAGACCTCAACCGGAACTTAGAGAGCACTAAATCATTCTTTGACGCTTTGAAATTCGTCGAAATGATCGAAGCCATTGATTGGACTTTTGTTACAGAGGAAAAATGCAGGGAAAAGGCTTTTAATTTATTTTCTACTAAAATCTCCTTGTTCGCTACCCAGTGCACGTCTGTTAGCACAGTCTCGCAATGGTACCGTTTTCCAAGGATCAGCAAGGCATTATTGCGATCGATTACAAAGAAAAATAAGTTTAATAAAAAAGTCAGATAATCATGGAATAACGCCCTCAAACTGCGGTTATGGAAGTATTCCAATCTAATATCCTCCCCACTGAAGCGTGCTAAGCGCCTCTACTATGGAAATGAAATAACTAAGAATGGTAATGACTGCAGAAAAAACTGGCAGTTGATTAAACAGTTTCTCAATAGCGATGACAACCAACCCTCTGTGAAGAAAATAACAAAAAATGGCAACACCCTCACTGATCCTAGTAATATAACGAATGCGTTTAGTGAACATTTTGGTGATCCTGCTCACTCGCAAACAGACGTGCCATTGCTTCCTGTACCGCGTTGTGATCGGTCTTTCTATTTGTTCCCCACATCGGCAGATGAAGTTTTTCAGCTCATTTCATCGCTAAAAACAACTGGCCCAGGATCAAATTCCATCCATCCATCCAGAATAAAATTAGTATCAAAATAAGTATCACCTATTCTAGCAGAAATTATCAACAAACTGTTCAAGGATGGTACATTTCCGAACTCGCTTAAGGAAGGAAGAATAACCCCCGTTTTCAAAAAAAGGCACTCGTGAATGTATTGACAATTATCGGCCCATATGCGGTTTACCATTCTTAAGTAAAATAATCTAAAAACTTTTGTACTCAAGACTTGTGTCTTACTTAAATGTAACCTATTAACGTCATGCCAGTTTGGTTTTCGACCCGGTTATTCCACAGAGCTTGCACTTCTTTATCTTACTGATCAAATTGAAGTAGCCATCGACAAGGGCTTACTTTTTGGGGCTGTTTTTATTGACCTTACTAAAGCTTTTGATACAATTAACCACTCAATCCTGCTGCACAAACTTGAATCCTTTGGTATTTCTGGCCCTCTCCTTGAACTCATTCTGTGTTATTTAAGCGATCGACGTCAAATAGTGCAAATTAACGGTCACCTTTCTTCCGCAAAAATAATTAACAGGGGTGTTCCTCAGGGTTCGATTCTGAATCCTCTACTTTTCTTGTTATTTATTAATGATTTGCCTAGTGTGCTTCAAGGCTCTAAATATCTGTTATATGCGGATGATACGACTATATTTACGTCCAGAAGCAATCCGATCGCACTTCAAAATGCACAAAACAAGGACCTTATCAGCATTCTCCAGTGGTGCTGGAATAATCAACTGTAAATCAATGCCACAGAAACATTTATGGAATTTTTTCCCAACAGAAAATGGTTACCTTGCCTCTTTTGATTGTATTAAATCATCACACAATACCTGCTTCTGATAGCACTCAGTTTCTAGGCGTCATCTTGGATAAACATCTGAAGTTCCATGCTCATGCGCAGTCTCTTCTTAAAAAGGTTTCTTTCGGTATTCATGTTATTCTGAAAGCGCGACCATACTTTCCACCACACGTTATCCTGTCACTATACTATTCTTACATTCAAAACCACCTTTCATATTGCTTATCATCTTGGGGAAACACGTACAACACACATCTAGATAATCTACAACGCCTCCAAAACCAAGTGGTGCGGCTAATGACGTTCAGTCCGTACTTTTTTCGCTCCGTCCCTCTATACGTTGACCTAAACATACTTCCCCTTAACGAATTATTTACTTTAAAATTAGCAGTCATCATGTTTCGCTTTATTCATCACGATGTGCGTATAGAAAGTTTCTCACCTCAATTTTCGACTAATAATAATAGAAATCGGTTCTCTGTGCGTGAGAATTTCCATTTACCTAAAGCTCGCACGAACTATGGGAAAATGACTGCTAGATTTGCTGGTGTGTCCGTGTGGAACTCAATTCCTTCTGAAATTAAACAATCTTTCACGACAAGCTCATTTTGCTGTTGAACCAAAATACACTTAATCACTGAAATATTTAGAACATGTTAGATATAGGTGCAATTAGAAAATCGAAATTGGTTCATTTTTTTTTTACTTTCTGCTTGTTTTACACTGCTTTGATGAATTTTATGTTATATGAGTAATAACAGTGTCGCTACTCCTATAGAGTAATTGGAGATGTACACCACCTCTAAAAAAAATGTAGTTTTATGTATGGTTTAGTTCTGCTTTTCTAAATATTGTTGACTTGTTGTTTATCTTCGTATTTTTGAAAATTTAGTAAAGTGTTTTTGTTTATTTTGTTCACGCTGAACATTGTATTTAGAACTTTGTTACAACGCCAATTGTCTGCTGCATATTATGCATCACCTTATTCACAATGTGTTAGGAGGTTCCCCCCACAGCTTTTACTCTGAGACCTCCTCATGTACTCTGCTTATCTGTTCATTTATATGTATGCTTACCCTTCAATAAACTTCAAACTTCAGAAGATGGTGCTCATGAATTCAAAACCAGGATATTCTGGATGTGTATACATCCGGTCGGTCTCTTTTCACCATGAATCTGGCAATGACTGCTCACTTACTCTTGTGCAATACTTGAATACTTGACATTATTCTGTGTTAATCGTTTTGATATTAACTGCAAATTTTTTTTACTATTATTGTTATTCAGTTCAAATAATTCAAATATTTATTGATTGAAGAATGAATATATGGTTCCTAGGTGTTAGTATGTGTTGACTGTAGAGGTACAGCAGTTCACACTTATGAGTAACACTATACAAACTGCAGGCCTCTAAAGAAACTGAATTTGGGATTCAGACGTGCAGACTGAAATTCGTCAGACTGTTCCAATACTTACATTGCAAGCACTGCACTCCTTAATTTTTGGTTGCATTCATAGAGCAAAACTAAGCAATGATAAAGAAATTCCTGGTTTGTATGCTTTCCTTGGAGGAGTGCCTAATGGCTCATGTCTTTTTTCCTGCGGAAAGACTAGATATTTGTATCTGGCAGTACTATACTGAATCAAGAGAACCCAAATCGTGGGGCATTAATAATTCATTGCACACTAAGAAAATGAAATTTCTCAAGAATTTCCAGTAGGGGTTTCTTAATGTGGGGTATTTACATGTTACGTGCATGGTCCTTCATTCTACTAAAAAAATCTATTGTGGGTTAGTATTTCTTGCTGAAAAATTGGTATAAACGTGGCTATCAGTGGTGTCTATAGTAGACATTTATGACAGGGTGTGTTTGCTCTTTGGCCACTCTTGACACTTGCGCTACTCAAATTTTGACATTATTATACTTGCATGGTCTTTCCACTGAAGCAAGTCGCATTATTGCAACACCACATGCTTTGATACAATAAATTATTTCAAGTGGCGGAATGTGGAGTTCTTCACCAGATACTTCATTTAGCATGAGTCACAAAATTTGCATTAAAAACTATCAATATTCGTTCTACTCTCCACGAAACAGTCTTAACGTTTCGACATCTTCTAATGCCCACCATTTCATAGCATTGAAATCAACTGCTGGAACCATTAGTTTATGAGCATGATGTGACAAAAATCAAGTCTGACAACCTATTTTCAAAAACGACTTTTTCAATGCGTAGCATTTCTTAGCAAACATAGGTGCGTTTCACTGTATCTGTTTGTCTGTGTCTGTCTGTCTGTCTGTCCGTCCGTCCTTCTGTCCTCCTATGACTTTTAGCTCTCCTGGTTGTTTGGATAATGGGATCTATACCAAAATTGGCATAGCATAACATGACTATATGATGAGCATGAGTAACTATCTAGTCATAACATGAAAATCATGACATGTCTGTCTTGAATGTCATGATTTACATGACATGGTCTTGGTGTTCTTGCGGTGGTTTCGTTTGATTGACATATCGCGAAACTGGTATGGTGTGGCTTGACTGCATGGCAAACATAACTGATAGGCCCTCACGTGGAAATGATGACATGCGTGTCATGTGAGGACATGATGGCAAGCCACGCTCATGATGCCCTCGTGGCCGTTTCGCCAGCTTCACATAAAGCAAATTCCATATTATTGAGATAGCAATTATACGGACACTCGTCTGGATTTCGCCGTAGACGTCGCCATCACTAACCGTATATGTATACATATCTATATATATGGAAACACAAGAAAGAAAAATAATCCAGAAAAAGACTCTGGCGCATGGGATCGAACTTGGGACATCTGAATTGTGAGTTCGAAGGGGTAGCCACTGAGCCATTAAGGAGCTTGTCCTTCAACGTTCGAATGGCAAGCTATTTATGTCTACCACTTAACACTGATGACGGGCATCTCGGGGGGGGGGGGTGTGTGCAAACTATTGCTATTGTGTTTTCAGCATTACCAGCAAGATGGAACAATGAGCACGTGTCGCCACATTGTCACAACACTGCGGCGCGTGCTTTCATCTCTCACGTGTACTTTAGCCCTCAAATAGGAGGGGGTGGACGCTCGCTCGAGCATCTTTATCTCGTGGTGAGAAGAATCATACGTCTTGGCTTGCCTTGGGTTTTCACCAGAAGGATTCTGTTGTAGTTACCGGGCGCACAAAGGTCACTGCAATTGTTGCACAGTCTCCGTTTGTGAAAAGAGCACGCTTTTCAGACACGGCAAAGTAATATCTGAAATGCTTATTCGTATTCATCTGTAGCTGTGAGTAAGTTTCGTGCATCATTTGTGCGTGAGAAACATGGGGCACGTTTAGATCTGCTTGCCATTCTGCGCGGGAGCTTCCAATTTGTTGCTATCACGTTTATTGTATTGATGGATATGTAGAGTTGAACGTCCCAAAACTACCATACGATTATGAGAGACGCCGTAGTGGAGGGCTCCGGAAATTTCGACCACCTGGGCTTCTTTAACATGCACCCAAATCTGAGTACACGGGCCTACAACATTTCCGCCTCCATCGGAAATGCAGCCGCCGCCGCAGGGATTCGATCCCGCGACCTGCGGGTCAGCAGCCGAGTACCTTAGCCACTAGACCACCGCGGCGGGGCACTATCGCATTCATTGCTGTGCCTTTGTGGCAAAGCTGCGATGTTTTTTTTTTACGTGACGTGTATGGATGATGTGACTGGTGCAAACATGAAATTCATGACATGCATGTGAATGTGAAAACATGACTACATGCCAAGCTCAAGACCCGCTCGCGGTCGTTTCGCTAGCTTCACATATGTCAAATTTGGTATTACATGACGTGAGTGGATGACGAATGTGTATGACTGGTGCAAACATGATAATCATGATATGTGCATCATGTAAGAACATGACTACATGCCACGCTCATGATGCACTTGCGGCCGTTTCGCTAGCTTCACATATACAAAATTTGGTATTACGTGACATGAATAAATGACCCGTCCAAACATGATAATCATGACTTACGTGTTATGTAAAACATGACTACATGCTACACTTGTAGCGTGCTTGCAGCCATTTTGCTAGCTTCACATATACCAAATTTGGTATTACGGTATTATGTTATATACATAATACCGTAATTTGGTATTACGGTATTATATTATATCATATACCAAATTTAGTATGTCGTATTATTAATGGACGACTTGGCACAAATGCCAGGCGGAAACATGATAATCATGGCGTGGAAGTCACATATGGCATAATTTACGTCCACGTCGTAACAATGTGATTGATTTTAATGTGACAATTCAACCTTCCTCATTCGTGCTTCGCATATCATCGATTCCCACTGTGTTGGGATCTACCAATTTTTTCTTGCATCTATGCCAAACAATACCATTGTATTGCCATCATTGAAAAGCTTTGTATTGCCTTTCCTTTATATCTACAGTTCTGATATCCCTTCAAACTCACACCAGGTAGTGGGCCATACTCACAAACTTTAGTCCATAAAGGGCTGGTCTAGTGAAGTTTGTAGTGGGGAGAGTGAACAAAATGGCACCTCACACGGAAATTTAAAAGAGCACATTTTTCATATCTCACGTATGTGAATCATTTCTGATGATGATTTGGCATCCGTCAGAATTCGAGAAACATATTGATACTGATCTCTAGAATGACTTTTTGGATGCCAATTCTGTGATGTAGATTTTCAGCCATGGTTATGTTTCAACACACGGTGACCGAATGAGTGCCTCATGAAAAAAAAAAAAAGAAGCTTAAGACCAGTCCCACTCACATGAACGAAGTGATATTAATTGCAAAAAGCCAGTAGATAACACGA
Source organism: Rhipicephalus annulatus (assembly GCA_013436015.1). Lineage (NCBI taxonomy): Eukaryota > Metazoa > Arthropoda > Arachnida > Ixodida > Ixodidae > Rhipicephalus > Rhipicephalus annulatus. The sequence continues at coordinate 363,072 of WOVY01010683.1, read as the reverse complement.
GTACCATTAAGCAATGTTGCAAATATTTTATACCTTGTGAAGCAACGTGCCACGTGTTTAAAACTCCTGGCTTAAGTACTAATATACCCTAAAAGGGGACCATTTAAATAATAATAAATGGTGATCTTATCTTTCAGAAAACGGTTCCCAGAGGAAGAGCTGAGACAGCTGTTCCCCGAAGGTATGTCTTCGTCAGTGTTGTTTGGTATTTTAACAAAATCATAACTATTGTAAGGCTTATAACGTAAATGCAGTACTATGTGTTTTCTTGAATTGGTTTCGTTATTTGAGCATCATCATTAGTATGTTCTGTTTGATGGCTGCTGTGCCTGTTAATGTAGAAGCGTCTGCACACTGTATCGATTGTGTGTGTTCAGTTAGAGCAAGGTTGGTCAGACTATCTCCAGTTTATTGACGTGTGGTGTGGCAGTACATTGTGCACACTACCCTTACACGGGGGGGGGGGGGGGCAGTGTGTGATAGCTGTGTTGCTATTGTGTGGTGACTCTCAGCTGCACATGGCTGCAGGTGCCCGAGATTGCATTGTAAAGCACAAAGCTTTAATATACCGTGCCAGAAAACTCTAACACAGAAGGCTGTAGGATTGGTCGATTTGATACAACATGATTACGAGTGCAAAGCAGCACAACTGACAGCTGGGGACAGAACAGAGTGCTGAGAAGAGAGGACACGGCACTTTTTGTCCTCTCTCTTCTGTCTCCTCCTGCTGGTTGTTGCTGATTTGCATTCATAATCTGACACAGAAAGCATCGGTTAGGCTTTAGTTTATTTATAGCTATCTGTCTTTACCTGTAGAATGGTTAGATGATGCTCTGCTTGTCCTAGTCATCTTTACTGCTTAGCTGCATGTCTCAGCTTATCTTACTGATTAAACATTACTGGCAAACTTGATAATCTTTGCTTCTTCCATATAGAAAAATATCCTTTGGCCCCATAATTTTCGTGTCCTTGCACTCATGCAGCATATAGGAGCATGTGACTTCTTATCCGCTTCGTGCGTCGGTATGGTGGCGCCACTGCTCGGCTTGCAGCTTGGCTAATGCGGAGAAAGCGGTTGCAGACTCTCCTAGCCCCCATAGAATTGCATGCATGCATTCTGAATTAAATTTGCGCATCCATTGTGAAAAAACAAGCAAGTGCCACCTCTCGAAAGTTTTTCACACCAACAAGACTGTTCTCCTCACTTTCATCATCTTGGCATGCTCTAAGTTAACCCCTCTTTCAATTTTTTAAAAATTTCTTTTGGTTGACATCGGAGCGCGCTCTGTGCTCGTTGCAGCGTTCCTAAGATGATTGGCGGCTCATTGCTTTCGTCGCGGTCGCGTCTTCTTTGCACATTACAACATTAAAATTGTATAAAGGTCGTAGCCACACATCGGACGATGAGACCTGGTTTCGCTCAGGTGCCATCGCATCAATGGAAATGCTTCGGATGCTTCAGATGTGCACTTTTGTTTGTTGGTTGCTGTGCAATATGGCCTTCTACAAGACCACGGTTTTGCTTGACAGTTAATTGTGTGTGTGCTGTAGACCCGTGTGCACAGATTTGGGTGCACGTTGAAGAACCCAGGTGGTAGAAATTTCTAGAGCCCTCCACTACAGCATCTCTCATAATCATATAGTAGTTTTAGGACGTTAAACCCCACATATCTATAGAATCAAATGTGTGTGTAGCTCTCATCTTCATGGCAGTTTGTTAACCCAAGGAGGAAAACAGGTGCTACATCTTGGGTACCACTGGAATGACAGCATTGTTTGCAGCATTATTGTACGTGCACGATTTTGCTACAATTGAAATACCACGCTCGGCTCAGTGCGTATACTTGACATCAGTGTGCGGTAACAGATGCGTTATCATTGTTGCGTTGGTTGATATTGAATCGCAGTTGGAATACTCTATTTTCAAAGGTGAGTGAGCCTGTAAGTCGCCTTTCTATATGCTCGTTATCCCACAAACATTAATTCTGGAATCGCATGTCATGTGGATTTTCACCTACCAGAGGAGGATCTAGCATACAATGTATACATACTACGCGCGGGTGCATTTCTATTTATATGTGAATAATGCGATGCGTGCCAACTTTGTGTATAAACCTCAGTATTTCGTATTGCTGAACTTAAAATGCATTTGATAGAGAATTATGGCTTCAACGGTGTTAGTGATTAGATTTTAAGAAGTACGTGATTGTAATACAGTTTAAAGTTCATAATTTTTCTATGGTTTGTGAAATAGAAAAAATAGTGAATGTTTGTTACTCATAGTCTGTAGTGCTTTCATACATTAATATGCATCTGTGACGCATGTTACAATGTTACTTGGCTTTCTCTTTGTTGTTTTTATTGATAATTAGCTCTGACGAAGTTGAAGGTGCTTGACAAAGCTGAAAATATGTCTTTTGTGCATTTCCTAAGCATGCATACAACCATTATCTGCATTGTTGTTGTACTGTTCAGTGTGTTCAATGAAACAAGAAGACCCTTCTAGATTGCAGGAGCTTTCATTTCGCTTGTGTTAGCTGTAGTTAATGCATGCACGTTAAAAACATGCATTACACTGCGCTCATTCACAGCAATAAAAAAGGGCCCCGTGATTTTCGATCAGATAAAAAAGAACCATCATTGTAACAAACATCATGGCTATCTAAGCAGTGCCGCCAGGGAAAATATCAAATCAGAATATAAGGTCAAATAAAAAAATACGCCTAGTAGTCAGCACTTTGCACAAAGTTGAGCAGCGCAATCTGCTTTTCGCCACTGTTCGTTGTTGGTGGTGCCACTAGTACTGCTCAAAGCAGCAGTGCATGAGGCAAATAGGGAATCTTGCATTCTGATATTATTGGGAAATGTGGTTTATTTTTCTGTATATAATTACCCTGTATTGTTACATGTTTGGGGGCTGCCGCAGTGGTGGCGCAGTGGTGCTTGACTGCTGACCCAAAGGATGGAGGTTCGATCCTAGCCCTGGCAGTCAAATTAGGTGCAGATTGTAAAGAGCCCTGGGTGGTTCAAATTTATGGAGCCCTCCACTGCAGCATTTCTCATAGCCCGAGTCACTTTGGGACATTAAACCCCATAAACCAAACAGCCAACAAAGTTTGTGCAAACTAGGTTTTACGTGGCAAACATCAGATGTTTGTGATACATAACCGAATCAAGTCAATAATGACCATGTATTACGGCTGTCCTTTTGAAATGTGAGGGGGAAAAAAAGGGGGGCATACACCACGATGAATGTTTGTTAAAACGAGTTACACTGAGACCTTTCCAATTATTTTTACTATTTTTACATGCTTATAGGTTCAGGAAACCTGCTTTCTGAGAACTTCAATCCTGCATGCTACCTCCTGGAGAATTACAACAGCACGAGGTAAGGCTAGGCCTTTGGGTGCTTCGCTTTATGGTCTTGTTTACAGTATGGTGGTGGTTTATTCCAGTGTTGTTGCCTCTGTTGCTATGGGCTGCTGTTTTATAGTTTTGCATTCAAATGCAGGCAGTAATGTTCACATGGCTCTGAAATGTGGTTGTGCATTATTGTTACACACGTCCTGTATTGACGGCAGTGAGAAGGGTCAGTTGTGCTGTGCTGCTTATTTGCGGTATATGCTTACAAAGCAGTTACAAAGGTCTTTTTAGCAGTTATCGTACCACTGGCCTAAGTTAGCAGCTGCAAGCTCTTTGCAGGTATCGCAAAGGCAGTAGTTGAAATTATGATAAAATTTGTATGTCATGTACACTTTCTGAAGGAGAAACAGTGGAAACTCAGTTTTATTACTCTGACCTTCGCATTTCAGTTTCAGTGACTTGAAAGCTGGGCTGCAAAGCCTAAAGCGGAAAGTTGGCCAGCTCCAGGAAGGTCCATCATCATTTCTGAAGTCGAATGTGAATTCCATTGTTGTTTGCCTAGATGTACTTCATGGTGGGTGCCTTAAAATTATATGAATTGAATTAAAACTGTCTGTCTGTGAACCATGAGTTTTCATGGCTTTTTTTTTAAACTTTTGTCACTGACATCATTAGAACTTCAGAAGGCCATGGAGAAGGATAAGCAAGAGATGGGGTCTGACTTGACTGAAAAGCTTTACGAAGCTGTCACAAGTGAGTATTACGTTGGGTTTCGCTTTGCTTTAATGTCTATTGACGTAATGTTTTCAATTTTAATTCCTATTTTGATTTGGTAATGTTTCCCTAATATTTCAATTAAAGGATCCAAGAATGAGGCAGAAAACATCTTTGAATCCATTTTGGCCAGGAAAGATCAAGCAGATTCAACACGCAATGCCCTAGGAATCTTGCAAAAGTTTAGGTTTCTTTTTAACCTTCCTGTCACCATTGAGAAGAACATCCAAAAGGTATGCTGACTCAGCTTTTTTCTGTATTTTTGTTTGTCTAAAATGGCCAGGACTTGTGGATATAAGTTGAAATGTCCAACATCACACTGATGTACTGATATTGTGGGTCATAGTCACTGTTTTTTTTTACTTTAAACTTAACTTTTTTGGATTTTTGTTGTGAACAAAAACTCGCCTAAAGAAATAAAAATAAAGTTTTGAAAAATATAACCCACTAATCTAAAGTTGATTTTGTGCTTCTGCTTAACATCCCTTTAGTGTTAGAGATGGTTGGTTATAGCTATCATGCAAGACTTATGTTAAGTATTTAGCTTTACTTTAAACTTAACTTTTTTCGATTTTTGTTGTGAACAAAAACTCGCTTAAAGAAATAAAAATAAAGTTTTGAAAAAATAACACACTAATCTAAAGGTGATTTTGTGCTTCTGCTTAACATCCCTTTAGCGTTAGAGATGGTTGGTTATAACTATCATGCGAGACTTATGTTAAGTATTTAGCTTTACTTTAAACTTAACTTTTTTCGATTTTTGTTGTGAACAAAAACTCGCCTAAAGAAATAAAAATAAAGTTTTGAAAAAATAACACACTAATCTAAAGTTGATTTTGTGCTTCTGCTTAACATCCCTTTAGCATTAGAGATGGTTGGTTATAACTATCATGCGAGACTTATGTTAAGTATTTAGCTTCTGTTTGGACTCATGGCATACTCATAGTAGATATGGTGAGCAAGTTGCATTACATCACATCAAGCCTACCTCCCTATATGCTGTACTACTAAATTGCCATTTAATATCCAGGGACCCAGGCTGGGTTTTTTCAAACTGTTATTATACTCCATTTGAGAAGTTCCTTTCAGCACTATGATGGCTACAGGCCCCCTAGCCAATAAGGAGGGTGAGTAGCCCTTCCACATCTGTTTTCATCAACGTTGCGTAATCTGCTCGGCACTTCTCTGGCATCTGCTCACGTGTATAGGACGAGTGAAACAGACAGCATCACTGAAAAAACAAAAAAAAAAGTGACTGGACCCATCGCAGTTCGTGCTCTTTGCTTTGAATTAATCGTCGTAATCGTGCACTGTGTGATGTGCAAGTTACAAACTGATGCTTGTATTTTATTTTAATCAGTGTAGGAACGTAATGAAAAAAAAACAGCAATATTTTTGACCCGAATGAAAAGTTAACCAGAACGTTATTTATTATTTTGTTCCAGAGTAAAAACTAAATATATTTTATCGTTTTCCGTTCATGGGAAGACTTCGTGAAACAGAAAAACCGAGGTCATGCAGCGTAAATATCAAGGCATAACTTAGGGTACAGAAGCTGTGCGCATCGCAGACAGATATTTCAAAGTAAAGGTGTTGAATTATAGTGGAAAACTAATAAAGTCGCAACCAGAGCTGTTTGTATTATTACAAGTGGACTTTCCTGTGTCTCTCTCACAGGCCGTCGTGGAGAGGGCATTATCGGCGGCGCAGTTTGCTTGATCAGAACAGTGGTCGTGCATATAAGTGGACAGGCTCCTTCTGAGATCATGCTCACACTCTTGACACAAACATTGAGCCTGCTCTATAAATTTCTAATTTGCTTTTTAGAAAATTACCCACTATAACTTATAAAAGCACTAGTTTGTGTTATTTGGTTACAAATTGATGGTGCAGTCTGCCTCAGTGGATCAGTGGCTGCGGTGCTCGGTTGCTGACACGACACCCTGCCCCTGACACACAAGGCAGTCTTTGCAGAAAAGCAGAGCCTGTGTCTGCTTTCAATCGTTTGCAAGTCAAGAATGCAGTTCTTTTCTTCACGTCATCTAAAAGCAATTAATTATTCTTAGCTTTACTGCACAAAGTGAAGCTTTGTGCTTCGCATCACTCGCTTTTTCAAAGAGAGGCATTGGTATGTCTCATGGTACCGTAAACGTGGTAGCGTTTACTAAATGTGTGTTAACAAAGTTGGACAAATAAAAACACTGTAATTGTCCTACCTCTATTGTAAGCAAAACATGATTGCATACCTTCTGCATCGAACAGCGGCAATTCATCGCCAGCATCACTTTTGATCGTGAAGCAGCACCGAAAGCTTGTAGAATTGTATTTCTAATGAGTTTTTAGTCGTGTTTGAGCATCTAAATATGCAGCAGTTGTTTCTCGACGCCGTTGAAGGCTGTCACAATTGTAAAATTGCAATAGAAAGATGGAAGTATCACAGAAACTACAGTGGTCGCCTAGATGCTCACGGGAACACTGCTCACTCGAGTGCACTTACGCTTCTGAGCTGCAGTGGCAGGTGGCGTCACCCGCGCTTTGCGCAGCATTTATTGTTTCAATTTCTGCTGGTGCAATGCTTCCTCGCTGACTTTTTTAGCTAGTTCAGATGGGACGTGACGGAACAAACCACGCTCGACTGCATTTCAAGTATCGCAGCATCTCAGATAAATCAACATGTTAGGTTGAGAACTGCCAGCATGTTGTGTCGGGCGACCATGGTGGAAACCTGGAGCGTCATTTGCAGCGGCACCACAAGGAAGTGTACAACAACATTCTGGCCGACAAGGCTAGCTCTACAAAGCCTTCTGTGTCAGACGAGGTGGAAGGCTGTCCAGTAGCAAAGCTCAGGCAATGGAATATACAGAGCATTTTTCAACCCGCATCTTTGAAGTGTGTTTCGCTGGAAACAACAGAGGACAGCATTATGAATAGTTGCATTGAGCTAGTCACATAAAATGGTCTGCCATTTTGGCCAATTGATGACTCCGGCTTTTGCAAAATAATTGATCCTGTCCTAAAAGTGCTCAGTGCTAAGCGAGCCATCACATTTGAGACTGTTAAGGACCGGATCCAAGAACAAGCCAAAAGCAAGAGAGAAGAAATTTCGCAGACGCTGAGAAAATGGATGTTTTCTTTGAAAATTGACTGCGCATTGTGACTTTACAGGGCTCTGCTTGGCATCAACGTATGATATGCTTAAAAAGGAAACCTAATTCTTCAACCACTGGACATAAAGGAGCTTTTGCTAGGCACACTGCTGAGTATCAGGGGAAAAAACGACCTCAGTGTCACCCAAGTGTGCAAAGTCGCAACTGACAATGGTGCAAACGTGCTAAAGGCTGCTCGTCTTCTCGGTGAAACAGACTATGAAACCAGGGCTTCTAGTTCAGACAAGAAGGTTGATGTGGCTACCCAGAATTTGCACAGTGTAGCTCTCTACTGGACGATTCAGAGGATGCGGAGCGCCTTGGTTTTGATGGGGCAGATTTCAAGTTTGGTGTAAGATGTGCTGTGCACGCTCTGCAGCTGGCTGTTAGCAACGCTATAAAGGACACAAGTGTCAACACCCTCATCGCACAATGTCGTACACTTGTCAAAAAACTCCGTGCACAAAGTGCGATGGGTTTGATAAGGAAGCTAGGGCTAAGGAAGCCTATTCATTTTATTTACAGGTACTGTTGGCCGATTGGGCCGTTACATGAAATGGCAAGGCACATCTTATACAAGCCACAATGTGTCATAACATATAAACAGTGGACAAAATCTGAAATAACAACTATCATGTCAAACATATACATACAGGGGAAAAAGAGTACAAAAATTTTACACCATTATAATTTTCTGTACCACCTACATTATCCATACATTACATCATTTTCTGCTGAACATTAAGACTCACAATATTAAATTCTACATGTCACATGAAATTTGTGTGATTTGGTACATTCAATCATTAAGAAAAAGAGATTTACTTATTTTCTAAAAAAAGATTTACTTATTTTCTAAGTAAATCTTCATTCATGAAGATTTACTTAGAAAATATTCTGTAGTTTTGAATTCAATTTCACAATTACACACAGCCTCTCATAAATCGTTCCCGTCTTTTATGATTCTAGGGAAATAAAAGTATGTATATGTGTTTACACGAGATTTGGAGATTCGAAAGTTGCTGCGGTAGTCACTTTGTAGGTTCTGGACGTGTTGCGGAACGAGGTACTGTACTACATCAAAATTAAATGTATTTTGAGAAAGCAAAAACAAGAATTTTAGTTTGGCTGTACAACGGCGTTCCAAAAAGGTGGAGAAGTTTAGTTGCTGCAGCATCTCTGTCACACAACCAGTTCAAAAGTATATTGAAAGATTAAATCTAGCCGCTCTTTGTACTCGCTCAACTTTATTGATTAGTCCTTTCTGATAAGGGTCCCATATGATACTTGCATATTCTAATGTAGGTCTTACTATTGCTGAATACGCTGTTAACTTTACTGGTGCTGGAGTGAGCTTTAATTTGCGACGTAAGAACCATGGCTTTTTTTCAGCGGTTGAACAAACATTATTGATATGTTGAGTCCAGTAGGTCTTTAGATATTGTCACTCCCAAGTATTCAACATTGTTAACGGTGTATAGTACAGCGGTACTTAGTTGGTAATCAAAATATAGGATGTGCTTAACCTTGTTTGTGATGCATACAAGTTTTTTTCATTATTTAGCTGCATTTTCCAAGTTGCACACCTCTGTTCATTAGACGTTAGCGTATCGCTGAGAATTTCGTAATCACTGTGTGTATATATTTCCTGATAAATTAAATAATCACCCACGAATAGTCACACAGTAACATCGTCACTCATATCAGAACAAATGTCATTATTATAAATGAGAAATAATACTGGTACAAGGACAGAACCTTGGGGTACACCAGAAGTTAATGTTAAACGATCTGACTGGTGGCCGTTTATGTCCACTTACTGTGTCCTGCATGACAGATATGACCTCATTGAGTTCACTATATTGCTATTTATTCTAAGCTGTTTAAGATTAATAGCTCATTATGGGGAACGCTATCAAAGACTTTTGAGAAGTCAAGGCATATTGCATCAATCTGTTTTTTCTTATGGATGGCCTTTGAGGAGTCGTGAATGGTTTAAACAAGCTGCGTTACAGTTCACAGTTTTTACCAAAAGCCATGTTAGTTGGAATGTTGTGCTTTCATGTTTTTCTAGATACTTCTATATTGATTTCGATATAACGTGCTCATGGAGTTTGCAGCAGACGCAAGTCAAATTAGTTGATAATTTTCAAAATTATGCTTATGTCCATTTTTGTGTATTGGAATAACTTTTGCAACAAGCCAGTTGTCTGGAACCTGTTTTGTTGCAAGGATGCATTAAAGATAATTTCCAAGTACCGAGCAACCCATTCAGCGTATTTTCGCAAAAATGCATTTAGAATTCCATCTGGACCGACAGATTTTTGTTCTTTAATGTTTAGAAGTAACGACAGTATACTTTCATAGCTGATTTGTACATACAATTCTGGCATATCTGACACATGTGAAAATGATGTAAGTGTAGCAGGAATAGTACAGCTAGAAACATTTCAAGACAGACTGGAAGAACTTATTATGGTAGGAGGCAATCTTTGAACAGTCGGTTATGGCTTCATCATCAGCAACAGTGCTGTATTGACTTGGAGCGGCTTGTGACAAGTGACGCCAAAACTTTTGCGGAGAAGACACCATGAAGTCCATAAGTGTGTACTCATAATATTTCTTTTTTTTTTTGCTTGACCAAGCTTCATTCGCAGTTGTGCGGATAGGGCAGTTATCTTTTCAGGATTTCTCGCTTTCTTTTGCCTTCTTATTTTTCGCTTTGGATGAATAATCTCTCGTGTTATCCAAGGATTACGCTTATTTCTTCTCTTTTTTCGTAGTGGCATGAATGAGTTAACACAGTGCAAGATGATGGTTTTGAATCTTACACACAAAGCATTGACGTCATCGTAAGAACTCAAACTATCTAGATGAAACAATAAATAATCTAGAATGCTCGTATCGTCCGCTTTCGGAAAATTGGGGATGTGCACAATGGATTCTTTACATTTGCAGCACGAGCATTAGTTTTGATTTGTACAAACACAAGCTGGTCGCCTGATATGCCATCTTGAAGTGCTACCTGATAATTTTCATACTGTCCATCCAGAAATACAAAGTCCAATATGGACTGCAAAGTTTTTGTTTTTCGCGTGCTTTCCTGTACTACTTGTGTAAAATGGTTAGTCAAAGCAATGTGAAACAATAGTTTGTAATTGGCTCGTTCTCATGATTCTATGTTATTTGTGTCCCAGTCAATCTCCTGCAATTATTAACCATTGGTTCCGTGCCTTTTGTTCTATGTAGTTTTGCAGGGCCTCTAAGTATACGATCGATACATTAGGTGATCCATAGATCACGCCTATTATGACTAAAGTAATTCCTAATTTGATTTGGCACCAAGTACTCTCGTGATTAAGGATACTATTTAACCTTACGCATTCAATATTTTCCCGTAAAATGATTGCAACGCCTCCTCCCCTAAAGTCTCGTTCATGACGTACCATCTTAAAACCTGGAGGTAATAGCTTGTAATTTTTTATTTCTGGTCGCAGTCATGTTTCGCTAGCAATGACTACGTGGTGGTCATAACTGGCTAGCACATATTCTATATCGCCAACTTTATTTGCAAGACTTCGAGCATTGAGATTTATAAGCCGAAAGTTTGTTTTCGGTAAGATAATATCAGTTCAGTGGTCACTATCTGTCGGGGTAGACTGACTGTAAAGGTTTGGTTTTCGAGAATCGCTGTATCCTGATATGGCTATTCTTGGAATGATCCCTTACAAAAACATTGTTGTCTACAGTAAGCCTGTCGCGATTCAGGTGCACTCGCAAGCCTCCTTCTTTTTCTTTCATCACAGACTTCCAGAGTAGCCTGCGCTTATTAGGGATTGCCTGACACTTTGGATGTCAACGTTGATCATGTTGACAAGGTTGGTTGAATTCAAGGACTTTGCTAAAGACTCTCTCCCTCACGACAAGACTGCCAGTTAGACTGAAAGCATGTGGGCAAAAGTAGATGTGATCACAGAACCTCTTCAGCCCACACAATGTCACGAAAATGCTTCAGGCAGAACAACTGACAATGGAAGATTTTTACGGCGCATAGTGGACGTGTTGCATGAAGACAGCAACATCATCATCGCCACTGGTACAGGCCCTCATTCAGTCAACGAAGAAATGAGAGGGAAATCTTTGCAGTACAGTATCTTTTGTGCTGCACTGTACATGGACCACCATTATCGCCACCTTCTGACACCTGATCAAAAGTACCGGGCGAGAATGCACCTGTGCAAAATCTGGAAGCGCACTACAGGACTTCAGCAGAATAAATGTAGCAGCTGTAATTCAGAAAGCTCCGCTGCACCAACTTCACAGGAGTCAGAAGGTATCCTCGAGGCATTTTCGAAAATGAAGGAAGCTGTAGTTGGCACTCAATTCCATTTGACAAGTGAGTCAAAATCAGCAGACATCGCACGCTTACTGGAAATGCTGGATAAAGAGCCACGCATTCCAAGAAGCACGAATGTTTGGCATTTTGGGACGAGCACAAAGAGTGGAAACCGGAGCTACACAGGTTAGCGCAAGTGGCACAAGTCAGTGTGAAGAGGGCATTTACAGCATTGAAGTTTGTTTTGTCAGAGCAGTGGTGTCGCTTACTGGCGAGTACACTTGATGACCTGCTGCTTCTTAAATCGTGTGCAGCCTCTTGACGAAAATTCCGGATCCTAAATTGAGAAAAAATAAATATCAAGTTTATGTTGTAGCCTTGCTTCGACATTTTTTGCAGCTTCCCTCATAATCATATTGAGGCTTTATGACTTCAACACTTAATAATATACAACACTTATAAATACATTTTTGTTTGTTAGCTCATTTTTTATTTTTGAGTAAGTACTTTTAATATTAAGTATTTTATTACTTTTATTATTAAGAAAATGTTACGAACAGTTACGGAACATGTTTTTTTTTTTTCAAAAGAAACGAAATGCAACTTTTGTCTGTGGAACAAAACAAAAACTGAAACGAAAAGCATTTTGTTCTGACACCCTGCTTTAGATTGTGTTGATCCTACGACCGCAATGTATTTGGGACTATATTGCATGAATTCTAGCAACCATTACTGAATTTTGTGCATGTTAGGCATAGGGGACAGGTCTAAACAAACAGCGTATCTCGCAAATAACAACGTGTCTGATGCTTTGTCCTCAGCCTGAGATAGCACTAAGTGATGGCTCAATTCGCCATTTATTTGTTGCTGCCGGTGCTGTGGACGAACAGGAAGTGCAAAAACGGATAGAGCTGAGTGGTCGCGTCTGTATAGGTGCTGCCATGTTAATTTGTAACTACTGTTACGGGCGGTTGCTGGTATGACAACTAAAAACCACATGACATCAATGTGAAGAATAATAATTATACCATCAATCCATCTGACATAACATGTGCCAAACAAGTGCAAACCTTTCAACCCTACCAGTTGCAAGTAACTATAACTGTAACTATGTTTTGCTGTGCAAGTGTGTGGCTTTCTTACACCTCGTAGCCATGGTAGTGCTGGAACGGTAGTGGAGAGGTGGGGTATAAGTAGCCTTTTTCCTGACTTTTCAATTTAACTATCGGAAGAAATATTTATTTATTTGCTTATTCAATTACTTATTTATTTACTTCTTAAGTATAGTTTTACATTCATTCTAGATAGCAATGTCTTGTAGAAATTCATCTTGTACTCCACTATCTTTTACTGTGATGACTTTTAAGATCTTCAAAATATTGTTTCCAATGTTTACCTGTTGACTTTTTATAATTATATTGACAATAGTGCACATTATTATATTATCACATTATTAGCACTGGGCAACTTTCTATCACCTGCTTCAGCTGAGCCACAGGATCAAGCACTATGCACAGCACTACCACGAATGTGAGCTGTTGAGAGCTTGACAAACAACCACTACACAATTGTATAGCATTGTCTCTTGGTAATTTGTTTGGGGATCTGTGCCCACCAGAGACCTTGTGAATGGTGGCATCTGTACATGTTTTTCAGTGGCCAACGGCAACACTGCAATAGATAGAGAGGGTTGTGCATGTTGCAGAGTATTTATTGCATAATATCTTATCATTCACATGCAAATTGAAAGCAAGTGTGCCAACTAGGTTAAAAGACTGGGCCATCAAAATGATTTTTTCTCTATCCCCCTCCCTTTCATGTTATTTATATTTCACCTTACTAGGGAGACTATGACATCGTTATCAATGACTACAATCGAGCAAAGTCCCTATTCCAGGACACCGAAGTGGCTGTATTTCGCAGAGGTTCGGCTGTTTATATTTGTTTAAACTTGTGTGCCATATTTCTGTTGATTGAGTCATGGCTTTCTTTGTTCTTTGCTTCAGTTTTCAATGATGTGGAGCAGAGAGTTCAGAGGTTTCGCAATTCACTCATGGGCAGTCTCAAGCAGCTACCAATGCCTGTTGATGAGCAGAAGCGTTTGATTAGGTGAGATTCAAGAGGATGAAACCTATAAACATGCATTGTTGTGCTGAAATCGAAGATTGGTACTCACGGTATACTTGCTGGGCCAACTTTGAAGATGGTTTCTTTTTGAAATCAACAAATAAACAAAGGGTGGAGCCACTTGATGAATGGCTAAAGGCATTTTAGATCCAGTACGATTTTCGCAATGTAATTCAACTTTTCGTTTATCTGTTGATTGCAGTAACTTTTTATGTGCTGCCTGGCTTCATGTGCATTTCACTTTTTACAGCAGAGCTATTATGGTTGAAGTTTTCCGTGTGCCATAGATAGAAAACTATCAGCTTAAACTAGCATGTGCTCTCTTCATCCCATTCTGCTTCGATCTCAGATCATGTGCACAGATTTGTCTACTCTGAAATGCAATAACTCTGATGGGTGAGAGAATGAGTTGAAAGGGAGAAACGAAGGTAGCGAAAGAAATTCTTGGCAAGCTGAGGCTCAAAACCTTGTCCCCACAATCCAAAGGCGAGCGTTGTAACCACTTGGCAAACTAGGCACACTAGCAGAGTATAACATAGCCTTGTAAAGTATAGTATTGTGTAAACAAGAGGCTGGGAAAGAGAAGTGTGGGTTAGGAGGAGAGGAGAATAAGTGCAAAAAAAGAAAAAGAAGGCAAGGTAACAGTTCAGCAAGAGAGATAGAAAAATAAAAAATGGTAAAAGAAAGGGAAGAAAAAAGAAAGACAGACACAAGGAAAAAAAAAAGATGGGTAGAGAGCAAGAAAAGCCTTGTATGGATTTGTCTTGCAAAGGGTGGGAAAAAGAGACCTTAGAAGGTAAAAGCTTAGCCGTAGCAAGACCAAATAGGTGCCCACCAACTCTGCTTTGACTCAGCCTGTGCGACCTAGTGCAAGCTGCATATTTTTTATATATATACTTTTTATTGCTCATAGCAAATTATCAGTAAGGTGATGGGAGAGAGCGCCTGGAAACGAATTCGTATTATGCCTCACATTGATGTGTAAACTAAAGCTCTCTGGATGCTTTTAATTGACAAACAAGTGGTTTTTATTATTTTTGTTTAAATATTGTCATAATTGTTTCTTTTTGTAACATGAGTGTTTTCAGCTCCAACTAGCTTGATATCCTTCACTGTTTGTTTTCCAGTTTCTTTTCGCATTTTGGATTGGTGCTTATTCACTTTGCATACTGGATAACTGTGGGCTAAATTGATTGATTAAATTGTAAGGTTTATTAGAAATGCTGTAGTTAAATGCTCTAGGGCAGTTTGGTCCAGTTAAATTTTTTTTAATGTGCACTTGAAGCACTGTACACAAGCACTTGATATTCTTCACACACCACAATGCAGCTTAGGCATTTATGAATTGAGCCTGCAACATTGATCTCAGCAGCATGAGTGCTCAATCATTGTGGCAATGGTATGCACTGTACCAGGTTAAAAAATTTTTTGAAACTCGAAGATTGAATTAAACCTTTCAGGTGCTGCTTGATGTTTGTAGAGAAAAGCTTTATTTCATAATAAGCCACCGTAACAGAAAAACTATATAGGACCACAGATACATGCGAAATTGTGTACAAGGTATACAGTGGTGATACAAATTAGCAGTTAATCTAACGCCAGGAAGCTGTCAAGTAACTTTCATCTTGTCAAACACATTAGGTGTATCCTTAGTTAAATAGCACTGAGCTGGCTCTGCTTCAAGCAGGATCACAAGCTTCTAGCTATATATATTCCCTTCTCTGGAAGTCGTATTCTCGCTCGAATGTTTTATGTGAACAGTGTGGGGAAATTTGTCACTTAAAATAATTTGTGAGATGAAACGGGGCACCTCTCACAGAAAGTGTGTTTCGTTAGATTGATAGCTGTTTTGTTTTGTTTGTAATCGTGCCTCTCCATCTGCATGTTTAGTGCATACAAAACTGGCAGAATCAATTCCACCAGCATGATCTTGTTTGACATGACTGTAACTGAAATATTTTTTCTTTTTTTTTCTCAAGGCTCTTCTCCAGAATTCTTGTGCACATTGCTGAAATTGTTTTTACAGAGTGAAACAAAGCATGACATGACAAAAGCAGTAGTGATATTTGCGTAGTTCATTACACAGAGGTGTTGAGCCTTGCTACAAGTCACTGAGCATGTTCTTCACGACGCCTTTTATATGCTTGGGGCCATACTCAATTTCTGGCACAGAGTAGATGCTCAGTGCTTGCAGGTGTTATTACCCTATTTACTCGCCTAATGAAGATACTCGCATAATAAACGCACCCCCAACTTCAGTCGACAAAATTTGGATTTTCTTCTCCCGCATTAACAATGCACCCCCTACATTCATTTGCTGCAGTTTTGCCAGCTGACACCTGGCACCTCCTTGCCGGTTGGATCTTTAGTTATGTTTTTCTTTCTATCTGTGCACGGCACGTCTCCTGTTTTTTTTAATTATCCATACGCTACAGCGGGGGTTCACTAATTGCGCAAGTGTGGACATCGCAGCTGACAAGTGCAGTGAGCAAAGGTCATGAAACTGTCTGCATCAACCAATGTTTGCTTCCTGAAAAAACGAAACTTTATGCCCAATCACATGACCACGATTTTCGAGCTATGGCAACAGGATTTGCTGCTGCCATAGCTTTCGCGATGGGCCCTCTGTTGTCGTCGCGTCGCAGGCATGTCACAAGTTTCTGGAAAATCAGGAAAAATAACTTGTTGCTAGTGAATTTTCTCCTCCTCGACTAGCTTCTACACTAGCCTAGAAGGGAAGATGTTTGAGGTTCGGGATTGGTCCCCTCGACTCGAGTGCACGGTGGCAGCGCGAAGGAAGAGCCGTAGTCCGGTGAAGAGACGCTTCATTGCAGCCTCAGGCTACTGCCCGAGTCTAAGCCCGAACATGTGCTCTCTCATTTCAGATTCAAACATCCTCTTTTCAACCCTCGGTTGAACAAAGCTCTTCACACAAGCCAATGACACGTGTGGGCTCGCATTGCCACAACCAATTGCAGAAACACTTTCATAATAGACACTGCATTGGTAAAAACCACGTTACCAAATACCACATGCAAAGGGATAGGTTCTCCGCGTGTGACACCCTCTCTCATGCCTGGCCGTGCTGCCTCTGTCGGCCGACTTCCCTCGGTGGACGTGCTCACGCTCGAGCCCCGTCCGCTCTCTCACTAAATGTTGCTTCGTAGAAGCCTCCTTAAGAACTGTGAGTACACCATTGCGCTCCATGCGCTTACCAGGTGTGCATGCTACAGCGAGGCGCCCCGACATCCTAACAGCACTCGGTAATGAAGTACAGCGGGGGAGGTTATGCTCGTCTCCCTGCCGCCACTATGTCTTGGTCAGCCAAGTGGTCGCGTCCCCGCGTCATTCTCAATGGCATGCGTGCATGCCAACAATGACTTAAACTCAGACGGTGGCGCCTGACCTGCCTCTTGCCAGACGCTTTTCCGAGTAAGCCTTCTCCTTCTAATCCTGAACGGGGGCAGCCTTGACGGCTCCGCTTGTGAACTGTGCGAACAAAGAAGTCTCCTTTCTTTCCCGTGCTCGGATCTTCCGCGTTCGCCTTAGGGGAACTGATCAGCTTCGTTAGTTGACGGGACGGGAGCTGGCTACGCGCTCTGCATCAGCCGCATTATTTGCGCTACACGCAACACGCCGGTAAATGGTGCCTCATACTACCTTTGCTCAAAAAAGAGTCTGATATTTTTGTAACATGGTAGCACCCTGATCAATGCATCGGTTGCAATTTGCTCTTCATGCTTGTTATCTGTGCGTACTTCAAGAAATGTTTTTACCATCTCTTCTCACGCGGACAGCGAGGCAGCGGGTCGTTACTCTTGTTACTGACTTGTTTTGATGCTTCGGTGGTAGCTTGCAGCAATGATGGTTACTTGCTTGATTGATTTGTGGGGTTTAACGTCCCAAAACCACCATATGATTATGAGAGACGCCGTAGTGGAGGGCTCCGGAAATTTCGACCACCTGGGGTTCTTTAACGTGCACCCAAATCTGAGCACACGGGCCTAAAACATTTCCGCCTCCATCGGAAATGCAGCCGCCGCAGCCGGGAATCGAACCCGCGACCTGCGGGTCAGCAGCCGAGTACCTTAGCCACTAGACCACCGCGGCGGGGATGGTTACTTGCTGCAATGTCAAAGTCGTGGTCATCGTGCGAAGTCCATGGAGTTTGCAAAGTGCATCTGTAGCATCGTAGTGCATGCTTCCAGGCGCCACTCGGGATAACAGCAAATAGCACTGTTGTGGTTAAACGGTTGCGAGAAATGAAAGGCATGAAACGCTTTTATGGAGTGTGCGAGCGGGGCAGGGACAGCTTGCAGACGATAGCACCATAAACCACCGAAGATAGTGAAGTGCAATAAAAAATGTTTCAAAACAGTGTACGCGTATGTCAATTGCGAAAAGTTAAGCTGCCTGTTGTTTTGTTTTCTTGCATTACTGCATTTTTTGCTAATCCTAGAAAAAAAATTTCATAATTTTTACCCCACATAATAAATGCGCCTCCAACTTTGCTTCGATATTTCGAGAAAAAAAAGTGCGTTCATTACGAGTGTACATAGGTATTTTGTCCAGAGATATCTTTGTAATTGTTTCATAAAGGATGTAGGAAAAGGGGTTTAAATTAATGCTGAAAATGCAGAAAAAAGAAAGCATATTTGGTAACTGCACATCTCAAATTAGATATGCTGAATATTCTGCAAATAAGATAAATTGGCATTGGCTGCATGACACTCTGAACACCACAGTTGTAACATTAACAATGGACGATTTCCTGTTGCTATTGACTTGTTTTTTTGATGCACTGTCTTGTGTCTTGTTTTTTTTTTGCCTTTTGTGTCTCAGTAAAAGCAGTATTATCTCTTGATTAAGTTTTATACCTGCCTTATGCCTTCGAAGTCTACTAGTTGTAAAGCAAGCAAACAAACAAACAAACAAAAGATGAAACCCTGATCCAACCTTCAACATGTTTCTTGCTTATGATTTTAAAGCATGGAGTGTACAAACATTTGTGTGCCGTGAAATAAAATGTCTTTACTATCCCATTTAAAATTGCTGATTGAACCATAACCTATGTCATATTAAACATTCTGCAAACCTTGGGTATGTATATTAAGAGTAATGTAATATTATTAGGATAAAACAAGTCTTCTTTTTCATAGTAGTTTCCATGTGTTTTGTGCCACTTTATCACTTCACTAAAGTAGGACTGAAATTTTGGTGAGTATGTGGGAATGTTTAAATGAATTGAACATTCTATCGTACAGTGTTCTATTCAATTCAGCCGTCTAATGGAATATCAGTGATTTGTATATATTGTCATTTTTCAAACATTTATGAACTTTAGATGAGTAAAAGTTTAGACCTGTTACTGATGCATACTTGGTGTTTTTGTTGCTGGTCATCAAATGTCTTGTGCTCATGTGCATGTTAGCTAGAATCACCAATGCTTTTCAATAAATGTTCACAGTTGTTAGTAGTAATTTTTGTTTTATGTTTTTTTTGTCCCATATGCTTTATTGTGCTTCATTTTACCGAGTTACAGCATTTTTATGAATATTTAAAAATGTCAAATGCATTCAAATAGACCCAATGTTCCTCTATATGTGTAGTACATTTCATGCCCTCACTCAAAAATTCTAGTAATCCAGCAGAATTTAGAATATGTAGTCGGACTTGACAGGCTACAGAGTGATCACTGGCTTTACCGGAAGAGCTCTCTCTGAAGGGCTTTGTGCGTGGGAAGAATCTGTTTATTTCTTCCTGGTTATTCATTTTGTGGTTTGCCTGTGATTAATATGCATACTAGAATCTTCACATCATTTTATATTAATTGTAGAAACTGTCATTCAATATTTGAAAAACTACTCAAAGTGCACTCAATATGCGATTTGATTCACTTCTGGCACTATTGAACTTGCTTTTGATTCAGACCGTACAATAACTCTTCACACAGCCTTAATAAGGGTAAGTGTGGTTAAAATTAATGTGTTGCCAAGTACTTTTTGAGGAGCTAGTTGGTGGTGCATCTTGAAAAGCACAAATTTAAACACCAAGCAAGAGAGACAGCAAGGAAAATACCCAAGATGTGTTCAAAGTGTGTTGCCAAGAACTGCCTGCTGATATGCTGGAAAAATAGAGTTCTGTCCTGTGTGTCTGGACATTTATGGTTGATGATGGCAGAGAATGCCGCGCTATGTAGCCATTCACTTCATAGATTTTCATGAAACCTTCCTTATAAGATTGACAGGATTTCCTCCGAATGGCATATCTGACTCGATGAATCGGTGACCAGGGTGCTCGAATGCTGACCAGAAGCTCACGTGTTAAATCCCGGCCACAGTGGTCGCATTTTGATGGAGGTGAAATTGTAGAGGCCGATGTACTGTGCAGTGTCAGTGCACATTAAATAAAACACCAGGTGGTCTTGATAAAATGGATGCTTAGGCTATTTGGCGATTTATAATCAACATATTTGCACAGCGCAGAAAAACGAGTAGTTAGTTGCCCCGCCGGGGTGGTCTGGTAGCTAAGGTACTCTGCTGCTGACCCGCAAGTCACGGGAGCGAATCTCGGCTGCGGTGGCTGCATTTTGAATGAAGGCAAAAATGCTGTAGGCTCGTGTACTCGGATTTGGGTGTACGTTGAAGAATCCCAGGTGGTCGAAATTTCCGGAGCCCTCCACTACGGCGTCTTATAAATATATGGGGGTTTTGGGGTGATAATCCCCACATATCAATCAATCAATCAATCAAAAACGAGTAGGTACAGCATAACTAACGAAGGAAGAAACATGAACAGGAAAGAGTGATTTTTCCTCTCCATGTTTAACGAACTCGAAAGTGGCGCAAAAAGTAGTCTATCAGTAGTTTGCTGTATGTGGACGCACCTTTAAAAACGTGCACTTGGAGACAAAAGCAGTTTTTTATTGTGTATTTTCATTAAAAACTGCTAACAACCTCTTTGGTGACAGATTAGTCCTTTTTGCCGGTTAAGAGACTCTTGCTGTGTGCTCACAAGTGAATTAAACCACGTTCCCCACAAACTCGCACCGGTTAACTAAAGCGTGGTATCGCAACCAATCATCCCTGGCTAGTTGCATGCAGTAGTTCGCTTGCTCGGTTTACACCATCGCATGCCGGGTCATTTGCAGTCTAATGCATACACGTTTGTGCGTTCTCCGCACATGCTTCAGCCTGTATCATGTTCTGGTGCGGCGAGTAGCATTTTCGTTCTACACGACGAAAAGACTAATTTTGCAAGCAATGTGCAAGCATCCTCACATGATGCTGCTGTGGCAAACGACAACATATGACGTGCTTATACCGCTGTCACTCCGCGTGGTTTAAACACACGCAGCTGAGCAGCTATCTACTGGTGACTGTGTTAAGGTTGTAGGCCACGAGTCAGAATGGCATGTTTATCGCCACTGACCACCTTGCCTTCGCTCTTAAGGTATGCTCATCTATTAAGGCACCACGGCAACTGCGGCGTTGTCATTACTGATTAACCAGTCACTACTATCACCAAAAGGCAGAACACCTTTCGCTGCACATTGTGGCATCAGCGAGTAGAGTGTCACAGTAAACTTTTAAACAACAAAAGTTATCGCTTCTTGCATTTACAGCTTCTTGCGTTCGAAGGCATTGTTTTGTTAGTTGTCAGCGGTTATAGGTGCGGAGAACGGCATCAGAAAAGTTTGCCTTGAAAAAACTGACTGTGAGTTTTTATGCTGCCATCTTTTTATTTTTCGCCTTACCACCATTCTGCCAGTGAAGAAATGCTTGGAAAGTGGAGAACACCGCTCGCAGCATCTGAAATCTGCGTGCGGTGCTCGTTGCGGTCTGGGATATCTTCGTCGCAAGTAAACTGCAGTGGGGCACGCGCGAGCGCCGGCCTCTCACATGTTCTAGAATGCCTGTTTTACTTTTTTTTTTTTTCGTTTCATATGGCACCATAATTTTATCATGACCATGTCGGAAGTGTTCATTGTATTAGTAAGGGGTCTTGAAAAATGTTCTCTATATGTGGACACAGTTCCAATGGGTAGCATAGGAAAATCGTGAGTGCACTGAAATATGGTCGTTATAGTCAATAGATCGTTATATCTGGGATCAATATAAGTGGGTTTGACTGTAGCTGTTATAGTGTAATGATATAAGACATTCTGTATACCAGGTGTCCCAGCTAACAATGCGGTATGCAATATGTGCAAACAATATACAATACGTGCAAATATGTTGATACCAAATGGTCAAAATTTCCAGAGCTCTCTACTATGGCACTTCTTCATAATCGTATTGTGATTTTGGGATGTGAAACCCCACATATTACTATATATTATTATCCTCTGAATGGCAGGATGTTGCTTTCGACGTACAATCTTTTTCAGATACTTGATCAGCCTGGAAGTTCCTGGCAGTCCAGCATGGGATGCCGTGAGGTACAACTACAGCTGGTTGTACAATTCTGTGATAAACTGCAAGCAGAAGCACATAGCTAGCTGTGAGTGTTCTATTTTCAGGTCTTTGTGTTCATGGCTTTCTAACCCCATTCTTGTTCCCTGCCACCAGTGGCCACTGACAGTGAAGATGAACAGCTTGTAAAGTCTCAAGACGAGTCACAGCCAAAGCAAGTGCTCTTTGTGGAAGAGGTTACAAAGCTGTTTAAGGAGCACTTATGTGATTTCTGGAAGCTGGGTCAAGCCTACTTTGCTGGAGATCTTTTTGTCTCAGAGGTATTATTCACATGATTTTTCAGGCTTCGTGCAGAAATTTCCTTTGCCGATACTTTGTTCCAAGCTATTATAGAAGCTTCTCGCTGCTGCTGCTGCAGCAGCAATTAAATTTAACAAAAACAATGCAGACTCGTCTGTAGCATAACAAAAAGCAGAGGCTTAGGAAGCCACCCAAATGCTTTGAAGGCTAATGCATTTAACTATCATATTCACAATACCCATTAAGAAATATGCAGTGCTGTCTGTTGGAGAAGCAAGCAAACTATTTAAGGGTAGCTCGCCATGCTCCATTACAAGTTTTAGTTCTGTACTGGAGTTGTAAGATGCTGTCTAGGAAGCATTTTGCCAAAAATATTCTTTAAACCAATCCGTTGCTGGTTTGGAAGAAATTTAGGTGACTTGTTTCCATGCTTCAGGGGGTCAGCCTCCCAGCCAAAACAGTCTCTCTCTTCTTTTGTCTCAGCTAAAGTCTGCAAGTTGCCTAGTTGCATTCTCCCCACTACCAGGAGCAAGAGAGGACATGGTGTTCGTGTGATGAGCCCTGTCTTCTTTTTTACTTCACACACCAATTTGCTCTGCAAAGCATTTTTAATTAAGGCATTGCATTGGTGGCACTCTGTGAAAGGGGCAGTAAAGAGCCCCGTGGTCCAAAAATTGTTACGAAAGAATATGCGCAGTTTTGCAATGTTAACATGCTGCCATAAGAATTTTGTGAATGCGTGTTATAATAAGGAAGTTACTGGGGTTAGAATATTTTTTTTTTTAGCTGGTTTCAAATATTTGAATTTGAGCATAATAGAAATTGAGAAAAAAATTATACTGGTGTTCAAGTACTCACCTTCAATAAAGTGTGTGTGTGTGTGTGTGTGTATATATATATATATATATATATACACACGCACACTTCACTACAGGTAGAGCATCGAACGCGTTATTCGAAGGTCGCAGGTTCGGTTTCTGCCCACGGCAAGTTATCTTTTCACCCACTTTTTTTTTTTCACATTTACATTTACATTACCATTCAGTCTAATAACTTCCCCTATATTTCCTTGGCATTCTTGTCTGTTAGATCTCATTAATATTGTGTCAAACACGGAAAAACAAGCCCTTAAGTATACACTTGCCTTTATTACGTACATACTTACATACATACAGTTAAGTCTCAGTAAATGAGACTGCTGCTTAAATAGAACTACCTCTGATATGATTGGTTTCTTATGTGTAATCTGCACTCGTTTTCATCCTTCAGTAAAAAGAACTCTTCTTAGGTGACACATACTTTTCTGGTTCCTTTTGATGATCATTGCGAGTTTAGTGTATAACAGTATTGGCAAGTCAATTCTGCGGAAGGTTGCTGTGTAGATGAAGGTTTATGAATGGGGAAAATTATCTAACCTACAGTAGCATGACAAATAACAGACAATGATGCCAAGAGAAGTATAGGGGATGACATTAAAAGTAATCGCAATGAAGAAAGAAAAGGGGACAAAAACATTACTTGCGACCAGCAGGATCTGAAGCTGTGACCTTCGAATAATGCATCTGATGCTCTATTACTAAGCTACGGTAGTGGTCCCACACCCGTCCCAATTTATAATGTATATATGTGCATTTAAAGCGGGAGGGTCAGTCAGCGTCGCCTGTTGCCATTGCGGCAAGTGTGAAAGACTCTTTTTGATTGTTGGCGGCATGTAGCACGTGATCTTATTACATGCTGGCAATTGACCAATAATCCCTCGCATACTGCCTAAAAGTATCACGTCTGCCAAAACGATACCCTTGCTATGAATTGAGGGAAGAGTTTAAATCTAAGGGCTGGCTTTTTTTTGTTGCGTAACAAAAAAGAAGTGAGCTCTTACATTTACCCTCTTTCCCTTCTGTAGCATTGAGGTACTGAAAAAGTATATCTACCAATTCTCTTGAATCATCCGGGAGGACTCCAGAATTTCGACATTATCTCCAGATTGTACAAATGTCACCTCAAATTCCCCCCCCCCCCCTCCACTGTCTCCCAAATTTTTATGTTGCTAGGTTCGCAAATATGAAGAAGCCTTATGAATTTTCTGTGTAGCGTCGTGCTACAGTTGGATGAATCAGGTTTTTTTTTTTTTTTCCCAAGCAGCATTGTAACAGAAAGCGGGAAAACACTAATTCACATTTAGATTTTTTTTATAGTGCTTATATAGTAGGCAAAATGGAAGGTCAGAGTAAGCCTTGTGCTTTTGCCTAGAAATATGAAAGATTTAAAAAAAAATTATGAGGATGTGGATTATGAAATCAGTAATATTATTTTAAAGTAGTCGGTTGCCTTTCTTTTTTTTCACTATCGTTTTAGTGGTGTCAAGCTGAGTTTTTAAGTACTTCAGAAAATAGTAGCACTTTTCTTAACAATAACTGCTGCCCTAGCCATACTGTTATTGCATAGATCTCAATTGATTAAATTAATTTGATGGTGGTAAATGTTGGGAGCTTGTTTGACAGTCAGTGTTGTATTACTGTCAGTCTATGAAGCTGAATCCAAATTTTATGTGGGTCATTCTTTGGAGCTGCTCTTAAAATAATTTTTTTTTTTGCAGAATGTTCCAGTGAACCCCAAAGATGAAAAAGATTTCAAGGTATATATGGTGA
Organism: Rhipicephalus annulatus; assembly: GCA_013436015.1. Lineage (NCBI taxonomy): Eukaryota > Metazoa > Arthropoda > Arachnida > Ixodida > Ixodidae > Rhipicephalus > Rhipicephalus annulatus. The sequence goes on along the minus strand of WOVY01010683.1, from coordinate 337,964 downwards.
TGCGCTCTTATCATTACTTCATTTTGTAGCTTTAGTCGTGGAAAAAAAAAAAAAACGGCTAATTTCACATGAATACGGAAGCATTGACAGCTGTAGCAAGGTTCAGTGTCCTACTTAGATTTTTTCTATGTTGTTCATGCTGTACACAGGTGTGACATGCTTTTTTTAGCATGCTAGGCAGTTCCTTTCGTGTCCAAAGAGCAGCACAATGGCAACTACAAAACATCTTTCAGTACTCTTCTTATCAAGAGCACTGCAAGTGGTAGCGCAAAAATCGCACATCATTGGCCCGCGAAATAAGGTAATCAGAAAACTGTCAGTGTTCTCTAAACTTGCAAATCATTGCATAAAAGAGGGAGTATTTGTTATATGCTTCGAAAATTCCAAATTTAATTCCACTTGCTGGGCATTTATTTATTTATTTACTTAACTTTACTTCATTACACATAGTGAAGCCTCGGTTATACAAATCTCAGGAGATAGCCCTAAAAAGTAGACAACCCGTTTAGACAAACTCTGTCAAAATAAGCTCTTGTTTAAGCCGAACAACATGGGAATGTTTGTTTGGTTTCCTGTAGACTCAATGGAAAAAAAATATGCTTCAGACAAACGGCATACCCGGCCTCTTTGTTACGACGAACGCTATTAGTGACCAACGACGACGGCGATTCTGCACAATGAACTTTGCAGTTTTAGTGGAACATTCAGATGAATGAGGGAAAAAACAAAAGGGGGGGGGCTTCGGCACTTGGGCTCTAAGCAAATTGCAACCGTGGAGGGAGGAAGCGAGATAACCAGAGTAGCAAGCTGTAGAAAAGTAAGTGCATATACCTAGTATATTTCTTACCTCTAGCCTGTATGTGGAAAATGGGCCAGCTTTATCAAGAAGAAAGCAACAAAATGCGTTCAGGAGTTTCGCTTATATAAACTAAATGCATAGGAAGAATTTCCTTAAGGCGAGAGGCCTAATTACTGATACCCTCAAACCATTGCGTCCTTTTGTAATCTCCCGATGTTCGTTGGTTTTCCAACAGAAGTACAATGAAGAACAGAATATGAGTTTGGCTAGAGGGAAAAATGCAAGTGAGGTGGGGCGAAGAAAAGTTAAATGAAAGTGAGAACGGGAACAAAAACTGTCTGTAATAATTGCATATGAACCCGAAACCATGTTTGCAGCGTCTAGCACTCCCATAAAAGAAGTCAGAGACATTGTCAACCTGAAGTTATCGAAAAAATGTATTTCGATTGACTAGAGTTTCGTATATGTTGTATATAGTTAAACCTGCTTACAACGAACCCCCATATAACGAATTCCTCGATATAACGACTTTTTTCTATTTGCCGCCGTTGCTCCATAAAAGCACATGTATTTACATTCTCTGTGTAACTAAGTGACAACGGGAGACAACCTTTATACAACGAATTTGCCCCACGGAAAATCTAGAAACTTCGACCCGGATTTCGGCATTTTGGCACGAGCTTGCATTTTCCATGGGTGCCTAGCCGCCACCAAAATGGTGGCGGCGTGCACCACGCACTAGATGAGAGAGAGCACTCGTTATTGCGCGCAGATGAGCGCGAGGCGGGCATGCGCCCTACGAGCCACCGTTCTTACCTCTGCGGGTGCATGCACGGTAGTGCCCCTCCCACTCGAAATCAAAAACAGAAAAAAAAAACTACTTTTGGGTTGTCAGTGCCACGCTTTTAGTTAGCGTCATATATGTGGGGCTACGCTGCATATGGAGGGCGCCTTACTGAAAATAGTTTCCCGCGGTACCCTTGTCCGTGTTGTTCGCTCTTCGTTTTCGACGCCGTGCACACGTGCGTGGTTTTACTGCGTGTGCATGATGTGGCCCCCAACAATGTTGAGCTTTTTGTTTATTTGATACCCGCAGCGCCATAAGGCATCACAGTGGGGGGAATACAACATGATTACAAGACAGAACACAAGCTCAATTTGCAGCAAGTGCAGTACAGCCTATCCAGATAGTAGGAAGTACACTGAATGCTGTTGCGTCCCGCTGCCAGTGACGTCTTCGAGACGAGCGTGATGTCGCCGCCACTCAGTTCCGCGAACGCAGCGACTGTTGAGGCTGACCATTGTGTCGCGGGACGGTGCGCTGGCGCCACGGCTGGGCCCTGCGGAATGCGGCGGCGGTTTCGGGGAACGAAAGATTCGTCGCTGCTTCTTGGAGTGGATGGGTCCACCCGGAACAACTGAGCATAGAGCTGAGGGGAAGTCGGGCTCCGGGTGGACGATTCACCCCCTTGATCCCCCCCTCTTACTGCGGGCCGCCCCTGCCTTTCGTGAAGTGGACTGATGTACCGAGATAGAGGGAGAGGGGCGGCAACGAGAGGGATAAAAAGGACGGAGGAGACGGCGGGCGCAGAAGGGGGAACAACGATGACCAGTTAACTTTTCTTTGAATGCAAATAAATCCCTTTTTTCAAGTTTCCTAAATGGACGTCCTGCTTTCATGACCTGCCTGATCTTGGTCATCCCACCCAATCTACCCCGACGACGCTACAAACTGGATGGCAGCGGTGGAATCAAGAAAAGGCATGCAGAAAACTGCGGACGGAAGATCGACTTCTGTGGATCCGGGATCAGCAGAACGAGACTTCGTGGCTCCGGGAGGCACAACCGTCGCAGTAACGGCATGAAGTTTTGGACGACTCCAGGAAACTAAGGACGAGCAGCAGAAGGCAGACCAGACGATCTGGGATCGGCGGTCCTGTGAACGTGGCTCTGGGAGACACGTCCTTCGCCAGCTCGAGGTTGGAAGTAGCTGCGGACGGAAGATCGACTTCTGCGGATCCGGGATCGGCAGAGCGAGACTTCGTGGCTCCGGGAGGCACAACCGTCGCAGTAACGACTACCGGAAACTAAGGACGAGCAGCAGAAGGCAGACCCGACGATCTGGGATCGGCGGACCTGGGAACGTGGCTCCGGGAGACACGACCTTCGGCAGCTCGAGGTTAGGTGAGTGCTTGAGCGATCACGTTTTGCCGGACGATAAGAACAGGGTTCTATCGGGCAATTGGCTCTGAAGGGCCGCCACAAGTGTGCGGTGAATATTGCAGAAGTAGTGGTTGGCTCTTGTGAAGATATGGATATCGGAGTGTTAAAGAAAGAAGAGCTGTTGCTGTTAGCAGCAGAGCTCAGCTTGGATATCAATAGCAGGTTAAGGAAGCCCGAAATTCGCAGTGCGATAATCGAAGTGGGTTTCGAGGAGGACGAGCTCAGCGAGGCCTGGGAAAAGATATGTGAGGAGAAGAAACAAAGGGAGGAAGAAAAGAGGGAAAGAGCGGAAGAGAAGGAAAGGCAGGAAAGGAGAGAACAAAGACAGGCCGAAATTGAGCTCGAGAGAATAAAGCTAGAGCAGGCGAGATTAGCACGCAGTGCAGATGCGGCGCCGCCGCATACTGAGAACCTGAAGATGACGAGTTTGCTTCAGCCGTACAAAACAGGCGAGGACATTGGTCTCTACCTGATTAATTTTGAACGGATCTGTGAGAAACATTCATTTCACCAGGACACATGGCCAGAGCGGTTGCTTGCGTTGTTACCGGGTGAGGCCTCGCAGGTCGTGGCCAGACTGAGCGCAGCCGAGGCAGGCGTATACAGTTCAGTGAAGTCGACATTACTCGCAAAATACAGGCTCTCCACAGAGGAATTTCGGAGGAGATTTAGACGGGAAAGAAAGAAGCCTGGTGAAAGCTTTGTTGAGTTTGCGTGTAGCCTGAGTGATAATTTTTCAGAGTGGGTGAAAGGAGCAGGTGCGGATAACTTAAGTAAACTGAGGGATCTAATTTGTTTGGAGCAGTTTTATGACACCCTGCCGGATAACGTGCGCCTGTGGGTCAAGGATAGGCAGGAAGGTGTGTCTGTTAGGAGTGCAGCACAGCTTGCCGACGAGTACGTGGCCAGTCGAGGCTTCAGGACACCGATCAACAGCGCACATCACTATGAAAGGCCTGCACCACGGCCCCAAGCTTACACTCGAGGACCGCAAAGCGCAACAAAAGAGCGAGAGGAAACTAATCAAAATTCGGCGCGTGCTGAAGGCAAGCCGAAAGAGCAGGAAAAGAACAGAAAGGAGGTCAGAAATCATTTAGAAGAGTTAGAGTCGCGAGCTAAGGCGCTATGTTTCAAGTGCAACGAAACAGGTCACTTTGCCCGAAACTGCTCAAAAGGTAGGCCAGTGTTTGCTTGCGTAAGCGATCACCCGAGTAACCTAGATCTTTTGAAACCTTACACGACAGATTTAATGGTTAATGACAAAAGGTGTAGGGTACTCAGAGACTCCGCGGCCACTATGGACGTAGTCCATCCGAACTACGTAAAAAGTGAAGACTACTTATCCGAATGCGCGTGGATAAGACAGGCCGTCAGCGAAGATTCAGTGTGTTTACCTATGGCAAAGGTACACATTCGGGGTCCTTTTGGAGCGATCGAGACAGTAGCAGCAGTCTCCCGTGGGCTACCAGAGGGCTACCCGTACCTTTTCTCGAACAGCTCGGAGTCACTACTCAACGACAGGGGGTGCACTTTTGCTGATGCCCAGGTCATGGCTTTGACGAGATCGAAAGCACGCGTATTGGCTCAGCAGCTGCGTTACGGGGAAGGGGAAGGTGCCAAAGCGAAAGAGTTAACAACTGAATCCGAAGAAGTTAAGCCCGACGAGGCACTTATCCCTATTCCTCCGACCGAAAATCCGGAAAATGGTCAGATTAAGAAGCCGATAATTGAGAAAAGAAAGAAACCTTCGAAAGGAAAAGATCATAGTTTGCAGGGGTCCGTGTTGGCCCCAATCTCGCACAGCTACGAGCGCATGCTAGGGGTTGACAGGGAAGCGTTACGGCTGTCTCAGAAAACTGACCCTAGTATAGCGGTTATGAACAACGGAAACAGTGAAGGTGTTTCGTCAAGAAACATCTCTTTCGAAGTGAGGAACGGTATCCTATATCGTAAATACCGAGATAGGCGAGGGCAGTGCTACGATCAATTGGTGGTGCCATCACCATACCGCAAGGACCTACTCAGTCTTTGTCACGATCACTCATGGGCAGGACACCTGGGCATAAATAAAACCAAGAAAAGATTGCTACAGGAATTTTATTGGCCGGGGTGTTTCAGGGACGTGCAGAATTTCGTGAAGACTTGTGACGCTTGCCAGAGAGCCGGTAGGTCTAACGACAAATGGAAGGCCCCGATGGTAAAAGTGCCCATTATTTCTGAGCCCTTCCGCAGAGTTGTTGTAGATTTGGTGGGGCCGTTGCCGAAAACAAGTGCGGGGAACAGATACATTCTCACACTATTGTGTCCTGCAACGAAGTTCCCCGAGGCGGTGCCCTTACAGGAGGCAACTTCGGTCGAGGTAGTCGATGCGTTGCTTTCTATATTTTCGCGCCTCGGTTTCCCTGCCGAAATGCAATCGGATCAGGGAACCGTTTTCACGAGTGCTCTCACGACCATGTTTCTCGAGAAATGTGGCGTTAAAATTTTGCATAGCTCGGTTTACCACCCACAAAGCAACAGTGTGGAGAGATGGCATGCTACCCTAAAAAAAGTATTGAGAGCTGTTTGCCATGAAAGGAAGTGTGATTGGGATGGTTGTTTACCGGGCACGCTATTTGCGTTGCGCACAGTGCCACACGAGGGAACCGGGTTCGCACCGGCAGAGCTGGTGTATGGCCGGAATCTTCGAGGTCCGCTGAGGCTAGTCCGCGAACTGTGGGAGGATGATCGGGGGCCTAAATGTGTGATCGAGTATGTGTTGAACCTAATGCAAAGGTTACATAAGTGTCGTGAGATCGTGAAGGGCAACCTAGAGGCGAGGCGAGACGCTTCAAAGCGCTACTATGATAGAAATGCCAGGACGCGATCATTCAACCCGGGCGACAAAGTGATGATATTGAGGCCTAATCGCCAGAATAAACTGGAGGTCCACTGGGATGGACCTGCCGAGGTTATCAGTCGCCTTTCGGAAGTAAACTACACCGTGAGATTACCTGGAAGAAAACGCGAGGACAGGGTCTACCACGTAAACCTAATGAAGCCATTTTTAGAGCGAGCAGCAATTGTTAGCATCGCCATGAATGTTTCAGAAGAGGTTTCTCTAGAGGTACCTTGTTTTCCTGGGAACACGGGCCCTAGTGTAGAAGAGATAATCGCGTGTGCAGTTAACCAAGACGAGTTGGGTACAGATAAAGTCGAGGATCTGAAGAGCCTTATTCAGGAATATCTGGAATGTTTTGGGGAAGGGCTCGGAAGGACTCATTTGGTACAACATGATATCGAGCTGACTACAGAGGTCCCTTTTTGCTCGAAGGCGTACCGCGTGTCTCCGCGACAGCTGGACTTAATGAAGGCGGAAGTTAAAAGGATGCTTCGCCTTGGCGTGATCAAAGAAGCATATAGTGACTATTGCTCCCCTTTGATGTTGGTCGAGGTGCCGGGGAAAGAACCACGGCCATGCGTCGATTATCGCAGGTTGAATGCGATCACAAAAGACCAGGTGTACCCGTTGCCTAACATAGAGGAAAGGGTGGAGCTGGTAAGCCGGGCTACCTTCATTTCAACCCTAGATTTAGTGAGGGGATATTGGCAGGTGCCCTTAACTGAACGAGCAAGTCGGTATGCAGCATTTGTAACACCCTTTGGCGTTTATCAGCCCGTCACCATGGCCTTTGGTTTGAAAAACGCACCCTTCTGTTTTTCAAGGTTAATGGATCGGGTGCTAGAAGGACTAGAAGAATTTGCGGTGCCATATCTAGACGACGTGGCCGTATTTTCTAATGATTGGGAGTCTCATTTGCAGCACACACGAACGGTGCTTGAAAGAATCAAAGGGGCGGGCCTGACTATTAAAGCCGAGAAGTGTCAGTTCGGCCAAGCCCGTGTCACGTATTTGGGACACGACATAGGGCAGGGAAAACGGGAACCAATGAAAGCCAAAGTAGCTGCGATAGTCAACTTCCCAAGACCCGTAAACAAAAGGGAGGTGCGAACATTTCTAGGAATGACAGGCTATTACCAGCACTACATTCCAAATTATTCGGAGCTCGCCAGCACGCTAACCGACAGCCTGCGAAAACCTGAACCGGAAGTGGTAACTTGGAGCACCGAGAGGGAGGAGGCCTTCCAAAACTTGAAGAAAGCTTTGTCTTCTCGGCCTGTGCTTGTCGCGCCAGACTTTAGCCGAGAATTCATTCTCCAGTGCGACGCCAGCAACCGAGGTCTAGGTGTCGTCTTGGCCCAACTTAACGAGGGAGGTGAAGAGCATCCGGTGCTCTATCTCAGTCGGAAGCTGACTCCCCGAGAAGAGGCTTTCAGTGCCTCGGAGAAAGAATGTTTGTCCATTGTGTGGGCCATTCAAAAACTAGGATGCTATATTCAAGGCACAAAATTCACGGTCGAGACTGACCACTGCCCGCTTTCATGGCTGAAGCAAATGTCCAATAAAAACGGGAGGCTGTTGAGATGGAGCCTCATACTACAGGAGTATAACTTCGAGGTCAAATATAGAAAGGGGAACCAAAATAAGAACGCCGATGGACTGAGCCGTGGATTTTAGAGTCGAACACTGATTTTCTTGTTGCTGTTTTTTTTTACTGATGTGTTTCTATCGCGGCTGAGGTCCCGGCATTTAGATTTTTTTTCCAAGGGCTGACCACCACAAAAAAAAAAAAAAGAAAGAAAGAGAGGGCAATCATGGGGTAAAATTATGGCAGTTTTGGCGTCCGGTGGGCGTGTCGCTCGGGCACGCCGACCAGAGTGTGTGTGCTTGTGTTGTGTATCCCTGGAACAGGGTTATTGGTGATGCGAGTGCTGAGGCCCAGAGAGGCCGAGTGTTTTCACATGTCGTCTCGACGCTTCAGGTGACCCGACAGTTGGCCACCCTCGAGTCGAGTCTTTCGGCGGCGGAGGAGTCTGTTGCGTCCCGCTGCCAGTGACGTCTTCGAGACGAGCGTGATGTCGCCGCCACTCAGTTCCGCGAACGCAGCGACTGTTGAGGCTGACCATTGTGTCGCGGGACGGTGCGCTGGCGCCACGGCTGGGCCCTGCGGAATGCGGCGGCGGTTTCGGGGAACGAAAGATTCGTCGCTGCTTCTTGGAGTGGATGGGTCCACCCGGAACAACTGAGCATAGAGCTGAGGGGAAGTCGGGCTCCGGGTGGACGATTCACCCCCTTGATCCCCCCCTCTTACTGCGGGCCGCCCCTGCCTTTCGTGAAGTGGACTGATGTACCGAGATAGAGGGAGAGGGGCGGCAACGAGAGGGATAAAAAGGACGGAGGAGACGGCGGGCGCAGAAGGGGGAACAACGATGACCAGTTAACTTTTCTTTGAATGCAAATAAATCCCTTTTTTCAAGTTTCCTAAATGGACGTCCTGCTTTCATGACCTGCCTGATCTTGGTCATCCCACCCAATCTACCCCGACGACGCTACAATGCACAACATAATGGATATTGACAAAAATGTACGAAAAATGCCAGCGGGTAACATACAGAAAAACAAATACATTATGTATACTGCACAACATAACACCCGTCATCAACTGAACAATTCACTTGATTCTAACAAAGGAAGAAATGAATCACTACCAACAGCGGGAACGATCGCTGAAGGTAATCGATTCCACTGGGAAACCGTTTTAGGGAAAAAAGAATTACTGAACGCTGCTGTCTTACATTGGTACTCCCGCACTTTGTAAATGTGATCGACTCATCCAGACACGTAATGAGGTGGAAAGATGTAACTGTCACGAGGAATACAAGTTCGAGATGAGTATACATCATGGAAAAGCTTCAGACGCTGCTTAGCCCGGCGTGTGACCAACTGTTCCCATCCTAAAGCTTTTTTTTTTTTTTAATGCAGACAACCATGTCGTTCAGTGCAGAGGTGTCAGATTAGGCGCAGATGGAAACTATCCGAGACCACGGTGACAATAGCTCTACAGAGGAGGTGGACTTGTCACGCGCTTCTGTCTTAATCGGTGATTAGCCGATTAGTTCTGGCAACAACACGACGGCACGTTGAATGTGATGCAATGAACGGCATAGCAAAAATTGTAATTCAAAGTAAGGTTTATCAGCCAACTCTTTTAGATCCAATGTCAGGGAACTGCTACAAAATGCTGGTGTGAGCAAATATGGCTGCTCTAGGGAGAAGTGCTCTTTTCACAGTCTACTTGCGTTTAAAGTGCACTGTTGCTTGACGAGATAGCACGGGTGGCAGCGGTCGTGACCGGGCCTTTAAAATCAAAGTTCGCCATTGCTACTCGAGTGACACCCTCACCCCCTCACCCGTGTTTTTTCATGCTCATTCCAGACTGGTGGTTTTCATTCTGTTTGATCATTCGACGGCAGTTCTAACATGCGGAAGACATTATCTTACGCGCGCACCTTCCAGGCGATATAGATAGGCAGACTATAATTTGATCTCGGCTTCAGCAGTGCTCGCGCGCTTTTATCCGCTCATGAAAAAGTTACAATGCACGGGGGTATGTTATCAATTTAGATTTTTTACGGAACATGGCAGTGACGGCGAAAACCCGCCGGGAGTGTCGATATAATTGCTATCGCAATAACAGTTTTGCTTACAAATCTCTATATAACGAAATCCTCTTCATAACAAATTTTTTCCGGAATTAATCAGTTTGGTTATATTCAGGCTTAACTGTATGTTAGAGTTGTCAGCCGTCCAGAAATGTGCATATTTACCATGGAAGCCAGGGATGTATTGTCGGCTGCAAGACACATCAAGGAAATAAGACTACTCAAAACAAGGAAATTCCTCTATATACCAAACTCTATTCAAGTATTGACACTATAATGAAGGAATGATGACAACAAAAGGGAACAGCAAGCATCATTGCAGAGTAAGGCAGCACGAGATCGGCGCTCGAGCTCCTCCATCTTCCTCGTCCTGTCGCTATCTTGAATCTTCCACCTGCCCGTTTAGTTCGCCCAATAAACCTTTTTACATTTGGTGGATCATGCTGGGTAACCACATCGCCTACAACCTGGAACTCCGATCCCGCACCCTGCCATCGACCATGCAAGTTGACGCTGCCCAACAAACAATACCTCTCGCGGCCGCTACTTGCCCCGGCCCGGTTCATCAGCGAGACCCCCCGATCTTTGCTGGCACCGAAGACCAGGACGTCGAGGACTGGCTGTCGTCATACGAGAAAGTCAGTGGACCCAACAGGTGGGATGACGCTGCTAAGTTAGGCACTGTCAATTTTTATCTCACCAACGTGGCCAAGCTGTGGTATACGAACCACGAAACCGAGTTCGCGAATTGGTCCGCCTTCAAGGAGGCAATATGTGCCGTTTTTGGTCGTCCTGCCTTACGGAAGCTACGCCCCTAACAACGTCTGTGCACACGGGCACAGGAGCCAGGTGAAACTTTCACATCATATATAGAAAATGTGATCGATCTCTGCCGGCGCGTCGATGCTTCCATGACCGAGAGTGTGAAGATACAGCACATTATGAAGGGCGTCGACGATGACGTTTTCCAGATGCTTCTCGCGAAGTCTCCTAGCAATGTGGCAGAAGTAGTGAGTTTGTGCCAAAGCTATGATGAATTGTGGAGGCAACGAGCTCAGACGCGATGCTCATTCCAGACAATCCAACCAGTGACCGCACTGGACGTTATGACTGACCAGACAAACCTTCTTGCACAAATGAAAGACTTCGTGCGAGAGGAAGTGGCTCGGCAGCTTTCTCTGCTGCCTTTTGCTCAACGCCAGGAGCTCTCGCACCAACAGCCACTGCGACACCCACCACCATTGGCTCCCATGCTCCGACATGTGGTCCAGGAGCAGATTTCCGAGGCTATGCCGGTGCCCTTGCCGCAGCCCCCGTCACCGTGCCTCTTACTTACGCTGAGGCGCTAAAGTGGCAGCAGCTACACCAGTCCCCGTCGTTCCAGGGACTGCCGTATACCTCAGCCCCGACTCGGCCGTCCACCGCCTGGGTTCCTCCCATTGCTACCACAGCCTCAACTCGCCCGTCTGCCGCATGGGCTGCTCCCCTCGTTGCCAATACTTGGAGAACGCCCGATAACCGGCCCATCTGTTTTGCATGCGGCGGCGCTGGCCATATCGCCCGTTACTGCCGTCGTCGCGTGCCGGGATACATAGACGCCCGGACACAGAACAGCTTCGTGGACCTTCCTCCATCCCGTCTGGAAAATTCTGACCCTCAGTCAAGCTCGTCTTCACGGGAATGTCCGCGTACTATGTCTGGTCGCTCACCTTCACCCCGTCGTCGCTCCCTGTCACCCATGCGTCGTCGGCTAGCTCCTGAACACGAGGGAAACTAACCGCCGCAGTTCATGAGGCAAGAACTGCGCTTCCGAAATGCTCAAGTCCTCAGACATCGCCGTTGAATATTGTCGAAGTTTTTGTAGAAGGTACTCGAGAATATGCTCTAGTGGATACTGGTGCTGCCGTTTCCGTGATAGACACTAAACTTTGCCGCAAGCTCCGAAAAGTGACGACGCCTCTTAATACGATGTCCTTGCAAACAGCGAATGGGGACCCGGTTCAGCCTGTAGCCGCCTGTACTGTCCGACTGATGATCGCGAAGGATCTCTACATTGTTGAGTTTATTGTCCTTTCGTCATGCTCACACGGCATCATACTTGCATGGGATTTTTTATCGCGTAACCATGCCGTTATTGATTGTGCAAGATCGGAGCTTGAACTTTTTCCGTTTTACAACCAATCAACTAGCCGCATTCAGCCCGCCGTACAAAAACTCGTCGTCAAAGAAGGCACTGAAATTCCTCCGACAGCAGCTGTGTTGCTCCCCGTGTTCTGTGACGGCATTAGGAACGAAGCTGCATTCTTTGAACCATCAAGCCTCTTTCTTAGACGAAGCTCACTTCTTCTGCCTTATTCAACCCTCTCTATTTCTGAAGGAAACAGTGCTCTTTGCCTCATCAATCCCCTTCCGTATCCCGTCTGTCACGAGGCTAGTCAACCCACAAGCTCTCGTGTAGGTTCTTGTGCATACAAACCGATGAGAAAACCCACATCGGTAAAGAGAACACGACACCGTTTATGCACACAAGAAGAACAACTAAATATATTTTCAATAAACTAGATAAAGAGAAAGGGATAAAAGGAAAAACAAACAAAGCACACAAATTCGAAAAGAAGTTAACCTAATGACCGCGAAATGCTAAGGATGCGTAAGTTCCGCAATAGCAAAAGCGACTGTCACCGTTCGGTCGCGGCACTCTTGTAGACGGCGAGGGTTGATGCGATGGGGTGCAGACAAGGTAGATCAGAGGTCCAAGCGTTGCTCGTGGTTGAAGGTAACTCCGGGCGCACCAAGGTCAGTGACCTCTCAGCGTTCGTGCTCCGACGCTGGGACGTAGCCCTGGAAACGGGACGAGCCTGGCCAAAGCTAGATGGTGAGAAGCCTGGCCAACGCCAAACGACGAGCAGCCTGACCAACGCCAGACGACGAGCGGCCTGGCCAACGCCAGACGATAGATGATGTTCGGGTGCCCGACCAGGTGGGAGCCCGCAGAAGCCTTGCCTCAGGAACTCGGCCGCCACCCCCGCGCCCTTGTAGCCTGCTTGCCTCCGTCGCGTCCCAGCCACGTCTGCCCCGTTCTTCCTTCTGGCTTCTTCCAAAACCAGCGTGGGGGCCTCTCATTGGTCTGAACTTCACGCGCCTCGTCTGCCCATCGTCTTCCTCACCGAATACATCGCGAAAGCGCGCGTCCACACCATCGGTCGTCGTCGTCTTCTTCCCTAAGCCGGTGAACTCGCGCACATTTTAAACCGAACACTGGTTGCACTCGCGCACTTCACGAAACGCGCACTTCACTTATCACAACATGCCCCTTTTTCGAAAAGTTTTTTCCCAACGGAAAAAACTGCCGGATGCGTGTTTCACCACACAGGATACGTTCTCGGAGTTCGCATGAACACATGCACACTGGTATCACTGCAACAAGTCTTAAGGAGCACACTTACAGGAAAAAAAAAAAATCCACATATGGTAAACAATATTCCGATGGTTGGTTGAAATACTTTGCCTCCCATCTTTAGCAACACCTGAATTCGTATCTATGGCCGTAACCTGCTCATGAAGTCGGCACCTGCGTTTTCAGAACCTTTGATATGTTGAATATGAAAAGTGTACTCTTGTAGTACTAGACTCCACCTTAGCAACCTACTGTTCATGTGTTTTGCCTTCGCTAAGTATTGTAGCGGTTGATGATCTGTCTGTACGATAAACTGTACTCCGTACAAAAAAATATGAAATTTTTCTACCGCCCATACTAGCGCTAAGCATTCTCGTTCGATAGTCGAGTAATTCTGCTCCCGAGGCAACAGCTGGCGGCTGGCATACGACACTGGGTGCAACAGCCCCTCGTGTTCTTGCATGAGGACTGCGCCGATGCATGTGTCGGATGCGTCTGTGCGGAGTATGCACACACGTTTTCGGTCTAGTGCCTTCACGATCGGCCCAGAAGCAAGGGCTTGCTTCAGCGTTTGAAATGCTCCTTTTGTTTCAGGAGTCCAACAAATCCTGTTTTTCTCCATTTTTCTGGTTAGCTGAGTTAAAGGCTGTGCTTTCTCCGCATAGCGAGGTATTAAATCTCGGTAATACCCAGCTAGTCCCAGAAAAGATCGGAGTTGCTTCTTTGTGTTAGGTAGAGGTGCACTGGCCGTAGTTTCCACAGGTTGAATAGTCCCGCCTCCTAGACGATGTCCCAAGAAGACTATCGACTCCACAGCAATTTCGCACTTCTGAGGCTTGATGGTTAAGCCAGACTCCCGTACTTTATGCAACAAGCGTTGCAAGGTGTCTATGTGCTCTTCCCAGGTGTTCGTGGCTATGAGAACGTCATCGATGTAGTGGACTACGTTTTCAAGGCCCTGTAGGAGTGTTCTCATTAGACGCGTAAACACCGCAGAAGCTGTCTTTATGCCAAACGGCATGTATATAAATTGGAAATGACCGGATTGCGTTGAGAATGCTGTTACTGGCCTCGATGTCCGGTCAAGTGGGACTTGCCAATACCCCTTTGTGAGATCAAACTTTGAGAAGTATCTCTTTGTGCCCACCTCTGTAAGCATTAGGTCGGTCCTAGGTATGGGTTCAGCGTCGGAAACCAGTATCTCGTTGATGCGACGGAAGTCGACGCATGTGCGATAGGTGTTATCCGGCTTCTTAATAAGTACCAAGGGCGAATTGTAGGGCGAATGGGATCGCTCAATCACACCCAGTCTTAACATGTCCTGAACTTCTTGTTCTACTACTTCCTTCATGGCCAACGGCAAAGGATACTGCGGTGTGTTGATCGGTTCAGAGGTCGTCAATTGAAGTCGGCATTCCAACAGATTTGTCTTTTCCGGTATCTCAGAGAATACATCTTGGTAGGTGGTTAGAATCTTCCGAAGTTCTGTACGTTTGTTTTCCAAGCTACTGCCGATCGGAATCGCTTCTACACCCACAGTCGGCTTAACTGTGCAAGCTGGTAGAGGGGTATCTGTCTCCTCCTCTTTCATAACCACAAAAGATGCTGTTTGTGGAATTCTGTCTGGTTGCCGGTCTTCATATCGTTTTCGCTCGTATCAGGTTCTCATGGGCTAATTTTAGCGTTCTTTCCAGACGATCCCGGAGATCGAGGACATATCCGTAGGTCGTTTTCACCTCCTCTTCGATCTTTTCTCCAGTCCACAGCTCGTTTAACAAGTTGAGTGGTCCTCGGACGTATCTCCCGTAAATGAGTTCGAAAGGAGAGAACCCCATGCTGGCCTGAGAAACTTCTCGATATGCAAATAAAAGTGGTGCAAGCAATCGATCCCATGATTTTGGATCCTCTTGGCATAGCTTGCGCAGCATTTGTTTCAAAGTCCCATTAAGTCGCTCTACCAAACCATTGCACATGGGATGATAGGGCGTCGAACTCAGATGTTTGATTGCCAACAGATCGTTTACTTCTCTCATCAGGTCCGACGTGAAGCACGAGGCCTGATCGCACAGGATTTGGCGGGGAAATCCAACACGGGAAAACATTTCGACCAACCCATCTGTCACAGTCGCGGAGTCAATCGCCGGCAAAGCAATGGCGTCAGGATAGCGCGTAGCGAAATCGACCATGGTCAGTATGTATCTGTTGCCCCTATTTGAGACCGGCTTTAAGGGTCCAATAATGTCCACGGCCACGCGCTCAAAAGGAGTGTCAATCAGGGGCATTTTCCCAAGAGGAGCCTTTCCTACTTTGTGCTTTGGATACATTCTTTGGCACGTGTCGCAGGACCGCACGCATCTTTTAATCTCTTCCTGGACCCCTGGCCAATAGAATGAACCTAACACCCGATCAATCGTTCTTGTTACTCCTTGATGCCCGGACATCAAACTCTCATGGGCCATCTTCAACACTTGACTTCGCAGCTTGAGAGGAACTACGACCTGCTGTATCAATTTGCCAGAGGATAGTCGGTAATTTCGATACAACAATGACTTCTCCATGACAAAGGAATACTGGGTCGATCCTCTGCCATAAAAAACCTGCCCTACTTTGTCCCTGCAAGCTTCCAGGGTCTTGTCTTCTGCTTGGGCCCTCTCGAGCTCCCTCCCGTTCATCTTCAAATTTCTGGCGCTAACTGCAGCTGAATCCGGCCGGACGCTTGTGCTCTTCATACTACCAAGTGATGCCTTTCAACGATGGTCTTCTTTCTTCTTATACAAGGTCTCGGCTACGCCGTTCGGAGTGAAGTTCCCTTCAGCCAGTTTTTCTTTCCATTTCTTGTCAGGGTCATCAGCAGCACGAGATCCTGGCACATTGCCAACGATGATGTCATATAGCGGGGAGGACATGCATTTCACGATACACGTGCCTGAAAAATATGGCGAAAAAATCTCCACCTTCGCCTCTGGTACCGTGATCCGGCTCCCGTCTGCTAAGAACAAGGCCGTCGTGGTTCCTGTCAGTGCTTCATCTGGCACCAAAGAACTCCGGACCACCATTGTATTGCTTCCTGTATCCCGTAGGACGGAAGCCGCTTGGCCGAATATAATGCCCAGCAGCACTGGCATCGGATGTCTTTCTGACTTTGGCTGCGTATTTACCGCACTGGTCATATTCTCCTCCTGCTTGTCCGCAGGTATATCATTCACTACTTCCGCCTTTTCCTCTGGCGACAAGATACAAGAAGTCGTCTTAGTGACGTTCTGCTTTCTGGTACATACTTTAATATCATGCCCCGTTTTGCGACAGTAGTCACAGTATGGTCTTGTCCGAGCACGACATTCTGCTGCCCTGTGACCTATTTTATCACAGACAAAACATCGAGTGGGAGACTTCCCCGCTGTACTTCCGCATTTTCCTGCGGCGCCGTTCTCCGTTTTGTCGCGAAAAACCAACAAATTTGATTATCGATGGGCCTCTAAAAAATTGTCCGCAGCCTCGGCCATTTCATCTAGCTTACGACATTTTTTCTCACGTAGGAAAAGCGCCACGCGGTTATGGCATTGATTGATAAACTGTTCAGCTACTATTAGATCTCGAACAGACGAATATTCTTTTGCTGTCTTGGACATCTCCACCCATCTGTCGAAAAAACTTGCCAACCTGGTTGCATACTGCTTGCCTGTTTCTCCATCTTGAGGTCTGCTATGCCGGAACTTCTCCCGGTAGCCCTCCGCCGTGAAACGAAAATGCTGCAGTAATGCTAGCTTGGCTTTCTCGTAGTCAAGTGCCTCTTCTGGAGACAAGCGACCAAATACTTTGAGAGCTTCTCTGCTCAGACACAGACTCAGTGCCGTGGCCCACTTATCCTTAGGCCATTCCTGACCGGTGGCCACATTCTCAAATCTCTTGAGATAAGCATCAAGGTCATCCCGGTTTTCATTAAATCCGGGTATGAAATTGTGCGGGTTAACGTTACACGGTTCTTGCACCTGTCGACCATGGTCCGACGCCGCGGATCCCCTGGCCCCTTCCACCTGAGCAAGTTGAAGACCCAGTTGAATCGTCTTCTGGCATTCGGCCTCAAGTTTTCGTTCCAACTCCGCCTGTTCCATCCTCTCCTTTCTTGCCTCTCGCTCAGCTGCCCTTTCTTCGCGAGCTCGTGCCTCACGCTCATCAAGCCATGCCTTCAACTCATCGCCCTCTAGCCCCATGCGTATCGCTAACGCCGTTAAATCAGACGTAGTCATTTTCTCTCCTTCTGTAAAAACCTTAATTGCATAAACAATCTCGTCCTGTCTTAGCGGACGCCAATTGTCACGAGGCTAGTCAACCCACAAGCTCTCGTGTAGGTTCTTGTGCATACAAATCGATGAGAAAACCCACATCGGTAAAGAGAACACGAGACCGTTTATGCACACAAGAAGAACAACTAAATATATTTTCAATAAACTAGATAAAGAGAAAGGGATAAGAGGAAAAACAAACAAAGCACACAAATTCGAGGAGAAGTTAACCTAATGACCGCGAAATGCTAAGGATGCGTAAGTTCCGCAATAGCAAAAGCGACTGTCACCGTTCGATCGCGGCACTCTTGTAGACGGCGAGGGTTGATGCGATGGGGTGCAGACAAGGTAGATCAGAGGTCCAAGCGTTGCTCGTGGTTGAAGGTAACTCCGGGCGCACCAAGGTCAGTGACCTCTCAGCGTTCGTCCTCCGACGCTGGGACGTAGCCCTGGAAACGGGACGAGCCTGGCCAAAGCCAGATGGTGAGAAGCCTGGCCAACGCCAAACGACGAGCAGCCTGACCAACGCCAGACGACGAGCGGCCTGGCCAACGCCAGACGATAGATGATGCTCGGGTGCCCGACCAGGTGGGAGCCCGCAGCAGCCTTGCCTCAGGAACTCGGCCGCCACCCCCGCGCCCTGGTAGCCTGCTTGCCTCCGTCGCGTCCCGGCCACGTCTGCCCCGTTCTTCCTTCTGGCTTCTTCCAAAACCAGCGTGGGGGCCTCTCATTGGTCTGAACTTCACGCGCCTCGTCTGCCCATCGTCTTCCTCACCAAATACATCGCGAAAGCGCGCGTCCACACCATCGGTCGTCGTCGTCTTCTTCCCTATGCCAGTGCACTCGCGCACATTTTAAACCGAACACTGGTTGCACTCGCGCACTTCACGAAACGCGCACTTCACTTATCACACCGTCGAACTGTTTCAAGGTGAATCTCTTGGACACGTGCATGTCATTGATAAAGAACACATTTTTACCATGCCACCAGATTGTTCTGGTGACTACGACGCCATCAGCGTCCTCAACCCTTTCAATATACCACCTTCCGAGCTTTTCGATTCATCGATTGCCGACGGACTATCGCCATCTGAACGCTCTGAGCTACTTCAGCTGCTCTACCAGTTTCGTGAATCCTTTGACGTTGATCAACCTACCCTTGGCCGAACTCCCAGTTTTTTTCACTGCATCGACACAGGTTCCAACGTGCCAGTACGACAGCGACCATACCGTGTTTCCGCCACGGAACGTCAGGTTATCACCAAACAGGTTGACGATATGCTCAAGCGCGATGTTATCCGACCTTCCCAAAGTTCATGGGCATCACCTGTCGTTCTTGTTAAGAAGAAGGATGGTACAGTTCGCTTCTGCGTCGATTACAGGCGCTTAAATAAGATCACTCGCAAAGACGTATACCCTTTGCCCAGGATTGATGACGCCTTTGATTGCTTACAAGGTGCCGAGTTTTTTTCGTCGTTAGATTTGCATTCGGGGTATTGGCAGGTGCCCTTAGCAGATGATGATCGTCCAAAAACAGCCTTTGTGACACCGGACGGGCTATATGAGTTCAATGTCATGCCCTTCGGCATCTGCAATGCGCCGGCCACATTCGAGCACATGATGGACTCGGTTCTGCGGGGTTTGAAATGGAACATATGCCTCTGCTACCTCGACGATATCGTCGTCTTTGCACCCGATTTCGCAACACATCTTGTACGCCTGAAACATGTCCTCACGTGTCTGAAGAATGCGCAGCTCCAACTGAATCTCAAGAAATGCCACTTCGCTGCTCGGACGCTCATCATTCTCGGTCACGTCGTATCAAAGGATGGTGTTCTTCCCGACCAGGCTAAACTACGCGCTGTCGCTGAATTCTCCAAACCAACGACTGTAAAACAGTTACGCAGCTTCGTAGGATTGTGCTCCTACTTTCGTCGGTTTGTGCGCAACTTCGCCTCCATAATTGCCCCTTTGATCCAACTTTTAAGCAGTGCCAACGACATCTCATCATGGTCTTCCGAATGTGATCACGCATTTACCACTCTGTCTATATTGCGCCACTAAGATCCCACGGCTGCAACTGAAATCCATACAGACGTTAGCGGTGTCGGTCTCGGTGCAGTTCTTGCTCAACGCAAGCCTGGATCCCCTGAGTATGTCGACGCCTATGCCAGCAGAACGCTCAACAAGGCTGAGGTAAACTACAGTGTTACCGAAAAAGAGTGCTTAGCCATACTTTGGGCAATTGTGAAATTTCGTCCATACTTATATGGCCGTACCTTTGCTGTAGTTACAGGCCATGATGCCTTATGTTGGTTGTCGTCGCTGAAGGATCCATCAGGTCGCCTCTCTCGTTGGGCTCTGCAACTTCAAGAGTATGACATCCGCGTCGTGTACCGTTCTGGCCGCCGCTCATGCGCTCTCGCGATCACCATTGTCCACTGAGGCTGCCTCTATATCTTCTATGGAACACGCGCTGTCCGCTCTTGACATCGACACAATGACCTCTGCTCAGCGCGACGATCCATGGATAATTTCGCTTCTGGACGTCTTATCTGGGGTACCGACAATTCCCACCACTCGAGCAATGCGACGGCAGGCTTCGCACTTCACCATTCGAGGTGACCTCTTGTACCGGCGCAATTACTCACCAGACGGCAGGAAATGGCTGCTCGTTATTCCCTGAAAGCTGCGCTCTACAATCTGCATCATTTCACTCCGACGCACAATGCGCTCACGCTAGTGTCTTCAAGACCTACGAACGTTTAAAGAAGCGGTACTACTGGCGTGGGATGTTTACTTTTGTTCGACAGTTTATTCGCGGCTGCCATGAGTGTCGGCAACGAAAGCGGCCACCGAATGCAGGAGCAGCTCCACTACAGCCGCTTGCGTGCCCTGACCGCCCATTCGATCGCGTCCTAATCGACCTTTATGGACCACAGGTAACCGGTGGGCTATCGTTGCTGTAGATCACCTGACACGGTACGCCGAAACCATTGCTCTTCCTACGGCGACCGCTCAGGACGTCGCATCTTTCATCCTCCATCGGTTTGTGTTACGTCATGGCCCTCCTCGCGAGCTCCTCAGTGACCGGGGCCGTGTATTTCTATCCGACGTAATCCAAGCACTTCTCCATCAGTGCCATATTGTACACCAGATGAGTACTGCTTACCACCCTCAGACGAATGGCCTGACTGAGCGGTTTAATCAGACCCTGGGTGACATGCTCGCGACGCATGTGGCATCTGACCAAACGAACTGTGACCTGGTTCTTTCGTTTGCGACCTAGGCGTACAACACCGCTACCCAAGTCACCTCAGGCTTTTCCCCATTCTACCTTCTATACGGACCCATCGCACACAATTGACACTTTGCTGCCATACACACCAGATGTATCTGAGCGCACGACCGTGTCTGAAGCCGCCCGTCACGCTGAAGAATGCCCCCAACTAGCGAAGCAGTTTACTACGGCTGACCAGCAACGCCAGAAAAAAGCCCGCGATTACGACCACCCTCCTGCCGCAAAGTTCGCCCCTGGAACCCTTGTATGGCTGTATGTACCACCCTGTGCACCTGGTTTGTCTACCAAGCTGCTTTCAAATTACCATGGTCCATACCGCCTGATAGAGCGCACATCGCCCGTCAATTACACCATTGAACCACTTACGCCACCCGGTGACCATCGTCGGCGTGGACACGATATTGTTCACGTGGACCGCTTGAAGCCGTACTTCGACCCGCTCGTTACCACCTGTTAGATCGCCAGTATGGCTTGATCTTTCTCGAAGGGGGCAATTATAATGAAGGAATGATGACAACAAAAGGGAACAGCAAGCACCATCACAGAGTAAGGCACCACGAGATCGGCGCTCGAGCTCATCCTGTCGCTATCTCGAATCTTCCACCTGCCCGTTTGGTTCGCCCAATAAACCTCTTTACAACACTAATGTGTGCTGTGTGCCTGGTCCTTGGGACACCGAGGGTAATGTGCTGGCTCACTACGTCATGACGGCCATAACAACTCAATGAAATAATCCATTCACAACATTCTCTGCCATCGATCTAAAGCCTTTCTTATAGAATAGGCTGAAGAGCTATTCGGAGTGCATGTGGGATGCCATAACATCTGAGGCACTCCATTTAAGCCTGTGAGGCAATTGGCTATCAATAACAAGACAGACAAATCAATGTTTTATTCTGTCAACTGATAGCTAAGTAGTCTTGCGACGTACATCATTTTGAGTTTTGTATTTACTGGCAGTGATGTTCCTACCCTCAGTAGATGTGGCGAATGGCTGACCATTCTTTTGCCTTGCTGGATTATAGTGTAAGGAGACAGATTCTCAAAACAAAAGTAATTTCCAATCAGTATATCGCCAACGTATTCCTCTACATTTGGCACTGTTTTTAATTCAAGTTCGGCCATGCTTTTTAGAGAATACAATTTATTCTAATTAATTGTCAAACCAGAAGATTCTCACCACCATTTTCACCAAGGGCAAAGCTAATTGGCAAATTGTGGCAAAGCTAATTATATTTGAAAAGCACATGCCCCCAGGTCCTTGCGTGCACATGTCCTGTAGATACACAAATACCATTGTCAACAATCATACTTCTCAGTAATACCCCTTTGCTTTATTTATATTGTACACACAGGTGCATTGGTAATTGCCATAATATTAGTACTAATATATTTTACACACATCGTTACAATTCACTTTTAGGCCCCTATACAGCCATCTTTGCAGCTCTTTTCTGTCATTGGTCACATCACTCCTTACCTATTCCACAGTTTGCTGTCACTATTTAGCCAGAACAAGCCCCTGCATGACTAAATAGTACTAATTAATAATATAATTAATGAATTAGGTTTGGCTAGTTTTTGTTTCAGGGAAGTGCCATTGACAAAATAAAAAAACATAGTTCTTGCAGCATCAATTAATGGCAAATAAGCAGCTATGCAGAGAAAATTATGTTTTTGTCTGTTAAAGGGGCCTGCAACCCTTTTTCAATGCTGCTGATCGGTGAGGCAAACATTATAGCGCTGTATGTGGCCTGGAATTTAGAACAAATTCTTAGTCGGTTACAAACTATTCTCTCTTGGTTTTGGGACGTTAAACCCCACAAATCAACTATTCTCTCTTCTCTTGTCAAGTGATGGCACAGACATAAAAATGGCTTTGTCATTTACACAAATTCATGGATATTGACTGATTTGAGCATCATGAGCTCTGTGTTACTGCAGCCGCCATGGTGGGCTGGCACGCCCACGCGATCAAACTGAAAGTGAGTTGTGCGTTCACAAAAAGAAAAGTTCTCAAGGTCATGACGTGCACGTGACCTACCTTCTTCCTTCGTGCTATTCCTTCCTGCTTAGCTTCCAGCGCTTTGGTCAGGAGGGAGGGCAGAGGAAGCAATTACAGGGTGAGACAAATCCCTAGCTCTGCTCGTACTTGACACATTTTAAAATTTTATGCAGCAGTCGATTTGTGAGGTGATAAACTCCTTCACTGAAGTCATTCCATGGTGAAGGGTTGCAAGGCCTCTTTACTAATAAAATACAGGTGTTACGAAAACATATTTCAGATTGCCTCTCATGCAGAAAAAAAATCTCTCGGAGCTTGTTTTTGTGTGTTTCACAGAAAGTTGCTAAAATTTTGGTTCTGAATTATTAAAGTTCTTTTTGTATTACTTATTACCCAAAATTAGCACCAGCCAATGAAGAGACTGCTGTAAAATTCTACTGTTCGTGCATATATACAGATTCAGTTCATCAAGAACATTGTAGTAAGAGTGATGTTGATGCCACAAATTATCCTGGGGTGTCCCTGTAATTGTTCTTGCTTTAGTATACTCATTGCGTGTCAAATTTCAACGATTTACTTCTTGCCTGATGGTTAAGTACAAGCATAATGATTGCTCAGGTCTTGCTATTTTCTACAGTGTCTGCCACATTTATTATATTGGAAACTTGAAATGGACTTTGCTTACAAATGTATTATGCAATTTCTTGTAATATACATGGAATGAATATTGGTGCCTATCTAGTATAGTAATATGTTGTCTTGAGTTTCTGTTCTTTTGTTGTGTTACATCGTTCCACCTGCACAAAAATATTAAAATGAAAAGACCATACACACATTTGCGTGACATGTGTTTCTGGTTTTTCCATTTTAGGAGCAAAGCACTTTAGTGTCTAGTCTTTGACGGAGCCCCCGTCAAAGCTTTAATGTCAGATTTTTAGTTTAGATAGTGTTAGGACCGCCAATAAACATGCAGGAAATTGGATATTTTATGAGAGCTAGACGATTTGAATTGATGACTGCACAGAAGCAGCTGCATATTCTTCTGCATAATAGTATAAGCCAGAGCAAGTTAAGAAATCCTCCCACTGTCCACTGACGGAGCTTTCATGGAAAAGAGACTTGATGCTGCAGTCCTCGGACTGCTTAGCACAGCTGCTTAGTTCAATCAAATGTAGGGTTGTCGCAAGGGCTGTGATGGGCCACCCATGCCAGCAACTAATTGCAGTAGTTCATAAATTAGAAGCAATAAAGTTATCACATTATTAACATCATCATGAACCTAGGAGTTATGTGCTTGAGCACGATGACAGAGGAGTCATTGGGAATGATGAGGCCACTTGTGTTTGAGCAAGTAGGAACACGATATGTACAAACTCTGGTCAAAGTAAAGCAGGGAAAGTTTCATCGGATTAAGGGACTACAGGCACACACGTTGGAAGATGAGCTAATGGGCAGCCTGGACAGTCCATGTAGATGGCTAAAGCAGAAAGATTGGAGATGCTCTTCGTATTTGTTGACCTAAGCTTGTTTGTGGTGCTGGAGACACTGGCTCAGCCAAGGTTAAACACCTTCATTTCATGCACAATATGTGAGTAAGAGGTAGGAGCTCTATAGGCTGCTGTGCACAGGTGGGATCCTGCAGCAACTTCAGGTCACGAAATTGGCAGGCTGCTTTTCTTCAAACAGCCCTTTGAAAAGTGGTCTTTCTCATGCTGTTTTGCCAAATAGTGCAAGCTTCTGTTGCTGCCTCTGATAGGTCATGCACACATTCTTTGTTGTCTATTCACTCATAGACAACACTCTGTTTCACACATATGACAGCAAAACCATGAATTGGAATGATTACATCGCTTTTAATTGTGTGATTTTTTTTTGTTCTCTTGACAGGGATGTGTCTGTTATTTTATCATTACTAAGAACATTTTTATAGCATTCATACAGCCATCATTTAAAGTTTTGGTGTTGTGCAGGACATGCTGGGACGACTTGTAGCCAAACTGTGCTGGGAGGTGCGTGTTGCCCTACTACCACCATCACACCACTCATTGGCTGGTGTTACTCTTGGTGAGGAGTCTGAAGGGTTCAAGAGCATTTGGCCTGGCCACACTCAAGGAGAACGTCTTGGTCCATGGTTGCCTCAGTGCCTTCGCTGCATACGGTATACATTATACAAGAGCTTTAGTTTTTATGGCAAGTTTTTAGTTTTATGTCGGTTAATAGTTGATTGAAACTTCAATATGGAACATTGGCTTGAACTGGTTCTCTCACTACTTTTAAGGACAGTTTGTTGCTCTAAAACAGGGCAACGTAATCTAGTAAAAGCCACAACAAGCTTCTGTGGCAGTTGCTTAGACCACACTTAGGTGAAAGACGTTTCCCATTTTGCTTGCGAAGGTGCAATCCACTCAGTGTCATCACACTTGTTGCTGCACTCAGTATGTCTTGTATACGATATCTATCATTGAAGGAAGGAAGCTCTTGTTCAAATTTTCAAACGTCTGCTCACAGATGCATAGGTGCTTCCAGAGAAAGATGCTATATTCTATGATTATTTCACACCTGTGTCTACAAAGTAAAGAAGGTTACATAAACGTGCCCTCTCCATCAGAATGTACATATCGGTGCATGAGGCCAATAAGCGCCATACAAAAGGGAATGGCAGCATTTATAAACAATTTTAAAATATAAATTTAAGCTTTTAAGCAGACAGTGGTCATATAAAATCTACAATTCTCTCGTACATCTTCCAGAAGTCCTTGTCTATTAATGAAATTACACACGATTTGAAAATCACATAAGTCAAGTTTATAAAACTGGAGATGAAAGAAGGGTTTGTAGTTATTGCCCAATGTTGCTGGCAAACATTAATGCAAGTTACTCAAAAGTATTATCATTTGAAATGTAACCAGCCATGTGAGATCTAATTCTTTTTTAGTAACTCAAGAAGGGAACTTTGGGGCATTATCTAGGGTCAGTAGAGCATGTACTCGTTATTTGTGGGTTGCAGGTTTGGTCTCTGCTAGCAGCAAGTTATCTTTTTGTCCACTTTTTATTCATTCACATTGACATCATACTTACTACATACTTTCCTTGCCTTTTTTGTCTGTTCTCATTATTCGGGAATTGTGACTTGTTCATAAAAGGCTTCTTATGCAAGACAATATAGCTTACTGGCGATTTATTACATAATAATGATCAAAACTATCTCACCAACTTCATACTCATGAGCTTTTGAAATCTCACTCTGTTGCCCATTTGGGCCTAATATGGAAGCAGTGATTCCACTCCTGCACCAACTGAACCAAACCAGATTTACTGCATCATCCTGATAATATAAATTTAAATCGCGCCAAGCAGTGCTAAAGCCGAATTTGAGATGCCAGCGCATCAAATGATGTGCAGCTTGTTGTCGAGGGCACCAAACTTGCAACCGTGTACCTAGAATTTTTTCACTGAATAAATAGTGGTCGCATGTGCGTCCCAAGTAATCCATAATGTTATGTGCTGATGCAACTTCTGATGAGCAAGTCGTCTCAACGGGAAACGCGCTCTCCACAGGGGCTCGTGATATCTAGGCCAATCGGTAGCGTGTTACTGTAGTGGTGATTCATCGGTGGACGTCGTCTGTTATGCCACTGCTGCTTATAGCTCATTTGAAGAAAGTAACTATGCGTAATTAAAGCAATTTTTACTAATAACTGCACAAGTGCAACCCTAATGTATGTCATGTCTATTTCTGGACATTGCAATCAAATTTTTTGTGCTTCACATCCACAGAACACGTCAACGGTGGGAATGCATTGACAGTTTTTCTCAAATATACTTTATTCATGGATCTTCACCCAGAAGCGATTTCTTGTAATTTCATCCACCAGCACAACATCCGCGTTTGTAATTGCTCTTTTGTTAAATGCCCCTAAACGACCCTGCCTTTTCGGGTGTTCAAGTCCAAACTCAAAATTTACGTGTGCTTTTTTAAAAAATGTCATCTCATTAATAAATGTATGTCGCCTGGTCGAAGCATCTGCAATTCGGTTTTAATACGTGCAGCTTTTAGTATGCGTTCTAGTAAGCTTTCAGTAGTGGGCCCCTCGCTGATGGCCTTGGTGTCTGAAGACCCACTGTGAAGCAGCTGGGCTATGTTACGTATACCCCTCACTTCCTAGAGTCAATAGCTGACAGTTAAAAAAAAAAAAAAAACATCTCCCTATTTTATTTCTGAATACTTTTCTGAATACAGTTTGGATTGTTGCTGAAAGTTCTAAAAAATGCAGTTTTTTTTCTGCCCCCTTTTGTCTTACGGGCACTGCAAAGGGTGCAGTCTTTTCTGTTTAGATGAAAGCTTAGAAAGCTTGTAGATAAAATGAGGCTTTTTATTCGGTGTTCCTTCTCATTTCAAATCTACATTTTACTTCACACTTACGGAAAATCTCGTCATATAAGCATATGTAACAGCGCGTAAAACTAGAAGAGACGGTACTGGCAGAAAGTAAATAGCGCTCTTTACTCGCTGTTTGTGCCGTCTTTTCTACAGGGGTGAAAGCACTGCGCCAAATGCACCGTGCTGCACCAAGCCGTGCCTAAACGGCGATTTGCACGTGCAATGCCAAATTTAGTCTTAGAGTTTTATCATCAACCGAGCAACATGCTTGGGTTTTATCATCGACCGAGCAACATGCGTGGGCTACACAAAGGACGCAAGCGTGTCTATATCAAACGTCGTATTTTGAATCATGCATGAATCCTGCTCCACGTGAATACAAGGCACGATTCTTGTCAAAGTGGCGTTTTTGTGCATACCTTATTAGACGACTCATATATGTTTCAACAGCAAATCTGTTTGCTAAACTATAAATACGGCAGTGGTGTTGCAAAAAACTCGCCGCATCATTGCTGAGCAACCGCCGAGCGCGCGCTGTGCTTGGCGGTTGCTTGGCAATGGTGCGGCAAGTTTTTTATCATATAAACATGAAAGAAAAAGTAAAAATCGGTTTCCCCGGCGAATTGATGACCACAATAGCAACAATTTGTAATATTCTAATGGTGATGCTGCATGCGCTTCTTTCTTTCTATTTTCGTTACCGCACCATTATGAGTGTAGGGCTGCCTTGCACAAACCGCGCCCCATAAACTGGGGACCATCTAGATAGTCTGAAAACATTCCGATAAGATTACGCGCACAACGCGTACATTACAGTTTGTTCTGAAACTTACCTGGCCGCTAGCGATAACGCGAGAATCTTCAATGGCACATATATAAATTCTGACGCACTTTGCTGCTTGGCAGATTATCGACAGCCACCACTCTACGTTCGCTGCTATTAGTCTACAGCGTGCATTGCTTGTAGAGTGATGTTTTGTTTTCCGGGCACAGGCTAGCCCAAATAAAAAGTTCACTCAAGAAAACAGTGGCTGCTATCTTCCGTCGACATCATGACCCCGGGACAATACGAAGGCTGACAGCTAACTCTTTTGAATTCGACATGGCAACATTCAGTGCTACAAAATGCTGGTGTAAAAAAAATACGTCCGCTCCTGGGAGAAATGCTCTTATCGCACAATCCCTTCTCGTTGAGAGCGCAGCATGTAAAACGGTTTACGATCCATGCGCTGATGCTTGCCGATATTTTACGCGCCAGCTATCGCTACCACGTTCCCTGATTAGAATCAAAGTTCACAGCTGTGGTTCGAGTGAGCCCCCTTTTCCCCGCGCCTTTTCATGCTTGTTCAAGACGGGCGGCACATTCCTCTCTGCTCGAGCATTCGATGGAATTTCTAACATGCGGTGAGACACTAATGCACGTGCGCTCTTCGAACGACGGAAATCGGCTCTCTCATTTAATCTCTGCAGCTTGAGCAGCGCTCATCACCCTATCATGCGCAATTTTACGCACGGTACGAACCTAAAATGCGTGGGGAATGGTGCCAACTTGTAGTTTATGTGAACATTGCGGTGATGGCGAAAACCCGTCGAGTGTCCTTATATAATTGCTATGGTAATAAAAATAAATGACGCAGCAAGAGCATCTAAATTTTCTCGTGGTTCTCGTGTCGGCTTGGGCACTTTAATGACCGGAACATATGCTTTTTATATTTATTTTTTACAGCCCTATGGGTTTAGTATGAAGACAACTCTTATTGTATAGTAGATTATCTCTAGTCTTGAGTTGCTCTTCATGATGAATGCGTTGTTTTAATCACATTTTGAATGTTGAAACATTTTAACATTAACTTTTTAAACTCGTCTAAGGTCTAGTAGCTGTCCAGAACGCCGCTTATGTTTTTCCTTTGAATCACCACCTTTAATGTTGTAAAGTATAATATACAGTAGACTCTCAGTAAATGGAAATCTGTTAAACAGAACTAATGCTTAAACGGAACTATTGTCTTTGCAATGCTTTGTTTCGGGCTTGTATTCTGCACCCATGTTCACCTCTCAGTAAAGGGAACTCCTGTTAAATAGAGCATATTTTCTCGGTTCCTTCAGGTTCCTTTTACTGAGAGTCTACTGTATATGAATTTCAGGTAAGTCTGGTTGCTTGATCAGCATTGCATGTTTAGTAAAAACCACTGAAATTTTTGTGTTTATATGAAAGCAAAAAGTTAATTAACAGTGATGTGTGGCCCGAGAAATCTGCTCCAAGATATCGATGCTCCAAAACACACCTTTTGCTGCTCCAGAGCTGCTCCAAAACTCCCTTTTTACTGCTCCAAAGCTGCTCCGAAATCGCATTACTCTTGCTCCCAAAGCTGCTCCATAAGACTGAAGCCTGCTTCCATCCCTATTTTTAGGTTTATGCATTATTACGTATGTTGAAATGAACCAACTAGCCCAGCAAGCAATCATCCTTGAAATCTCGTAGCTCGTGGCATCGTGATACGGCCATGATACGGCCAGTGCAGCAGTCACGCGCTGGCACCAGCTCGCACGAGCACAGACGCTTGAGGGGTGTAGTGCTGAGCGGTTGAACTGCATCGTCGGCTACGGCAGGGCAAGCTGGCCACATTGTTGGGCAGCGGGCAAATTTCATCCTTACTGCGGGAACTCGGCCGATGTCGCTCATTACATCACTATACGCCTCACTGCCATCCAAAATGAGCGCCGTCATCGCTGCTGCTAGGGACATTACGATGTATTAAGTGAAGTTGGAAGCTTCATGCGTGCATTTTGGCGCTGGTGAGTGAATTCTGCCTCACTTAATCAATGTCATTGAGGAGAAGCACGTTCAGGTCATTATCTTAATCTCCGGCATTCCTGAATTCATTCTCATTTGTTTTTGTTGTGGTGAACCCGCATAGCTGCAAGGCAGTCACTGTAGAGTACTTCGATTTTGCTTAAGCATGAAATAAATATCGCAAGCTACGTGCTCATTATGGCCTTCTGCATCACAGTGTACTGCAGTGTGCACATAAAGAAGAAATATTCGTGAACACACTCACTACTATGACGTTAACGAAAGAGCAAACACGATGTGCTATCAAATATTGTTTCTAGAACGCTATTATCGCCAATTTAGGCTGATAGGTTGACATCGCACAACGTTTAGTACAGAATATCGGCCTACCCACTACGGTAGTCAAGTGGCTAAGACACTCAGCTGCTGACCCGGAGGTTGTGCTATCCAATTCCCGCCACGGCAGCTGCAATTTTAATAGAAACAAAAATGCTTTATGCCTGTGTGCTTAGCTTTAGGTGCACATTAGAGAATCCCAGCTGGTCAAAATTTCCGGAACCCTCCACTACGGCATCTCCCATAGTCATATGGTGGTTTTGGGATGTTAAACCCCAACAATTATTATTATTAATATCAGCCTAGTTCTTGTAGCAACAATGAAATCAGCAGGCTGCCCGACAATTTCCTGCTTTTTGGAGTCACACTCAGTGCTTTCAGCAGCTCAGCATGGCTTTAGGCATGGCTTTTCCACAACAACACAATTGGTTGAAATTGTTCATGACTTCGCACTAGCCATAAATACATAAATCAGTAAACGGAACCTGAAGGGATCGAAAAATTATGTTCCATTTAACAGGAGTTTACTGAGAGGTGAACATGCGTGTAGAATACAAGCCCGAAACCAAGCATTGCAGAGGAAATAGGTAGTTCCGTTTAAGCAGTAGCTTCATTTTAGTGAGAGTCTGCTGTAGTTAGTCGCAAATAGATGCTGTTTTTTTAGACTTTGTGAAAGCCTTTGACAAAATTTCTCATTTCAGACTACTTATTAAACATTGGCACGTATTAAAGGTGTATCCAGAGAAGCTGATTAAAATTGATTGATTGATTAAAAAACCCACAACTTTATCAATAAATAAAAACATACCTGAGATCTTGCAAGAGGTATGTTGTTTTTAATGAATAGTTCTAAAAAAAAATACCTGTCGATTCAAGTTTCCCCCCGGAATAAGTCCTGGGTTCATTATTGTTTCTTCTTTTTATCAACGACATCGGGGATGACTGTGGTGGTAAAATAAAACTATATGTAGACGATTGTGTTTTGTATAGTGAGATTAATACAACCGCTGATCAAAATACACTGAATTTTGAGTTAGATAAAGTGATGCACTGCTGGAGGACATGGCAGATGGCTGTGAATTGCAATAAATGTGCTGTAATGACTGTAACAAAAAACCCTTTTTTATCTACAGCTGAACCACTCGTATTAGAGGCATGCTCCGGGAAGCAATTCTTGTCTCTTATATCAGATGTCTCTATAAGCAGGGTACCTCGTATGCATTTTCTGATTAACCCCTATTTTACTGTAGGCACATTGGTGTCTCTTATACCCATTTGCCTCTTATATCAGTGCCTCTTATAAAGGGGTTTGACTGTACATATACAATTGATCATAAATTATTAAATGGTGTTAATGAGCTCAAATATCTAGGTCTCATTATAACTGATAACATTCACTGGGATAGGCATATCACTGCTATCTTTATAAGGCTTAGCCTAAACTTTATTTTTTAAAGAGGTCTCTCAAGAGTGCATCTACCATTTGTAAACTCGCTACTTTCAAATCCTTAATACTGCCTATTTTAGAATATGCTAATGTTATTTGGGACTAATCACACAGATTAACACACTTAAGCTGTAAATTGTTCGGAGTAAAGCTGTATGATTCATTTTTAAAATAGTTACCCCGCCGCAGTGGTCTAGTGGCTAAGGTACTCGGCTACTGACCCGCAGGTCGCGGGATCGAATCCTGGCTGCGGCGTCTGTATTTCTGATGGAGGCGGAAATGTTGTAGGCCTGTGTGCTCAGATTCGGGTGCATGTTAAAGAACCCCAGGTGGTCGAAATATCCAGAGCCTTTCGCTACGGCGTCTCTCATAATCATATGGTGGTTTTGGGACGTTAAACCCCACATATCAATCAATTTTTAAAATAGTTATGGTCCTCTATTTATTACTCAGTCACTTCACCTAGCAGACTTAAAATGTATTAACGGTAAAAAATATCACTCACCTTAAGTTCATGTCAAGGGTAAGTTATAAAGCCAAACATGTGACTATATTTAATTTTCCAGAGGATATTCTACAAAACTACAACATCTGTACTCATTGGTGCCATTTAAATACTACAAAAATGTTTTTATTCTTTTTTCCCTTGATTGCCCTGCCACTGTGGTCTAGTGGCTAAGGTACTTGGTTGCTGACCCGCAGGTCGCAGGATCAAATCCCGGCTGTGGCGGCTGCATTTCCGATGGAGGCGGAAATGTTGTAGGCCCGTGTACTCAGATTTGGGTGCACGTTAAAGAACCCCAGGTGGTCAAAATTTCCGGAGCCCTCCACTACGGCGTCTCTCATAATCATATGGTGGTTTAGGGACGTTAAACCCCACAAATCAATCAATTTTTTCCCCTGATCTGTAACTGAGTAGAATGAACTCGATATGCATTTATTAACAGTAGTTGACAGTGAAAAATTTCAGGCTTTCCTTAAACTGTAACCCTGATTTATTTTGTATTATGAAAGGCTTGTCTTAATTTAATTTCACAATGTTTATTTTGAAAATCCACATTGTTATTGTCAATTGAACTAGTTTGTAGTTGTGTGTGTTAAGAATAAGAAACCTTGTTATAGGTTTCGTACCACCCTGATAGAACCCCTATCATAGGGGTGAGCAGTATTAAAATTAAATAAATAAAAAATACATAAATAAATGTGGCCAACACGCACCGCTGTCGCACACGATGCGGTTGAACACCACGCTTCGCTTCTCAAGTGCCTGCGCATGTGCAAGTTGCTGTCGGGGCTTTACTGCAGTGCAGGCGGCACCACAATGCCATGCGCTCCGAGATTTCCCCCAAGTGTGAAGT
This sequence comes from Rhipicephalus annulatus, assembly GCA_013436015.1. Lineage (NCBI taxonomy): Eukaryota > Metazoa > Arthropoda > Arachnida > Ixodida > Ixodidae > Rhipicephalus > Rhipicephalus annulatus. Next base: position 305,097 of record WOVY01010683.1, on the reverse strand, counting down.
AGACTGTACAGGTTGACCGCACATCTGAGTACGGGAAGTCCATGATACTCACAGACTGCTCTATTGAATTGTAGCATCACTTCTTTTTTTTATTCCAGCTTCAGCTGCTGCATTCGCTGCTGAAGGCGCAAAATCTGGGAAACAATTTGTGTTGACTCTTCATTTGATAATAGGTGGTCCCATGTTGTTGTTGCCTTGTGTATCACCAGAATCACTATCTTCATAGTCAATATCTTTTTATTTGCTGGGTTAGGTTGTACCACTATGTTTCTATCATCCGATGAAAGTGCAGAACCAGTTTTTCTAACTGAAATAATTTTCACGATTGATGAAGCTTTGGAATTATCATCATAGAAGAAACTTGTGTTCGAAAGTTGCCAAACTTCACAGCGATTGGTGCACCGCTGAGAGCAGTGAAATGGTTCAAGGTCAGAGCCAAGCAAGGGCTCCACCCTTGTGTAAATAAAAGCATACTTCGAGTAAAATAAATGGATTCATTCTTCAGTAGATAGCTCTTTGTACATAGAAAAAATGCATGCATTACACGTTACTGTATTTACACGATTGTAAGTTGAATGATTTTATGTTAACTTGAAATACAAACTTGGGGAGGTCGACTTAGTGGAAACAGAAACTAGTAGTGTAAGTTACGGCAGGACAAACGAGAAATTATGAACACAGTGACACGGTTATGACACTATAGTTGTGTTCTGGCTCTATCTGTAACATACACCGCATTTTCTTGGATATAACCCGCAGTCTCAAGCTACAGTTTGCGGAAAATTGCTGAAGTATGCATCTGCCATCTGGTCACCTTACCATGGTTACCTTGTCAAATTACTTGAAGCTGTGCTACATGCTTCATTGCTTGAGATTACAACACTCTAATATAACAAAAATAAAACTATCATTTCGCTTCAATTCAGTCTTGTAGGGGTATATTGCACTTACTTGCCTACGGCACAAACCATGCGGTCATACTCTAGTCGCACTATCACTTGTCGACCACATCAGACACTTAAAACAATAGTATATATCTCCCATGAACATTTAGTTTAGCACATGTATTTAACAATGCTGCTTTGCTTCGTGCATATAAAACTTTAAGTTAGCTTTCATGGCACATTCCTTTTTAGCACCAACTGGAGCAAGTCACCAGTACAGTACAGTAGACTCTCGATAATTCATACTTTCAGTTAATTCAAACAAAATTAAATTTTTTGGTCAGCCCTCTATTCTTTCAATGTATTTAAAAGCCTCTTAATTCAAACTTTATCATTCGGTTAATTCATACTTATTGCAGTTTCATAGCAGGAAATATCTGTTGTTTTTCCACTACTATTTAAATATTTGCATTTTATATAATCTTAACAGTCTAAAAATGAAAAATAAGCACCTCTGGCCTTAAAAAAAAAAAAGGCTTCGCTAGTAAAGAAATGTTTGAAACAAAGCACACGCATGGTAAACTGTGATGCTTCTCAACTAGTATAGAGAGCTTTGTGCTGAAGGCCCATACCTATATCAAAGAAGCAGTCTGCAATTCATGGTTTTTTTAAAAGGTCTGATCAGCAGTAAATGGCCAATAAACTTGCAGACCTTACTCCTCTGCTTTCTATTCTTTGCGTGCAGTTAGGGTTTAAAAACACTTAAAAAATTTTAAATTTCATAAAATCAATGCCTCATGATAATGCGTGGTGTCACCTCACCCGGACTCATCTAAGAACTTCTGATAATTCAAATGAAATTCAAAGGTCCCTTCAAGTTCGTATTAACGAGAGTCAACTGTATATCATTCATGATTGATATGTAGTAATGTTCGATTAGATAATCAGGTTGAACCCCATAGTTCTGAACCAACAGTGTTGTGCTGTAACATGATTAACAGACTCAAACAGCACACAGGAGAAAAACTTATGGCTAAATACTGTTTATATAAGCACAAATTTTGAAAATAGTTATTTATTGGCATTTATAAGCATTTAGGCACTAACATCAAGAGAAGGCATTTATAGGCACTATAAAAGCATTATATATGCACTTTTTAATCTCTAATTTATGCTTATATACCAAGCTGGCACGATCTGATTTGGGTGCATGTTAAAGAGCCCCAGGTGGTTAAAATTTCCGGAGCCCTCCACTATGGCATCTCTGATTATAATATGGTGGTGTCGGGATGTTAAACCACACATGAATTAAGGTGGCATGTTTGGAGTGCAAGAAACAAAATAGGTATTTGCCTAAATCCGGTGTAATCACGGGTGATCTGGGCCAAAAATTTTCAGGCGGTCGTTGGCACCAGTACTTTAACTGTGCGCTGGAATGATGGATAGGAGTTCCTAAAGAAGTGGTGAAATGGGGCAGTGGTTACTGCACGTTGTAGACAAGTTTTCACATGTGAAGCAAATCACACAAAGGTTTCACGGGCTAAAGTCTGGACATTATACGACGCCTGCGGCACACGCGACCAAACTACGCAAGAAGTAAGTGTCTTCGTTTCAAAAAGGAACTTGTGAGAGGCTTGACAGTTTCACCAAGCATTTTTTTACTTGAAAAATTGCATAATCTTCTTTAGATTAATAACGTGCCAGCTTTTTATTCCAGGATATCTGTAAAAGATTTAATGAAAAGCCTACTGTAACGATGTTAGCATTGGTTTTAGCCATTCCACCCTAACCAGGTTGCACCTTTATCCTTCGTTGTGTGATAGATATTCTTTCTGTCGAATTATTATAAACTTGAAGTAATAACTTTTTGAAAGTCAAATGAAAGTCGAATAGAAAAATTTAGTAAGGTAACCCTTGATTGAAATTCTAAACTCAAATACTCGCACACCATATGCTAAAGATATGCTTCTAGGTGATTCATAATCAAATGTCTCCTAATTTTGCCTTGCAGATGTTTTATGTAGTTAATTAAAATTTGCAGGAAATGTTACTTGTCACTTCTAAAGCTTGAAATACCCGAGGATTACACTGCCCTTGTTCAGCAACTTATTTTCGATCTTCGTGTGCACTCGATGTCCTGTCTATTTGGACAAGCTGCTGAAGGTAGGACAGTATTTTCTACAATTTAAGACTTATCGAGGCTCAAAACACGAATGTGCTTATGTGTTCTGTTCTTTTCCAGATGTTCGAAATCTGCTAAAATCTGAGGTCTGGCGGCTCGAACAAGATGATCGATGTGGGGGAACAACACAACTGGTAAGTTGTTGACCGGAAAAAATAGGCCATAGTCTTCTCAGCAACTCCTTGTAGCCCCTTGTGTGTATCAAATAGGCCTTGTAACAACCCATTGGGGAGATCGGTGAGAAAATACATTTTACAGATTAAAGACACTTCTGAGCATGTCAGCCAAATCTTGGATCCTTGCATTGCTATAATATTTGCTTTGTTTGGAGTTGTCAAGCAGAGTATTAAGTTGAAACACCCCATTTTGAAACAGGATGATGGTGATAGTATTGTTTTTTAGACCTTGAGAAAAGGGTGCTTGAGGGTTCTTGTTGTATAGGGACAGTGTTATATTTACCTAGAAGAGCATTAATTCACTGTTGTAGATGTTTGTGTTGTAGATGTCTTGTTAAGTTTAAATTTTGTAAGAACTGTTTAAAAAGTTTGGGTAGTCCAAAAGCTAGTTTTGTACATTATTCTTTGCAGCCTGTGACCATAGACCAGCAATATAGAATGAATATGGGGAAAGAAACATTACTGCTGCAGAAGTTCATCAAAGAATTTAGCAGGATTAAAATTGAACTGCTTGAACATCCCAAATGCATTGGATTAGTTTGGCATTCTTCTGGTGTCTTTATTATTGATGGTGTAAAAAAAAAGTATGACTGCCAGAATCTAGGTGGTGAATGTAGAACGGCTAAAGTCATACTTGACTGGTACAGCATTCTTTGCATTTAGATGTGGCATGTACTATTTTAGCTCTTATTACAAATACTGATGAGTAGCAATCATTTTTGCTGTTATTGTACAAAGTTGGAGACCCCAGCCTCATGCCATGGCACCACATAATGTTGCCTTTTGCCATTCTTACCACATTGACAATATAAATATTATATATTGTGAGCATTATTTATGCATCCCATCTTTTCATCTGTAGATACTTATCATTACCACTCCAGTTTAGGTTGTGGGACACATACTCGAGACAATAAAGAAGAGTCTTGAGGGTACTGGACGCCATCTTACAAGTGGTAGAGAGTGCTGCCTGGTTCCTGCGTCCTCTCGCTCTCTCGGACATTCCCAGCGTCTTCTAGAACACATCCCTGGAGCTCCGTTCATGCCGCCGCTTAAACGACCTGGGTTCGGTAATGTCGCAAGCCGACCAGACCAGCGAGCCAGCTTCGCCATCGCTCCCACCGCCAAGAAACCCTTCTCACCTGGTCACCAGCCCTCAAAACGACCCTCTGCTGTTTGCAGGGCTTCAGGCTGAGGACGTTGAAGACTGGCTCGAGGAGTATGTCCTCGTGAGTGCCCTCAACAACTAGGATGAGCATGCGAAACTCACCCACGTTGCATTCTACTTGAGCGGCGTCGCAAAAGCGTGGTTTTTCAACAACGCTACAGATTTTGCGACATCGCCCGCCTTTACACGTCAGCTTCGCCAGATTTTTGCCGACCCGTCAGTGCACTCGGATATCGCCAAGAAGAGGCTTGGTGCATGTGTTCAACACCCTGGTGAGTCTTACACTTCTTACATCGAAGATGTTCTCGCCTTTTGCCGCCGCATCGACATATATGGCAGAAAATGACCGTGTGCGCCACCTGCTAAAAGGCATTGCGACTGTCGCTTTCAATGCGCTTGTGGTGCAGAATCCCCAGATTGTATCCGATGTTGTCGTTACCTGTCAGCGCCTTGAGGAGCTTCAGACCACTCGGGTGCAACCTGATATGTCTGATCTGAGCTCAAGTCATGACACAACACAGCTGCGTGCATTGATCCGCTCTATCATCCACGAGGAACTTCATGCACAGGCTTCACCTCGCCGCCTTGATATTCGAACGACGGCACCTGCTACTAGTTTACGCGACATCGTGAGAGAGGAACTGGCCCTGATCACTAGCTCACCAGTTCCGAGCTCACATCCAGTGCCCATACAAAGTTATGCTGACGTTGCTGCAACGACACCTGCGCCCCACCAAAGCCTGGTCTCGATGACTGTCACACCTGCTCCGAGCTCATATCCTGTGGCCATGCCAACTTATGCTCAGGTTGCTTCTAGGACACCTGCACCCCAGCAAAGCCCAATGCAGCTACCAGCACCCGAAGTGCATGGTTCGCTCAACTCACTCGCACCGCGACCATCTTCCCAGCCTTACAACGCCTGGCGCACTACGCGGCCGACTTGCTTTTATTGCGGCATCCGTGGTCATATTTCAAGGTTTTGTCGACGCCGTCAGCAAGACAAAAGACGAAGCTATGATGACTTCGAACGTGACGACTTCTACCCCACTGGACCACCCTATCGCCGACTGTATCAGAACAGCACATGTTGGTCGCCGTCTCCGCAGAATTTTGGCTCAGTTGGCTGTTCCTGTTTCTCACGTCGTCACTCACTTTCACCTATGCGGCGTTCCTCTTTTCCCCTCTGACCTTCTACTTCAATTCCCGACCGTCGACTGAAAAACTAAACAGTGCAGCTTCGGGAGGAAAAGCTGCATCTTTCGAACTGCATCAAACTCCTTCGGACCGCCCATCAAATGTTTTATTGGTGTATGTTGAAGGTATGCAGACAGAGGCACTGGTAGAGACAGGCGCATCACTTTCCGTAATTCGTGCAGACTTTTGTGCTCGTTTTAAAAAAAGTAAGGACGCCATACGATGGCCCTCCCCTTCGTTGCGCAGATGGAGTCCCTATTCAGCCTTCAAGTGTTTGTACAGTCCGCGTTTTCATAGATGGCATCCTTCACCACATTCAGTTTCTTGTACTTCCTTTGTGCACCCACACAGTCATTTTGGGATGGGACTTCATTTTTTCGGCATCAGCTTTCCTATCGTGTCGTCAGTGAGCAATTCATATGTCAGCTACTGAGAATTCATCTGATGTCGATCCATACAGCTTCTGTTTCATTGCTGCTGCTGATTGTTTTATTTCGCCAGGAGATGAACAAATTCTCACGATTGTTTCGGATACTATAGTTAAGGGTGATGTGTTTATAGCATAGCTCCATCAGTTCGCTCCAAAGCTGCGGGGCTTACCATTGCACCCGGCCTTGTGCGATTTAACGACAGTAAAGCATTGGTCACCGCCTTGAACCCAACTTCTTCGCCAGTGATGCTGCCCCAGGGCACTGCTGTGAGCTGCTTCGCTGACGGCGAGCCTTTTTCGCTGGTTCCCCTTCAGGTTGAATCACCGCCTTTTGTATGCTACAACTGATATCAAGACTACCACTGTTGCTTTAAATGCTACCATAAGTCTTCATTTCACTGCCGAGCAAAAGAGAGACCTCTTAGACCTTCTCCAAAAGCACAACCTTTCGTTTGACGTACATTCCAAAGTTCTAGGTCGCACCTTCGTTGCAGAGCACAGCATCGAAACCGAAGGCAGCTCCATTGTACGCCGCCGCCCATATCGTCTGTCTTCGGCGAAATGGCAAGTCGTTGAGGAAAACGTTGCTGACACGCTTAAACGGGATATTATTCGACCTTCATCCAGCTCTTGGTCGTCTCCTGTGGTGTTGGTCCGGAAAAAGGATGGCTCTGTTCGCTTTTGTATTGATTACAGAGCGCTCAAGAAGATCACGAAAAAAGATGTAAAAACGTTGCCACACATAGATGATGCCCTGGACTCAACACTGTCGAAATTTGGGCTTGTTGGTGCATTGTGGCGACTGAAAATAGCGCTAAGAAACGGGGACACAAGAAGAGGACACACGGCACAGGCGCTAACTTCCAACATAATGTTTATTACCACCGCACGCTCGCCTATATCACCAAAAAAAATAACATCACATGACATGAATGATGCGCACAAAAAATTAATTTCTTAGAAAATACAATTCTTTATCACTGAGCGTAAGAGAGGGAGTGCTGACGCACTAGACCCCAGTGAAGCGATAGCCTCAGCCTCAATAATTTCTCTAGTAAGCTTGTCAAACATTCTCTTGATGACTGTGCATGCATTGAATATCGGCGCGCAGCCGCAGGATTTACAATGTATGGCCAACCAACTCCCCTGGCCGTTTTTCACATTATTACAATGTTCTCTTAATCGATCATTAAGGCAACGGCCCGTCTGTCCAATATACTCTTTACCACAAGAAAGCGGAATGCGATAAACAACGCGTATGATGCAGGGAACATAAACAGTTCGATGCTTCTTACTACAACCTTTGGGTTTTCCGTCACGGTCATGAAGACCACAAAGGCTGACCAACTTCTTGGGAGCCGAAAAGACAACCCTAACTTCAGAGCGCTTAGCTAATTTCTTTAGGTTGTGCGATATCTTGTGATAGTATGGTATGACGACTAGGCGCTTCGGTTTCTCGGCATCACGACTCGCTGTACATCCTGGGTTGCGAAGCGTACGAAGCAAGCCTTCTGCAACTGAAGTTTGGACGTGCATAGGATAACCTGCTTTCAACAAACGGTCTGACTGATTATGAAAACTATTGGCGATTTCGTGCTCACAAGATTTGCTTAAAGCATGACGAAAACAATGGCTGATGATGCCTCTTTTCACTAGTTTGGAGTGAGCTGATTGGTAAGGAAGGACCGGTTTGTTCATACGTGGTTGGTATGCCCAACATATGCGGTTAGGATGGAAGGTGAAGAGGACATCGAGGAATTTTATGGCATTGCTCTCAGGCAGTTCGTGTGTGAGAGTCAAGGGCTCTGTTAGATTTCAAACCGAGTGTGGTGTTCCTGTCAGTCGGTTTTTAGAACTTTTATCATTTTACCTCAAGACGACCTACATTTCATGGGATGACAAGCCTTTTATTCAAAAGGACGGAATCTGTATCGGGTCTTGCATTGCGCCCATTTTAAGCGACATATTTTTAAGTAGAATTGACAGATCGATTTACCTACATCTTGATAATTTGAAGATAAAAAAAGTGTTCCGGTATGTCGATGACTATCTTGTTTTATTAACTAACGACACGGTAGCGGATGAGGCAGGTTTGGCAAAAATAATTTCACATTTTTCTGAGTGTTTTAAACCCTTGACTCTCACACACGAACTGCCTGAGAGCAATGCCATAAAATTCCTCAATGTCCTCTTCACCTTCCATCCTAACCGCATATGTTGGGCATACCAACCACGTATGAACAAACCGGTCCTTCCTTACCAATCAGCTCACTCCAAACTAGTGAAAAGAGGCATCATCAGTCATTGTTTTCGTCATGCTTTAAGCAAATCTTGTGAGCATGAAATCGCCAATAGTTTTCATAATCAGTCAGACCGATTGTTGAAAGCAGGTTATCCTATGCACGTCCAAACTTCAGTTGCAGAAGGCTTGCTTCGCACGCTTCGCAACCCAGGATGTACAGCGAGTTGTGATGCCGAGAAACCGAAGCACCTAGTCGTCATACCATACTATCACAAGATATCGCACAACCTAAAGAAATTAGCTAAGCGCTCTGAAGTTAGGGTTGTCTTTTCGGCTCCCAAGAAGTTGGTCAGCCTTTGTGGCCTTCATGACCGTGACGGAAAACCCAAAGGTTGTAGTAAGAAGCATCGAACTGTTTATGTTCCCTGCATCATATGCGTTGTTTATCGTATTCCGCTTTCTTGTGGTAAAGAGTATATTGGACAGACGGGCCGTTGCCTTAATGATCGATTAAGAGAATATTGTAATAATGTGAAAAACGGCCAGGGGAGTTGGTTGGCCATACGTTGTAAATCCTGCGGCTGCGCGCCGATATTCAATGTATGCACAGTCATCAAGAGAATGTTTGACAAGCTTACTAGAGAAATTATTGAGGCTGAGGCTATCGCTTCACTGGGGTCTAAGTGCGTCAGCACTTCCTCTCTTACGCTCAGTGATAAAGAATTGTATTTTCTAAGAAATTAATTTTTTGTGCACATCATTCATGTCATGTGATGTTATTTTTTTGGTGATATAGGCGAGCGTGCGGTGGTAATAAACATTATGTTGGAAGTTAGCGCCTGTGCCGTGTGTCCTCTTCTTGTGTCCCCGTTTCTTAGCGCTATTTTCAGTCGCCCTGGACTCCCTAGAAGGCGCAGAATATTTCTCTAGCCTCGACCTCCAATACGGGTATTGGCAAATACCTATGTGCGAAGCAGACAAGGACAAAACAGCGTTTGCAACACCTGACAGACTTTACGAGCTTAACGTCATGCCTTTTGGCTTATGCAACGACGCTCTAGCAACATTCGAGCGCATGATGGATACTGTCTTATGTGGTCTCAAGTGGAAAATCTGCTTATGTTATTTAGACGACATCGTAATTTATTCTTCTACTTTTCCTCAGTACCTTAAGCATTTGGACGAGGTTCTAACGTGCATTTCGAACGCTGGCTTTCAGCTCAATACAAAGAAGTGCCACTTCACTAGCACAAGCATCAAAGTATTGAGTCATCTTGTCAGCAAAGATGGCGTTCGACCCGACCCCGACAAGGTTGCTGTCGTAATTAGTTTCTCACGTCTGGGCAATCGAAAACAATTGTGAAGTTTCGTGGGCCTGGCGTCTTACTTCCGCCGCTTCATTAGTCACCTTGCTGCCATTGCAGGATCATTACAAGCTTCTGATGTCAGGAACGGCTTTCACTTGGACTGACGAATGCGAGTGTGCTTTCCTAGCCCTTGAGCATGCTTTGACATCAGACCCCGTCCTCCGTCACTTCGATGAGAGTGCACCCACTTTCCTGCACACAGATGGCAGTGGCCACGGAATCGGTGCTGTCCTCCTCCAGCGCAATGACACTTCATGTGAGCGAGTAGTTGCGTATGCCAGCCGCCCACTAACACCTGCGGAGCAGAACTACTCGATAACAGAGCAGGAATGTCTCGCTGTCGTTTGGGCTATCGAGAAATTTCAACCTTATCTCTATGGGCACCACTTCACTGTGATTACCGACCACCATGCCCTATGCTGGTTGTCCTCGCTGAAGAATTTGTCTGGGCGCCTCGGTCGCTGGGTACTCCGTTTGCAAGAGTACACTTTTGACGTTGTGTACAGGTCTGGCACACAGCATCAGGATGCCGACTCTCTCTCGTTGCCCTCTGCCACTTTCATCTCCAACCACGCATCCTCAATGCCCCTCAGGTGATCAAAAAGCTTCCTCTTCACTCACATTATCACCCCTGGCAGTTGCTGGGTCTCTATCTTTAAACAGCAGCTCTCAGTTTGCCGCGTGCCAGTGTGACGACCTCTACTGTTACCACATGATCGGATACTTGAATGGCTCGCCTTCTCCCCCTAATGCCAGACTACGTCGTCAGCTACGACAGTTCCAAGCAAGAGAACAATGTCCCGCAGCGCTATACTTACAATGCGGATAGGCATCGGTGGGTGCCAGTACTTCCCCGTTCGCTGCAAAATCAAGTTCTCGAAGCATTGCACGATGACCCATCAGCTGGACACTTAGGATTTCAGAAGACCTACAACCGCGTTAGGAGCCGTTTCTTCTGGCCTGGTCTTTCTACCTTTGTGGCTAATTATGTCGCTTCTTGCGCACTTTGTCAACGCTGGAAGCGACCAACATGAGCTCCTGCTGGCTTATTATAACCCACTCGATGTCCCGATACACCTTTTGTCGTCGGAATAGACTTCGTCGGACCACTTCCCGCAATGCCAGCGGGCCACCGCTGGATTGTCACAGCCGTCGATCACCTCACACGATACGTGGAGACCGCTCCTCTACGCACTAGCTCTGCCTCAGACGTTGCTGCCTTCTTTTTAGAAGCCATTGTGTTGCGTCATGTTGCACCTCGCACGTTGTTGAGTGACCGAGGCAAGGCCTTCCTGTCCACAATTCTTGACGAAATTCTAAAAACTTGTGGCACAGTTCATAACACCACATCCACTTACCACCCGCAGACAAATGGCCTGACAGAGCAATTCCACCGGACTCTAATCGACATGATATCTATGTACATCGGACCGAACAACGATAACTTGGACAAAGTCTTGCTGTTCGTAACGTTTGCACACAACACCGCTGTTCAACAAACCACCAGGTATTCACCTTTCTTCCTCGTCTACGGTCGTGCGCCGACATTCACCATTGACACCTCTTTCTTCAATGTAACGACAAAAACGTCCACGACTACGCCAGAACGTTTCGTCTCCAGGCTCGCTGACACACGGCAACGTGCTCAACTCAACACGGAGGCCAGTCAACAAGACCGCAAGCAACACTATGACAGCTTTCGTCGCGACGTCACCTTCCGCCCTGGAGATGGAGTACTACTTTGGACACCTGTTTGTACACCTGGATGGTGTGAAAAGTTTCAGTCACGCTTTCTCGGACCTTGCGTTGTTTGTGAACGAACAGCTCCTGTCAATTGCCTTGTCACTCTTGTCGAGGGTTCCTCGGACTGTCGTTACCGTGCCTCCGAGATAGTCCATGTTTTACGTCTTAAACCCTTTGTTTGCCGTACCTTTCCCGCCTAAGTCTCGGCCGGGCCGGCCGCTCAAGTGCGCGGGGAAAATAAGTGTGAGCATTATTTATGCATCCCATCTTTTCATCTGTACATACTCATCATCACCACTCCAGTTTAGGTTGTGGGGCACATACTCGAGACAATAAAGGAGTCTTGAGGGTACTGGACGGCATCTTATAATATATATATATATATATATATATTGTCATGAAAAAGCGGTAATGGGGCTCGAGGGCATTCTTTGCAAAAAAAGAGAACTAAGTCAGAATAAAACAGCTGGCTCAAAAACGGGTGCTGTCTCTGTCTCGTTATCACAATGGCACAGTCGTCGAAAGGGTTTTGTGAACCTCAACTGCCAGCTTGAGGTAACACATCTTCCAGAGGAACGCCGTCACGCCTCCTTGCTGACAGAACTCGCAAGGCGACCACTGTTGAAAGCATTGATCCCACCACCAGTGGACAGCATCCAGGCCTCTATTGTGGTTCCGGAAAACTTGTCCGGCGATGCCATACTTCACGCCAGCCATGCGGACGGCCTCCTCGATACCTGGTAACCCGTCAGTGTTTCAAGCACTGTCCATGGATGACATCAAGGAGGCCTCCTCGGTGGTTCAACATCACTTCATTGATGCCACAGTACCAGTTCATGACACATCACATGCGTTCAGTTTGCCTGAAAACATCGTTCCCGTTACCACTATTCTGACGAAAGCTGGGTTTACAAGAGACGCTGTCCATGTATCCTTGGTCATGCATTCTACCACCATGAGGACTGGAGTCACTGTATCGTCCACAGATGCTGCTCCTGTCTCCCAAACCGGGGCATCCGACAATGCCGTAGAGCTACAGCACACCATCGCGCAACTCTGCCTCACGACTAACGCCTTGATAGTGCCGAGCTCCAAGCTGGTCACCTGCTGCTTTGCCAACATTGCGCGTACTCAATGCCATGTTGGCTGCTGCCGCGTTGCAAAAACTTGAAGCCATCTTACCTTAAAACCACTGCAATTTTCGGCGTTCCCTCACGGTGCTCTCAGAGCAACTGGGCTGCTTGGCATTGTCGTTCTCTGAATTTGCACCTGCCATGTCACGATCATCAGCCACCAGTGAAATACTGGAGTTTCGCTACTTTCAAGACAACGCCGACAAGTGGGTAGCGAATATCAATGTTCTCGGAGCTTGCGAGGCTTGGACAGACCAACAAAAAAGATGCGTTCCCATAGACCAAGTCCGAAATTGTGGCGAGCGGGGCGCAGGTATGGAGGCGTGAGGCAGCAGTCCTGGGCGGACTGTAGCACCAGGCTGATCGCTGGCTTTGAGCAGATTTGCTACGAACTCTCTGCCACCACCCATTTCAACCTTGCCACTACCGAGGATGAAGCTCTCGAGAGGCACCGCCTCTAGGTGCTACTGCGCAGTGCAGCTTATGGAGAATAAGCTTCCCACCCGGCCTTCATGCTAACACTGTACTTGGGCAGTTTTTTGACACTGCACTGGTGTTTGACACAGGACCTCAATGACAGGAAGCTGAAATCACATTCCCTTCCCAGGATTTGTTAAAGCGTGGCCCACATTCATATGCCCTTGGTGACCTCACATGCCGGCTCCACTCATACCTGGCACAGTGTCAGTCGAGAAGCCGGATGAATAAAAGGTCACCGTTACCAATGTGTGCGGAGATCCATCCGAGTTTAATCATCCTTGGCTTCAAATGAATTCATTGCGCAAATTCTGTGATGGCAGATTTGCTCTGAATAAGACCAAGAGGGTAGTGTTGACTACGTCTACCCAAGACAGCCATCTGGAAAATGCCAGGAGTACCTGCCTTGCCCGATGGACAAGATAGATTAGAATGCATCCAACATGCAGGTGCTCAGCGAGAAAGTTTCCTGGGATGAGGGCAAGAATGTTTTCACATCGCTATTCGCACTGCCTTCTGACACAATATCAGTCACCAATAAACCTGTGCTGATCTTCAGAACCCCGGCTCCCAAAGAGTCATTTGCACCACTTGCAGAGCTGTCAGGCTATGATGAAAACTAAAAAACCAGCATACCGTTGATAGCGTGCAGAACTCTGCTGTAGGAAACGATTTTACAGTTTCCCCAAACCAGCCGGTCCCTGGCGTGCTGCTCTGACATCCTCCTTTGGACATGTCGCATCCACTGTTGTGCCGCGACAATGCCAGGCCTGGCAGCCCAAAGTATGCCTTGCAGCTCGTATGATGTCGTAGCGTGGAGAAGATTAACGACTGCAATTTAGCCAGAGTTGCCCACCAGACCCACTTACGGCAGATCCCCAATCAGAGTGCCAGCGGGGCCGAGACAGACCACTGCGATGCAGCCAGTGCCACCCACCAGAAGCATTGTCGCCAGAGGTGGGCGCTCGCAGTCATGGCCGAGTGTAATGATGACAAAGCAGTGATCGGGGCATTCTTGGCTAGCGGAGAAAGGGAACAAAATAAGATTAGAACAGCGAGCCCAGGAGCGGGTGCTGTCTCTGTCTCATTATTACAATATATATATATATATATATATATATATATATATATATATATATATATTTATATAAGTTCACGCAATTTTTGTCCTGTTCATGCTTAGTAATAAGGGCTCGAGTGGAAAAATTAGTAGCAGCAGTGGCAGCCTGAAAAGTGTAGTTCAACCAACGTTTATTGTTCCGCATGGTGTTGTATCTATAGCTATATCTTGTATCTTCAGATACGCGATACATTACGGTATGCATTGGAAGTACAGATACCTCTTGCGAGACGTATAGCGATACAGATACAAAATACTCAAAGAGTATCTAAGACAGTACCTAACATCCAAGTCTCTTGATACTGCCCATATGGTGGTTTTGGGATGTTAAACCCCTCATATCAATTAGTCATCATCGATACTACCCAGCATAACCATATCAACTTGACACCTTTCACCCAAACACAGAACATTCCTCGATTTTCTGTTATGTTCCTGGCTCCTCTTCCCTACTAATACAAATTTGCTCTTGTTGGGGCCAACAATCCCATGTTCTATATGAGCTTTTAAAAACTAGTAACGTATATAAAGTTGTATAGCTTTAGTTTATATAAGTTTCTACATGTTACAGCCTCTTATGTTCGAGAACAGGGTCATTGAGACTCTACAGCTGGTTCGTGAGAACATTCTGGTGTCTGGGCCAAAGGAAATGGAGGTGAGGCTTGCAAGAAGTTTGCGAAAATAGTAAAGAATTTCTTTCTTTGAAGTTTCTCCATATAATTTTACACCGGTGTCACATGGCCACAATACTTAAAATGTCGCATATTTTCAAATTTACGGGGACCCTATGTAGTTATGGGAGCAGCAGACGATAAGCAGACGACCGTTGTCATCAGCACTTAGTTCAACTGTCACACTGCCGGAACACTTGAAGCACCTCAAAGAAAATTTAGTGTTAGTGTTACCAGCTTTTCGATTACGTCGCAGCATTTTATGGTTGAATGTAGAGACCTGTACATTAATTGACCGTTGTCAGGAGCGGCTGGGATACTTGAGGTGCCTAAAGTGAAATGAGATTGCCACTTCACTCCAATTGAACTGCTACGAATGGGTGCCATGAGATATAAAAGTGAAGATTAACAATCTCATGCAGCTATACAGGTCGTGCAAGGAAAGCTCTATGAAATGATGGATTTATGAAATTACTTTTGTTGAGGCACTCAAAGCTTTTGCCATTTCTGTGTTTCTTGCATTAGTAACATTGAAGAATAAAGTCTCTATAAATATCATACACTCACATTTTTTAGTGACATGGAAATGTTCAGTATTATTTTGAATGTTAGAGTATGTGTATATATACCCCCAATAATTATGCTCAGCAGTCAGCAGATGTTATTAGGAAAGCAGCAGTTGTGCACTTTTCTGTGGCACTCATTTCACATTTCGCCTGGCGTAGAAAGTTGGTGATAGATAGCGTGACTGCCCACGTTACCAAGTGTCGATGATGCCTCATGTCGTAAGCAGAAATGCAACAAGTGTAAAACGTTTTACAAAGCTGCCGCTTGTAAACAAGCTAAATACAATGTGAAAAAATCGTGCCATATCAGTGGGCAAAGCTCCGGAGGTAAATCTGGTAGTGACCACTTTAGGCGCTTGCCTGTAGCTTCCCGTGCCTACACCACCTCCGTATCCGCTTGTTGCCACTTCTGTGCCCCCGCCGCTTCGCAGGCCCTCAGCTCAAGACCCGCTTCTCTTTGTGCCCATTTCACTTGAGCTCCGCGAGTCCTCCAATCTGGGTCCACTTGGCGAGGAGCCCGTGATGCTTCTGCTGTGTGAGCCCTCACTGTCTCTGGATCAGTGGCTTGTGCTTGATGCTGGCACTCGCGTCTCACTTTGGCTTCGCGAGCTCTCACTTCCGGGTCTTGATCAGCGAGCCTGTGGTGCAGCCGCTTTGCAAGCCCTCCACTCCACCTACCTCTTTCAATCTCCCCCTTCCCGTTCCCACGTTTAGGATAGCAAACTGGCTTTCCTGAACTGGTTAACCTCCCTACCTTTTCTTCTCTATCATTTCTTCGTTCTCTTTATTCTACTGCTGCCTTGTTTTCATTGTTGTTTATGCTAGTAGTAGTAGAAGTAGTAGTAGTAGTAGTAGTAGTAGTAGTAGTAGTAGTAGTAGTAGTAGTAGTAGTAGTATAGTATTGCAGCACACTTAGTGAAGACTGTCGAAACACAGCATATCAACGAAGTAAATGATGATAAGTGGGTGCAGCACTTCATCAGCGTTGTCGTCATGGCATCTAGTGGGTACCTTGCATGTGCTCGAATACGGTGAAGCCCGCCAATGGACCAGTTTTGACATAAAGGATCTGTTAAAAGAAAATGAGTTGTATAAACAACTTGTAAATCGTGTCATATGTATTCTACAAGATTTTGGGCACACTAGCGCCACCTGGTGCACTTCATCTGATAGAAGCTCGAACCGGATTAGCTTGGACCATGTAGCAGCAGTCATAAAGTTGATTGTGATCAAGAAAGCCAATCCGGATTGCCCTGACCGTGGTGAAAAGTGCCCTTGAGACACCGGTATTACATACTGTATGTAGGGGTTTACGTGAGCATATAGAACTTATGACATTTTTGTCATGCTTTAGGTATTTGAACAAATCAATGTGCAAGGAGCCATCAAGCAACTTGCACAGGGCGTGCTTCTGGCCTTTGTTGAGACACTGGAGAAATGTGCCTTGAGCCCCGACCGCCTTTCACCTATGATTGATTCTATTGGGTGAGCCCACAATGATTTTCCAGTACTGTGTCTTGCCATTGCTACACTTCTTTAGCTGAGAGTGGCATAGCATCTAGCCACATAATTATATCTAAGGTTTCAATCTGCTCAGTGTTCCAGGTAAAATAAATAAATGCAATGCTCTTAAGTGTATACAACCCACTTTGTGACAAGTGTAATGAGTATACATTTTATGAAAAGTGTGATGTAATTTTAGTAGCCTAATTTGCAGTTACAGCTGGTTTTATTTAATTGAACTCATTGTGCAACACAAAGCACTGGCACTTGTTTTGCTTTTCAGAAGCCCTGTTGAAATAACGCCTCCAGGTCAACGAGCCAGGAACTGGAAACAGAAGCGAGAAGATTCTTTGACAACTCCACCATTGGTATGCTTATCATATCTACATTCTGAATGTTTGTAACCCGATTCTAAAATCTTTCCAACAGGAAAAACGGCTGCTCATAGTGCTCAGCAACTGCAGTTTCACATCTCGGGTTGCGATTCCAAGGTTACAAGAAAGCTTCAAGCGACATGGTTACCCTGACATGTCCCCTGTCATAAAGGTAATTAGTTCAAAGATGGACTGTCTGCGGCAGGCCACCTGCATTATCACGCAAACATGTTAGAGCAAACATGTTAGAATGTTGGCATGGAAACTTGGCAATTACCGAATACTCAACTTAAGCGTCATTCATTTATTGAAATTACTTTTTTTAATACATTCGGAGCACATGGGCAGTACAGAAGGGAACGGGAAATATTGAATTCATACCATAAAGCTCTAAAACATATGAAGTCACAACATGCTCTACAAAAGCATTTTTAAAATTGCTCATATCTTCAAGGACTGCAATGAAAATTGGGAAGCAGTCCCAATCCCAATGTTTTTGATGAAATAATATAAGTGCTGTTTAGCAACAATGAAGAAGGTACACTCAATTACAGTGGTCGACATGCAACAATATAAACGAACGATGAGAAAGCAACTCTTGCTTTAGATGTGGCTTATCATAATGAGCCTTGGCTAATAAGGCAGGATTTTTTTACATGAAAAAATTGTGGCAAGGTATGATGCTGTTTGTGTTGATGAAAATAGAAAAGCTACATTGAAATTCTGTTTATAAAATGCTCTAATACAAACATGTGTACCCCGCCGCGGTGGTCTTGTGGCGAAGGTACTCAGCTACTGACTCGCAGGTCGCGGGATCGAATGCTGGCTGCGGTGGCTGCATTTTCTATGGAGGCAGAAATGCTGTAGGCCCGTGTGCTCAGATTTGGGTGCATGTCGAACACCAGGTGGTTGAAGAACACTCCACTATGGCGTCTCTCGTAATCATATGGTGGTTTTGGGACGTTATAGCCTGCATATCTATCAAAACATCTGTGCAACTGTTGTTCAGTAGGTTTGCGAATAAACGAATCATGTGCTGCCAGTTTAAATGGGAGAAGAAAAGAGTGATATTCCGTCATAATTCCCATTATGTGCTATACCAAACATGTATATTGGACACTTTTTTAAAAAATAATTATGGAAGGAATATTTAGCCATTGTGGTAACGTAGAAGCCATGTCAAATGTTTTCACAGAATTTCTTCGCTTTAGTAGTTGTGCCTCTTTTTTTTTCACTATGATTCTTCTCGACAGAATGAGATTTCATCAGACTTGTAAGTTCATGATTACAACTCTGATGATGCAGTACGTATTGATCAGTCTGTAGCAGCAATTTAATGATAAACTCCTCAGGCCTAGTAGAAGCTTTAAAGCACGTGGTTAGAATCTGCGATTTTTACTTCTTCTAAATGATGCAATGCATTTCAGATAGTCCAGTCGAGACTTATGGAACTTGACAACAAGCTGTTTCTAAAGCTTCTTGAAGCCAAGTGTGACCCCATTGTGGGGGCCATTGAGCCCAGTATGTATGCTGGTGCCTTTGACTGGAAGCGGTGTCCTGAACCTATAGGTCTGTATGAGTTGTTTTCTGACAGTAAGTGCTGTATGCTGCACTCTGTCCGTTTTATCAATTTCACACAGGCTCTTTTGACCGCAGTCAAGTTTAACCCTTGTTACAGTGTAGACCACTTAAAATGTAACCGTCTCTAGTGCATAACTAGTTACAATGCGGTCTTTTTTGATTCGTGTTCGCCTTCCCGTGGAACCCCATGCATATGCATACCACTTATTGTACAGTCCTCTAACATGAAAGACCAATTATAATGCAGTTGTCAGAAAATCTTTGTTACAGTCGCGGTAGCGAGTGCGCTTCTAAAAGAAGGCATGTTGGGTGCGCTGCTGGGGAGCGGGCGACGAGGTGGTTACGGAAGAGAAGAGGACGCGGATAGAATAAACAAAGGGCGGAGGGAAGAAAAAGATCGTGGCATGCTGCAAGGGCTCACCAAGGGTGGTTGCCTCGGTGACAGATAAGCCATCACGCGTACGCGGATTAGCATCGCTAGCGTGGGTCCGGCTGCGTGCGACTCAACATGGCACGTCTGTCCTGTCTTCATCAGCTGCGCTTAGCAGTTTCCTGTCGAGAAACGCATTGTCGTTATGGTGCTTGCTACAGATATTGCATTTGCTACCACGTCCGTAAATTTAAAACCTTTTAAGGCTTCGCGACGCGAACTTTCGCCTTACCTGCTAGTGTGCCATCTTACGTCAGCTTGGCGGGTTTTCATTGTTGATCCCATGGACACGTACGTGAACTTCGTATCGGGCACACTGTTATTGGTTCAGTGCTCGAGTGCAGTTTTTTTCACGCTGGATATTCATGCCTTGGACAAACTTTTCGCGACAACATACCGAACGGCAGGCTAGGCCTAATCAAAGTTGGTTGCGTTTCGGTAGCAGTCACAAGCTAAGTTGCGGTTTGGTGCGGAATCAGCGGAACTCTGATGGGAAGGAACACATATAATTAATGAAAACGAGCGTGGCACGTGTAGAGCTCGAATGGAGGTTCGCAATTCAGTAGCCACGTCTTTAAAGGGGGGACATGGGTCTTAGGGCTCTCATTTATTTTTGAACCAAATGTGACAAACGTTGGCATGCTTACTTAGTTTGTTCTCCCGATTCTAAGAATGTAGTTTTTTCTGAAGTTTCATTAGTTAAATAAATAATCAAGATAACAATTTCTATTGTTCTTACCATAATAGAGAAATAACCACTTGTCAAAAATTTATAAATAACATAGGGATCGACAGTAGAAAGCATAAGACTTGCAACATAAGAAGCACTTTTTTGAATGGGTCATTATTTCTTACTTTACAGTACACTAAACTTCACAGTCCTAAATGTGGCCATTGTGTGGTCACACAAAAGACTAGTTTGAAAAACTTGCATCAAGAGAAATCAAAATCTGCTTCCTATGTTGTGTGCTCTAAACATATAGCTTCATGCTGCAAAATAAAGTATTCTGCTATCTATAATAGTTTCAGATATATCGCAGTAATTTTCATGCAGGGTGTACAAAATTGCCATTTTGAGAAAATTAAAACAAAGAATCCTAACATTTTTAACTGTAAAGATGTATTCACTTATAATTACATAGCCATTGACATATAAATGAACGCTAGAAAGCCTAAGGAGTGCAATGCTGCAAGCTGATCGAAAATTGAACAAGTACTTCTCGAATTACAGCACAGTAAAGTTAATTGCATGTAACCAAATACAGAAATTCTTATATTAAAATAGAAAAAATGAAGCTGCTCATTAAAAATAGGCTCCCAGCATTGTTTTTCGTTCACATTTAGCTACATTGTGCAAAAACAATTACAGCTCTAGCTGTCCTTGGTCCACTTTTACCGAACAAGCAAAAGAAAGTGGTCAAAATCTGTGCTTCGTGAATAATGCTGGTAAAACTTATTCTCGCCGTTCCGAGGGAAAGATATCATGGCACACATACTTTTAGTCGGTTAATATGCACCGGGATTGTAATAGGACTGATTGTTTTTATGAGTGTGTCGTTTCTTCTAGTCCTGTAGCAAGTTGTCGTCTTGTGCTCGTCTGCCGTGAGGCCGCTTGTCAGTTCGGTGACTGTACTGACAGCGATGTGCGACAAATGTGCGTGCGTCATCCACGATTCGTCGAATAACGCAGCGATGTTTTCCGGCTTGTCCAAAATAAGTTACCCGTAAGTGTCGCGAACCAAAGTTGCTTCCTCGCTCATCAATTTCGAGGCTACACGAGTGCTGAGGTGTTAGTTTCCTTTTCACGTAAGACTGTCGCATTTTCGAGCGGAGATCACGACAACGTTGTGAACACGTCGTTAAAAGCAGTCTACCTGTTGCCAGTAGCCTCCATTGTGGGGGCCGCGAGCATGTTCACTGCGAACAAATTGGCTTTCTTTTGTTGGTCGACGCGCGGCGTACTCCACTCTGACGACCCGTTGTGCAGTTCAAGGTCCTTTCGTCAGGCAGGGGGAACCACGACATCGGCGGGTTTAGCGATAAGACTGCGCTTCCGTTCCGTCACTACAAAGGTTGATATCTCTTGTAGCTTCACTTCTGCTTTTTACTTGCCGTCCTCTAACTGATGAGGCTGCAAAACACAGCCGTTCTCAGTAACACTGTCGGCAACCAACGGGCTCGTACGTGAGTTAGGCCTACACCGGTGACTTGGCGACCGCCGTTGACCGCGTCGAGTTCGTTATTCTCGTTGTCCTGAGCCATAGCGGGGATTTTTCTGAAGTTCACAGTGAACGAACGACTGCCACACCCGCTTCACAAATTACTGTAGCATGGAACTTCTTTACTGCCGCAAGCAGTCAGTAGCACCATGACAAAATGGCGCATGTCTGTGCGCGTCACGATGGTGAAGCAGACGTCGAAAGCGCCCCTTGGCCAATTGGATGCCTAGGTTTGGTCACGTGCCCCAAGCAGCCAATTGAATCGCGCGCTAGTGCTTCTCAATGACGCGTTTTTGCTAAAAAACCAATGAGCAAGGTGAGCCAGCGGTGGCGAGAAATTGAAGATGAAGAACGATCCTTCCAAAGGAGACCAAGATGAACACGATACCTCATGTGTAACGGCAAAAGTTTGGCGCAGAAAAAGCGCGATTTTAGCATCAATTTGCGCTCAAAGTCATCTCACAAGGATGTTATAAATTGATTTTGCGCCAGAAATAATGACGCGAGAAGCTAGAAACTTCTCAGATAAGTGCAAAAACAGGCGCAGATTCTGAAAATGTCAGCTTCAAAAAGTCGATTTTTTTGCGATTTTGGCCTTCTAAGACCCGTGTCCCCTCTTAAATCGGGTGCTCAACACGTTTAGCGCAATGGCGGCCCTTGAAAAAGGTCGTTTTCGTTATAGTGTGGTAATGCATATAGTGTGGATGCTTGCGACTTACGTTATAAGCGGTCTATACTGCACCTAGTCTTGATCTGAATTAGGTGCTGCTACGCAGTCAATGTTAGTTATGATCCCTACATCATGATCTGGCTCTCAGATAGTGATTTGGCTTATCTCTGCACCAAACTTTATTCGAATTGGTTTCGGCCTTATAGCAGTGACCACTGTTGATCATAATCAATCTGATTCAGAACGGCCCTGGTCATGATTAGAAGAGCCCATGTTACACTGGCATAAACAAAGGAGAGAAGTGGAAATTTTAAGGACTCTCATACCCTATACTTTCCTTGGCATTATTGACTTGTGGCAGATGGCAGTTTCCTTAGCTGCCATTAGTTATCATGAAATCATGGTACGGGCATCTGAAGCACCTCTTTTAAGTGCTCATAGAATGATTTCACTATTGGATTACATTGCCTCGCAAACATCCTGTTGCAAAAATATTTTGAATCCTTCAAGTATAAGCAGGGTTCAACATTGCTATAACACCAGTTCACAGCTTTCTTTTTTCATGTTTACTGGTACACTATAGACGGTTTCGGTGTTTGTAGACAAACTGGTTCATGTCGAACGGCTTACCTTAGAAGACTTTCGGTGTGACACTTCCATTAATGCTTTTGTAATGGTCCCGGCAGTGTTTTCGTGGTGTGTTTGAGTTTGCTGCTGTATTATTTCTGGCGCATTCTGATGTATTTAAAGCAATGTCTAGCGGCTACACGAAGGGGCTTATTTGTGCCGGATGTTGTCCACGCACCACGGTCGATTTGTTTGCAGCAGCAGATGACGTGCTGCATGCATTGCCGATTGCGCTATCGGAGCCAGAGCGTAATCCTGCAGTGCTTGTCTACTGGCTGTGGCTGATTATTTTATTCACCAATAGATTATGCTAAAAGGGAACGTGTTTTTTCACTGTTGGTTGATGGCACTGTAGGTGGCCGCCGCAACGCCGGCCACGTGCTCCCGTGTTCCCTTTTATAAAGAACGACAGAGTACCATGTTTATTCCTTCATTCAAAAGAAGATCATATGTTCTTTTACTGAAGGTACTAGTTGTCTGTTGAGGGGGGTTATTTGTTTAGCAGTTAAATATAGTACTGACTTGTCAAGTTTCCAATATACTAGAGCTGCTTATTATTGCAATGTAGTTCAAGCTATGACATCAGTCCTCCCAACAAGATGGCGGTCACATGTGTGCACATTTTTAATGCTGTTGTGGCGAGTTTTATTGTCTGATTCTGATTTTTTTCCCCTCAGGTGTTAGTCCATACATTAAAGAGGTTCTGATGAACTTGATTGAAGTTCATGCTGAGGTAAGCTTATACTCTGATATTGCTCTTTATATCCATGCGGTTGGTTTCTTTCATTCAGAGGTTGAAGGCATTGCAGATAAATTGCAAAAAACTTTTCCTAAGTCATCTGTGGCTAAACTGGAAGGCTGTTGACTCTTGTTATGAAGGAAGCACTAAAACTATGCACAAATTTAAATATTTGCCTCTGTGGCTCTTGCACGTTGGTCGATGTGCTCAATGCGGTTTCAGCTATGTTCTCTTTATTTTGAGGTGAAAGGTGCATTCTGCAGGAGCACAACAAATATTTTTGCAGGAGCACAACAGAAAGTTAAGCTAGTTAGTAGTCATGCATTGTAGAAAAGTTAGCTGTGCAGACACAAGTTACACAACGCGTAGGTGTTACGTGTTTTTGTTAACTTGTGTGAGTGTCTGCACTGTTACTGTTTTTGGTTATAAATACTGCACTTGCTGTGGTATGGCTGTCTATATAGTATGCTGGTGCTGAGTGTAAGGTCACAAGTTTGATCTGGCTGTTGCGGCTGCATTTTGGTTGGGACGGAATGCAAAATGCTCGTGTGTCATGTCTTGGATGCACCTTACCCTAGGTGATCACAAATAGTTGAGAGCTGCCTAATATGACTTTCCTTATGGCACTGTGCAATTTTAGAATATTACATCTAATGTTTTTTTTAATATATCAGTGTTGGGCTTTGTAATCACCATCAACAATTGAGGCTATTTTGGGGCACTCAGACCTTTTTTTTTCTGGTTTGAATTGCTGTTTTTTACTTTGCAGGATGTTCAGCAGAACAAGAATATATAAAGTGTTTTTTGCTCGTACTGCACCGTATCTATTTAGGCGTAACATGTGCTTAATTATGTAACAGTTTGTGATGAATTGAACTTCAAGAAGTCAAACAGGTTTGTTATATATATATATATATATATATATATATATATATATATATATATGCACAGATGTGCTTGTGCATGCATGTGTTTGTGTACAGTTTGCTTAGTGATGATGACATGCTTACATGTCACTTTATATGTATGAATAACCTAGATAAATTTCATGTATTATATTTTTATATTCTATCTTTTGAGTACAGCGACAGCGTGCAGTTATCTAATGGTATAGAGCTACATGATTTCAGCTCGTAGGTGTGCTCTTTTGGCTTACCTGTCATTCAGACAGCCCTTGTGCCAATATAGGTGCATCCATAGATCAAAGAGATGTTGTAGATATCTTTGACATGACAGCACAGATGTAGCGTTTTGTCTTACTGGTGCACCAATATAGCAGCTATAATGTTAGTACAGTGCATTGATGGCCATGGGTAACCTGCTTCAATATTGTCGAGGCAGCTGCAAAGGTAATGGTTTTCGTGCTCGAGCCGTAGTACAGGGTGATTTTTGTAGAACTTGCTTCCTTCGTCGGGCTGTAGTTTTGTTAGAATATCCAATTTTGATGCAGTTTGTAGGGAAACATTGTGGAAGGATGAAAATGTAATAAGCCATTCTGTTTTTTTATGTGCAATGAAAAAAAAAAGAATCAGAAATAACAGATTCCAAAGTGCCACACCAGAAGGGATGGCTTGCATCTACAAAATGTTGAAAACTTTGATTGCCATGCAGCATACCAAACATTACTAGTAAAGGTTTGTAAAGGTTATAAATGTTTATGATCAGTTACCATACAGCAAGTGTTGAAAATTACCGCCTTCCTGGCATAGGCATTATTTAACTTGCGACTCCATGCTGACTGCAAGAATGCAGAACTTGTTGGCAGCAATATTTAAAATTTCCCTAGAAATGTTGTCCTTTAATTCATCTAGTGTCCATGTTTTATCGTGATAGGTGCAATCCTTCATTAAACCCCATAAGAAGAAATCTGGGGATGATGGCAAGACATGAAACTGTGCTGGCTTCAACTGTATGCACTTCTTCTTGTATGAAATTTCTGTGGAATGTTGCGGCTTTTGTGATTTCTTACCTATTACCTACTTTTTTTTTTCCAGAGCAGCACGTCAAACAACAAAAAAGAACGTGCTATCAAATTTTCATCTTTCCTGAATATTTTGCTGTAAACTGCATTAAAATTTTGTAATTTATAACAAAGCTACAGCCAAATAAATAGGTCAGTTTTAAATGATTCGCTCTGTAGAACCACTGTTTAGTTGGCTCATAAAGAATATACCCTGCCTTACTCAAGTATCTCTTCTAATTTTGGCAGCTTCCCATGCTGGAGTGCTAAGATGAGAGCTACATTAATATCCATGCTAATAATCTCGTCATCGCATGATTGTGGCAGTTTACATATTTGTGCATTTGCCTTAGCCACTGGCCTGTACAAGATAATTTTTTAGCTAGTTAGAGACCGGGAAACTACTCTTTATTGTTTCACACAAACATTTTGTTTGTGTGAGACTTTATGCATATTCAAAAACCAGATGGAGAGATGTTCCAGGTGACTTGTGCTTCCAATGCAGGTGTACACTATTTCACCACCACTGGTTGGCCGCATTATGACGCCCTTGGTGCAATTTGTGGCAGAAGAAGTAGCTCGTATCTATGAGTGCACAGATAAGTTTACTAAGTACGGAAACATGCAGGTATGTGTATCACTTATGTTGCTCAATAGGGAAGCACTGCACAGTGTTATTCACTTTGCATAGCGAGAATATGTAGCCTTCTGAAATTAGTAAAAATATATAAATATATATATATATATATATATATATATATATATATATATATATATATATATATATATATATATATATTTACAGCTTCCTGACTATACCTCGCAGTGTTGCGTAGGTTGGAGGTGGGTAGTCATTGATTTTCATATTAAGAACAATATCCTTTTCAGACTCCCAACTTAAATAAAGCTGCTAAAATTAAGTAAATGTCGTTCCCGGTGCAAAATCTGAAGCATGACAAGGGGACGGGAAGGAAACAAGAGTGCCATCTTTCCAACTAGCACAGAAACAAGTTTTTCTTTAAGAACCATCTTTGGCTATTGTGCACATGAGGCTTGTATCATGTGCCATTTGCTGCTAATGTTTATCATGCTTGTGAATGTCAGCAGTTTTAAAAGGTCAACCCAAAAACTCGAATCTGTTCATTTTGTTGCTTTGTCATCAAATAAAATAACACTAGGTGAACATGGGCACAAAAAAGAAAGTGCACAACAAAGAGTATTTAATTACTACTCTAATTACTCGACAAACTATATTTACAGTGGAACTTAAATTATACGTCCCCCGGTTTCACGACGACCCGCATGTTACGACGAATCAATTTGGGTCCTGGCGAAATCCTCATAGAAATATCGTATTAAAAACCTTGGTTATATGACGCAGCTTGAAACTGACCCCGCATTCTACAAGAACTTTCAGATTTCATCCGAAAGAAAAAAAAACACCTTTACTTGAATCGAATGTCCACCAAATATTTACCAGTGCAAAATATGAACTTGCGTTTCCCTAGGTTGATGATCTTAAAAGTAGGGTAAGATGGCCTGTCTTCGTATAATAAAAAAATTTATTCTCCTGGAAGTATTTATTCTCCTAGCAGTTCATGCGCTTCTACATATGCTTCGATTGCATGGTACGTATTCTGTATCGTTACCTAGTCGAGCTCTATCCACATAGAGTAGCTTAAGCTGGCCAAAAAGCTGATATTTTCACGTTCTTGGTCTGTTGAAACTTTTCCTGGTCAACATACAGTTGAACTTCTGCTTTTGTCACACTCGCAGTCACAAGAGCTTGCGCATGCATAAGGGTGCAACACAGTCCTCAGGTTCACGGGACGCTCCCTTGCCTCTGAACACTCTCACTCTGCATTCCTACCTCCATGTCGCCACACCTATTCCTGTATTACAACGTTTATTAAGCTCAGTTAATTCCTGTTAACAAAAGCCCAGTGTTTTATCGTCCGCTTGAATCAGGCCAGTGCCTCCTTTATAACTTTCAGTGCCCGGTAAAAGCGGAAGAGAACAATGGGACTACTCTGTCGGCGCGAGTGTGGTGCCTCGCCACCAGGTGCCACTGCCTAAACAGGGTGCCGGAGTTCGCTACGTGCCGCAGCCGCCGTGGTTCTGGCTCCGCGCTCAAAATGAAACAGATTAAATACTTAATGTTCTGCGCTCAAACTTCAATATATCACGGCTGTAATCGCTGAATTATGTTACCGAGTGTTTCAGAGATCTGGTTGCCAGCTTTCACGCACTAGCCGCAAGTGAAGAACGCCACGCTAAATGAATAGCAAAAACATGCCGTGTACGCACACACCTACATGCTTGGACATGATGTACATGAATTTCTAACGTTGACTTGCCATGCATAGTGACAGGGGCTTTTTCTCGAAGTACTTGAAAGCATCATGCTTGTCACTGACAGTGAATGCATAGTTCAGCAGCAGAGGCTGCAAAAACCAACAGATATCAGCTCCATGAGCTTAGCTCTGTGACTGTCATCCATTTCCTTGCACTTGAGCAGGTTTGAAGCACACAGTGCTGGCACAGCATACTTAACCAGGGTAGACAATGGCTTTTTTAGAGTCGGATTGTCCTTCAGAGCACGATCCGCAAATGCCCTCAGCACGTCAACGGCAAACAGCAACTGGTCTGACGGGTAAAGTAGCCCACCTCGGTCCTGGCTGCGAGTGAACTGCAAGATAGGTTGATTGCTCGCTGGCTTTGTGCAGACTGCAGTGCAACTTCCACAACACATGTGCTCGTTTATGACGTGGGCAATATAGCCCCCAACATAAACAGTTGCAGAAATCTCAAGTGACGGCAAGTGCTGAGGCAAGACTGTTGCAATGAGCCGTTGCAATACACATGCAGCTCTCTGTAGCTGAGGCGGCTGCTGTGCTAGCGAAGGAGAAGCTTCAGTGAGCAGTGTGCCTGTTGACATTTGGGCACATTCTCTGTGTGCAAGGTTTGATGCCATGCTGGATGCGGCAAGTCCAGTTTTTAAAACCATCTCCAGCCCTTGCAAAACAGAACGAACATTCAGCATGTCATTGCAGCGAGAGTACATCCGCAGTGTTCCAAACAGCGACTTGATGGGGTCACTATTAAACTTACGAGTGAGCACAAACAAGAACTTCTCTGTGAGCAGGTACTTGATACAGGCAACTGTGGAATATGTGGTCAGGAGGAATGCTTCATACATTTCTTTCGTCTAAAATTGTTTTGACTTTGACAGCTTTTTTCCAGTTCATCCAAGTACATGAGCAGCGTGACCTCGAGCCACTCCAGTCTTGCATCTTCAGCATCGTCAAACTGCCAAGTGTCAGGCCATTTTTTGTGGATGTGCTGGGTCGTATTGCTTGTATCATGCAGCACGAACCAACGATGGATGTTTTACATGAAAATGATGGTCTGGCCTGCAGCTGCAAATGATACACTCGATGTATGCTCATCTTGGTCTCTGAGATGCTCCAGGGCTGCAGTAACATCAGGCGAGAAGACCTGAATTGCCCTTGCGACATTCATTTTTTCTATGTTATTCGGATAGACATGTTTTCGGCTGAGGTAGCGGACAGGCTTTACAACCAGGTCCTTCTGTAGGTCGTAGAGCTTCTTGCTGTAGCAGGATGAGACCTCTCCTTTCGGACTAATGTCGTGGGCCAGAAACTGCGAGCGCAAGTTTTTTTTTTTTTAATCTGGCATGGATGGAAACTTAGAAAGAGGAGCCTGTCGCACTCACAGGGATGTTCTATCCGGTACGTAAGAAGACCATCGCCCAAAAGTGTCATGCCATTGACGTTCACTCTGTGGTTATCACTCACTAAGCGAACTACCCTGACACTACAGGCTTCTACTTTTTCAAGCACAAAAATCAACAACTAGTGAAGCTGTGGGCCTGTTAACCCCTTGGTAAAATAGTAGGCCACTGGGATGTGGTACGACGCCGAGAGTCCTGTAATTAGGAAGCAGAGTTTGCTAAGGTGAGGTCCCCACCATGTGTTTCCAAAGAGACATCTGCATGCCCGCAAAGCAGTCCTACTGTTTGTTGTACTGCAGCTTTTCCCTGATGCCCCGCCGCGGTGGTCTAGTGGCTAAGGTACTCGGCTGCTGACCCACAGGGCGCGGGTTCGAATCCCGGCTGCGGCGGCTGCATTTCCGATGGAGGTGGAAATGTTGTAGGCCCGTGTGCTCAGATTTGGGTGCACGTTAAAGAACCCCAGGTGGTCAAAATTTCCGGAGCCCTCCACTACGGCGTCTCTCATAATCATATGGTGGTTTTGGGACGTTAAACCCCACATATCAAAGCTTTTCCCTGATCTTCATTTCGTCGACTATAAGTGAACACACCCTTGACTGTGGTACAGTCAAACTTTCGGCTTCTACTCTAAGGCGAGCTTCGGCGAGTTTGCTGAAGCCTGTTTCTCCACTGGTGGTTCCCAAGTAGTTGCTCAAAGTCTTTCTGCAAGGAAGTTTCAAGAGCATTTCACCGCGGATGTGTTCGTACGCCCTTGTTGACAAATGCCTTAAAACATGACAATGTCGGGTTGTCTCCTCAGACCAGCTCGGCCTCTTCTTCTTGAAGTTCTTAATCTGATCAATCAAGAATAAAGCTGCAGGTTCCTTTTCTTTCGCCCTTTCCTTGATATAAGAAACATCCGCAACCAGGGCGTCCTCGTGCAGCTTTAAACATCCGCAACCAGGGCGTCCTCGTGCAGCTTTTTCAATTCCATTTTGTACTTGTCGACGGTCTGTTGCAGTCGAAGCAGCTGGCTCCTCAACTCCTTTTCTTTTCTTCTCCACTTCGTTTTTTCAGCGACAAGCACACTTGAAGTTGACCTGCTATCTACCTGGATGCCTTGATGCCGCAAGTTTGCCTTCGACGATGTGTCCATCGCGCAACAATCCGACATATCCTCCACTGCTGAAGCAACGTTGCCGCTCGCGGAGTCGCTGTGCGCCATTGTAGCTCTCACTCGTTTGTCGATGCTTGCTGTATTTTGCGCTGGAGTTGATTTCAGCTGGAGATGGGGCGGGTATTCTTCAAAAACTGACAGCACAGCCCCTTTCTTTAGGCGTCGCCGCTTGCCTTCGATGAAGTCCTCTTCTTTAAAGTGGCGACTGCATACTTTGGTGTAGCATGAGGTGGTGTTCGGTGACCGCTTGTCTCGTCGTATTGCGGCAAGCCAGCGCGCTCGAGCGTCTGCGTCAGCAGGTAGTACATGAAAGGAAAGCCCTGCCGGTTTCTTTTTCTCGTCCAATTTGCACAGTGGAACACAGCAGTAGGCCATCATAAAGCATTCTACGCACGCACTTACCGAAAACTGTCCCACAAAATGAAGTTGCGCACCACTGAACGAGCTGCACGCAACACCCGGACGGAATGGCAGCAGCGGCACCCTGTTTACCCAGCGCCCTTAGCGGCAGCGGAGAAAAGTGGCGTTCGACGGCCCCCCGATGGCGGTGTGCCCGGCACAGATTTTTATACAGGAGGCACTGATCAGACATAAGAAAACGCATTTGATTCGATTTTCTTTAATGTTGAGAATAAAGATTCACTCGCACCTCCTTCAACTAAGTAGTGCTGTCATTAGCTGGCACTGGCAAAAATAAATTAACCCACCTTCCTTGCAGAGGCATAAGCTTGGCTTATTCAGGCAGTCTGTACCCGTTTTTTGGGCAAGGCTAAGCGTCACCGCCTATAATTTTACTTTTTCGATTATACGAAGGTTTTGCGTGCTCCCCTGAAAGTCCTATAATCGGGGTTGCAGTGTCATTACAAGCTCACTTGATCTTCCTAGGCTACATATTGGGAGACTTCCCTCACACACAGCTCTGGTTGCAGAACTGTTTCATAGCAGTATGGCAAATCGAATCGTACTTGCGGTCATACATATCATATCAGCTGTAGCCTTGAATGCTATCAGCTGTAGCAGTGAATGCTTGCCATTTTCTTCACTATGTACACGGTTCACTGTGATCAGTTTTTAGAGAAATATAGCACGTGTCCACATTCTAGCCCTCTTCCTCTGTAAGCTAGTTGATCTATAAATGTCCTCCCCTGCCTTTGCAGTTTATGGTAAATAGCAGATATGAGCTAGGAAATGCACTGCTGCACATAATTATTCACTTGTTCTCACAACTTTCTTCAATCTGGCAACGAGGTAATATGGAAAACAATATTTAAGCTATTAGAGCAACAATCAAACTGTGAACTAAGCATTTGTAAGCCAAGTGTTCTATTGCAGCATGGTTGCTTCATGCAAGTCAACAAATACTGCTATCATATTTTGATATATTGACTTATTGTGTTCAGTGAAGTAACTATAGAATTTCGTCAGTTATGTGTTACTTCAGTGGAATAGCCTACGACTACATTAATATCGAATCTATGGTACCAAATGGTTTTACTTGAGCAGGTTTTTATTTGCAGTTGTCTCAAGGTACACTATATAAGATACTGTTTCTAACCGGTTTTAGCCTTCTAATTTTTCACTTTTTTTGTCGTTGCCACTTACACGTAGCATGAGAATAATAATAAAAACGAAATTTCGGGATGGTACTTGACATCTTGGGCATGCACTTTATGCACAATCTTGCAAACAAGGCAGTCTTAAGAACATTAGCATTATGTCAGGTAGTTGGTGTTAGCGTTTACAAAATGCCACTGGTTAGTCCTAACACTATTTCAATGTGCTCTGGCCAGCTGTCTGGCTTGTTGAACTGTCATCGCCGAGCCAACCTCCCGGGCCTATGTTATTACTATGGCACAAGCTGCACTGTTGCATATTGATGATGCTGCAGGGCACATGTGAGAACCATATTTTTAAATGTGTAACCTATATGAAGTAGCTTTAAAGGGGCCCTGCAACACTTTTCCATGTAGCGGATTCACCAATGGAGATTATTGTGTCACGAATTGACCCCCGCAAAAATTTTTCCCTGCAGTGCGAGCGGCACTACAAAGATTTGTCGCATGCTGCAAAAATTTTTAGAATCCGTCTAATACTAGCGGACTTGCACATATTTGTCGCATGCTGCAATTGCATTCTCTGTTCTTTCATCCTGACAAAAGCACTAGAGCGACAAAAGCTACACAGGTAGACATGGAACAGGGGCAGAAAATGCGTTACGTGTGCCTTGTGACTTTGAGCACTTTTTCTTTTTTCTTTGATTGTGCGGCTTTTCAGTGCAATCAGCACGCACGCGTGGACAAGTCACGACCTCCCGTAGTAGCCCCAGTAACGACCGAGCGCGTGCCATTCTCAAATCAGCTAATGGCTGATACGTGACTAGTGATGCAGTGATTTCTGAGTATGTAGCATCATTTGTTGAGAGAACAGAAAGCGATTTTCAGCTGACTTTGAAAGTTGTGTATTCTAGGCTGCATGCTGCTCTATGATGTTTGGTTCGCGTGTTCTCAGTAGCCGGAACCTCCAGTCGGCAGTGCTCAAGGCCCCTTTAAGTTGAACAGTAAACTCACTGTGGGAACATCATCTAAATATCACCTTGAGTGGATTTAGGACAGTGTACTCGGTGTTCAAAGTGTCCTCTGTGAGAACCTGAGTTTGGTCAGTAGTTTACAAGGGTAACAAGGCTACTTTCACCAAAATGCTGTAACATAGTCGCTAATTGTATTAAAAAAAAAGAAGCGGGATACTCAATATTTATTATATTCAAGTTATGAAAGTGAGCTGTTTGTGTATAATTATTAATTTGTAGCAGCATAAGTGGTTGCATCTGACTTCTCCAGCTACATCCTAATACCCAAGTGGTCTCTAAAATATCCAGGTGATTTTCATGGTAGCACTCTTTTACAAGGACGCTTCTTTCAGGCTACTCTTGATCTTCGAGCACTTGAGGAAGCTGTGGATTTCTACAGAAACCAAAGTACAGGGTATGTTATATGTCTAGGATTATTTTTTTCTTGATCTTCTACCTAATTTTCAAATGCTATCTGAGCAATAATTGTGTTTCTCTGTGCTTTTAGAAATCATTTTATGATATGCAGAAACAAGTTGGACCCCTTTGGTAGCACAAGAGAAAAAGAGTAAGTACAAGCTTTTCTTATGGAAACAATGGACCTTCTCTTTTTTGCTGAGGTGCTGCTGACAGGTTGCCTTTTTCTGGTTGTTTGCAGGCTAGTGGACGAACTTCTAAAAAAATTTCGTGCTCAAATGAGGATTCAGTTGCTCTGCTTCAAGGAAGATGTTGTGGTTAGTGTGTAACATATACCACTGGCATAATTATTTATTTCTTTATTGGCAATCAATGGACGATCCTAATCAAAGACGTATTTGTAACTTGCTTAATTGCAAGAGTTCAAAGCACATAGCTAAGAAGTCGTAAATAAAGTATTTTGAGTGACATGTAAGCCCCGTTCTTGTGTGTCATTCGCAGACTGACATTCATACGTCATACTTGTCACCCATGACCAGGCGTGTAGCCAGAAATTTTTTTTTGGGGAGGGCACCACATTGATTTAGAGAGAGGCACCCCCTTATAATGGCCATATTTTGCTCTCTATGCGATGGTGAAAAATTTGGGGGGGGGGGGGGGGGAAACATGTGCCCGTTGTGCCACCCTCTGGCTATGCCCTTGCCCATGTCCCTCGTTAAAATGGATGGGATGCTGACCTTGGCAACAGTCCATGGTGCTTGCTAATGTGGAAATGATGCTCCAAAAGGGAAGTTGCATGTCTTCCATATCTACATGCAGGTTCACAATAAGGGTATTGCATGCAGAAACAAAGTAAACAAGGGTGATGATGATGGAAAAACTTTATTTAATTAGCAGAAAGACCCTCCTCCCCCTTCAGGCACGGGGGGGGGGGGGGGAGGGAAGGATCCAACCTAGACAACGGCCATGATCCCGTGGGCCATGGCAGCACCTTCGGCCTGACGTATTAAGCGGGCTTGTAGTTGCGTGTCAGAGCTGAGGAGCGCGGTATTCCATCCACTCCCATCTGGGAATTCGCCTCTCATGGGGGCCTGCGGGCATGTTCATAGAATGTGGCTCAAGTCCACCTTGTGGACTTGAGCAAAATTTGCAAAATTTGCACTTGTCCGAATGAAGTTCCGGCGTGCAGTGTTTTTTTTGTTTTTTTTTTCCCCACACACCTCGTAATAATAAAGGGGTACTGACACAAAATTTCGGGTCCGAGATAGCCTGAGGAGTCCATTCTCATGAACATTCATATATTATCTGCAAGATATCAACAGCGAATGTAGCTTGGAAGGTATATTAAATTAATTTTGAAGTTTGCGTGAGCAACGGACTCTGTAGTGCTATTCCTGGCGAGATCGGGCTATATGTGGCAGCATCGTCACTGCAAATTTGTGGTTTGGCGGTCGGCAGCGTGCATAGAAATACACGCAGCGGCGCTTCATTGTGTGCACTCTGAGCCGATTGTTGGTTGATAAAATGCTTTGACTACAGTTTACTGTTAATATCTATGTTCTTCGTTACTGGATGTGCACAATGCCTAGGTAATGTTAACATACCCGTGAGTAAAGTGCATTCTGCCTTTCATAGAGATGCTCGCCCTGGGTGACTCAGCACGCTTTTCCACTAAATCACCTCTTTGCTGTGTTGTTTGTAGGTAGCTAGCTTGTGTTCCGCCTACTACGCACTACTGTAGCGTGACTGCACTACTTATTTACATATTTGTCATCTGCATACTACAAAAAAGAGAGGAAGAAAGATTGTAGACTGCCCGCATATCTGTGCAATTCGTTCAGTGCCGCTGTTCGCACCTTATACGTATACGATTTTTTTTTCGCTCATTCTGTTCACCATCAAATGTGGGACAGTCGATAAGTTTAGTCAGGAAAGCTGAGTGGCTGACGATGCTTTGCCCTGGTCGCGAGATGGAATCCCGGCTGCGGCAGCTGCATTTTCGATGGAGGGGAAAATGCCATAGGCCCGTGTCCTCAGATTTGAGTGCATGTTAAAGAACCCCTGGTCGAAATTTCCAAAGCCCTCCACTACGGCTTCTCTCATAATCATATTGACCCGTGTCTACATGTGGACAAAAACGATGATGGGGGGATTTAGCGGACACCAGGTAGTGGGCCTCTGGCTTGACGCGAGAACGAAGAAGATCTTGTGGCTCAGCTGTTGAGAACACGCTGCTTTTGCTGCCTCAAGGCATACTTGTGCTTTGTTCGCGTTGTACTGTGACACTGGTGGAGGTGCTGGCCCGCGACCCCGCCTGATGCTCCACACTCCCACGGGGAGCCGTTCATCCAGCCCAGAAGCACTTGTTGACACTCCCGTGCATCGCTTCAGTCGTCGCTTGCGAGGCCTCGTTCCAGAGTTCACTCTCTCACAGGAACACTCTAGAAAGCACCGCTCAGATCTACCAATGGCCACCGCCAATCCACAACAGTTACTACGAGACAGTAGTTTGCCAACCCCATCTCAGGTAACCTTTTTTTCACCGCTGGTGCCTGATCGCTTTGGTGGTGGAGCACATGAAGACGTCGAAGAATGGCTTGATCACTATGAACATGTCGCTAACACCAACCAGTGGTCCCTTGAACAAAGGCTTTCTCGCGCCTATTTTTATCTCGACGACAGCGCTAAAACTTGGTACGAGAACAGAGAAGGCAGTTTGTCATCATGGAGCGACTTTAAAAGAGGGATGATTGACACATTTACCGATGTCGACCGGCGCGAACGTGCGCAGCATTTACTCGAGCTACGGGTTCAGAAACCCAATGAAATGGTCGCAATGTTCGCTGAGGACATGACCCGTCTCTTCCGTAAAGCTGACCCGCACATGACCGACGACAAAAAGTTGCGCTACCTCATGCGCGGCGTTAAAGAGGAATTGTTCGCCGGACTTTTGCGGAACCCACCAAGCACCGTGACAGACTTCATCAAAGAAGCTACGGCTATCGAACGGGCGCTTCACCTACGATGCCGACAATACGATCGCTTGTCCAGCAGCCCGCCGCCCGTTGCGCCGTCGTACCGCCAGCCATCGGCAGCCGTTCCTTGGTCGCCACAAGAACAGACACCGCGACGACCTGCCGTCGTACCGCCGTACGAAATGCCGCCGTACCAGGAGCCGTCTCTTAACGAGACACGGCATTTGCCACATTACGAGCCGTTGCGGCGTCCACAGCTTCGTAAAACAGACGCCTGGCGCACTGTAGATAGGCGCCCGCTTTGTTTTACCTGCGGAGGTGTGGGCCACATTTCCCGCCATTGCTGGCACCGCGTAGATATGTTTCGACCTCTTCGGCAATGGTCTGACGATCGACGCGCCGACGGCTACGCACCACGCCGGGACACTCATTCTCAAGGACTCGCCTTGTCTCAGTCCCATTTTGACAACCGCCGTGCCAATAATGACGACAGTGTGCCTGATCACCAGCCAGGTTTGGGACGTCGACCACGCTCTCCGTCTCCGGCATATTCGCCTTCGTCGCGCCACCGAACTACAGCCGACATCAGTGGAAGGAGGTCACCAAGTCCGCGCCGGGGAAACTGAAGGCGGCGACCTCCGGGGGTGAGGTTGCAGGCCGTCAAGGCGACGAAAAAAAACCCCCGTTACTTGTACCACAGGACGCCGTAAAGCCGAGAAGTTGTAACACTGACGAAACTGTGACCACAGATCTTACCGTTTCGGTAGACGGACAAAAAGTAACAGCCTTAGTTGACACCGGCGCCGACTTTTCTATCATAAGTGAAAACCTTGCCGTACGCCTCAAAAAAGTGAAGACTACGTGGACGGGACCTCACCTGAGGACAGCAGGCGGCCAGCTGTTGATGCCTGTCGGAAGGTGTACAGCAAGACTCGACATCGGTGGCTCTGCTTTCGTGGCGACGTTCATCATCCTCACCTCGTGTTGCAAGGACTTGATCATAGGGATGGACTTCTTAAGAGAATATGGTGCCGTCATCAACATCCCGGACCGTTCAATTACATTCCGCAACAGCCCTGATTTAGTTGACTGTTCAGACTCAATACGCAACACTTTACGTATAATTGATGATGATGTGGTCGTCCCGGCCCGGTCATGCACTCTTGTTTCAGTAGAAGGCGACGAAGCGTTTGATGGCGAAGGCATTGCTGACCGAATTGGCTCGCTGCTATTTAGTCATGGCATTTTGGTCGCACGAGGTATCGTCCGTCTCACTCGTGGACGCACGAATTTACTTCTGACGAACTTTAGTGCTGAGCGCCGGCACCTTCCGAAGGGCACAGCTATCGCTTCGTACGACAATATTGTAGAAATGCGAGGCAGTTTATGTTTGTCGGTATTGGTCGAAGAGCCTAATCCAGAACCAGACCCCATTCACGATGTTGGCACCACTCTGTCAAAGGACGAGTGACAGAGACTTCTTCAGCTGCTAGCCGAATTCCGCGACTGCTTTTCAACGACATCACGAGTTGGTCGAACACCTTTGACAAAGCACCGAATAATCACCGAGGACACGGTGAGACCTATCCACCAGAACCCTTATCGTGTAGCTTCAAAGGAACGCAAAGCCATACAACAACAAGTCGCGAAAATGCTTGAAGATGACGTCATTCAACCGTCACAGAGCCCCTGGGCATCGCCTGTAGTAAAGGCTAGTAAAGAAAAAGGACGGCACCCTGCGTTTTTGCGTGGACTACAGGAAGCTGAATCGGGTGACCAAGAAAGATGTGTACCCGCTCCCACGTATTGATGACTCCCTTGACAGACTTCGGCACGCTCGCTACTTTTCTTCCATGGACTTGAAGAGTGGTTACTGGTAGATCGAGGTAGACCCAAGGGACCGAGAGAAAACCGCTTTTGTGACCCCAGATGGTTTATACGAATTTAAAGTCTTGCCTTTCGGTTTGTGCTCCGCGCCCGCAACTTTTCAAAGGCTTATGGACACGGTACTTTCGGGATTGAAGTTGAAGACGTGCCTAGTCTATCTGGACGACGTTATAGTGTTTTCGACCACTTTTGACGAGCATCTCAAAAGGCTGGAAGTTGTTTTACGTGCCATACGGTTCGCGGGCCTAACATTGAAACCAGAAAAGTGCCATTTCTGTTTTCACGAACTTCAGTTTCTCGGTCACGTCATCAGCAACGCAGGCGTCCGGCCCGATCCTGAAAAAATTGCCGCTGTCGCACAGTTCCCAGTACCCTCCAATAAGAAGGCTGTCAGACGCTTCCTAGGCCTTTGTGCCTATCATCGCCGGTTTATCGCAGACTTCGCCCGCATCGCGTCGCCACTAACTCGTCTCACAAGAGATGATGTTGCCTTTGAGTGGAAAGAAGAACAAAAGGCTGCCTTTAATGACCTGCGTCAACGTCTCCAAACGCCCCCTGTGCTCGCCCACTTCGACGAAGAAGCCCCGACGATGCTTCACACAGACGCTAGCAATGTAGGTCTTGGGGCTGTGCTTGTGCAACGGCAAGAGGACACAGAAAGAGTGATCGCCTACGCAAGCCGAACGCTAACACGCGCAGAGGCTAACTATTCAACAACAGAGAAAGAATGCCTCGCCGTAGTATGGGCAGTAATGAAATTTCGCCCGTACTTGTGTGGCCGACACTTCAAAGTTATTAGTGATCATCACTCCCTTTGCTGGTTAACTAATCTAAAAGATCCCACCGGCCGATTAGCGCGTTGGAGCCTAAAACTGCAAGAGTTTGACATGTCGGTCGTGCACAAGTCAGGCAAGCGACATATGGACGCTGACTGTCTGTCCCGTTCACCCATTGAATCGGCAACCCTACCAGAGGAGGAGGAAACGGCATTTCTCGGTGTCCTCGACACGACCGCCATTGCGCAGCAACAACGTGACGACACTGAGTTGCTTGGCTTAATTAACTACTTGGAAGGCAGATCTCAGAAGGCGCCAAGAGTTTTCGCAAGAGTATTGTCATCGTTTTGTTTACGGGGCGGAGTACTTTACAAAAGAAACTTTTCGTCGACAGGATCCGCCTATCTGCTCGTCATACCAGCAGCCCTTCGTACCGAAATACTCAAAGCATGCCACAACGAGGTGACCTCTGGCCATTTGGGTTACATGAGAACGTTGGCCAGAGTACAGCAAAGGTATTACTGGCCGAGACTAACCACAGCCGTGAAGCACCACGTTCGTACCTGTCTCGACTGCCAGCGACGCAAGTCACCACCGACTAAACCAGCTGGCCTACTGCAACCCGTGCAGGTCCCAACAGCTCCATTCTACCAGATAGGCATGGACATTTTGGGCCCACTTCCTATGTCCACTGCAGGAAACCGCTGGGTTAGTTGCGACGGATTATCTGACCCGTTATGCCGAGACAAAAGCTATTCAGAGAGGTACAGCAGCGGAGGTGGCCAGATTTTTCATCTAAAATATTGTACTGAGCCATGGTGCACCAACCGTCGTGATCACAGACAAAGGAACCGCATTTACGGCAGCTCTTTTGGATCACGTCCTGATGCTGAGTGGAACAAGGCATCGTAAGACCACTGTCTACCACCCACAAACAAACGGGCTGACGGAGCGTCTGAACAAAACCATTGAAGACATGCTTTCGATGTACGTAGACATAGAACACAAAAATTGGGACGAAATCTTGCCATACATAACGTTTGCGTACAACACGGCCAAGCAAGAAACGACACGCATTACCCCGTTCAGCCTCGTTCATGGACGAAAAGTACGAACTATGTTAGATGCGATGCTGCTGCACGAAAGTGACGACATCGACCCAGACGCCAACACGTTTACGGAACGCGCGGAAGAAGCTAGACAACTGGCACGTTTACGGATCCGCCAGCAGCAAGAGTACGATGCAGGCCGCTACAATGCTCACCGCAGAGCAGTTGTCTATCAAACTGGCGACAAAGTATGGATTTGGACACCCGTACGGAAACGAGGACTATCAGAAAAGCTCTTAAGAAGATACTTTGGGCCATACCGAGTGCTGCGACAATTGAGTGACGTCACTTACGACATATATTTAACAAAAACATATACTTTAACAAAAACTGCATTATTGACTTCGCATCGGGTCGATGCTCTTCGAGAGGGAGGCAAATGACCCGTGTCTACATGTGGACAAAAACGATGATGGGGGGATTTAGCGGACACCAGATAGTGGGCCTCTGGCTTGACGCGAGAACGAAGAAGATCTTGTGGCTCAGCTGTTGAGAACACGCTGCTTTTGCTGCCTCAAGGCATACTTGTGCTTTGTTCGCGTTGTACTGCGACAATATGGTGGTTTTGGGATGTTAAACCCCACATATCTATCAGAAACCCAACTGAACTCTCTGTCCGCGTATTACATACTATTTGGTAGAGCCGGAAGTCGTATACTGGTTCCGCTGGCGCGAAGTATAAAAACTGCAAAAGCCAGTCCAGCGAAGCACCGGCCAAACACTACAGAGGAAGGATTTCCGTGCTATACCCAGGCCAAACACCGCCGCCGTCGCCTTGTGGAAAGCACAATAAACGCTGTATCGGCCAAAGTAGCGATGCCATCGGCTGCATCACTTTCGTTGACATGCCAAACGTGACGTTACACAGAAAGTGTTGCCAATAATTCTGGCAAGTGAGGCGAGATTTTCGAGGACATCTTTGAAATTCATTTGCAAATGATCAGATCATTATTTAAACCTGTGATCACTCAAACACTCGCACTGACATGATCGGACAAACCACACGTTGAGAACGTTCATGGCATACGCGCGATTAGAAACACAGCGTGGCTAGCAGACGACGCAAGGAGCAATTCACACTTTACCGTTTCGGCCAGTTGCCGCCAGGCGGAGACACGAGCGAACCCCTACTTCC
Organism: Rhipicephalus annulatus; assembly: GCA_013436015.1. NCBI lineage: Eukaryota > Metazoa > Arthropoda > Arachnida > Ixodida > Ixodidae > Rhipicephalus > Rhipicephalus annulatus. The sequence goes on along the minus strand of WOVY01010683.1, from coordinate 263,866 downwards.
CCACGTCACCACGCTACTACAGTGTACTAGAAGAGGGCAGTGGGCTTGCTCTCCGGCGGAGGGTATGCGGTGGGGTGGCTCCAAAAACGTCGCCTGTGTGTGTTTCTCTCTTCGCCCTGGCGGTGGCGCTGGCATCGCCATCGGACTGTCACGGTGGATGGACATGTTTTTTTAGCGCTCCCGATCGACTGCGCAGATAAATGGTTTTGCATGTTTTGAGCTTGTCTTTATAATTATAAGGCAGCAGGTAAAATCTCTGTAGCACTTATTTTATTGTACGGCTCTTTCGGGAGTCAGTCACCAGGTATTTATTAGTTTGTGCGTGTGTGTGTGTTTGATTTTTTTTGTTTTTTTTTGCCACGCCGTGGGGGAGGTGCACGTACATTCAACACGCAAATTTTTGTAGTAGAGCTTTTTTGTAGTAGACTTTCTCTTTTTCGTAACGCAGGGCTTGAGTTTTGTAATTGTAAAGTGAGACAAGTCATAGGGACAATTGGTGTCAGAAAGACATGGTTAAAAAGACTGTGAAGTGTTCCGGATGTGGGGTGTGTTTGAAAGCGGACCCAAGTGTAGAAGCGGATGGAGAAGAGGATGACGCGAAGTGTAGGCAATGTGAGGTTCAGGAAAAAATGGAGAAGATGATGCTTGCCCGGAGTGACCTGCTGATGAGACTCGCCGAGCTCGAGACTGCGTTGGGGACAGAGCAAGAGAAAACGAGGGCAATGGGAGAAAGGCTGAAGTCCGCCGAGGAAGCACTAGCCAAGGTGAACAGAGGAGCGGCCTACGGAGAGAACATAGGGAACCGGCAACCAGAACGGCGGAGAAGAAAGAGCAAGCAAATTGGGAAAAAACAGGTTCAGCCGGTTCAATTGCCGCAAGGCCCAGCTTCAGCGAAGTAGTGGTGGAGCTGGGAGGGGACAAAGCAGCCGGTGTCACAGGTGCAAGTAACCCCCAGGTGCAGTACGCTCCAGCCGAAAAGTCACTGCATGTGATAATCGCCGGGGGCTCGAATTTAAATTGATGCACAGAAGCCATCAAAGAGAGGGTAAGAGGTGACAAGAGGGTTGCAGCAGGGGCGTTCCCAGGACGCAAGCTGGAAGCAGTCATGAGGCAAGCAAGCGCAAAACTCAAACTACAGCTGATAGACGAAACCTCGTGATAATTTGAGGCGGTTTAAACGATGTCTTAAATGAAGATACAGCAGGACTAGCAACCACACTGGCAAAAGGCGTCCATGACATGCGCACCACTTCTCCTCAGGTACAGGTAGTGATATGCACGATACCGGAGGTATCGGTGTGTGATGGCAACCTGCAAAGAGCGGTTGTCAACGCAAACCAAGAGATATGGCGGATGAGTTGAGAGAAAGGCTTTGAGGTGGTGGAAATGAACAGAGAGATGCATTGGTGGGGTGGTTTTCAACGAGGCAGTATTCACTTCGATGGGCGGCTAGGTCATGAGGTGGGTTGGCGAATTGCAGGACGCGCAGTAGCTTTTTTGGGAGGCAAGCGGGCCCTTCGGGGTGCAGGATAGCTAGTAACGAGGAAAACTACCAGGGAGACTCTTTGACAGGTGGTATGGACAGATACGATTCCAATTTGGCACCAATATATATTAACATGTATATTAACATGCAGGGTAGTAGGAACAGGCTGAAGTGGGAAGAAATAGAAGAACAGGTAAGGGAGGAGAGGTCAATGGTATATGGTTTTGTAGAAACACATCTCAGGGACATGGAACAACCTCCTAATAATCCAGACTATGCGTGGGAATATTGTAATAGAACAGAAGGCAGCAGAAAGGGGGTTGGTATTGGGGCATTCATTCATAAAAGTACAGAGTGGCAAAGGGTCAAGCATGAATGCACGGAACATTTATGGTTAAAAGGAAAAGTAGCTGGGCAGATGACATTCTCCGTTTTGGTGTACTTGTGGACGGGAGCTAAGGCCAGAGAGGAAAACCAAGGAATGGTAGCGTGTATAGCAAATGACATTAAGGAATTAGGAGGAGAGTGTGAGATAATTATACTAGGAGGTATGAATGCCCATATAGAAGATATAGATGGGTATACTGACCCAACAGGCAAATGATCATTAATATATGTGAAAGGCATGATTTGATCATTTGCAACAGGACTGAGAAGTGTGAAGGGCAAATAACATGGGAGGTAGGAAGGCTGCAGTTGACGATAGATTATGCACTGATGTCACATATGATGTATAATAGACTCAGGGGAATGCACATAGATGAATGTGGCTCCAGAAGTCCGGATAGTGATCACAAACGTAGCAAGCTAAGTTTTGGAAGAGTAGTGAAAGTGGGAAGGAGACAAGATGAGCAACTACAGGAAAATTTTCATTCAGAAAGGCAAATTGAAATAACCACTAAACAAATTGAGAAAGTAATCACTGAGGATAATAAAACAGTGTGGACATACACGAATCTAATTAGACTGTTTGAGATAGAGCTTGCTAAGGCACGTGACAAGTCAGCCCGGAAAAGAAGACGCAAACCCAAAAGTTGGTGGGATGAGGAAGTTAAAAGAGCCATAGCAAAAAGTCGGGAAGCCTCTAGTGAACACAGACATGCTAAGCAGCGGGGTGAATCGACAGATGATGTTGAAAGAAAATGGGAAATCTTTCTAAGCTGTAGAAAAGATGCATCCCTTCTGATCAATGAAAAGATTAGAAGAAAGGGAGCTCAGTGGCTGGCAGAAGTACATAAAAAAGATAGAAAGGCAGCTGCGAAATTTTGGAACCATCTAAACTCCCTAAGAAATGAGACGAGCCTAGAGCAAAGGTTGATAACTACAGCTCAAGGTGCTAGGCTAGAAGGGGACGAAGCTATTGAATATATAAGAACAAGGGTGACAGAAAAATTTCAACAAAGAAGTGCTTTATGCACCACAATAGACAAGGATGAATCAAGTGGTGCAATGGCTCCATTTTCACAACGAGAGTGGGAAAGGGCTGAGAAAAGGGTTCCTAGTAGTACATCAACAGGCCCAGATGACATTCCAATTATGCTGATAAAGACATTAGACCCGAAGTCTAAGCAGGCTTTGAGAGAGGCAGTGAGCAAAATAATAATCGGTGGTGAAGTTCCCGATGGATGGAAACTTAGCAGGATGAGCATGATCTATAAAGGAAGGGGGGACAAAGCTGACTTAAACAATTACCATCCTATAACAATGACATCAGTGGTCTACAAGCTGGTGATGGAGGTTATAAAAAAAAGACTGCAGGCATGGATAGAGGATGACGGGGTGCAGGGGGAACTGCAGAATGGGTTTCGGAAACACAGGAGGTTGGAAGACAATCTGTGCTCACTGACGCAGTGCATCGAAGTACCAGAAAAGGAACACAGGCCCCTGTGGCTAGCATTTTTGGATATCATGGGAGCGTACGATAGCGTGGTTCAAGAAGTATTGTGGGGGAATACTGGACACACTAGGCGTGGAAGATGTAGTCACTAATCTTTTAAAGGATATCTATAAAGGTAACAAGGTAATTATAAAGTGGGAAAAATAGGTGTCCAAGCCTTCAGAGGTATAACGGAGGCTTAGGCAGGGGTGTCCCCTGTCACCCTTCTTATTCATGATTTACCTACAAGAATTAGAAGCAAAATTAGAGGGAAGTGGACTGGGCTTAAACCTCTCTTTCGTCAAACAAGGAAAACTCATTGAATAGGCACTACCAGCATTGATGTATGCAGATGATATAGTGCTAATGGCCGACAACAAGGAAGATTTGCAGAGATTGGTGGACATCTGCGGTAATGAGGGAGATAGGTTAGATTTTAGATTCAGTCAGGAAAAATCAGCAGTCATGATTTTTAATGACAATGAAGGTAGTGAGCTTAGAATACAGGAGGTCACGCAAGAGATAACAGATAAATACATATACCTGGGCGTATGGATAAGCAATGGGGCCGAGATACTGGACACACTAGGCGTGGAAGATGTAGTCACTAATCTTTTAAAGGATATCTATAAAGGTAACAAGGTAATTATAAAGTGGGAAAAATAGGTGTCCAAGCCTGCAGAGGTATAACGGAGGCTTAGGCAGGGGTGTCCCCTGTCACCCTTATTATTCATGATGTACCTACAAGAATTAGAAGCAAAATTAGAGGGAAGTGGACTGGGCTTCAACCTCTCTTTCGTCAAACAAGGAAAACTCATTGAATAGGCACTACCAGCATTGATGTATGCAGATGATATAGTGCTAATGGCCGACAACAAGGATGATTTGCAGAGATTGGTGGACATCTGCGGTAATAAGGGAGATAGGTTAGATTTTAGATTCAGTCAGGAAAAATCAGCAGTCATGATTTTTAATGACAATGAAGGTAGTGAGCTTAGAATACAGGAGGTCACGCAAGAGATAACAGATAAATACATATATCTGGGCGTATGGATAAGCAATGGGGCCGAGTACCTAAGGGAACACGAAATATACGTGATGACTAAAGGTAATAGGAATGCAGCGGTAATGAAAAACAGGGCACTGTGGAATTACAATAGGTATGATGATGTGAGAGGAATATGAAAAGGGGTCATGGTTCCTGGTCGGACGTTCGGCAATGCGGTCTCGTGCATGAGATCAGAAGTTCAAGCAAGATTAGAAATTAAGCAACGTGGAATAGGTAGGCTTGCCTTAGGAGTTCACGGGAATACACCAGATCAGGGAGTACAAGTTGATATGGGATGGAAATCATTTGATGGCAGGGAAGCTAGCAGCAAGATAAAGTTTGAGAAGCGATTGAGAGAAATGGGGGAGGAGCATTGGGCTAGGAAGGTGTTCAGCTACTTGAACATGAAAAATGTCGATACAAAATGGAGGAAGCGAACCAGAAAATTGACTGGTAAATACTTAGAAAACAGCAGGGGGCCAAACCAAAAAGAATTATCGGTTAAGAAAAAGGTGAAGGAAGCTGAGACAGATATGTGGAGAATTGGCATGATTAAGAAGTCCGCACTAGAGACCTATCGAACATTTAAGCAGGAAATTACAAAGGAAAGGATCTATGATAATACTCGGGGTAGTTCTCTACTGTTTAAGGCCAGGGCGAGAGTATTGCGAACCAAGACATATCGGGCCAAATACAAAGGGGTAGACACGGTATGCAGTGCATGTGGAGATGAAGAAGAAACTGCCGGACACTTGATAATGTTCTGTAGAGGGCTTCACTCTATAGTTCAGGATGATGGCGCAGAGTTTTTCAAAGCACTGGGGTTTAGGGACAGGGAGGGCAAAATATACCTTAAACAGGTAGAATTAACTAGAAGGAGGTTATCTGATTGGTGGCTAAAGTCAAGGCACGAGTAAAAATTAAACCCTTCACTGCAAAGTGCGAATCCTCAATCTCAATATTGAAAGGAAAAAAAATAAATCTAGTTTTTGGTTCATTAAGTATTACGGCTTTGTGACACTAGCCACCGCCCGATCTAAAGGGTACAGTCATATCTATCCATCCATCCATAGAACTTTGGGTGAGCATGACGGCTGAAAGTGCTGGCCAGCTCTTACGCCTTCACTTCACTTACGCCAGCGTTCGCTAGCAGAGCAGCGAGAGATCGGGCATCGGCCACGTAAGCTTCAGAGCCGGTCTTGCCTGTGCTCAACCTACTGGGGTGTTCTTGGCTGAGGATTGAGTGGTTTTAACTTTCTGTCTTAGGGTGCGATTTTATAGTTTATCTGTTTCTCAGTCTAACCGTATCTCTAGCGCTCATGTCGACTACTTCTCCTGGCCAGGCACGATCCGCCTGGTCAGCGTCCCTGCCATCTAATGAATTACCGCTAGACTCCTTTTTCCGCAGTGGTATCGACAGTATTCCCGTGGCACTGGTACCCACAAATGGAGGCTTCATCAGACTTACAAACCCTCAGGCGGTTCAAAAGGAACTTAAGACAACTTCAAATCATTTCCTGACCATCACAGATGTGCGCCCATTTGGTCGAGGAGGTATCGTGTGTAGGTCGCCGGATCAGACCTGCGTGCAGGATCTTCTTAAATGCACCTGCTTTGCTGCTACCCCGGTGAGTGCTTTTATTGCACCTCACCTTGCATGTACCAAAGGCCTTGTACGGGGAGTCGATTCCAAGCTGAGTCCAGCAGAGACCCTAGACAGGCTCTCTGGAGCAGGCGTAATTTCAATTTACCGATGTAATCGCCTAGTCGACAACGAGAGGGTACCAACCGAATCTGTCATTGCGACATTTGTGGGCACAAAATGCCCGTCAGAAATAAAATTATGGCCACTGATCTTCCGAGTAGAACCCCTCGCTTCTCGTCCGATTCAATGCAAGAACTGCTGGAGATTCGGCCACAGTGCGGGAGGATGTAAATCTAACGTTTGTTGTAGGATCTGCGGAGAGAGCCATCCTTCAAGCAAGTGTACTGCAACAGCGGAAAAGTGTTGTCTCTGTGGGGGCAGTCACTGCGCCGACAACTCTGACTGTTCCGCTCTTTCCCGGGAAGTTCAAATCCTTGAAGTCATTGACCGCCGCCGCTGTTCTCGAAGGAAGCCATTGACATAGTTAGAGACAGGGCTTTGGATACTATGGTATTACAGGGCGCTGCACTTCCAGTATGGGCTCCAATCTATCGCAGGCTATTGAAACTGCTGTGGAAAAAGCAGTGAGTAAGGCAATGGATAAACTCATATCTAACCTTTCCGACTGTTTGGTGCAAATTCTTTCAAGTCAGATTGGACAAACAGTGAAGACTAGTACAGAACCAGCAGTATTAGACATTACCAGCGACGCCACACAGCTATGCAATGTAGTGTTGAACAAACTTTCTGCATCTGCAGGCAAGGCTGACTGCTTATAAGCAGTCAGGAACACAGGTGCACTTGGACCGACATTCGCCTCAACCAAGCACAAGTACTGCTACAGATATGGAACTCGATACACAAACTAATAAACGTACCAGATCCCCTATCTTCACCAATCTCAAGTCGAAATCTAAACGGAATGAATCAGCTATTTCGCGTGAAGATGATAACAAGGGCGCGACATGCGCCTCTGTGGTGCGCTCAACACCATAGGTCAGTTGAGGGTACTACAGTGGAACTGCCGTTCTATATTCTCAGCCTCAACCGACTTACATTACTTTTGCAATAATTTTAATCTTGATATTATAATTCTCCAAGAAACTTGGCTCACACCAGATAAAAATTTTCATCTTGCAGGTTTTCGTTCTTTTCGATTAGATCGCCCATCACGTGGTGGTGGTTTAATGATCCTTGTATCAAGTAAATTATGCCACAGGGCGAAAATTTCTTTCAGAATGTTAGACTTGGATTGTGAAATATTAGCATTAGACTTTTGTCTCCCCGGATACCATCCTTTTTCAATTGCAAATTGTTACTTCCCCTCCGGTGTGCAAAGTACGCGTTATCTTGATAGGGTTTTGGTAGCATGTAGAAAGGAAGTTGTACTCACAGGAGACTTTAATTCACATCATTTGTCTTGGGGTATGAGGACAGATTCTTGTGGTAGGCGACTGTGGGAATGGACTATTGATCACAACCTCTCCTGTCTGAATAAAGGTCATGTAACATTTGTCCGAGGTCAAACTAGCTCAGTATTGGATTTAACGTTTTGCTCCAATGCAATCAAGGTTTTCTCATGGGCTGTTCTGGATTCGGCAACTAACAGCGACCATCTTCCTGTAGTTTTTGACATTACTTGTCCAACAATAACTTAGATCAGCCAAAACGAACCTACATCAACCATAGCAAATTTCAAACCTGCCTTCGTTCTGCCATTTCCAAGCTTGGAAATGCCAGTACTAAGGAGATTGATTCTACGATTGGTTCAATGCTGGAGGGATCTAGAAAAAATTCTGAATTTTCTATTCCATCCAATAAACGATCCTCCTCTCGTTGGTGGAATGATGAGTGTACGCGCGATTATAGAAGATGAAAAGCCGCTTGGAAAAAACTTCTTCTTAATCAGAGCCCAACAAACTGGAAGAACTATCAATTCCTTGCTGGTGTATTTAAGCGTACAGTGAACCGCGCGAAAGAAGAATACGACAGTAGACATTTTGATTATCTTTCGAAATCTAAAAGTAAGTGTGCTTTGTTCGCTTATCTTCGGACAAGAAAAGTACTGCCAGCACCTTTAACGTTGCAGTCATGTGTCTTGACGCCGGAAGAAATGAACACCTCTCTAGAAGACATAGCGCAAGGTTTAGAACGCCGCTTCACTGCTAATATTTTGGCTATTCAGTCCGTTCTGGTAAACTTGCATGAATTTCCAGAAGTTTCTTTAGCTGAATTGAGTCAGACAGTATTATGCTTACCGAGGACGGCTCCCGGACCAGGTGGGATTACGAACTCTATGTTGAAATGTTTACTCCAGGAATCGCCTAATATTTTGCTAGAACTAGTGAATTATTCGTTAGGGAACGCATGGATACCTCCAGAATGGAAACTTTCTAAAATTGTATTGTTGCTAAAAAATGAAAATGATGCATACACGTTGGATAACATAAGGCCGATCGCACTGACATCAAACTTAGTGAAATTGGTTGAGAGAATCATCAATATACGAATTAATGAAATTATTACCATGAGGTCAATTCTAAGTCCCTGTAAAATTGGGTTCAGGGCTGGTTGTTCGATTTGGGATGCCCACGTTGATTTAGAGAGTCGGCTTCAGTTAGCTCGGCTACATAAAAAATATGCAGCCTTAGTTACCTTAGACATCGCTAAAGCATATGATACCGTGGAGAACTCTATTTTGATAGATCGATTAGAACACCTTGATTTTCCATCATACATAGTGGCGTGGGTTCACAATTTTCTTGCAGACAGAAAATTTTATTGTTTTAAAGATGGGTTTTCATCATCTACTCATACCCAAACGAGAGGAGTAGCGCAAGGCTTGGGGCTTTCCCCGGTGCTATTTAATTTACTAATGAGCACCATTCCACGTAAACAGGATATAACAACTTATGTTTATGCAGACGATATCGCATTTTTTGCAATGGCAGATAACATTCAGACCTTATATAAACGGCTGCAGACTTACCTTAATATATTGGAGAGTTGGCTCGATGGCAACAGCTTTTTACTTAATCCGAGTAAATGTGCCCTTCTTGTTTTCCCGCTGCAATACCCTGTGAACATCTCTCTGTCTTACCACCATGAGGACATACCACAGCTGGAATCTGTTAAATACCTTGGAGTAATTTATCACACGTCGCTCAACTGGCGACCTCATATCGAATATATCGCCGGAAAAGGAGTGCGGGCCATTGGCATATTATGTAGGCTAAGCAACTACCGCATAGGTATGAGAAGAGACACATTATTAATGATATATCGCATGTATGTTCGTCCAATTTTGGAATTTGGTTGTGTGCTTTTCTCTGGAGTTCCAGCTTACCAGTTGCGGCCTCTAATTCTTCTGGAAAGAAATTTGCGCTTATGCCTTGGCCTTCCCAAAACAGTTGCCAACAATGTGTTGTATCTCGAATCGAGGGTCCCTCCGCTTTCTTGTAGAATTCGCCTTCTGACTGTTCAGACATTCTTAAGAATTTATGAATCACCATTGCGACATTCAGAAACGGCCTTTATTTCCACCCCGGAATCATTTTTTGCTGCTAGATGGCCGCGATTTCACACGCCACAAATTATATTTGTGCAAAATTTACTGGAGCCTCTAAACGTACGTATAAGCGACATCATGCCGAGTCGTGATAATTTAGCCCCGGTGGAAATTCAATTCGACGACATTTTTCCTAATAATGCCAAATTACTTCCCCATAATATTTTGGATGGTTTACTACAAGATCACCTGCGCCGTATTACAACGAACGTTATTATTGCTACAGACGCATCGCAATACGACAAAAAGTCAGGGGTTGGTATTTTCAGCCCGATTTTAAATTGGATTTATTCCCTTCGACTACCCGATTTCATACCCGTTTTTGTGGCTGAGTTTCTGGCAGTGGTGCTCGCCTTACGCAAGTTAGATACAGCAATTACATCAGCTGTCATAATAACAGATTCTCTATCTCTCTGTGCGGCACTTTCTGTTGGTGCTGATAATCAAGTAACAAAGGCGTTCGGGGCTCTAGTACCTGCGCATTTGAGAAAAGTACGATTAGTTTCGGTGCCTGGACATAAAGGTTTGTTTCTAAATGAAATAGCGGATTCCTTAGCTAAGCCGTCAATCAGCGAACCAATTCTACCACTCTCTCCATCATCCGCTTATGTGACTGCTGCTCGATTCCGCAGACGTACGCTTATGCAAGTCTTTAAAGGTTCAGCACTAACAAACTCTACAGAATATCGTCATTTATTATATCCCTGGCGAAGAGACTTTTGCCGCACTCGAAAACAAGAAGTATCTATCACAAGGCTGCGTTGCCAGGTACCAAATCTAAATTTCTATAAACACAGGTCTGCTCAGGCACCTTCGCCACTGTGTGCATTCTGTGATGAACTTGAAACAATAGACCATTTCTTTTTTGCAGGCGGTTTAACACACTACGAAAAACCCTATTAGAAATACCTTTACGTGGTATTGGTATGGACTTATCTCTGCCTGTCATTTTGTCTTTTGGAGCTTCCATTTCTGGTTTCTCTAATGCGACAGTATGCGCGGCCGTCCGAGACTATATTGATGAAACTAATAGGTTGACTAATTAACCAGATTCATTATCCTAACAGCTCCACATAATTATATACGTATAAAATCATATTACTGCTCTATTCTAAGAATAAATTCGTTTATGTAAATATTTGCATGCATAACATTGAGCAACACACTTTCCTAGGCTATCGGTAATCTTTCTGTTAAACCTCCATCATTCAAAATCTGAACAGTAAATTTTGAAACCACTCGATTCTTGGCCAATCCCCCACAATGGGTATGCGCCACTTACAATAGGAGAACAACAACAACAGCTCTTACGCAGCAGCAGTTGTCGATCGACGTGCTATTGCTGTGGCCATTGTAGCGCCGAGTTTTTGCCGTCAGCTGTGAGCCGTACGCACTACTCGAGAAATCGGTATGTGCTTTAGTTCCTAAGCCATGCCGCGATATCGCTAAAATCACTGCTCCGCGCCTGGGTGCCAAACAGGTTATGTGTTCGTGAAGGGTGGGTCGAAGCTGTCGTACGGCGTCCCGAAGGATGAGAACAAGGGGAAACAATGGGAGAAGAACCTGCGCAAAGCGGACAAGCCCCTAGAAGACACCAGCGCACTGTGCGAGCTTTACTTCGAGCCTCATTATGTGCTCAGAAACTATGTGCATATTACTGAGAGACATAAAGACACAATGTGAATTATGTCCTCGAGCTTAGGCAAAAGATGACCCGTATGCCTCCTGACGAGGCCTTCACCCCAGACAAGACCGTGCCCCAGACTAACCAATCTCACTGCGAGCCAGCTTGTAGAATGTTTTTAGTAAACATTCTTTAAAGTGAAAATGAAGGAGTTTGCAGTTTTTTTTGCCCGACGGCATGATGGTCGCTGTAATCCGAGAGGTTATGTCAACAGGAATTCAAGCAATATTGTTTTATTCTATTTTTTCAACAAGGTGAGCCAGTGGTTATCAGTGATTACATCACTGTATGCTGCTGAAGCTCTCAGGCCAGGCTCTTTGAAAGAAAAAAACCCTGAAGGACTTCCTGTCGTACCATGATCAGTGGGAAAGGCATGCCAAAGGAACTGGTGAATTTTTTAGTGACTCCACAGCAGCCGGCTTGCATGTCACCATTTCAAGCACTCTCGAGTTGCTTGCCTACTTGAGATCCAAGGTTGGATACAAGTGCCTAATGACATCAAGGACCAGCCAGGGACCCACTCGAGAATTTCTTCTGAATTGCAGACAAGCTTCTGGCAATAATGATCACCCAACTCCAACACAGTTCCTAATCACTGTGAATTGCCTCTCATTTTATGGTCTGATTAGGTCTAATAGCAATGGAAACTACGAGGAGGTCTAATAGCAATGGAAACTACGAGGAGGTCTAATAGCAATGGAAACTACGAGGAGGGTACCCTGGCCTCCTTGCTGGAAGTTCACTCGCTCGAATCATCAACTGATAGAGAGGAGTGCAGTCAAACTGCTGCTACCACTGCAGCTGAAGAGAAAAAAAAACATGGTACACTAGCATAATGCTGGCCTGCAGGCTTGAGATGACCACAACCAGCATGTGGTCAGAAGCGACTCTAGGCACATTTACCACATTTCGGGCTATCTTGCATGAAAATGCGTTGTTAATGCTAGAACAAAATGCCAAGATTGCGTCAAGCTGCTCACCGTGACCTCACCTGATGAAAGTTTTCAGCTTGCTCGGCTAACAAACTATTGTGACCGAGGAGGCCTCCTCCATCCCTCTAGTCAGCTGTACGGCTTTGTGAAAAAGCTCGGAGATATATTCACAGATTGTTTCTGCGAGAGCGAGCTGCACTCTGGCAGCATTATGGGCATGCTGGCAGTTGTTCAGCACAGTCTTTACATCGAAATTGGTTGCAGTGTGCTTGCAGCTACTCCCACAGCGAAAGTAATTAGTTTTTACGTTGTCACACGTCTTTATTTTTATGTTAAAGGACTGTACAGTGACAAACGAGGAAAGCGGCAGAGGGCCAAGCAGCTGAAGCTGAGGCGTTGCACATGATGAAGTGAATAAAGTGTGTGTAAATCAGTTGTTGAATATTGGGCTTCAGTTTAGAAAATAAGAGCTTCATGTCAAGAACAGGAGCTTGTACATAGGCCTAACAGATGTGTAACTGCGTAATTATAGGTATTAAAAACCCCGACAAAACTACTGTGCCATGTGCAACAACCGAATTAGAACAAAAGATATTTCAGCTACAATTTGATTTCATCATAGCAAAGGCACAGACTCAGCCAGCACGCCTGCATGTTAAAGCTCGGCTAGGAAGCGAGCGTGCACTGTTTTCTAATTATCTTGTGGAAGGCAGGGCACAATCTTGCTACAAAATTATTTTAGTTTAGGTCTACACAGCATGTAACCGTATATCTGGTCACTGTAATTATAATTATAATATTTAGGGTTTAACGTCCCAAAACCACTACATGAATGTGAGAGACGCCGTAGTGGGGGGCTCTGGAAATTTCGACCATCTGGGGTTCTTTAACGTGCACTTAGATCGAAGTACACGCCTGGTCACTGTACGAAACCGTATATCTTGAGGGGTACACCGTCCAATTGGGCTTGGCGAGGTGTTATATGGGAGAAAATACGATGTGGCCTGAACAAATGTAGTGCTTGTCAGAATGTGCAAAGAACTCAAGATCCCCCGACCCCAAGAAAAAAAAATAATTAACTGCGTCGCACTAGAAAGGAGCAAGCATATCTGCATAAGCTGCCATCAGTCTGACTTTCGGCAAATCTATCGCACAAAAAAAATAATGGTGAACCGAGAGCAACATACGCTCCCAGGACAGTCAAAGGGAAGTCAATACAAGCAAGTTTATTATAAATATTGAAGAAACGCACGTCGCAACTTGTACGAGCGGCCAGCGGCGAGCAGCTTTTGCAGGCGAAGTTTCCATTGAAGATGCCTGTGGTAGAGTGTAGCAGTGTTGAGTAGCGAGACCGCGCCTCGCCGCCCGTTCCCTTCCGTGTTGCCAAGTGGCGGCGGCGCAGCAGTCGAATAGTATTAAAAGAGCCACCCGCCACGCGCAGGAACTGCTATGCGATTCGGCTCCTCCGGCGTGCTTTTTTGATGCAGATTTCTTCGTACCTGCCCATCATTCATGTCTAACACATGACTTCATAACCCTTGAAGTATGACACGCCAACCTACTGAATGCGAGCTCCATAAAACCCTTGACAGAGATCGAAAATTGTTTATTTTGTTGCGGTTAAACCGTTAAATTGGTTATTGCAGGTATGAAAACGATAAGAAAAAAATATGATCAGCACAGTCATGCCTTGTAGCCTGTGCATTATTACACACGTTACCTGAAGCTAAATGTGCTCTTCAAATTACTTTTGTATTGTGAACACTGGTAGGAGCGCATCGCCTAAAACAGCTGGTAATGCATTGATTAAAGAAAACACGGCTTCAGAGATGTGAAAGATCATCATTATTCAGAGCTTATCACAAGTGAGTTGCACTACATCGTAGTAATGGTCCTATTTACACGTAAACAATATTTATTATACAAAAACTTGTTTTCGTAGTCCACTGACTTGCAGTAAAAGTAATACTTATAATTAATGGACGACGAACCACTGCTAGAAGAAATAAAACACAGAAGAAACAGAAAGGGTATGTGTTATTCTGATTTCTTCTGTCCTAACTGTTTTCTTTTTGTTGGTTAGGCGTCTACAATAATCAGAATAACTGAGCGGATTAATTGGAAGTTAGATGCACTCAGAAACCTGTGAGATAAAAAAAAATACCGTGTCAAATGCTCGCACAACCAGGAGGCCGTAAGTAGATAGGGGAGAGGAAAGGAGTCTGAACCCCACAACACCACAAAATATTTCGTAATTTAACTTTTTAGGGCATACCAAAATATTCACTCGCATTTACAGTGACCCCCAATTGCCAAAGTTAGTCGTTCTGCTGCACACACCCCCCCTCCTCCTATAAAAAAAAAAAAAAAAACCTGGGTAGCTTTGCGCCAAACGTTTAGCGTGTCTCTGTACGTGTGAGCGCCACCGCGGTGGTCTAGTGGCTGAGATACTAGGCTGCTGACCCACAGGTCGCGGAATTGAATCCCGGCTGCGGCGGCTGCACCTTCGATGAAGGCGAAAATGCTTTAGGCCGTGTGCTCAGATTTGGGTGCACGTTAAAAAAAAAAACCCAGGTGGTCGAAATTTCCCTACACTATGGTGTCTCTCATAATCAATGGTGGTTTTGGGACGTTAAACCCCACATATCAATCAAATCTACCTGCGTGTGAGTTCAAGGTCAACGCACTGTGCCTGCTGTGCCGTGCTTTTTGTGTGTACTATCCCCTTCTTGTAAAACGATCGGTGCGTGCCTTTCCCCTTTCCTGGGAGGGGTTGTGACTACCTCTTCGTGAGCGCAGTAAAAGACGACAATCCTATTGGAGGATCCTGGACTCCATTGACTTCCCTCGCAGGGGATCTTCGGAAGACGGAGGGTATAAAATGCGAGTGCAGAGACGCTAAGGTGTGCTTTTCCATTTTGTCGTGTATCACGCTACCTAATCATGTAAATACTGTAAATCAACGTTTCAGTTTTCAGCTCCGTCTCCTCGGTTCATCTTCGCCCTGACCCTTCGATAGCTCCGGATCCCGAATAGTCCCCCACTCACAACAGGAGCAAGAAAATTCGACCCTATCAACGCGCGTCATGACCTTGAGCCCTTGCTTTTCTTCCTTCAGCTGCGAAGCTGTTCATTCGTAGGTCAAACACTGGTAGGTGCACTACTCGCGACTCTCACCACTACGTACACTACTACTCCTGCCACTTCAATCTATTTCATTCAAGTATCACTTCATTTAACTAGCTAAAATCGAGGCAACTGCAATACTTCATGACACGAGCCCGCGCGCGTGGTCGCAGCAGCCATGGGGGCTGCAGTGCCTGTTTTTAATAGGGATACACATGAAATGTTGGAGAAACTTCTCGCTTTTGTGACGCATGTTTTCCCGCAGTTGGTCATCGGTTTTTAAGCGTTTGTCGCGGCGGAAGGAAATGCTACAGCCTCCGTGGGCGTCGGCTCGGGGGTGCAAAAGGGCACTTGCCCCCCTCAAGCCATTCAGCACTTTCTCCAACCCAAGCTACACCAGTGCTCCCTTCCCAGCCCCCAAGCCGCAAAAGAAATTAAGTTTGCTCCCCTCCACCCCCCACCCCCTCCGGCTGACGCCCATATGCATGCTGGCTGCTACAGCACTGAAGGCTGTCGTAACAGCATCGTCGGTCGTGACACACGCTCGACCTGGGCACCCCGAATATTGGCATCTGCAGCCACTGCCACAACCGAGCACACCTGACGCCCTGCTCGACGTACTGTGGAACCAGGCAACGGGTCATTGCCACAATCCCACCGAAGTGCATGGCGCCCGACTTCACATCCTAGGCGCATCACCGGCAACCGCCTGGACGATCCCAAGGCTCCAGCCATGGGCTCTAGCCGTTGGCACCAGGCTACGCGTGGCCGTGACATCCAGAACTTCAACTGGCAAAACGCTCATTAGGACTGCATTTTAGGGGCGAAGCTCCTTATGGCGTGGGTCTGTCACTCCTCCATATGTATGGAGTAGTACGTATAGCCACCGGTGGCACATACCCGCTCTAGAGCGGGTATGTGTCACTGGTGATGGGAGATGGCGGTTCTTGGAGTGCTCACTAGATGGACGCACGGACGGACAGACTAGAAGTCGGACGGACGCGTGGACGAATGCACGCGCGGACGGACGGACATATGCATTGATGGACGCACGGATGGACAGACGGACGCTTCGCCCCACTCATCATCATTCACTCCGTGGATATGCTGCGTTTTTGTGCCCCCCCCCCCCTTTAGATGCGAAGCAGCTCTTTGACTAGCCTGTGTAATGCTGTCCCTCCGTACATACCGCGTTCCCTTGGCCGCAGGTGTTGAGGTGGTGCCAAGTATGTCGCGGCTTCCCTAGCAGTGGGCGCGCGTTGACGTCACTCTCTCCCTAGCATGTAACCGCTCGCCACGTGTCATCTCTTTCGCTTCACCCTCTCCATTGCTTGCGACGTTCGAACGCAAATCGAGCGAGCAGTCTTTCTGTGATGAAACTTACACGACACGCAACCCGCCTCCCATGTCTTTGTGGTTGAAACAAACGTTCACTCTAGAAAAGGCGACACCGAGTGTCGCTTGAAGCCGTTCTTCCAGCACCCGCGTCGACGCCCGTTTCAGCCGGGTCAACGTCGTGCTCACCACTGCTGCTTCGCGTTCCATCATGGTTCCCTTCGGGGAGATGGTCCATAATTTTTTTCTTTTTGTTTTTGTTTTTTTCTTTTATTTAATCCCGTCTCTCCCCCTGGACCACAAAACAAATATTCGTTTGCTAGCTCATCTAGCCGTAATGCGCGCAGATGATTCTTGCCTTCGAATGCAGTATGCTATTTAACGCTAGAAATTATTTTCAAAGCAATACTCTCCGAATGCTTTATTTCGTTTTCTTTTCATTGTCGCGTATATTATTGTATAGGTTCATGGAGGCGGACTTTCAAAACATATCTGGAACCCACAGGCATTCTACAAAAGCGAGCACTTTGAATTATAAACAATGCTAGACATGATGATCACAGCGCGCCCTTGTTTCATAAAATGCAAATAATAGCATTAGACCATTTACGAGAGCAAAAGACTGCGCCTACTGTCCATAACAACATAACAATGTGCCCTTTCATATATCGTTATTTTCTTCTTCCTCCCGCCTTACCAGACGTGCCACACTAAACAATTTCAATCTTCCACCTACTAATAATGTTTATGGACAACGATTGATACAATTTCCAGGTGTCATGACCTGGAATGATATTCCGTACCAAATAAGAGAAAGCAAAAGGTTTTCCTGTGCGCTAAAGAAGTACTTTCTTAAAAAACATTTACAGTTACACTAGTACGCACATTTCCTGTAATGACATATTGATTGTATATCGCACTTGACTTTCTTATGTGCCACTTTGTATATATATATTTGATGTAACGAGTAGAAATAATATGTTTCACGCATATCCACGCCATGTTGCGCGGTATTGCTATTGCCCTCAGAGCGTGCTCCTAGGGCAATGGCAATATGATTCCTTTTTATGTTTTGCATCATTTTCTTTTTTGTTACGACTGAAGTGTACTATTAACAGCGGCTTTGTTTGAACATCAACCTGTTCCTTTAAATGTATATTTTATTAGACCCCATACTAGCCAGTGGCTAAGGGTCTAACAAGTGTTGTGTATTTTCATGTACTAATAAGAACTTGAACTTGATTATTTCGGGCTGTCCATGGTGGCGAAGTCGACCGATGTTCAATAATTCAACCATGTTAATGACATAACTGTAGTTGCGTGAAGCGGAGTCGTCCTTGCCGTTGCCTCTGTTTGAGCTCGGTGCAAAGCAAGTCGGCGTATAACTAACTGTAGATAAATCTGCTTCTCCTCGCTACGCTTCATACATGACGAACGCGTTATCGTAGAAGAAACTTCGCAGTGCCAAAAACACTCCAAGAAGTGACGCATCAATACAGTACACCATTCGCGGTAATCGCTTGCACGTTGCCGCCACCGATCACAACACGCGCTTTCTAGCCATCACTGTAGTCCGATGAAGCTAGGGTACCTTGATGCCCGCGCGCTGCTCGAGGCACTCTGGAGGGAGCTAAGGTCCCTAGATAAAACAAGTTTTCTTGTTTTATCTAGGGACCTGAGAGGGAGCCAAGAAGGTTTAAATAAAACGTTACTTTAAGCTTTTTGGAGGGAGCAATACTGCAGCGGCACTCGCTCTCTGGATTTCGTGCCAACCGGTTGTGCCCCCGTGATCTCTGACGACAGCGCAGCTCTGGCCGACTGGGCTCGCCCTACGCCATCTCCTGACGCCGACAAGAGCTCTCGCCGAGTGGTGCCCCGTCCTCGGACTCCTGCGAACGCGTGTCCATCTTTCCTATCTTCTCCTTACTTCCGTCGTTCGCTGTCCCTGCGCCTCGCTCTCTCCTTCCTCTCTCTCTATCTCTTTACCTTTTATTCCTATCCTTTTAATCCCTCCTTTACCCCCTCCCCTCCTGAGCTACTGTTGAGGTGTCCTCCCCCTGAGAGACCGTTACGGGGCTCACTTTTCTCTTCTTTTCATTTAAAATCACTCCCCCCAATAGTGCAGTGGCACCAGTTCTCGCGACCGCCACGCGCCCGCCTCTCCGACGGAGCTTGCCACCGGAACTGCTTCTAGCTCTGAAACCGAAGCTGAAACTGGACGCTCTAAAATCGTCTCGAAATAAATAACCGCCGCGCACTCGCGCAAACGAGATTTCAAGCCGTGATAAGTGTGTCATGACTCATATGTCACCTATCGCCAAACAACAACAAAAAAAACAACGTTGTTTAATTGACTGGTTGAACACATTTATTTCAAAGCAAAAGAGAGGTGAAGGGGTGGTGCCATCGAATTTCGAGGTAGATTTCCTATGTATGCAAGGACCCTGCACACGAATGGTCAGACACAGCAAACGTTTAGAGTTTAGTGCAAATTACCTATCGGTGGTCAGTCGTTGTCCTGCGCCGATTATGTACGAGAAAGAGAGCACGTATTTATGAAGAGGGAAACGACAAAAAAAAACTAGGGGCATGGGAAAGGGAAACAAGGCGAATAAAGAGGGGCATAAAAAACGGACATATATACCGGAGTGCAGAAAGTTTACATTCTTGCTTTTCAAGGCAAGCTTGCAGTGGTCGTCGAAAATCTCCTCAGAAGAACAGAGGTTCTACAGGCAAGATGTTAGCGGAGATAAACGTCCGCTACCGTCAGATGAATGTATTTTATGCACCCGTTAGACGACGTTCGTTTCTAATTGGCTTCGTAATAGTTTTGTATCGCTTTTGTGCTGGCTCAGATTTTATTAGGTTGAGAATCAAGATATCTCTAATCATGCAAGCATTGAAGAATCGGGGTATCGAGGAAGCCTATATAAACATACTGAAAGAAATCTACAGCGGGTGCACAGCTGCCATATAGTGCTCCATGAAGAAATCCACATAATACAAATAAATAATTGTTTACGGCAGGGATTGAGACACGTACAATTTCTTCAATATTATACACCGCGTGTTTACAGGTTGTTTTCAGGGTTCTGGATTGGGAAGAGATAGGGAAAAGACTTAGTCGAGAGTATCCTAGAAACCTGCGAGTCGCTGGTGACATTGCATTGATCAGTAACCCAGGGGCCTAATTACAGCTAATGAATACTGAACTGGGCAAGGAAACTACGGTGTGTTTGAAAATAAAATATGCATACAACTAAATCAATGTGCAATAATCTCGGCAGAGAACAGCGCTTTGTATTAAAGCTACTTAGGACAGGTAGTAAGCGCAGAGCTGAACTTTGAGAGTGAAATGACTAGACGAATAAGGATCGGGTAGGAGCATGCATTCGGCAAGCACGAAATCATGAATGGTAGTATACCACTATCCCTCAAGATGAAGGCATGTAACAGCTGCATCTACGGTACTCCTACGGAGCAGAAACATGGAGGTTACAAAGAGGGTTCAACTTAAGTTGAGGATGACGCAGCGAGTGATGGAAAGGAAAACGATAGGAGTAAACTTAAGGCACAGGAAGACAGCAGAGTGGGTCTGAGAACAAACCGGGGTTAAGGATATCATAGTTGAAATCAAGAAGAAGAAATGGACATGGGCCGGGCATGTAGCGCGCAGGCTGGATAGCCACTGGTCGTTAAGGGTAACTGACTGGATTCCAACAGAACGAAAACGTGCGAGGGGTTAACAGAAAGTTAGGTGGGCAGATGAGATCAAGAGTTTGCGGGTGTAACGTTGCTGTATGCAGCATGCAATGGAAAAGGTTGATGGCGGCATTTGGGAGAGGCATTTGCCCTGCATTGGGTGTATTCGGGTTGATGATGAAGCGCACTACTCAGATTACACAATGACGTCGATGCCAATCCACGATGGTGGGTTGCGCCAGTTTATTAAGGGTTATCAACCAGCCAGCCACCTTGAGAGAGTGGCGAATCTCTCTATGAGACTTGGCTCAAAGTGTGGCATAGGCAGCTGCTATCTGACTGATTCGCGAGAAGTCCATAGTACGCTCGTATTGGAAAGTTTATGCCCTTGCTTTGTATAGTATCTGGGTATTGCGTTTCAAAGCCACGATATGATTGGGAGGCAGGCCGCATCGGAGGGCTCCGGAAATTTCACCCGGTGTTCTTCAACGTGCACTGCTCTTCTTTAAAACAACTGTTTCTTATGTTTATTCTTCGGCCTTTGCTCAAGACATCATGCGTTTACCGCTTGATGGCCTACTCAAAACTGATTAGTATATATGTTCTCTCACCATTTTGATTTTTTATTTGCTCTGGCTGCTCATATCCCACGCATTTATTCATTGCTACGCAAACATTTATGCAAATTGTAGGCGCACTCTTTCTGTTCAATTTCACCTTTACTAGTATCCCCCGTCCTTTGAGCGTTAGGTTTCTTGGAATGTGTCCCGCTGTGGGCATGTGCCAATGTGCAAAATCATCGTAATCATTGCCAAAGGGAGCCAGACATGATTAGGCCGCATATCTACTAAATTGCTCCCCGCCGGCTCGAATCGGGTACAAAATTTGGGCCGCATGTCCGCGCCCAATGCGAGCGATTCTGGCCCACAAGAAGTCGAGAATGCGTCGTCAGCGATCGTCGGCACTGCCCCCAACGACAGCACGGTGGACCCTTCCGTCGCACGCTCGTCGTCCGCCTGGGGACCGACGCAGAATTGGTCGACGGCACGGCGCGGCCACTCAGACGGACACATGATGGCTCGTGACGCTGCCACCAGCATGTCGCGCGAGAACAATGTGGAACCGAGCCGGCCGGCCACCGTGAAGCGCAAGCGCTTCGTCGACGTTGGCCAGAAGACAGTGAAGCAGATGAACGAGCTGGCGCGCTACATGAATGCCAAGGGTCCGTGCGCCATTTGCAGGACTCCGGGAGCAGTAATTACGCTTACTCAGATCAGGAGGCGTCGGCGCAAGTTTCTACGCTACTTGAAGAGCCATGAGGGTTCGTCACTGTTGTGTCTATATAGGGCGAAGCTGCTTTTGAAAGGGGCGCTGGAACATGTTGGCATACTCTGCGCAGGTCGCAAAGGAGCCACCAAAGGATCGGCGGATATTTGGCCGCCGGAGTCTACGCCACTGCTGACGCCCTCGGCCAAAGCTCAGAAATCAGTGTCCTGGGTCGAACATCCTCCTGAGGTCTGCAGCGCGTCGTACGCAGGACGGTCGCCATTAGCACTTAGACAGTATGAGGGTGGCATAACGAGCGTGCTTGATTAATGATATTGAGGCATGGCTGCAGGGACACAAGTTAACGACAAATCTCCCATTTCAAGTATTATTGCAGAAAGAGAGATGCCGAAATGTACCGCCAGAAATCAAAGTGAGGTATGATAGATATATAGATAGATAGATAGATAGATAGATAGATAGATAGATAGATAGATAGATAGATAGATAGATAGATAGATAGATAGATAGATAGATAGATAGATAGATAGATAGATAGATAGATAGATGAACCCTGTAACCCTGAGGGGGATCATGGATACGACAGCTAGATTGCTCTGGGGGAGGGATAGGCAGAACAGTGTTAAGTTTAACAGCGTTTCGCTGCTTCGGAAGAGCGAGAGAAATGGCGACCTCTTTCACAGCTATATAAGAATGGGATCAATGTGTAAGCTTCAGATTTACTTACACTTCAACTCATATTCTCCCTTTATGAGGGCAAGACAAAGTGAACAAAATGAATTCGGATTTACATGACTATATAGTACACGAACATTACGAGGCAACAAACAATGCGCAGCTGTGCAGCTTAGAGATTGGACTGATGCGGGAGCCTGGCAGTTAGCCTTTCTGCAGTCCAGCACATGCGTAGGCCTTTTATCGGCCCTTTTAACTTAGCACTTTTCGCTTGGCACAGACACGAAAGTTTTGTTTCAAACATCTGAGAGCGCACTGACGGGTACGGCGTGGTGCATTGGCTAATGCGGGCCCAGCGCATGCTCGGGACGCTCGCCGTACAACCATGAGAGCTGCTCCACGCCTGAGAATGGGTACTGCCCTTATTTTGAATGACGTGTTTATGTGTGTGGTGCTTCTCTGCGGGCCATGCAGGCACAGAGCGACACGAGGCCTGACTATCTGACCAGTGATACTGGCGCTTTTCTGCTGTTGCTGAGCCTGGTGGCACTCGTCATAGGCATACTGGTCATCTTCAAGGCGACCGGAAACAGCCTGAAGGAGTACCTGGGGCTCATAACGCCCACGACGTCTGTGTCGAGTGCCCTTCCCGGTGAGCACCTTGTTTCTGGGGGATACCGTAAAGACTCCTCTTCTTCTGCTGCTAGCTGGTCATTGTATCCCATTGCAATGGGGCGTATAACATTATTAGTTGATTGTTAGTACATTCGTCGTGTTTGTTGGTCGGCTATCGGGCCCTGATAATTGACGGTGCATGGTGAAACGTTTGAAGAAGCATTTCCCTACACGCGTTTTTACTTCCGTTTGTTTTAATAATCAAATGTCGAGCATGCTTGGGGAGGGGGTGAGCTAGTATACAGCGTCGACGAAAGCAACTGAGACGCTGGCTCTCGTGTTCCATGTGCTTCTGCTGTTCAATCCTATATGTTGCACTACCATTTCATTGAACGATCGTCTAACCATATGTAAGCATGGCAGAAAAACAACCGCAAGACGTAGATATGCTTCGACGCATGTGTCTGCAGCATATACGTAACTGTTCGGTGCATGCCATAAAAGCAGGTGAAAACACAAATGGAGGCCTACACACGGGCCATCGTCCTCAGAGGTGCCCTCGTATCCACACGCTAGCGCAGGCTCGTCGCAGCGGGATTCTCGACGTCATACATACCGTTCCTGCAGCGTGCGATAGTTAGATACAACTTGAGATGCCAGAAGGAGGTCTTCCCAGATAAACGAAGCACGACAGAGAGGGATATAAATTCTTAATAAAATAAATTGGCAGATCCCACGCACAATGGGAATCGATTAGATGTGAAGCACGAATGAGGAAGGTTGATATGTCACTTTAAAATCACCACAACGTTACGAGGTGGGCGTAAATTCCATCCAAGACTTCCATGTCATGATTATCATTTTTGGACGTGTCATTTACCTTCGTAGTCTATTCACGTCAAGTGATACCAAATTCGGTATGTCTTGAGCTAGCGAAACGGCCGCGTGCGCACTATGAGCGTAGCATGTAGTCATGTTTTGCATGACACGCCTAACATGATTATCATGTTTGGACGAGTCATTTACTTTCGTCGTCCATTCACGTCACGTAATTAATACCAAATTTGGTATATGTGCAACTAGCGAAACCGCCGCAAGCACGCTATGAGCGTACCATGTAGCCATGTTTTACATGACACTCATGTCATATGATTATCATGTTTGGACGCGTCATTTACATTCGTCGTCCGTTCGCGTCACGTAATACCAAACTTGGTATATGTGAAGCTAGCGAGATGGTTGCAAGCGCATCATGAGCGTGGCATGTTGTCATGTTCTTACATGGCACGCATGTCATGATTATCATGTTTGTACCAGTCACAGACCTTCGTCATTAATTCACGTCCCGTAATACCAAAGTCTGTATATGTGAGGCTAGCGAAACGGCCGAGAGTGTGTCATGAGCGTGGCATGTAATCATGTTATATGACACGGTTCTCAAGGTTATCATGTTTGCACCAGTCACATGCCTTCGTCGTCCGTTCACCTCATACCCAATTCGGTATATGTGATGCTTGCGAAACGGCCACGAGCGCATCATGAGTGTGGCAAGTAGTCATGTTCTTGCATGACACGCATCTTATGATTATAATGTTTGCACCAGTCACATACCTTCGTCATCAATTCACGTCCCGTAATACCAAATTTGGTATATGCAAAGCTAGCGAAACGACCGCGAGCGCACCATGAGCGTGGTGTGTAGTCATGACTTACATGACATGTATGTCATTATCTCCATGTTAGGGTCTGTCACTTGGGTTCGCCATGCAGTCGTGTCATACCATATCAGTTTTGCAGCATGTCATGTGAACGAAAACAGCAAGAACGCAAGAGCATGAAATGTAAATCATCACGTTTATGACATGCATGTCATGATTTTCATGTTATGAATAGTCACTTATGCTCGTCATACAGTCATGTTAGGCCATACCAGTTTCGGTATCAATACCATTATCGAAACTGCCAGGAGAGCTAAAAGTAGGAGGTGGCTGGATGACCAGACAGACAGACAGACAGACAGACAGACAGACAGACAGACAGACAGACAGACAGACAGACAGACAGACAGACAGACAGACAGACAGACAGACAGACAAAGACAGACAGACAGACAGACAGACAGACAGACAGACAGACAGACAGACAGACAGACAGACAGACAGATAGATAGATAGATAGATAGATAGATAGATAGATAGATAGATAGATAGATAGATAGATAGATAGATAGATACGCTCAATGTCGCCGAAGTTCGCTAAGAAATGCTTCGCATTTAAAAGAAGAAAAGGGGAAGGTGAGAACTGTAATGGTCTATCGGTTGAGGACACCTCAACTTTAATACGCTGGGGAAGGGGAAAAGAAGTGAAAGAGAGGAGTAGTGAAAGAGAGCAGCAAAAGGGTCTTGGAAAAGCGGAGTTCTACATTACGATATCGAAGAAGAGCAGGACGGTGAGGCCAGCGTGGCGGCGTTGCTTAGCAGCCGGCTGGATGTAGGGTGTCCAAGCATGCTAACTCCTCGCTGAGCTGCTGAAGTGTTCGTGCCTGGCAGGCGGCAGCCAGTATCCTAGGGACCATATTGCAGCAACGACAGGTGCACTCACGAAGGAGATGAATGTCTTGGGGAGCCCGACAGTCGGTGCGGTTCGGCGAGCCGATCGCCTCAGTTACGTCGCTTGCGAGTGCTGGTCATCGATGCATTTTAAGAGAGCCTCTGCTTCGTGGATCGAAGCTCGCATCCTCCCTGTACTCATACAAACAGTTAATTCGTCTTAGCAGCTTTTGCAGTACATGATTTCTCGGTTGTCACTTGACCATTTCAAGTGTATATATAACTACAATTAGCAACACACATCCGTAAAAACAAACAAAAAACATCATGTTCATCTATACGTCTCGTCCACACTGAAATAAAGTTACATAATCTAATTTCGTTTTTGTTGGAGAATCGAGCGCGCAGCGCACGCGCTTGGTTGTGGAGGCACGCGCAGCCAGGCGACGGATGCTCCCAGCCCATGGCTGTGCCCTTGTCTTCGACGATCACGTACACTGGAAAAACTACACAAAATCTACAGGCTCTGGATTGAAAGGCGTCACGGTGGGACTATAGATGTAGCGCATTTTTACTTTGTCGTTGAGATATTACGAATGGGTGAACTTATTTGATAGAGCCGTGTACCGTTGAACTATTGGCAAATTACGCTCTTGTAAAAAAATAAAAAACAAGTTCTGATAAGTTGCATCTGTGTCTATAGTAACGGTAAAGTTAATCATGGTTCCTGTACCAGCTTCAAAGTTTCTTGATCAGTAATTAAAATAATATACCAGGTTTTACGTGCTTAAACCACGATATTATTATGAGGCCCGCCGTTGTGAAGAGCTCCGAAGTTTTCAACATGTTGTGTACCTTGATGTGCACTGGCATCGTGAAGGGCCTCTAGCATTCCACTTCCATCAAAATGCGACCGCCGTGGTTGAGTCCGCCGCTGTGGTGTAAAGGCTGGTGCACACCGGCGACTAGCAGCAGTCACGCGACCATTTGCGACTGGTCGCAAACAGTCGCAAATGGTCGCAAAGCGACTGCTTTGGCTAGTCGCTTCCTGACCAATTTTTCAGTCGCACGACTGCAGTCGCAAAGCTGCTCGAACCAATCAGCGATGCTCAATTTTTGTTTTTATGTTTTTTAACGCTGTGCGAGAACAGACGAAAACAAGAAATGCGGCTTGCTCGAGAAGGTGATTCTTAAGAGAGAAAGGAAGAGAAATGTGAGCCCCGTAACTGTTTGCTTCAGTGAGCGACACCTCAACAGTAGCTCACAAGGGATGGGGGTGAGGAGGGATAAAATGGGTAGGAGTAAAGGTGGAGAAAAGAGGAAAAGACGTGAGGTGGTAAGCCAGAAGGAGCGACAACAAACTGAGGGGATAGGAGAGATAGGAAAAATGGAAACACGGTCACAGGAGTCCGAGCATGGGGCACCACTTGCGAGAGCTCTTGTGGGCGTCAGTAGATGGCGTAGAGCAAGTCCATTCGGTCAGAGCTACACTGTCGTCGAAGGTCGTCGGCGTCAGGAGGTGACGTAGGGCGAGCCCAGTCGGCCAGAGCTACGCTGACGCCGGTGATCGCGAGGGCACAACCGGTCGGCACGGAATTAGTACCCCAACGGAATCCAGCTCGGTTCGCTCCGTTCACTCAGCTGGCGGCGATCAGCTATCAGCGCCGGTCTCCAGAGTTCTCGCTGATAACGAGATCCGGACGTTACTCTCGAAGTGTGGCAGCTTGGGCTAGTTGGTATGGCATGACGATAGTTATAGCGCGAGAACAAAACGACGACACGGAGACAAGCTTGTCTCCGTGTCGTCGTTTTGTTCTGGCGCTATAACTCTCGTCGTGACTCTCGAGTTTCGCGACTTCCGGTCGCTCGCATGCAGCCTATGCCGGTGTGAACATCAGTCACTTTTTGGTCGCCAGTCGCAAATGGTCGCGCGACCGCTGCGCGAGACAGACGTGCGATTTTTTTTGTGATTCGGCGTGCGGTGCGACGATGTGACTGCCGGAGTGGTGACGTTTAGTGACGTATCATCGCGTCGCACCGCCGCTTGGCCGCAGCCAATCACAGCGCGAGCATACGAGTGGCGTCACGATGCGAGTGGCACCATCTCCGTGTCGCCGCTCCCATCAACCGTGGTCCAAGGCTCCAGGCGAGTTGATGGAGCGGTGCGAGTGTGGATTTGCTGACATCACCGACTGCGGCAGCGTGACAAACATCAAGTACATTTCCGTGGTGACGTGATATTATTCCGGACTGAATAAAGTGATGCTTGAAGTGTGCCTTTTCTGCACGACAACGCCCGTTTTGAAACCGCTAGCGAGATCGGAGATCGTGAGCAGCGCTGCAAGGTCATTTCGCAAGTAAACACAGCTACAGGCGTGTCTGCGCTGGCTCGCTTCGCTTCCACCTTTGCTCTTCACATCGATGGCATAGATAATGTAGTAATGCATGCTAACGCATTACATCCGAGCGCAATGCTTCATAATGTTGTCAAAAACAAGCGCTCGATGACGAGCTCGCGTGTGAACGGCGTAGGTGACAGCCGGCGCCCGCGATGCTAGGCCTACCTGTCGGAGTCGTGAATAATCAGCTGTTGCCGTGGTTACGACGTGCTTCTCGTTCACGAATGCGATTTATTAATTACTTTTATAGAACGAAGCGTGGCTGTGCAATGTTGTTTGTTTTGAGCCTCATTACGAGGATACCAAGTCGTTCGACCCTGCATGCCGAGGTGCCGCATGGGGGCGGAGCCAGCCGCTGATAGCTCCTTTGCCCTCGTGTGTCCCGAAACGTCGCATGCGGCACGCCGCACCATGCGACGCCGCACGCCGCATCGCACGGAAAATCGCACGCCTTCTAGAGCATAACTTCTAGAGCTAAAGTCCGACTGTGCTCGGCTGTTGAGAGAAAGGTTGCGGGCTCAATCCCGACTGCGGCGGTCGCATTTTGATAGAGGTGAAGAGGCCCGTGTACTGCGCGATGTCAGTGCACGTCAAAGAGCACCATGGTCGAAATTTCAAGAACCCCGCCCTACAGCGTCTCTCGTAATCATACCGTGGTTTTGAGGCGTTAAACCACATGTATTATTATAGTCGGGATCTTACCCGTGACCTTCAGGTCAGCACCCGAGCACTGTCACGACTACACCGCTGCGGACTTTTCGAGCATTATGAACGTATCGGAATTACCATTTTCGAAAACGCGAGCTTGTATCACCCTCTGGCCCAGCTGAACCGCTCGTATGTAAAAGAGTGTTCACGAAAAAAATAAAATGAATATACGGGTGGTCCCATTGTGTGCGAAGCCACCGATTTGATCTGTGGGGACCTTTTGCCGCCCCTAGACCTCAGTTTCTCGTGACTCGAATTCCTTGTCATGTATTTGCGGACACTAATTTTATACTATATCAATTAGGTATTGACACATCATTGTCGTACGAAGGTCTTCACGAGGCGAATATCTGGGAAATACTATATATGCAGCAATATACCCCATAAAACATGTTATAAAATTAATTGATGAGAGATTACTACGTATCGATATATCTGTAGCCCATTTGATATACGGAGATTTGGGACCACACCTTCTGCCCATGTATTATATATATAGATATATATATATATATATATATATATTATATCTATATATATATATATATATATAATATATATATATATATATATATATATATATATTATATATATATATATATATATATATTGTAATGAATTAATGAATCTAAATAACGGACGCTCTGCTGGCAATGAAGAAGACGACGATGATCGGTGGCTGCAGTGGTAGCTCGCGCACGCCGTTCGCCATTAGCCAGACCTGCCTGTTAAAGCTCATTTTGCCAAGCTGCGTCTGAACGTTTCTCGACGTACAACACCTCTATTTTAAGTGGTGGAGGAGCCGGGGTTCCCATCAACCTGGAACTTCGCAATCGGACGCTACCCTCACCGTTCACCATGACTGCTCCTGGCCCTTCTCAAGCTGCCTTACCAATGACAGTCTACTGTACTGGCGTGCCTCGGCAACGCGACCCACCAATTTTTCGCGGCAACGACGAACAAGACGTCGAGGACTGGCTCGTCGAGTACGAAATCGTAAGCGCTTCCAACAAGTGGAACGCCTGCGACCAGCTCACAAACGTGCGCTTTTACCTCGATGATGTGGCCAGCCTCTGGTTCAAGAACCACGAAGGCGAAATCACAACCTGGTCCGCCTTCAAGACCACCATCACCGCGGTCTTCGGTCGTCCCGCCGTGCGCCGGCTTCGCGCGGAACAGCGTCTCCGTAGTCGAATCCAGCGCAGGGACGAGACCTTTACAAGTTATATTGAAGATGTCTTGTCTCTTTGCAAGCGCGTCGATGAATCTCTAACCGAACGCGACAAAATCAAGCACATCATCAAAGGAGTTGACGACGATACCTTCCAGATGCTCGTCGCTAGGAATCCACAGACCATCACCGATGTTGTCCAGCTCTGACAGGAGTACGACGAGTTGCGTAAGCAGCGTGTCTCGACGCGCAGGGCCGCTGAAGATACGGCTGAAGTTTCCGCCCTCGTGCACGATGTCGCTGCTGATCACACCGCCTTACTGCCCCACATCAAACAGTTCATTCGTGAAGAAGTTGCGCGTCAGCTTTCTCTTGTGGCCGAAGCATCCGCGCCAGTGACATCGTTAGACCCACGTCTACGCCAGGTCATTGAGACACAGGTCACGCAGGCACTGCCTCCATCGCCATCTGTCCCTACGCCGCTGACCTACGCTGCCGTCGTTGCTAGACCCCCAGCCCCACCTGTCTCTGGCGCATACAGGGGCACCGGGTCCTCCTATCCTACGACGCTGCCTACATACACGGCACCCCATCCCGTTTCGCCCCCTGCACCTTCTGTCGTTAACCCATGGCGCACCTTAGATAATCGGCCCATATGTTTCGCATGTGGTTTCGTGGGACATATAGCACGCTACTGTCGCCGTCGTAACTTCCAGCCTCCAGACCATGGGAATTCTGCAAATTACCAGGCTGCCCAGAATCCCCGGCGACCATATTCTCCTATCACCGACTCATTGTCCCCACGACGCCCTGTCGAT
This sequence comes from Rhipicephalus annulatus, assembly GCA_013436015.1. NCBI lineage: Eukaryota > Metazoa > Arthropoda > Arachnida > Ixodida > Ixodidae > Rhipicephalus > Rhipicephalus annulatus. The sequence goes on along the minus strand of WOVY01010683.1, from coordinate 233,242 downwards.
TCTCGCCGGTCATTACCGCCCCGTCGCCGATCTGTCTCCCCGATGCTTCGGCGCACGAGCCCCGCTCGAGAGGAAAACTGACAGCCGCAGTTCCGGAGGCAAGAACTGCGTCGTCGTCGAACTTTCTAAGACCTCCTCTTTGTCCGACCAACGAAATTGATGTGCTAGTAGAAGGTGTTGCTGTACGTGCACTTGTCGACACAGGCGCCGTCGTTTCTGTAATTAGTGAAAAACTGTGTCGCGATTTGAGAAAAGTTACAACGCCGCTTACGAATCTTGCTCTGCGTACAGCCACCTCGCATTTCATCGCGCCGACAGCTCAGTGCACAGCACGCGTTCTTATTCAAGATGTTTGGTACGCCGTCAACTTTGTTGTTCTCCCACGTTCATCATACGACGTCATACTAGGATGGGATTTCCTTTCTACCCATCAGGCCCTCGTCGACTGCGCTCGTGCTGAACTCACGTTGACGAATCCGTGTCTTGATATCGACCACCACAGTCCCTCCAAAGTGTTTGCCGCAGCTGACGTCCGCATCGCGCCGTTGTCCGCCGTCCTAGTGCCTGTGTTTTCTCCTGCTGCCACTAACTCGACGCTCCTGTTCCAGCCAACTATAGCTAGTGTGCAACACCGAACCATCGTCCTCCCGTTTGCCGTCATCAACTTTTCCAATGGTTCGGCGGTACTTTATGCGTGCAACGTTTCTGCATGTCCGTACATCCTGCTACGCGGCGAGTGTCTGGGAAGCCTCGAGACCTTAAATTGTATTTTCGAAGACCCGATCTATCCAGACAAGCCATTTTTACCGACTTGTGCCATTACACCCACAACGGACGCTAATGAACCTATAGATGTATTCCGCAAGTCCATTGATTGTAACCTCACCCCTGGGCAGCAGGAACAGCTGACCAAGCTCCTACAGCGTTTTCGAGCCTCGTTTGACGACAATCAGCCTTCCTTAGGTCGAGCGTCATCTGTTGTTCACCGTATAGATACCAGTCAAGAGACGCCAATACGGCAGCGTCCATATCGTGTGTCGACTACCGAACGCCGTGCCATCAATGAACAGGTTGACGACATGCTGACACGTGGCATAATCGAACCGTCAAGCAGTCCCTGGGCCTCTCCAGTTGTGTTGGTGAGGAAGAAGGACGGATCCATCAGGTTTTGCGTGGACTACCGGCGTCTCAACCGAATCACGCGCAAGGATGTCTATCCGCTGCCACGCATTGACGATGCCTTGGACTGCCTACAGGGAGCCGAATTTTTCTCTTCTTTAGATCTGCGCTCTGGATACTGGCAGGTACCCATGGCAGAGGCCGATCGTGAAAAGACTGCTTTCATCACGCCCGACGGGCTTTACGAATTCACAGTCATGCCCTTCGGCCTCTGCAACGCACCAGCTACTTTCGAGCGGATGATGGACTCTATCCTTCGAGGCCTCAAATGGAACGTTTGCCTTTGTTATTTAGATGACATTGTCGTCTTTTCAACCGATTTCGCAACCCATTTAACCCGCCTCGAGAAAGTACTCACGTGTATTTCTGCCGCGGGGCTGCAACTGAATCTGAAGAAGTGCCATTTCGCTGCTCGAAAGCTTACGATCCTTGGCCACGTGGTTTCAAAAGACGGCATTCTTCCAGACCCTGCCAAACTTACAGCCGTTTCAGCGTTTCCCAAACCGACCACCATGAAAGAGCTCCGAAGCTTCATAGGCCTTTGCTCTTACTTCCGGCGCTTCGTCCGTAATTTCGCGACGATCATCGCTCCTTTGACCAAGCTCCTCGCCGGCTCTAGAGACCTTTCCGCCTGGTCTGCCACCTGTGACGATTCTTTCAATGAACTGCGCCGCCTCCTCACGTCGCCGCCTATTCTGCGACACTACGACCCATCGGCACCCACAGAGATCCACACCGACGCTAGTGGTGTCGGGCTAGGCGCTATTCTTGCACAGAAGAAAGACGGCTTCCAAGAGTACGTGGTTGCCTACGCAAGCCGAACTCTTAGCAAAGCCGAAACCAACTATTCAGTCACTGAAAAGGAATGTCTCGCCATTATTTGGGCGATAGAGAAATTTCGACCTTACGTGTACGGGCGCCCTTTTGACGTCGTGACTGACCACCACGCCCTCTGCTGGTTATCGTCACTGAAGGATTCAAGCGGTTGCCTCGCCCGATGGGCATTACGCCTCCAAGAATATAATATTCGCGTGGTCTATCGCTCCGGCCGGAAACATTCGGACGCAGACGCCCTATCCCGTTCGCCCCTACCCCCTGACCCGGACTGCTGCGAAAGGCTAACCTGTGATGCCACTGCCGTCACCATCGCCGAGATGCCATCTGAGCAACGCAAGGACCCTTGGGTTGCTTCGATTCTAGACATCCTGGCTGGGCACACGGCTTCCCCCCCTTCTCGCACATTGCGTCGGCAAGTCGAGCACTTCGCCACTCGCGACGACGTGCTGTACCGACGCAACTACGCACCCGGTGGACGTCAGTGGCTACTCGTGATTTCACGTCATCTGCGATCCGAAATTTGTTCCACGTTTCATGACGACCCCCAATGTGGCCACGCAGGTTTCTTGAAGACTTATTCTCGCATACGTCTCCGATATTACTGGCGTGGCATGTATCGTTTCATACGACAATACGTTCGGGCCTGCTCGACGTGCCAGAGACGAAAAACTCCCCCTTGTCACGCCAGCGGTACCTTGCTACCCTTACCATGCCCGTCCCGACCATTCGACCGCGTCGGCATCGATATCTACGGTCCCCTTCCCAACACCGCTAACGGTAACCGCTGGATCATAGTTGCCGTCGACCATCTCACACGGTATGCCGAAACTTCATCCCTTCCCTCGTCTACAGCAAAGGACGTTGCGACTTTCGTTCTTCACAACATCGTATTACGGCATGGAGCACCTCGGGAGTTACAGAGTGATCGTGGTCGCGTATTCTTGTCAGACGTCATCACAGCATTGCTGCGTGAGTGCCACGTCGTTCACCGCACTACAAGCGCCTATCATCCCCAGACCAATGGAATGACAGAGCGCTTCAACCGCACCCTTGGTGACATGCTGTCTATGTATATCTCGTCAGACCACTCCAATTGGGACCGAGTGCTCCCGTTTATCACGTTCGCTTATAATACCGCCATTCAAAGCACTACTGGGTTCTCTCCTTTTTTCCTCCTTTACGGACGCGAACCTTCTTGCACTATGGACACCATCCTTTCGTACAAACCTGACTCCTCAGAGTCCACGACTTTGTCTCAAGCCGCTACATACGCTGAAGAATGCCGCCAACTTGCAAGATCATTCACAACTCAAGACCAAGGACGCCAAAAACACCACCATGACGCATCAAATAACACTACATCCTACGATCCAGGTTCACTCGTCTGGCTGCATGTCCCTTCGGCTACACCTGGCCTTTCTACCAAGTTGGTCCCTAAGTATCACGGCCCATATCGTGTGCTACAAAAAACGTCACCGGTGAATTACCTCATCGAGCCACTGGAACCATCTTCTGACCAACGTCGTCGTGGCCAGGAAATTGTCCACGTCTCGAGACTTAAGCCCTGCTACGACCCTCCCGTGTTTACTTGTCCATAGGTCGCCAGGATGGCTCCTTATTTCGCGGGGAGTAATTGTAATGAATTAATGAATCTAAATAACGGACGCTCTGCTGGCAATGAAGAAGACGACGATGATCGGTGGCTGCAGTGGTAGCTCGCGCACGCCGTTCGCCATTAGCCAGACCTGCCTGTTAAAGCTCATTTTGCCAAGCTGCGTCTGAACGTTTCTCGACGTACAACACCTCTATTTTAATATATTCACCTCTATTTTAATATATATATATATATATATATATATATATATATATATATATATATATATATATATATATATATATATATATTAAAATAGAGGTGTTGTACGTCGAGAAAGGTTCAGACGCAGCTTGGTAAAATGTGCTTTATCAGGCAGGTCTGGCTAATGGCGAGCGGCGTGCGCGAGCTACTCCTACAGCCACCGATCATCATCGTCTTCTTCATCATTACCAGCAGAGCGTCCGTTATTCAGATTCATTACAATTACTCCCCGCGAAATAAGGAGCCATCCTGGCGACCTATGGACAAGTAAACACGGCAGGGTCGTAGCAGGGCTTAAGTCTCGAGACGTGGACAATTTCCTGGCCACGACGACGTTGGTCAGAAGATGGTTCCAGGGGCTCAATGAGGTAATTCACTGGTGGCGTTTTTTGTAGCACACGATATGGGCCATGATACTTGGGGACCAACTTGGTAGAAAGGCCGGGTGTAGCAGAAGGGACATGCAGCCAGACGAGTGAACCTGGATCGTAGGAAGTAGTGTTATTTGATGCGTCATGGTGGTGCTTTTGGCGTCCTTGGTCTTGGGTTGTGAATGATCTCGCCAGTTGGCGGCATTTTCCAGCGTATGTAGCGGCTTGGGACAAAGTCGTGAACTCTGAGGAGTCAGGTTTGTACGAAAGAATGGTGTCCATAGTGCAAGAAGGTTCGCGTCCGTAAAGGAGGAAAAAAGGAGAGAACCCAGTAGTGCTCTGAATGGCGGTATTATAGGCGAACGTGATAAACGGGAGCACTCGGTCCCAATTGGAGTGGTCTGACGAGATATACATAGACAGCATGTCACCAAGGGTGCGATTGAAGCGTTCTGTCATTCCATTGGTCCGAGGATGATAGGCGCTTGTAGTGCGGTGAACGACGTGGCACTCACGCAGCAATGCTGTGATGACGTCTGACAAGAATATGCGATCACGATCGCTCAGTAACTCCCGAGGTGCTCCATGACGTAATACGATGTTGTGAAGAACGAAAGTCGCAACGTCTTCTGCTGTAGACGAGGGAAGGGATGAAGTTTCGGCATACCGTGTGAGATGGTCGACGGCAACTATGATCCAGCGGTTACCGTCAGCAGTGTTGGGAAGGGGACCACAGATAGCGATGCCGACGCGGTCGAATGGTCAGGATGGGCATGGTAAGGGTAACAAGGTACCGCTGGCGTGATGAAGGGGAGTTTTTCGTCCATGACACGTCGAGCATGCCCGAACGTATTGTCGTATAAAACGGTACATGCCACGCCAGTAATATCGGAGACGTATACGAGAATAAGTCTTCAGGAAACCTGCGTGGCCACTTGGGGTCGTCATGAAACGGGGAACAAATTTCGGATCGCAGATGACGTGGAATCACGAGTAGCCACTGACGTCCACCGGGTGCGTAGTTGCGTCGGTACAGCACGTCGTCGCGAGTGGTGAAGTGCTAGACTTGCTGACGCAATGTGCGAGTAGGGGGAGAAGCCGTCCGCCCAGCCGGATGTCTATAATCGAAGCAACCTAAGGGTCCTTGCGTTGCTCAGATGGCATGTCGGGGACGATGACGGCAGTGGCATCACAGATGAGACTTTTGCAGCAGGCAGGGTCAGGGGGTAGGGACGAACTGAAGAAGGTGTCTGCGTCCGAATGTTTCCGGCCGGAGCGATAGACCACGCGAATATTATATTCTTGGAGGCGTAATGCCCATCGGGCGAGGCGACCGCTTGGATCCTTCAGTGACGACAACCAGCAGAGGGCGTAGTGGTCAGTCACGACGTCAAAAGCACGCCCGTACACGTAAGGTCGAAATTTCTCTATCGCCCAATTATTGGCGAGGCATTCCTTTTCAGTGACGGAATAGTTGATTTCGGCTTTGCTAAGAGTTAGGCTCGCGTAGGTAACCACGTACTCTTCGAAGTCGTCTTTCTTCTGTGCAAGAATAGCGCCTAGCCCGACACCACTAGCGTCGGTGTGGATCTCTGTGGGTGCCGATGGGTCGTAGTGTCGCAGAATAGGCGGCGACGTGAGGAGGCGGCGCAGTTCATTGAAAGAATCGTCACAGGTGGCAGACCAGGCTGAAAGGTCTCTAGAGCCGGCGAGAAGCTTGTTCAAAGGAGCGATGACCGTCACGAAATTGCGGACGAAGTGCCGGAAGTAAGAGCAAAGGCCTAAGAAGCTTCGGAGCTCTTTCATGGTGGTCGGTTTGGGAAACGCTGAAGCGGCTGTAAGTTTGGCAGGGTCAGGAAGAATGCCGTCTTTTGAAACCACGTGGCCAAGGATCGTAAGCTTTCGAGCGGCGAAATGGCACTTCTTCAGATTCAGTTGCAGCCCCGTGGCAGAAATACACGCGAGGACTTTCTCGAGGCAGGTTAAATGGGTTGCGAAATCAGTTGAAAAGACGACAATGTCATCTAAATAACAAAGGCAAACGTTCCATTTGAGGCCTCGAAGGATAGAGTCCATCATTCGCTCGAAAGTAGCTGGCGCGTTGTAGAGGCCGAAGGGCATGACTGTGAATTCGTAAAGCCCGTCGGGCGTGATGAAAGCTGTTTTTTCTCGATCGGCCTCTGCCATGGGTACCTACCAGTATCCAGAGCGCAGATCTAAAGAAGAGAAAAATTCGGCTCCCTGTAGGCAGTCCAAGGCATCGTTAATGCGTGGCAGCGGATAGACATCTTTGCGCGTGATTCGGTTGAGACGTCGGTAGTCCACGCAAAACCTGATGGATCCGTCCTTCTTCTTCACCAACACAACTGGAGAGGCCCAGGGACTGATTGACGGTTTGATTATGCCACGTGTCAGCATGTCGTCAACCTGTTCATTGATGGCACGGCGTTCGGTATTTGACACACGATATGGACGCTGCCGTAATGGCGTCTCTTGACCGGTATCAATACGGTGAACAACAGATGACGCTCGACCTAAGGAAGGCTGATTGTGGTCAAACGAGGCTCGAAAACGCCGGAGGAGCTTGATCAGCTGTTCCTGCTGCTCAGGCGTGAGGTTGCAATCAATGGACTTGCGGAATACATCTATAGGTTCTTTGCGTCAGTTGCGGGTGTAATAGCACAAGTCGATAGAAATGGCTTGTCTGGATAGATCGGGTCTTCGAAAATACAATTTAAGGTCTTGAGGCTTCACAGACACTCGCCGCGTAGCAGGATGTATGGACAAGCAGAAACGTTGCACCCATAAAGTACCGCCGAACCATTGGAAAAGTTGATGACGGCAAACGGGAGGACGATGGTTCGGTGTTGCACACTAGCTATAGTTGGTTGGAACAGGAGCGTCGAGTTAGTGGCAGCAGGGGAAAACACAGGCACTAGGACGGCGGACAACGGCGCGATGCGGACGTCAGCTGCGGCAAACACTTTCGAGGGACTGTGGTGGTCGATATCAAGGCACGGATTCGTCAATGTGAGTTCAGCACGAGCGCAGTCGACGAGGGCTTGATGGGTAGAAAGGAAATCCCATCCTAGTATGACGTCGTAAGATGAACGTGGGAGAACAACAAAGTTGATGGCGTACCAAACATCTTGAATAAGAACGCGTGCTCTGCACTGAGCTGTCGGCGCGATGAAATGGGAGGTGGCTGTACGCAGAGCAAGATTCGTAAGCGGCGTTGTAACTTTTCTCAAATCGCGACACAGTTTTTCACTAATTACAGAAACGACGGCGCCTGTGTCGACAAGTGCACGTACAGCAACACCTTCTACTAGCCCATTCATTTCGTTGGTCGGACAAAGAGGAGGTCTTGGAAAGTTCGACGACGACGCAGTTGTTGCCTCCGGAACTGTGGCTGTCAGTTTTCCTCTCGAGCGGGGCTCGTGCGCCGAAGCATCGGGGAGACAGATCGGCGACGGGGTGGTAATGACCGGCGAGAATCGACAGGGCGTGTTGGGGACAATGAGTCGGTGATAGGAGAAGATGGTCGCTGGGGATTCTGGGCAGCCTGGTAATTTGCAGAATTCCCATGGTCTGGAGGCTGGAAGTTGCGACGGCGACAGTAGCGTGCTATATGTCCCACGAAACCACATGCAAAACAGATGGGTCGATTATCCAAGGTGCGCCATGGGTTAACGACAGAAGGTGCAGGGGGCGAAATGGGATGGGGTGCCGTGTATGTAGGCAGCGTCGTAGGGTTGGAGGACCCGGTGCCCCGGTATGCACCAGAGACAGGTGGGGCTGGGGGTCTAGCAACGACGGCAGCGTAGGTCAGCGGCGTAGGGACAGATGGCGATAGAGGCAGTGCCTGCGTGACCTGTGTCTCAATGACCTGGCGTAGACGTGGGTCTAACGAGGTCACTGGCGCGGATGCTTCGGCCACAAGAGAAAGCTGACGCGCAACTTCTTCACGAATGAATTGTTTGATGTGGGGCAGTAAGACAGTGTGATCAGCAGCGACGTCGTGCACGAGGGCGGAAACTTCAGCCGTATCTTCAGTGGCCCTGCGCGTCGAGACACGCTGCTTACGCAACTCGTCGTACTCCTGACAGAGGTGGACAACATCGGTGACGGTCTGTGGATTCCTAGCGACGAGCATCTGGAAGGTATCGTCGTCAACTCCTTTGATGATGTGCTTGATTTTGTCGCGTTCGGTTAGAGATTCATCGACGTGCTTGCAAAGAGACAAGACATCTTCAATGTAATTTGTAAAGTTCTCGTCCCTGCGCTGGACTCGACTACGGAGACGCTGTTCCACGCGAAGCCGGCGCACGGCGGGACGACCGAAGACCGCGGCGATGGTGGTCTTGAAGGCGGACCAGTTGGTGATTTTGCCTTCGTGGTTCTTGAACCAGAGGCTGGCCACATCAGTGAGGTAAAAGCGCACGTTTGTGAGCTGGTCGCAGGCATTCCACTTGTTGGAAGCGCTTACGATTTCGTACTCAACGAGCCAGTCCTCGACGTCTTGTTCGTCGTTGCCGCGAAAAAATTGGTGGGTCGCGTTGTCGAGGCACGCCAGCACAGTAGACTGTCGTTGGTAAGGCAGCTTGAGAAAGGCCAGGAGCAGTCATGGTGAAAGGTGAGGGTAGCGTCCGATTGCGGAGTTCCAGGTTGATGGGAACCCCGGCTCCTCCATCACTTAAAATAGAGGTGTTGTACGCCGAGAAAGGTTCAGACGCAGCTTGGTAAAATGTGCTTTATCAGGCAGGTCTGGCTAATGGCGAGCGGCGTGCGCGGGCTGCAACTACAGCCACCGATCATGATCGTCTTCTTCATTATCAGCAGAGCGTCCGTTATTCAGATTCATTACAATATATATATATATATATATATATATATATATATATATATATATATATATATATATATATATATATATATATATATATATATACCAAAAACAAAAGGTGATGCTTGGTCCGGGTAAGATTATCCGTATAGGGAAGAAGACGCACGTACGAAGTAGTTTTATTGAAGTTTCGGCCGTGCGTCCGGCCTTTCTGATGAAGGCCGGACCCACGGCCGAAACGTCAATAAAACTACTTCGTACGTGCGTCTTCTTCCCTATATATATATATATATATATATATATATATATATATAATCAAAGTTGTGGTCGTATATTTCTATAGCTTTGTGTATTTACGAATGCGAGCAACAAAATAGTGCATAAATTTTGATTCAGCCTAGTGAAAGGCGGCTACCATTCGGTTGATGTCTTGCGTATATCACTGTCACGCAGCGCAATGCGCCGCTGGCAATATGAGGTAATATAGCCGTTACTAACTCAACTCGGTTGAGCCCTTAAAGTTACTATAGTGCGAGTTCATAACAAGCTTTTCGCTGCCTCTGAGACGTATTAACACTTGCTGTTACAAACTTCTTGCTTCCATGTTTTTACAATTTTTTTAGTAGAACAGAGGCGCCAGAAATCGCAACGTTTCATTAGCTAATTCCTCAAGGCATCGTTGAACTTTATTCGTTTTGCTTGACGCATTTTAATATTTAGTAAATATTATCATCTGAGGTCGACGACTTTTGCAAAAAGCTTAGGCTACAAAACGGAAACGAATACTTTCTCAAAAGGAGGTTCATATATGTCAACTGGGTTGGGTTAATTTTCGCAAAAATGCTGAAAATAAAGTGTTTTAAATCAGTGAAAAAAGTCACAACTTTGCCACATGGGCGAAACAATGAACGCGATAGCAACAAATTGGAAGGTTAGGCGCAGAATGGAGAGCAGATCGAAACGTGCCCCGTGTTTCTCACGCACAAATGACGCATGAAACGCACCCACAGGTACAAATGCACTTGAATAAGCGTCTCACTTGTTACTTCGCTGTGTTTGAAAAGCGCGCGCTTTTCGCAAACGAAGACTGCAATGGCTGCAGTGACCTTTGTGCACCCGGAAACGACAGCATAATCGTTCCAGGTAAAACTCGAGGCCAGCCAAGACGTACGATCCTTTTCTCCTTCCCACCGAGAGATAAGGGTGCGCGAGGGAGCGTCGCTCCTCTTTTCTAAGCGGGGCAAAGTACGTGTCAGAGATAAGAGCGCGTGCCGCCGCGCGATGTGGTGACACACGCTCATTGCGACATCTTGCTGGTAATGTTGAAAACATGATACTTCCCCCCGAGATTCCCGTCAGCAGCGGTAAGTGGTAGATATAAATAGCTTGCCGTTTGAACGGTGAAGGACGTGCTCCTCGCTGGCTCAGTGGTTAACATCTCAGTTATCACATCCCTGCACTTTGATTTTCTTGATGGATATTTAATCCAGTAATTATTTTGCCTCAGTTGACCACGGCGTCTGTCGATGACATTCGTGACTTCGTTCACCCTGTGAACGCGGCTCAGTTGACTGCTGTGTCTTAATCTGAAACGTGCCTTATTACGCACCAGCACAGCGATCTTGGGTGGTGATTACACCTTTCTGAAAAACCGTCGGCTGTCTGCGAACGTTGTTATCGTTCTTTTTGCGGCGCTCCGCGGTTGTCGTGCTTCGAGAATTGTCCGAGTCAATCGGGTTGCGGCCAAGTATGACCGAAACAGCGAGAGTTTGATGCCGTTGAAGAATGCATGCACTGACCCGGACCAAAAACCACCCTAAATAATGAAGCTTTTACTGTATTTCCTTTGCTTCTGACATTCGATGTTTTTTTTATGTGCCGAAATAACATTATATATAAAGCACATGATTGGGTATTGGGAATGTTGCAAAATAATTCTAGGCAGGGCATCGACAGTCACGCACTCCAGCGTTTGCATTTTTATATCCACGATATGAACACACGCCCACAACAGCTGCCACCGCGTCGTAACTGCTTCGCTGGTTTTACGCACGAGCCACTCGGTAGGCAATCGGTCACAGCTCGTGCAAGCTCTCTCCGCGCCTTCTTGGCAGGAACTGTAGATGAATAACATCATGCAAATCTCGGAAGGGTCAAATCGTGGACATGAATGACGAGAAGAGCGAAACACGCTAACGCGTTGTATCCAGAATGGCCTCGTTGGTTTATTTGGTTGATTTTCGCGCAAATTTTGCTTAAGATATCCAACAAGCACAACATCTTGCGACCGCTTGACTGCTGAACTGGGCGTGGCACTTTGTGATTGATTGATATGTGTTGTTAGGTATCGTCAGATTCGTCACTATATGTAACACCAGCGATTTCGCTGAGCGCGTAGCGGTATAGAAACACACATAGGCATATGTGCACCCTCACAATTTAACATATTACAATACGTACTCAGCCAATTGATAGATCAACGCGCAAAATCTGAAGGCAGATGAGTGGTGCCGTTCAAAGGGAGAGTAAAATATTTAATAACAGAAGATGTCGCTGCTCGCATGTCATGCATGCAGGGCTCATTCGAGCAGGGCGTTTTAAGCATATAGATGCACCACATAAGAAGAACTTGTATTCAGAGGCACTAACTCAAATTTCAGTCTGTAGCCTACATGCTCAGAGCGTAGAAACTGGAGGAACATTCAAGTTCTTCTATTCAGAAACTGAAAGTTTCGTGACTGCATGTGGCTTGCACGATTCACACTTCATGAAGTTTCTAAAACCTCGTGTTTTTGGCACGCACAAAACTATATGGAGTCGAACATGGACATAGCCATACGCAGAAGCTTTGGACAGCTTCAGTGTTCTGCCACTGAGTATCACTCGAATTGTGGTTTAGTACAATGATTGATTTCTTATTCCATTCATAACTTACCTGTAATTTCGCCTAATGAACTTCGTGGCTCCTGTTGCTTTCAATACGTTGCGATTGGAATGCAGCCTCTATAGTTGTAAATGGCTTTTCATTACTATTTTTATTAACTATATTCTCAAGAATTGCCTTTCTAAAAATCCTTAATTATTAACATATAAGCGATGATACAAAGTTACTCCTATATAACTAATGTTTTATTATACTAATCCTGTTTATAACTCAACAAAGCACAAGCTCTAACTCTAAGAAGATTGCAAACACGTACGTACATAACACCATCCACCTTACACGGAGTCGACCCCGACACACCGCCTACATGCTCCCTTTGCAACCACCCCTATTGCGATTTCGAACACATGCTTTGGCTGTGCCCTGCACAACTGAATACCCACGAGTCTTGGCAGGAAGCTCTCTAAAGCAACGAATACAATCAGCAACTACAGGTGGTCCAGAGGGCCCGGAACATCGCTACAAGCCTTCGGCTGCCAGCGCCATCCTGGGCGGAGCCTCTAGGTTGAATTATGGGTCGAAATGGCCCTTTCTCAACCTCCTCAGGATATGTTTAATTAAAGTCAATCTCTCTCTCGTATCCGCTTTTGCGTTTGAGCGTCCGTGTTGCAATATGCGAAACAGTTTCAACGATAAGCGCGTTGGTGTGCCCACGTGGTCTGTCGTTCGGGGGTTTCATGTGCACACTTGAGTTGTTACAACGCGCCTCAACTTTCTTTCGTTCATTTAATGTGGCGGAAGTTTCTTAACGCATTCCATAAAGGCGTTAAATTTCGTGGTTATAGTTTGCTGTCTAATGAATGTCGTTTACGCAAAAAGGCGCCCATGCGAAATTACCTTGGAATTTTTCTTGTTAATGTCTTTTCTCTCTCTCTAATGCATCATGTAGACAATCCTTATCGCTTGCATGTGAAGGAACGCCCTATAACTATTATGGTACGACATCTGAAAAAAAAAAAAAAGCTTTCAGAGTCCGGTCTTCGGTTGTAGCAGTTTGGGCATTGCGGATCTGTCCTATTTCTACCTCAATGCACAACCGACGTGAAGTTGCATGGTAAATACTATTATTATGCGAAACTCAATATGCGGCGGTAGCGCGTATGTACATTGGATTTAGTTTAACAGCAACATTGTTTAAAAGCCATTTAAACATTTTGGGATGAATTTCTATTTACTGTATTCAAGAAATAATACTTTATAAGACCTAGCGAAGTGTCTTCAGTGCATAAACAAAAAAAAAGAGCTGGTGCTGCAGTCAGTATTCAAAGGGATGGCCTTTAAGTGACGCGACTTCATACAGCTAATTCCAACTCATGATCATGGGTATATCATATGTGTCATATGCGCGAGCTGTGCGCGGTCGTCGCTCACTACAAGCACCGTAGAAACTTCCACTCTGAAAAGTGGATATATATATATATATATATATATATATATATATATATATATATATATATTATATATATATATATATATATATATATATATATATATAGACACAGGGAGGCTATGCAGGGCGTTGTTTGGAGAGACCGGTTGTTGAACGCAGAAAGCGCAGGAGCGTCGTCACAGTCTTTTTCTGCGACGTAGAGTCCTGTTGGGGACGCAAAAAGCCTTTTCCGGAAGCTTCTATAGGATGCCTATACATGCCCATATCTTGACAGTGGGACAACTTCCGACAGCAGAGTGATCAACATTTTGGGCGCTGACTATGACTCGTTAGGCAGTATGTACGCCCTTCAGTTAAAGGTGCTCTTTCTGAGGTGAGGAATAGACAAATCGCCTGATTGGGCACATTCTTACGAAGTGTTCAAGCACTGTGCTCGACTTTGTCTGCGAATGAATGCATCATATCATTCTTCTTTGTGGGATCGCGTGTATGCAAGGGAATTCCGTGGTTGAACTGAGGGGGAGTTCAAACTGCGTGCGCAGTGTGCAGCGAGGAGCTGGAGCAGGAAGCAATTCGCCCGTCGATCGAGGAAGTGCCGGCCGCGGAGGAGACGCAGCGCATCGCACTGATGAAGCAGGAGCGCGCGGCGCGCCAGATCCAGCACTGGTACCGACAGTGCCAGGCCACACCGCACGCGAGGGCCGAGTCCGAAGGGGCGCGCCGCAAGCGCATCGACCGCTGGGCGCAGTCTCTGCGCGCCTTCTTCAGCCGCAAAAAAATCAACCACATACGAGGTGCGCGTCTCACTTACGTCATTCTAATCATCATTGCGATTCCGATGCGAGCCACGAGAATACAAAAGGCTTTTTTTTAGATTGATAACTGCTATGCAGCTATAAATATAACGTTATAAACAGCCTGCTGTGGAATATGCCGGAAAGTTACCTTTCATGTTAATGTTGTCGCGAGTATAAGTTTCAAACGAAAAAACCCACTAAATTACGTGATAGCGTTCAAATAGTGAACACATTTTTGGCGTGAGCTAAATACGTCTGGTGTATGACGTAACATAAAAAAGTGGTTGATTGCTGGGCCGGTATAATGTAACAATTCATTTAGCTGGAATTATTACATACATTTTTTATGATTAACCCATCACGTTTGTCTGGTAATGGTGATAACATTCGGTGGAGCGCTGCTTGATTGCTGGCGAAGCACGGCAAAGAACTCGGTGAACATAATCGCTGCATTGTATATATATCCCCTGATGAAGGGAGGACCCCTCCCGAAACTGTTGGGAAATAAATATATTTATCCTTGTTGACAACGCTCCCGTTGTGCCATATCCCATACCTTCACGAAGACTAACTGGCCCGTTGAATTGAAGTATTACTCCCACTATATATATATATATATATATATATATATATATATATATATATATATATATATATATATATATATATATATATATATATATATATATATATCAAGAAGGGTGTAAGGCAGGGGGACACAATTTCACTAATGCTATTTACCGCATGCTTACAGGAGGTTTTCAGAAGCCTAGAATGGGAACAGTTAGGGATAAGAGTCAATGGAGAATACCTTAGTAACCTGCGCTTCGCCGATGACATTGCATTGCTGAGTAACTCGGGGGACGAATTGCAACTCATGATTACGGAGTTAGACAAGGAGAGCAGAAAGGTGGGTCTTAAAATTAATCTGCAGAAAACGAAAGTAATGTACAACAACCTCGGCAAGGAGCAGCGCTTCGAGATAGGTAATAGTGCACTTGAAGTTGTTAAAGACTATGTCTACTTAGGGAAGGTAATAACCACAGAGCCGAACCACGAGATTGAAATAACTAGAAGAATAAGAATGGGGTGGAGCACATTCGGCAAGCACTCTCGAATTATGACAGGTAGATTGCCACTATCCCTCAAGAGGAAGATATATAACAGCTGTATCTTGCCGGTACTTAGCTACGGAGCAGAAATTTGGAGACTTACAAAGAGGGTTCAGCTTAAATTGAGGACGACGCAGCGAGCAATGGAAAGAAAAATGGTAGGTGTAACCTTAAGAGACAAGAAGAGAGCAGAGTGGATTAGGGAACAAACGGGGGTTAAGGATATCATAGCTGAAATCAAGAAGAAGAAATGGACATAGGCAGGGCATGTAGCGCGTAGACAGGATAACCGCTGGTCATTAAGGGTAACTGACTGGATTCCCAGAGAAGGGAAGCGGGTTAGGGGGAGACAGAAGGTTAGGTGGGCAGATGAGATTAATAAGTTTGCGGGTATAAATTGGCAGCAGCAAGCACAGGACCGGGTTAACTGGCGGAACATGGGAGAGGCCTTTGTCCTGCAGTGGACGTAATCAGGCTGATGATATATATATATATATATATATATATATATATATATATATTATATATATATATATATATATATATATATATATATATATATATATATATATATATATATATAATATTACGCACGAGGAGGACCAGGACGTATACGGCTGAAAGGGGCCGTTTATTTTAGTCGCGAAGAGAAGTGCAGGAGTGGCCAACAGGTTGATGATCGCAGTGTCGTCGTCTTCCTTGTTCCTCCAGCTTGAGGCAGCCAGCATGTCCACCCAACTTTGTTTTCTTCCCAGGCATGCGCCACATTCCTCCCCTCGCAGACGAAGCCCGCCGGGCGAGGTAATTGATTCACCTTGGTGTGTTCAACTTCAGTAGAGCGACATGGACTGTTTGGGTTTTATCGGCTCTTCTACCACTTCTTGTGAGGCGAGCTATTGTGTACGTGACTTCCGTGATTTTGTCGAGAACAACAAACGGTCTGTCATATGTGGCCAATAACTTTTGGCATAACCCGCGTCTTCGTACCGGAGTCCACAGCCACATTTAGTCGCCTGGATGGTAAGTTACAGGCCGGTGACGGATGTCATAGCGTTCCTTCGATTTTTCCTGTGGTGCCAAAGTGCGTCGACGAGCAATACAACGCGCCTCTTCTGCAAGGCAGAGGATTTCGGTGACTGAGAGGTTCTCGTGCGCCGAGAATGGCAAACCTGTGTCGAGTGTGTGCCGTGGCGGTCGTGCGTACATCAAGAAAAAGGGGCTATAGCCTGTTGTCTCGTGCTTAGCGGTGTAGAACGCGTACGTTATAAATGGTAGCACGTCATCCCAGTTCTTGTTGTCGGATGCCACATACATAGAGAACATGTTTACAATTGTTCGCTTGGTGCGCTCCGTGAGCCCATTTGTTTGCGGATGGTAGGGTGACGAAGGCGGGACTCACTCAATCGAATCAGCTCTTCTACTATATCTGCCGTAAACTGTCGCCCACGATCACTGATGATCACGTGAGGTGGGCCATGTCGGAGGATAACGTGCTGCAGCAGGAACACAGAGACGTCGCTGGCAGTTGCGGTTGGTATGGCCGCCGTCTCGCAGTAGCGCGTGAGGTAATCGACACATACAATTATCCAGCGATTGCCCTTAGCCAAATTTGGAAAAGGGCCCACGAGGTCAATGCCCACCTGTTGGAAAAATGTGCTTGGAGGTGGCAAGGGCTGTAAAAGACCATCCGGAGCAGTAGATGGGCGTTTGTGGCGTTGACACTGCGTGCAGCTGGCCACATACGCCTGGACTGACTGTCGAATTCCCGGCAAATAAAAGCGTTCCTTAGCACGGTAAAACGTCCGCGCAGAACCTAAATGTCCGAACGTAGGATCGTCGTGCATAGCACCTAAAATCGCTGTCCGAAGTCTTTCCGGCACTACCAGGAGGAAACGTGCGCCAGTGCTGGAAAAGCTCTTCTTATACAGGAGTCCGTTGCGTACACAGAAATGGCATGTCGTAGGAGCTGTGCAGAGCGATGATAGCCTGGTGTCCTTTTGCTGTTCATCTTTGAAAGTACTGAGGTCGGGAAACTTCGGTGACACAGAAGCTACGAGGTGGTCGAGGTCATCGGCGTCACTTTCTGTAGTGCTCAGTGGCATGCGCGAAAGGCAATCTGCGTCGGCGTGTCGTCGACCACTTTTGTACGAGACTATAAATTTATACTCTTGGAGCCGAAGTGCCCAGCGCGCTAGACGGCCGCAAGGATCCCGAAGGTTGACGAGCCAACACAATGAGTGGTGGTCGGTGACGACTGTAAAGGGCGTCCATATAGGTAAGACCGAAACAGCTGAATCGCAAATACTACCGCGAGGCATTCTTGTTCTGTGACAGTGTAATTCTGCTCGGGCCTACTCAAGGAGCGACTTGCGTATGCGATCACGTGCTCGCGGTTACCATAGCGTTGAACTAGGACGGCACCAATTCCTATGCCGCTGGCATCCGTGTGCAGTTCGGTTGGAGCTGACGGGTTGAAGTGTTGAAGAACAGGCCGCGACGTCAGGAAGAACTTCAGTTGACGAAAAGAGGAGTCGCACTCCGGAGTCCACACGAAGGGAGTATTCTTCCGTAGCAAACATGTCAGCGGATACGCGACATCGACAAATTTAGGTATAAAGCGGCGAAAATAGGAGCAAAGCCGAAGAAAACTGCGAAGCTCCTTAACAAAGCGTGGCGCACTGAACGTTTCAACTGTTGCTTTCTTCTGGAGATCTGGACGAATGCCATTGTGATCGACTAGGTGTCCAAGAACAAGGGTTTGTCGGTCTCCGAAGTGGCATTTATTTGAGTTAAGAACAAGGCCAGCGTTTCTTATGCAGGTCAGTACAGTAGGCCGACGTGAATTGTGTTCGCTGAAGGTGCGGCCAAAAATGACGACGTCGTCGAGATAGCGCATGCAAATGCTCCACTTCAAGCCACAAAGAACAGTGTCAATAAATCACTCGAACGTCGCCGGTGCGTTGCACAGTCCAAATGGCATCACGTTGAATTCGAAAAGGCCGTCAGGGGTCACAAAGGCTGTCTTTTCTTTATCTTCAGGATGCATGGGAATTTGCCAGTAGCCCGATTTTAAGTCTACAGAGGAAAAGTAAGAGGCTGAATGTAGACAGTCTATGGCATCATCAATACGTGGAAGTAGGTACACGTTTTTTTTGTTACAGCATTCAATCGGCGATAATCGACGCAAAATCTCCAGGATCCATCTTTCTTTTAACGAGAATTACTGGAGCTGCCCATAGACTTGCCGACTCCTGAATGACTTCGTTTCGAATCATTTCGTTCACCTGCTCATTAATAGTCCGCCACTCGGATGGCGAAACACGGTATGGCTTTTGTCTAATCGGATCGGCCAAACCCGTGTTTATAGAGTGGCATGTTCGAGAAGCAGGGATTAAGGGCGCTTTGTCTTTCTGTGCCAAGTCAAATGCAGAGACGTGCTTCGAAAGTACATTCACCAATGTTCGGCGTTCACTTGTGGTCAGCGACTTATTAACTATTTACAGAAGATACGTTTCCAAACTTTGACTACGATGCTCTTCCAGCGCATTTCTAAGCTCGGTCACCAGTAAGGCCTCATGTTGTCCACTGACGACGGCTAACTTTAGACCATCTGGTAACACCAAGGGTTCTGTGGAGCGATTGACAGTCCATAAACTAGCGCGTCCACGTCTGATCGACACCACACAATGTGGGATCAACACATTCTTTTTCATGGAGTTGGTGTACACTGGTTCAACGTTGGCATCAAAGTTGGCGGAATAGCTGTCGCTGCAACCAACAGGCACACGAATGGTTGATAACGGTGGTATGATAGGGTCACAACAGACACACAATGCCGTCTCACAATCTACAGGGTTTTCCAAGAGTGCTGACGGAACGTGATCACTCAAGAATATTGTCCCTATGCGGCAGTCGACAGTCGCACTACACTCCCTCAAAAAGTCCATACTCAAAATAACATCAAGTGTTGCCTGTGGAATAATCACGAACTCCATTGGAATAACGTGGCTTCCGAGAAACACGTCAGCTTGACACACATTAACAGGATGCAGTGCCTCACCACTCACTCCGCAAAACTTCGAAGCTTGATTCCACTTAAATATAACCTTCCGTCCCAAGGTATCTTTCAAACACGCACTCATGACAGAAATGGTTGCCCCCGTATCCACCAAAGCCATCACAGGCACATCGTCAACAAAGACACGTATTTTTGTTCTCGAGCAACAGCACAGGAGGTATTTCTGATATTAGTACGTCTCCGGCGACCTCACCTCCATCGGCCGCGCTTGCTAGTTTTCCTGTGGCGAAGGAGACGTGTTGCGACGCCGTGGTGAAGGAGAACGGGGAACACGAGGCGCTGGAGGCGTCAAGCTTCTGTCAGATGTAGGGGAGTGGTTCCGGAAGCTGCCTGTCCAGTACCCTTCGCGAGGCAGCAGGTGTGATGTCCTAGCGTCGTCGTGTGGTCGATCAGACGATCGTGAGGAGTGTTGTGGTGGGCCATAGTACGTTGCTCGCAGGTCGTCGCGAAGTCGTTCGGAAGGCCGTGCAAAGTGTGGTGGGTGGCCATACCGTGGGGCTACACGTCGATGGTTGCAAAATCGCGAAATATGTCCTGGGACACCACAGGAGTAGCAAACGATGAGAGGTCGAAACTCTGTTTGTTCGTCAATGAATCGAACATTGTCTTCCCTGGCGTAGTGGGTAGGTTCGTCTCGTACATTATAGGGATAGACCGGGCGTCGCGAAGAAGGCGGACGCTGAGGGCGCCGGACATGGCGAGGAGCTGTCAAGCGTGGTGCTCTGCTTGGCTGTGGGGGTGCGCAGTACTCAACAGCTGCTGCACTAACCATTGATTTCCAAGGGGTTGTAGAAGGCGGCGGCGCAGACACAGCCTCATGTGGCACATATACCGAATGTTGGTTGTTTACAGAATGGTGATCAACTGCTGAATGTATCTGTTCTCTATAGCGAAAAAGTTTTTTGCGAACGATCTGTCGAATCGTCGAGCACAGGTCTGGGCAGGAGCTCGTGTCGATGCTGGCAACCATTGTAACATTTTTGAGCCGGCCGAACTTTGGAGCAATCCTGCGCATTTTCAGCTGTTCGAAAGTTTGGCAATGCCGAATGACATCGGACACCAAGCTCAGGTGCTCTTTTCCGATGAGAATATTATAGACATATTCGGCTATACCTTTCAGCAAATGCCATACTTTGTCTTCTTCTGACATCTGATCATTGACCACCTTGCAGAGCATCAGCACATCCTCTATATACGTGGTACATGTCTCACCTGGAAGCTGCGCGCGTTGAGACAATGTCTGCTCAGCCCGCTTCCTTTTGACGCTTGAGTCGCCGAAACACGCTTTCAGCTCCGCAACAAAAACGTCCCACGTCGTCAGTGTGTCCTCGTGGTTGTCGTACCACACGAGCGCAGTATCCGTAAGGCAAAAGACGACATTAGTCAGCTGAGCGGCGGCATCCCAGCCGTTGGACTTGTTGACTTGCTTGTACTGGACGAGCCACGCGTCGACATCTTCTCTCGATTTTCCTCCAAAGGTTGGTGGGGCTCGGTAGTAGGGCACGGAACCCACTGGGGTTGGCCTTGAAGCGTTAGATGACTGATCTTGGGCCATTACGACCAGCGCAGGCGGGAGTCCGGCAAGGCGGTGGCTGCGGCGAAGTCCTGGTAGTGAAGCTCCCGTCGTTGGGTTTGTCTTACCCAGCACCTCCACCAATCTGTTACGCACGAGGAGGACTAGGACGTATACGGCTGAAAGGGGCCGTTTATTTTAGTCGCGAAGAGAAGCGCCGGAGTGGCCAACAGGTTGATGATCGCAGTGTCGTCGTCTTCCTTCTACCTCTAGCTTGGGGCAGCCAGCATGTTCACCTAACTTCGTTTTCTTCCCAGGCATGCGCAACATATTATATATATATATATATACACCAAGTGGTCGAAACTACTGCGTCTCTCATAATCATACGACGGCTTTGTGAGGTTAAAGCTCACATATCGATAAATCAATCAATGTCTGGTGACAATCATGCATCAGTGGTCTATTGATGCCATGGCGGACGCGGTTCTGTAATAAGATATTGCGAAGGGTCGCAATCTCAGTTGATGATTACGCGAAAAATGTATGGGCCGTGGGTGCGAAGCAATTTATCGTCATTGATATATAAAAAATCACATGGCTAGACCAGTGCTTTGTTTTCATGTCCATTGCCTTTTCTTACGAAGTTCATCGAAAACATTGTATACATAAACACTTGTGATCAAACGTGTGCAGACTACGTGTGGGTACGTCATAGACGCCTAATTTAGTCAGGTGTGAATTCATTAGTACATTTTGATACTGTGTGTTTAAGTTTGGGACGCATATAGTCTGTTATAAATTCTGTATCACTCCTATGAGGTTCTTCAACGCGCTTCGCTTTTTGCTATAGCGACTAGCCTCTGTGGCGACATGTGCATCGATCCTCTTCCAGAACGGGTGATTGGCGTCGTGCCCAATTCTTTCCTTCCGTTCATTGTCAAGTCGCCGTTTTTTCTTCTACACACTCTTTTTTTTCTAGAAAAAGAGTCACAGCTTTACCGCAAAGGCAAAACAATGAACGCGTTAGCAACAAATTGGAAGGTCACGCGCAGAATGGCACCCAGATCGAAACATGCCCCAAGTTTCTCACGCACAAATGACGCACGAAACGTGCTCTCAGATACAGAATAACTTCCCCTAAACATTCCTTGGCATTATTGTCTGTTAGATCTCATTTAATATTGTGTCAAAACACGGAAAAACGATCCCTTAGGTATGCACTTCTTTACCTTATTCATTAACCAGGGTCTCGTACTGGCATACTTGGTGCCGTTAGGTTGTATACGAGGGACTATTGGTCAGCTGCCAGCTCGCAATAAGTTCACGTGCTACGTGACGCCCCACAGGCTCATAAAAAGAGTGTTCCACACTCGCCGCCATGGCTACAGATGGCACTGACTGATACTCCCACGTTAAAATTCACATATAAACCCAATAAAGTGGCTGGGGGACTGGCCGCCGTGATAGCTCAGTGGTATAGCATCGAACGCGCAATTCAGAGGTCATAGGTTCGATTCCTGCTCACGGCAAGTTATTTCTTCACCCACCTTTCTTTCTTATTATTTACATTACATTGGTTCTAATAACTTCCCTATGCACTCCTTGGCATTATTGTGTGTTAGATCTGATTTAATATTGTGTCAAAACACGGAAAAACGAGCCCTTACGTATACACTTCTTTCCTTTCTTCATTAACGAGGGTCTCGTATTGGCAGACTTGGTGCCGCTGGGTTGTATACGAGGGAGTATTGGTCAGCTGCCAGCTCGTAATAAGTTCACGTGCTACATGACGCCACACCGGCTCATAAAAAGAGTGTTCCACACTCGCCGCCATGGCTACAGATGGCGCTGACTGACACTCCCACGTTTAAGTTGACATAGATACCCAATAAAGTGGGTGCGCGAATGGCCGTCGTGATAGCTTAGTGGTAGAGCATCGAACGCGTAATTCGGAGGTCGTAGGTTCGATTTCGGCTCACGGCAAGTTATTTTTTTCACCCGATTTTCTTTCTTCTTATTTACTTTATATTGGTTCAAATAACTTCCCTATACAATCCTTGGCATTATTGTCTGTTAGATCTCATTTATATTGTGTCAAAACACGGAAAAATGAGCTCTTATGTATACACTTCTTTCTCTTATATATATATATATATATATATATATATATATATATATATATATATATATATATTGTAGTGAAGAAGATGGGTGCTACTTCCGCACTCATCTTCTTCGTGTTAAAAACCTACACCCGCCTGTCCCATCGCTACTACTGGCGTGGAATGTATCGCTTCGTTCGTCGCTACGTACGTTCCTGTCTCGCTTGCCAACGCCGGAAGAATCCCACTCCAAGTTCTCCAGCTCCACTACAACCCTTACCTTGTCCTGCCCGACCGTTTGACCGTGTTGGTATCGATCTGTATGGACCTCTTCCGAATACACCGGCTGGAAATCGCTGGGTAATCGTCACTATCGATCACCTTACGCGCTACGCAGAAACTTCACCACTCTCTTCTGCGTCAGCCAGTGGCGTCGGTCGTTTCATATTGCATCAGATCATTTTACGTCATGGTGCACCACGTGAACTCCTGAGTGACCGAGGGTGTGTGTTTTTGTCGAACGCCGTCGAATCGCTTCTCAAGGAATGCCAAGTCGTTCATCGCAACACCACCGCGTATCATCCTCAAACTAATGGCATTACAGAATGATTCAAGCGTACATTAGGAGATATGCTGTCGATGTACGTCGCAACCGATCACACCAACTGGGACAGTAGTCTCCCTCTTGTAACATACGCGCATAATACTGCTGTCCAGACAACCACTGGTTTCTCTCCATACTTCCTCCTTTATGGTCGCGAGCCCTCTTGCACGCTAGACACCATCCTTTCTTACCACCCGGATGTTGCTGAGTCGACGACGATGTCACAAACTGCTAAATACGCGGAAGAGTGTCGCCAGCTTGCCTGCTCCTTCACAAGTGCTGAACAGCAACGCCAGAAACACCACCGCGATAGCCCGACGCCTCCGGCTTCTTATGCATCGGATGACCTTGTCTGGCTTCGCATCCCTTCAGCCAGCCCTGGTCTCTCAACGAAACTGATGTACAAGTATGACGGCCCTTACCGTGTAGTTAAACAAACTTCACCCGTCAATTACATCGTGGAGCCGCTTGAGCAGCCCCATGATCAACGACGCCGTGGACGTGAGACCGTCCACATAGACCGCCTAAAACCGTATTACGATCCCTCTACTGTCTCCTGCCATGAGTCGCCAGGATGGCTCTTTTCCGGAGGGGAGGAAAATGTAGTGAAGATGAGTGCTACTCAGAAAGGCAGGGGGTATCACTCGGTGAAGAAGACGACGTTTGATTGGCTAGGAACTCAGGCTGGTTCCGCAATTACACTTGACGTGTCGTGACCACTCTCTTGATTTATAAAAGAGTGCCACTCTAAAACGCTTCATTTTAATATATATATATATATATATATATATATATATATATATATATATATATATATATATATATATATATTGTCGTGATGTGAAGACAGAGGTCGTATTTGAAGACGCTGAGAAAGCAGCAGCGGGTCGGTCTTTTTATTTACCGCGCGCCAGAGAGCTCTTCGTCTTTCTCGTTGTTGTGTTCTGCATAAAAGCGCACAAATGCACGTATGCACTGTCGCCTTCGTCTTTCTCGCGGACGCAAGTGGTATTTGCTTCCCTCCAAAAATGGCATCGTCCCGATGGGTAGCCAAAGCGCTCTACTTAAAAAAAAACGCACATATGCACCGGCACCCACAGGGCAAACGAGAGTTAGCTAAGTAGGGTTTCAACCGGATGACATGCACGATCTCGGCTGAGCGGTTTCGGCGACTGGAACTGCAATCGCTGCCGGGAATAACTTCGTAGTTGATGTCGTTCAATCGTCGGGTGACTCGATATGGGCCGAAGTATCGTCGTAATAGCTTCTCTGAAAGTCCGCGTCGACGTATTGGGATCCAGGCCCATACCTTGTCGCCTGGTGTGTAGGTTACCAATTTATGTCGTAGGTCGTACCGTTTCGCATCTTTGTGTTGCTGGTGACAAATACGCACGCGGGCTAGCTGTCGGGCTTCTTTGGCACGCTGAACAAATTCTTCGGCGTCAGCATGAGTGTCGTCACACTCGTGCGGCAGCATAGCGTCCAACGTTGTAGTGACTTCTCACCCGTGTATTAAACTAAACGGCGTCATTCCGGTAGTTTCCTGCCGGGCGGTATTGTAGACGAAGGTCACATAAGGCAGGATTTCATCCCAGTTCTTGTGTTCTGTGTCGACATACGTGCAGACCATGTCTTCGAGGGTCTTATTAAGCCGCTCTGTTAGTCCGTTCGTTTGTGGATGGTACGCCGTTGTTCCCCGGTGAGCTGTACCGCTGAGCCTTAGAACCGACTCCAAAAGTTCTGCCATGAACGCAGTTCCTCTATCCGTGATGAGAACTGTTGGAGCACCGTGCCGAAGGACGACGTTTTCTATGAAGAAATGAGCTGCTTCTGTTGCTGTGGCCCTCGGCATGGCTTTAGTTTTTGCGTAGCGAGACAAGTAATTGGTGGCGACAATGATTCATCTGTTCCCAGTGGTAGAAGTTGGGAATGGGCCCAGGAAATCCATTCAGATTGGGGCGAATGGCTTTGCTGGCACTTAGATGGAATGTAATAAGGCTGCCGGCCTGCCGGCGGGTGCTTTGCGTCTTTGACAGTCGGCACAGGTTTAGACGTGATGCTTTACAGCAGCAGGTAGGTTCGGCTAGTAGTAACTGCTTAGCAGATGAGACAATGTTCGAGTGTAGCCGAGATGACTGGAGGTGACTTCATCATGGGAGGCTTCCAGAATTTCTTTTCGCAGTGATGCAGGGACGACGAGCAAGTATGGGCTGCCGGTGGGAGAAAAGTTTTTCTTGTATAAGACGTCGTTCCTTTAACAAAAAGATGGCAGTCCTCTCGCGAAAACTCGCGGCACGTCTTCACGTCGTCCTTCTAAGAAGTCGATAAGCGGAAGCAGGTCAGGGTCACTGCGCTGCTCTTGTGAAATAGTGGCCGCGTTGATGATTCCCAAAAATGCGACGTCCACAGACTCGTCATTAATAGCGGCAGGCTCGACGCGTGTGACCGCGAGAGACAGTCTGCGTCGGTGTGCTTCTTCCCTGATTTATAAATTATGGTCATATCAAACTTTTCAAGCTGAAGGCTCCAGCGTGCTAAACGGCTGGATGGGTCTTTCAAGTTAGTGAGCCAGCAAAGCGAGTGGAGGTCGCTGACGACCTTGAATGAGCGGCCGTACAGATACGGTCGAAATTTGAGAACCGCCCAAACCGCGTACGGCGAGGCACTCTTTTTCGGTAGTCGAGCAGTTCTCTTCCGTGCGAGAGAGAGAGCTCTGCTGGCATAGGCTATCACTTTCTCGGAGTTATCTTGCCATTGTATCAGTACGGCGCCCAGGCCTACATTGCTTGCGTCGGTGTGAAGCGTTGTTGGCACTTCCTGGTCAAAGTGCGCAAAAACCGGAGGTGTTTGGAGGCGCTGGCGTAATTCGTTGAATGCAGTTTGTTCCTTTTCGCGCCAACGAAAGGGGACATCCTCTCGTGTGAGCCACGTGAAAGGCGCCGCAATAGACGAAAAGTTGGTGATGAATCGTCGATAATAAGCGCAGAGGCCCAAGAAGCGTCTCACTGCTGTTTTGTCATGCGGTGCGGGAAACTTTGCGACAGCGTCAATTTTGCCCGGGTCAGGTCGAACACCTTCGTGGCTGACCACGTGGCCTAAGAAGCAAAGTTCGCTAAAACCAAAATGGCACTTCTCTGGTTTTAAAATGAGGTCAGCCGAACGTATAGCTTGTAGAACTGCGAATAATCGACTTAGGTGTTCCTCGAATGTAGCTGAGAAGACAATAACGTCGTCTAGATAGACCAAACAGGTCTGCCACTTCAGTCCTGATAGAAAAGTGCCCATTAAACGCTGAAAAGTGGCTGGCGCTGAGAATAAACCGAATGGAAGCACTTTAAATTCATAAAGACCGTCGGGCGTCACGAAGGCAGTTTTCTCACGGTCTGTCTCGTCGACCTCTATTTGCCAATATCCACTTCGCAGGTCCATCAATGAGAATAAGTGTGCATGCCACAGCCGATCAAGAGAGTCATCTATCCGTGGCAGTGGGTAGACGTCTTTCTTCGTCACTTGGTTTAACTTGCGGTAATCTATACAGAAACGCAAGCTGCCGTCTTTCTTTTTAACCAATACCACGGGGGATGCCCAGGGACTTTTGGAAGGCTCTATTACGTCATCTTGGAGCATCTTCTGAACTCAATTGCTTTTGGATCTCCTCGCGTTTTTTCGGAGACACACGGTATGGGTTTTGTCGGATCGGTTTAGTATTTTCTTCAACGATAATTCGGTGCCGGGTCAGTGGTGTTTGCTTAACTTTCGACGTGCACGTAAAACAATTTTTGAACTTGTGTACCATCTTGAGTAGGCGCTGTTTATCTGAGGGTGACCGGGTAGGGTAAATGTTGATAAACAAAGGTGTCAAGGCAGGTACGGTCGCGTCGTCCGGATGCAAAGCGAAGCAATCTCTGGCTTGGTCCATGTCGCCGTAGTGGGCAATTGCGGTGCCCTTCTGGATGTGACGATGCTCGTTGCTGAAGTTGGTGAGGAGCACTTCTGCCCGCCCATCAGTTAGTGCCAGAACGCCTCTCGCTATTGAAACACCTTGCGTAAGCAATAGCGTGTCTATTCACTCCGCTATCACCTCATTATGGCACGGCCATTCACATAACACCGATACAAGGCAGTAAGATCTCGGCAAGAGCATCACATCATCGGCTACACGTAAACGTTGCGTTTGTTCTTCAGTGGTGGCGTCGACGTAAGGATGGGCGGAAAAAAAAGGTGACGATACGTTCTGGAATCTTGATGACAGCACTGTACTCTCGCAGAAAATTCATACCCAAACTCAGCTCTTTACAACAGTCCGGTAAAATGACAAAAGTGGCGATGAAGCTCGAATCACCGATTACGAGCCAAGCGGTGCATTTATCGGTTGGCGTCATTAGCTGTCCACCAGCACTTCTTATGCTCGGCCCACTTCACAGCGTCTTGACCTTCTTAAGGCGGTTGGCAAGCTCTTGTCTCATAATAGAGAAGTCAGCACCAGTGTCAACCAGTGCTGTTACGTAGTGTCCGTCTATGATAACGATAAGGTCGGCACGCACAAATTTATCGGCATTAGTACTCGTGGTTGTCATCGTCTTCGTCATCACCGTCGTCACGTCGTCTTTATGTAGAGGCAAGGGGGTCTTTTCGGCGTCTCGGCAATTGGCAACCTTGCCCCCGGAGGTCGCAGCAGTTAGTTTCCCTGGCACAGGCTTGGGGAGCAGTTTCTGACGGCGTCAGTGTAGCTTTGGCGATTCGGGGAAGTGTGACCTCGTTCAGATGAGGGAGACTGTCAGCGACGACTTGGTGAAGACGCTTGGTTGGTCGGCAGGTGATCAGCACCATGGTCACGAGGGTCTTGAAAATAAAATGAAGCGGGACGAGAAAAGTTTCCAAACCGGGCTTCTCGATGACGGCAGTAGCGCAAGATGTGGCCTGGTTCGCCGCAGTTGAAACAAAAGGGTCGACGGTCGGCAGTCCGCCACAAGTCGGTCCGGCGTACTGGTGGTCGCCGCACAGCTTCCCGCTGCCACCAAGGCAAGGTAACGGGCTGTGGCTGAAAGGGTGCTTCTTGTGGGGCAGGTGGATGATGGCGCACGGCATCAGCATAGGTCAATGGACGTGGTTCAGGTGGTGGCACCGGTGATGGAAAGGCTTGCCATAGTTCGTGGAGCACGATTTCTGCAACAGAAGCAACTGGAGGCTCAGTAGACGGAAGGCCGAGGGCCCGCAGTTTTTCCCGAAGGATTTGCCTAATAATTTGCCGTAAAGATCTTTCGGAAACGGCAGCGTTTTGAGTGGTGGCACAGGCGCTCAAAGTGGCGGCATCGTTGCTGAAGCGCCCGCTAAATGACAGTCGCCTCTTTGATAAATTCATCCACTGTTGTTGGCGGATTTCGCACAAGGCCGGCGAAAAGTTGTTTCTCAACTCCCCGCACCAGGTGACGAACTTTCCTCGCCTCGGGCATGTCAGGGTCAGCGCGGCGAAATAGACGGGCTATATACTCAGCGAACATGGCGACGTTTTTGTTCGGCTTTTGCACGCCGGCTTCAATAATCTGTTGTGCAAGATCCCGTGGGTCGGCACTTAGGAACATCTCGAGAATCTTTTGGCGAAAATTGTCACAGGTTTGGAAAGTAGGCTCCCTGTTCTCGTACCATGTGCGAGCGCTATTTTCCATTGCGAAGTAGGCACGGCCAAGCTTCTCTGCCACGCTCCAACGATTCACCACAGTGGTCCGCTCTAACTGGTCGAGCCAGTCCTCGACATCTTCATACGGTTCTCCACGGAAGACTTCGGGAACACGAGGAGTCTCAAAAGTTACCTGGTAAGGATGAGTCGTCTGGGCCGGAGGAAGATTCGCAGGCGTTGAAGGGGCCGCCATGTTGGTAAGAGGAGATGCAGTCAAGAGTTCTGGACTTAGGCCTAGTAGGCGCTGGCTGAATCAGTGTACTGGAGTCGTAACAAGATGTTGAGGCTCCGGGCTGGGTGTACGGTCCCAAACAACGCTTTCCTGCATCAGGTTGCAGGCCCCAGCACCTCCACCAGTGTCGCGACGTGAAGACAGATGTCGTAATTGAAGACGCTGAGAAAGCAGCAGCGGGTCGGTCTTTTATTTACCGTGCGCCAGAGAATTCCTCGTCTTTCTCGTTGTTGTGTTCTGCATAAAAGCGTGCAAATGCGCGTATGCACTGTCGCCTTCGTCTTTCTCGCGGGGCGCACGTGACAATATATATATATATATATATATATATATATATATAGATATATATATATATATATATATATATATATATATATATATATATATATATATATATATATATATATATATATATATATATATATATATATTATGTGTGTGTGTGTGTGCTTATGGCGCATATTGTGACGACGCGGGATCGACGAGCACACAAAGTGCCTCAAACAAATACGCTTTATCGATCGCAGAAAAAAGACTGCAACGACTTCTTGGTCTTTTTTCACTCGGTCAAGGACACTCGCGCTGCTTCGTTCTCGCCACCACTGGCACATACGCGCGGCACTATTTCCCCTTTAAAAACATCGCCCCGATTTTAAACGTTCGAGAAGCAAGGTGAAACCAAAACTGCACAGTTAGTCACTGAAAATAAGGTTTAATCCGAAGCACGTGGACAATTTCTGGTGAATGTCTGCGGCGCTTCGAGCACTGCACGCCGTCCGGAACAACCTCGTAGTTGACGTCACTGATGCGTCGCAGAACCTTGTAGGGTCTGAAGTATCTTTGCAACAGATTTTCGGAGAGTCCACGCTGACGAATAGGTGTCCCGACCCATACTTTGTCGTCCACGTTGTATATGACGGGTCTGTGCAGGAGGTTGTAATGCTTGGCATCGTCATCTTGTTGTTTGGCGATTCGCAACCAGGCAAGTTGTCTGGCTTCTTCTGCTAGCTGGGTGAACTCTTCGGCGTCCGTCTCATTGCCATCATTTTCCTGAGGGGGCATTGCGTCTAACGTTGTTGTAACCTCGCGTTTGTAAAAGAGACTGAAGGGTGTCTTCCGAGTGGTCTCCTGACGAGCCGTGTTGTACGCGAACGTGACGTAGGGCAAAATGACGTCCCAGTTCTTGCGCTCTATATCTACGTACATGGTTATCATGTCAGCCAGGGTCTTGTTGAGGCGTTCGGTGAGACCGTTGGTCTGGGGATGATACGCCGTTGTCTCTCTGTGAGCTGTACCACTTAGTCGGAAAATGGTTTCCAAAAGCTAGGCCATGAACGCAGTACCACTGTCGGTGATGACTATTGCGAGAGCACCATGTCTTAAGACGATGGCTTCGATGAAAAATTGCGCCGCTTCAGCTACCGTTGCCCGTGGCAGAGGGCCTGTCTCCGCGTATCGGGTCAGGTAATCCGTGGCGACAATTATCCACCTGTTTCCAGTGGCAGGCTTTGGGAAGGGGCCCAGAAAATCCATGCCAATTTGTGCGAACGGTGTCGCCAGCACTCGGACAGGCTGCAGCAGGCCAGCTGGTTTGATGGATGGTGGCTTGCGACGCTGGCAATCTAGACATGCCTGCATGTAAGTTTTGACAACTTCGGCAAGTCTTGGCCAGTAATATTTATGCCTTATCCTCGCCAATGTTCTTGCGTAAGCCAAGTGACCAGCGGTAGGTTCGTCGTGGCAGGCTTGCATTACCTCACGGCGAAGCGAAGAAGGAACGACGAGCTAGTAGCTGCTGCCGGTGGGTCGAAATTTCCTGTTATGAAGAACGTCATTTCGCAAGCAGTACGACGGCAGCCCTCTCGCAAATAACTTCGGCACGCCATTTGTTCGCCCTTGCAGGTAATTTATGCGTGGTAGCAGTTCTGCATCGTCTCGCTGCTGTTGAGAAAAGGCGGCAATGTCCACAATTCCCAGAAAGACAGTGTCTTCATCGTCGTTGTCTGGGGATGCCGTCTCAATAGGAGACCGAGAAAGACAGTCGGCATCGGTGTGACGTTTTCCCGACTTATAGGCAATAGTGAAGTCAAATTCTTGGAGCCGAAGACTTCATCGTGCAAGACGGCCATACGGATCTTTCAAGTTGACTAACCAACAGAGAGAGTGGTGATCGCTGATAACGGTGAATGGGCGGCCGTACCAATAAAGTCCGTCGTAGTGTAGTTAGCTTCCGCTCGGGGCAGCGTCCTGCTGGCGTAGGCGATCACCCTTTAGTTGTTGTCCTTCGACTGCACGAGCACTGCTCCAAGACCTACATTACTAGCGTCTGTATAAAGTACTGTTGGCGCGTCTTCATCGAAGTGGGCTAACACAAGGGGTGTTTGCATGCTCTGACGAAGCTCGTGAAACGCCTGCTGTTGGTCTTCGCCCCATCTGAAGGGGGTATCTTCCCGAGTAAGCTGTGTCAATGGACATGTGATGCGCGAAAAATTAGCAATAAACCACCGGTAATAGGCGCAGAGTCCCAAAAACGTCGCACTGATTTTTTGTCTGATGGCATCAAGAAGTTCGCCGCGGCGGCAATTTTATCTGAGTCGGGTCGAATTCCTTGGCTGCTCATGACGTGACCGAGGAATCGAAGTTCGTTGAAGCCGAAGTGGCACTTTTCAAGTTTTAGAGTAAGACCGGCCAAGCGTATTGCTTCAAAAACTGCTTTGAGCGTTCGCAAGTGTTCCTCAAAAGTCGCCGAAAAGACAATCACGTCGTCGAGGTACACCAAGCAGGTTTGCCACTTAAGTCCCAACAGAACCGTGTTCATGAGACGCTAGAATGTTGCTGGCGCCAAACACAAACCGAAAGAAAGTACCCGAAATTCATAAAGTTAATCGGGCGTAACAAAGGCGGTCTTCTCACGATCTCTCTCATCCACTTCAATATGCCAGTAGCCGCTTTTCAGGTCCATGGACGAAAAGTAGCGTGCGTTTCGTTATCTATCCCATGAATCATCAATACGCGGCAGAGGGTAGACGTCCTTCTTTGTGATCCGATTGAGCTTCCGGTAGTCGACACAGTAACGCAAGCTGCCGTCCTTTTTGACGAGCACTACGGTGATGCCCAAGGACAGTTAGATGGCCGAATAACACCATCTTTTAGCATCGTTTTCACCTGTTTTTGAATTGCCTTACGCTTCTTTGGAGCGACTCGATAAGGATTTTGCCGGATGGGTCTGGCGTCAGAATCCGTGATGATGCGGTGTTTCGTCAGTGCCGTTTGACGAACTCTTGATGTGGATGAGCAACAGCCGTGGCAGTTGTTGATCAGCGTAAGAAGGCGGTCTTGCTCAATGGGAGATAACGTTGGACCAACGTCGACAGGTGTCCGTGTAGTGATAGTAGGCGCTGCTGCTTCTTCCACTAAACGACAATCTTCTGTTTGAGAGAGTTCGTCGAAATAAGCAATAGCCGTGTCTTTAACAATGTGTCGGCGTTCTCTACTAAAATTTTGTCAATAAGCGTTTAGCAAATCCGTCAGTAACAGTGATGATAGCCCTGGCAACAGAAATGCCGCTAGTGAATGCGAGCTCCTTTATGTGTTCAGCGATGCCAGTACCGTTTTGTAACTTGTCACAGTGCACGGATACGAGGGAACAACTTCGTGGCGGCAGTATGACGTCGTCATCGGCAATACGGAAGCGAGGTGGCTAGTGTTCGTCATCTGTAGCAGTCTCCTAGCTTGTAGCGAACGTTACGCTTCTGTCATGGACGTCAATCACAGCCCCGTATTCGCGCGAAAAATCCATTCCCAAAATGAGCTGTTTACAGCACTCGTGAAGAATGACGAGGGGGGCAACAAAGGTGGAACCAGCGATGAAGAGTCAGGCCGTGCACTTTCCAACCGGTGCCATCTGCTGAAAGCGTCTGCATCGCCGTAAATATACTTGAAGCTGTTCACACACACACACACACACACAAACACACAAACACACACACACACACTCGTATATATATATATATATATATATATATATATATATATATATATATATATATATATATATATATATATAAGAGCAAGAAGTGCATACATAAGGGCTCGTTTTTCCGTGTTTTGACACATCAACAAGATGTAACAGACAATAATGCCAAGGAATGTCTAGGGGAAGTTATTAGAACAAATAGAATGTAAATAAGAAGAAAAAAAGTGGGTGAAAGAATAACCAGCCGTAAGCATATATATATATATATATATATATATATATATATATATATATATATATATAGATATATATATATATATATATATAATATATATATATAATATATATATATATATATATATATATATATATATATATATATATATATATATATTGAATGAACTTGCAGATAGCACATTCGAAAAGGAAATCGTATTTACTAACGTTTCGGCCGTGGCACGGCCTTCGTCAGAGTAAGAAGGTATGATACAATGCAGCTGCTTTTATAGGCTCACGTGATGAACTCTCGGTATAGCAGCTAGGACAATCAAAGTAAAAAAATGGTAATCTGTCAGAACCTTGTGTTGATATGACTGACATGTGACGGGTGCATGAATATACAAGTTTCAAATTTCCTTGCGCATCGACACGCGGGGCACAGTATGGTTGACAGGACATGAAAAAGAGCTCTGAAGTAAAGAAACCACGGTTGACTAATATACATTTTAATATACACTAAAATATTTTACTAATCTAAGAAGTCGTGTTGTTATAGTGCGAGGCAGGTGAGCTTTCCTACGTTTTCATTGATACCTGAACGAATGGTGTTAAATTTGTGGATCAAGAAGGATTCCCTCACTTCCCTATTATGGTTTGTCTTGAAACCGGACTGAATAATAGCGGCCCTAATTTTGTCGAAACCATGGCCAGGCATACTGACGTGCTTCGACAGCGGTAGATTAGGGAGGCTTACGGCATGTGCACGGTGATTATTAAAACGAATTCTGAAACTTGTCTCTGTTTGACCTATGTACTGAGCTCCGCATGTTGAACACTCGAGAAGATAGATGACGTTGATACTATCACACGTGTAGTTCGCATTTATCTTTAAAGAAAAACTGGACGATGTACTTAAAACTGTTTTAGATGTCGTCATGTGCGCGCACACTTTGCAACGTGGTTTGTTGCAGGGATGACAGCCTTCATGTTGTGAACACGTGGTTTTAGATGAGGTTAGTAAATCACGAAGGTTCCGCGACCGCCGGTAGACCACGCGTGGTTGTTCTGTAAAGATTCCTTTGAGGCGCTCGCTCTGTATTAAAATGTTGAAATGTTTCTTTAAGATATGGTTCACATTTGGAGCTGAGGCCGCATGTGTCAAAATTAGATTAGTCCGAGAACAATCTTTGGGTCTTTTGTTAGTACTCAGCAGGTCTGAACGGTCGAGCTCTTCTGCACGTTTGATGGCGTCTGTGATTATGCTGGCCGGATAGCTTTGTTTTTCGAGCGCGCTCCGAAGTTGTTCGCAGTGGCGGGAAAATTCGCTGCTATCAGAGCATATTCTTTTAAAACGGACTGCTTGGCTGTAGGGAATACTAGTTTTGTTGTGTTTCACGTGACTTATGCTAAAGCGAAGATATTGCTGCCTATCCGTGGGTTTCCTGTAAAGATTAGTTATCAGCTTCCCGTTACGTAGAGTGACCATGACATCAAGGAAGCTTATGTTCACAGGTGAATATGAGTGCGAAAAAGAAATCGCCGGATGAGCGTTGTTAAGATCTGCTATGAAAGAAAGAAGTTGCGATTCACTATGGTGCCAAATTAGGAAAATGTCGTCGATGAACCGCTTATAGTAAAATGGCTTATATTCACAATTTGCAAGAAATTTGTTTTCAAGGAGCCCCATAAATATGTTTGCGTAGTTTGGTCCGATTCTTGTGCCCATAGATGTACCGCTAAGTTGAACATAATGTGTCCCATCAAATTCGAAATTATTAAGTTCAAGAATGAGCTTAAGCAACTTAGCTAACGTAGCACGTTAAAGAACCCCAGGTGGTCAAAATTTCCGGAGCCCTCCAATACGGCGTCTCTCATAATCAGAAGTGGTTTTGGGACGTTAAACCCCACAAATCAATCAACTTAGCTAACGTAGATGCGGAAACTGGTTTGATGGCGTCGCAATCGTTGTACGCGCAGATAACTGCCTCGATGCCATCTGAGTGAGGGATATTAGTATATAGTGACGTGACATCTAACGTAACGAGAAACGAATTTTGAGGAACCTGTAGGTCAACAATATCTGATAGAAAGTGATTGGTATCTTTAATGTAAGAAGAAAAGCTGGACGGAATGGTGTTGATGAGGCCATCTACATAACGGGAAAGGTTCTCAGTCACTGTTCCAATTCCAGAAATTATCGGTCTACCGGGATTATCTCTCTTATGAATTTTGGGAAGAAGGTAAAACCTGCCAGCTACTGGGCTCAACGGTATTAGGGATTTCAGAGTACCATAGCTCATTTCTTTATCATTAAAGAGCGCGGTCAAAGTATCACGAACAATATCTTTGAACTCGTTTGTTGGGTCATGATCTTGCCGCTTGTAATATAATGCATCACTGAGCTGCCTATGGCCTTCGCTGATATATTTGCTTCTGTCCATTACAACAATGGCGCCTCCTTTATCTGCAGGTTTTATAATTATGTCATTACGACTAGCGAGGGATTCAATTGCTTGTTGCTCTGTGGCAGTAAGGTTGCGGTGCAATGGTGTACGTCCTTTATATGCCTGCATGACATCGCGTTGTACAGCTTTGATATAAAGGTCCTGACATTTGTCTCTTTGGGAGGGGGGTGTCCAATGCTTGTAAGATGGCAATGATGGGCTATCGGTATTGTGAGCCGAGGACCGATCATAAAAGTATTCACGGAGGCGCATGTTACGTTCGAAATTGTGAAGATCCTTCACCAACTGAAATTCACTATAGCCTCCTGTTGCAGGGCAAAAATTAAGTCCTCGAGATAACACACTACGTTCCTCAATTGATAGATCGTAACATGACAAATTTATAATGTTATCCTGTCCAGAAGATTTACTTTCCAGCTCGGGCTGGCGCCTTTCAGCTGTAGTTATAATGCTTCCTCGTCGGGAGCATTCCTTTCTTCCTAGGTTGTCACGCGCGACCTTCTTTGACTTTTTAGCATCCAGCTCGGCTAACTTCTGTGACCGATATTCGTTTGCTCGTTCGCTTCTTCTGGTGACTTATATATATATATATATATATATATATATATATATATATATATATATATATATATATATATATATATATATATATATATATATATATATATATATATATATATATATATATATTGAAAACGCAAGAAGAAATTCCAGAAAAAAAACCCCGAAAGACCCCTGTGCTCAGTAAAACTAGTGATAAAAGCCGTGGGAAATTTAGTGATAGAAATTTCGTGTGATGTCCGCAAAAAATAATTGGGGAAAATTGTGGTGTAAATCTTCCTTCTGTAGGGCGAAACTCAATACACGACACAAATCAAAGTGCTGTAAAAACATTAAAAATTTCGATTTAGTCGCAACAATGATCCCGCTCCTGCGCTCGTTGCTGCTGCCTATAGAGGCTTTGGAGTGGCTTTCACCGTCTGGACGTTCAACTGAGAGAAGAGAGCGCGCCAGACAACATGGCGCTCGCGGCAGTTTTCCTGAATAGAGCGACTGCTTGCACAAACCACGCACGTATACGAGTCGCTGGATTCCGTGCCGACCGGTTGTGCCCTCGCGATCTCCGACGACAGCGCAGCTCTGGGCGGCAGGGTTGGTCCTACGCCACCTTCTGACGCCGGTTCCCTACGACGACGACAGCGCAGCTCTGGCTGACTGGATTAGCCCTACGCCATCTCCTGTCGCCGACAAGAGCTCTCGCAAGTGGTGCCCCGTCCTCGAACTCCTGTGACCGTGTTTCATCTTTCCTATCTCTCTTATGTCGTCGCTCGCTGTCCTTGCGCATCTCTCTCTCTCTCTTTCTCTCTACCTTTAATACTATTCTTTCAACCCCTCCTTACCCCCATCCCTTGTGAGCTACTGTTGAGGTGTCGCACTTTGATGCAGACAGTTACGGGGCTCACTTTTCTCTTCTTTTCTCTTTAATAATCACTTTAGTATGCGATGAAAGGCCGCTATTTTAGGTCTCCCCCGCTTCCTATATGCAAGCACTACGGAATTTAGCCGTGCACAAAGCGATATTCCCGTTGGCTTCGCACAAAGCCCGCAACAAAGGCCGTGTTTGGTGATGGTTCGCAACACAGGACAGCTTGGCACGAGGCTAATTGTGAAATGATGAGTTCTTGAAGAAAAGAATGTATCAGCACGAAGAGGTCGTGGTTCACTAAATGTGTTGCACGTGCGTAGAGCGTCTATAACATATATCATTTACAACCGATTTGCTTAGCACGAGTATCGTTCCTAATTTATGCTCTACGCCCCGACTAGGAGGTACTACTATAGATAAGACTGTAACAACATTTAGTCACTGTTGTGTATACTGACTTCTCTGGGATTTTTTTTTAGTTCATCGATGTTTGTTTACGTTTCAGGGTTGTCATTGGGTAGATTTGAAAGTAACCAGAACTCAAACTAAAGGTAGCCGAAGTACTTACGCCGTTTAATCTTATCGCCAAGTTTGAAATGAAATTAAATAGAAGTGGTATTACTATTAGAGTTATTATTATTAAACAATAAATAGTAATATTTTAAATCAGGGAGACCACAAGAGCGTGGTTTTTCTTTATGTTTGTTTTTATCTTCAAGCGACAAATAAGTGGTCAATAAAATAAAATAACAAATTATAATAAATTCAGTGCACCATGCATATAGTTCATGTAGAATAAAGTTCTCGCTTGGCACAGAGTAATTGTGAAACATTCAGCAAGCAGGTCAGTAAAAGCATTAGAATAAATTAGTGGAATGGTAGTAGTAGTGGTAGTAGAGTAGTAGTATGAAGAGCAGTAGAATTGAGTTGTTGCTTGTTACAGAGTAATTGTGAAACATGTCAGCTAGCAGGTCAGTAAGAGCATTATACGTGGGTTGGAGCTGGTTTTCACTGAAACCGTGGATACAATTGATTAGTAGAGCTTACAATATTATACCAGTCCAACTTCAGATAAAGAAATCTATAGTTAAATTTAACAGTCCAGTTTTACTCCACTGCAGATCACACGGCGGGCAACGTAAGCAGCGGGCTATATATAGTTACAGGTTTGGTAACATGTACGTGACTTCGATATATATGTACGAGTTCACTTGAAGTTCTAAAGGAGTGCGTCTACTTAGGACAGGAAATAACCACAGAGCCGAACCACAATATTTAAATAACCAGAATAATAAGAATGGGGTGGAGCACATTCGCATTCACTCGGAAATGATCGCTGGTAGATTGCCACTATTCCTCAAGAGGAAGGTATATAACTGCGACGTTTTACTGGCACTTACCTATGAAGCAGAAACATGGAATATTACAAAGAGGGTTCAGCTTAAATTGAGGACGACGCAGCCAGCGATGGAAAGGAAAATGATAGGAACGTTAAGAGACAAGAAAGCAGAGTGGTTCAGTGAACAAACCGGGTTTAAGGACATCGTAGTCGAAATCAAGAAGAAGTTGTCATGGGCAGAGAACGTAGCGCGAAAGCAAGATAACCGCTGGTCATTAAGGATCTCAGACGGTATTCCAAGAGAATGCAAGCGGGTGAGGGGAATTTGGATGGGCAAAGCACCTCGTCTCATACTTTTTCACAAGATATTCAATCATCCACTTTTAAAAGCTCAGTTCATTACCACTCCACCTTATTACTCAGCCTGTTTAGATCATCAACATAAGGTACACGTCATTAGCTGCCGCACTAACACTTTCTATCATTCCTTCGTCCCACGCACATCCAACGACTGGAACCACCTTCCCTCGGACATGGTTTCCATGTCAAATCATGACTTGCTTTCTTCTGCAATACAAAAGTACTTACGTGATGACGCGTGAAGTGTATATTGTACATATATATTATTGTACTCTGTATCCCCCATGTTTCTGATGGTACTTACACATACATTCAGTGTATTGCCTAACATCAAATTTACGTCTCGTAATTTTTATTGTTTTGATGCTACTATGTTTGCTCTTGTTTATAGTTTATTATTTTTTGTACCCCACTCCCCTCTGTAAAGCTATAGCGATTGAGGGTAAAATAAATGAAATGAAATCAAATGGGCAAATGAGATTAGGAAGTTTGCGGGTATAAAGTGGCAGCAGCATGTACAGAACTGAGTGGACTGGTGGAACATGGGAGAGGCCTTTGTCCTGCAGTGGGCGTATTCAGGCTGATGATGATGACGTAACTTCACCTCTTCGTAATTGTAGGTTCGATGCGCGCCAGACTGCCGGGGAGGGGGAGGACACCTGCGAACATCGGCTGACACGATAGATTTAAAATGGCGTGTTTCATCTGTAGAGGTGGAAAATGGCTACTTAACGCACCATAACATAAGTTCAAAAGTTACCAGACTGTAGCAATGGAGCCAACCTGAAATTCTTGTCGTCAGATGGGGTCGTAAAACAGCCATAGTCACCAACGTCAACCTTTGTCAGGGTCCCAAATAATAATAGCATAATCAACTATCGGCAGTACGTGCGAGTATGTCGGCCTACTCAGGTATCAGCATAAGGCACAGGCGTTCTTGAAGTTAAGATAGTTTTAAGTAAACTCGAAAGAAAGTGTAGTTTATGGCATGCACTATTGCCCGTGAGTTGATTTAATGCTATTGCTAATTAGAAGACCTAAACGTTAACTACGCGTAATTCGGGGACAGACACATACATACATACATACATACATACATACATACATACATACATACATACATACATACATACATACATACATACATACATACATACATACATACATACATACATACATACATACATACATACATACATACATACATACATACATACATACATACATACATACATACATACATACATACATACATACATACATACGTATGGGCCCCGCCGCAGTGGTCTAGTGGCTACGGTACTCGGCTGCTGACCCGCAGGTTGCGGGATCGAATCCTGGCGGCGGCGGCTGCATTTTCGATGCAGGTAAAATGTTGTAGGCCCCTGTGCTCAGATTTGGGTGCACGTTAGAGAGCCCCAGGTTGTCGAAATTTTCAGAGCCCTCCAATATAATCATATCGTGGTTTTTGAACGTTAAACCCTACATATCAATCAATACATACATACTGCATCCACCGCGTTAGTGTAGCGGTTAGGGTGTTCGGCTGCTGACCCGGAGGTCACGGGATCGATCCCAGCCGCGAATGTCACATTTCAATGGAGGCGAAATGATTGGAGCTTGTGTAATGTGCGATGGCCCGCCACTTTAAAGAACACCATAAGGTTTGATTGATTGATATGAGGGTTTAATGTCCGAAAACCGTCATATGATTATGAGAGATGCCGTAGTGTAGGGATCCGAAAATTTAGACCACCTGGGGTTCTTTGATGTGCACCCAAATCTGAGCACACGGGAATCCAGCATAACCCCAGATGATATGGTGGCTGGAAGTCGTATAGTCCAGATGTGCGTAGCCCTCCGCTACGGCGTCTCGCAAAATCATATTTTGGTTTTGGGACGTTAAACACCTCGTATTTTTATTATACATACATATGGTACGAATTTTCCTATGCGTGCTTGATTTTGTATCTCTCTCTCTCTCTCTCTCTCTCTATATATATATATATATATATATATATATATATATATATATGTGTGTGTGTGTGTGTGTGTGTGTGTGTGTGTGTTTGTGTGTGTGTGTGTGACGTAAGAAGGTAGCGACGGTTGGTAGAAGCAGATGAGGAAGAAGTGCAGAAAGGAATAAACATGGGGTATGAGCCAGGCCACATCTCCCAGTCATCATAGCATCACACGAGTCGACAGGATGAAAACCTGGCGGCCACTTCACCAACCAGCCACCATCTCCGAACGTCTCAGCAAGACGCAGTGACCGAACGTGGACCACGAAAGTACATCCCAACACTACACAAAGACCAGCATTATGACAGCACCATCAGACGACCTTCCCATCCTCAAGTACACCGGAGCAGCGGACGATGGACCTGTACAGGATTGGTTCGACCTGTTCGAGCACCACGCAACCGCTGCATCATGGTCGGAATGGGAAATGATCACCAACTTCACTGACTACATCTCCGGTGAGGCATTCAAATTTTACCTAACACACATATTCGAAAACGACGAGTCATGGCGAAAGATCAGAGAAGAGATGATTGCCCGTTTTAACGACTACGACAAGGACTTCCTCATTACCGACCATCTGCATACAGCCACACTCGGCCTTCACAGTCCACGCTTATTTCTAAAAAAACATGGCGTTCCACCAGGTTTCTCTTCACGAAAGTCGGCATTTCCAAAGTCGTGGCACCAACATACGACATGAGACGTCGCTCACCCTACTGATGCCTTTCATGCTTCTTCTCGCATGCATGGTCCACCACCTGGTTTTCTACGATGCAGCTCTTCAAAGGCTCCTAACGGTCACTATTCGTGTCATAAGGACGCCTTGTTCATGGTAGACCAGCTGACACATGGGGAAAATACCAAACAACGCTAACATGACTCAAAGAGTGAAAATCAGTCTCCACGCATTGGAACAGCATACTCCCCATCTCGCAGACTTGGCCCACTTCCTGGTTTTCCATCGCTTGGCTCTTTCATGACTCACAATGTCCATCTCACATCTAGCACGCTCACAATGGTCGGGATAGAGCTGCGGAGCTCGGAAGATGCTACGCCAAGCCCTGGACTTACCACCCAGATTCATATGCCAGAACAGCTCGCATCGTTAGTTGCACAGAAAGAGGGCCATTCACAACTCAAACCTTACCGAACTACCCCTGTTGCGGTGTTGCTGTCCAGTGCGCAGCCACCAGAAATTCTAAACACAGAAGGCTCAGACGCATCGAACGTCGCATGCTACCAGGCGCAAGAACCACTCATAGTGAGCCGCGAAGAAGAAATCCCTGATGAACTATCTGTCAACTCTGAATGTTTTTTGTCGCAAGGGTTCATTTGCACGGCACCGCAGACTTGCCAAAATTAGCATTTTCAACCTGGTGAAGCGACGTCACATGTGGTACCCTCATGAAGTGGTCACCAATCCAAGAATCGAACCAATTCAGAAGCAAATCATACATCAAACCTCGTACACAGTTGTCTTTCAGAAGCGTCCGTAATCAACCACGTCACAGAAGCCTCTGAAGAGCAGGCTAGCAATGATGGCACACCAATAACCATGCCCTATAAGCAAGAAACCTGTTCACCATGCATCAGCTGTCTACAGGACGCGTCAAACCTCAGAGTAAATGCATGTCCCATTCCGGAAGGCTTGCCACTACAGCCATCTCCTGAGCAGCATCAGCAAAGCAAGCATAGCCAAGCGCGCAACCTCATGCGACAACAAAATAGACTGCAACGAAGGCATCGACGACCGCGAAATTCAACGGAAGCACACTCACCAATTGAAAAACAGCGGAAAATAAGATCTCTAACCCAAAAAGTATTCCAAGACGTCAAATTTTCTCGCACAGAGGAAAGTAGCCAGGGGCGTTCCCTGCGCCTGCAGTTACACAGACCGCAACACCACGGCAAACGCCAAGAAAGATGCGGAAGCACTTCTTGCATACCGCCAGCCCGCAGGCATCACGCCGTCACAATCCGTCAAGAAGCACGCATTTTAGAAGCAAAGCGTCTGTCGCAGCCACGACTCATAATCCAACGCATGAGACATCCGACCTTCCAACGCTACAAGGACTCCCAACCTTGTTCGTTCCTCAATACTAACCAGGTTGTGCCATCATCATTTTTAACGCTGAAGGCAAAGTTATGCTCTCCAGAACGCAACAGTCAACCTCGCCCACCTGAGGTCTCCTAGATATCACCGGACTGCCTTTCCTGTGAACATTTTGTGCAAGTGCATGGAACCGCCGTGTGGCATAGAACTACTGCATTTTCTGGCATTATTTTTTATTATAAGACTCCAATTGTTCATGCTTTCTAGATTGTAGCTCACGCATTCTTTAGGGGGAGGGGGAATCATGTGACGTAAGAAGGTAGCGACGGTTGGTAGAAGCAGATGAGGAAGAAGTGCAGAAAGGAATAAACACGGGGTATGAGCCAGGACAGGTCTCCCAGTCATCATAGTGTCATATATATATATATATATATATATATATATATATATATATATATATATATATATAAT
The DNA here is from genome assembly GCA_013436015.1 of Rhipicephalus annulatus. Taxonomy (NCBI): domain Eukaryota; kingdom Metazoa; phylum Arthropoda; class Arachnida; order Ixodida; family Ixodidae; genus Rhipicephalus; species Rhipicephalus annulatus. The sequence goes on along the minus strand of WOVY01010683.1, from coordinate 189,365 downwards.
AAGGGAAAGAAGTGTGTACCTAAGGGCTCGTTTTTCCGTGTTTTAACACAATATTAATGATATCTACAGACAGTAATGCCAAGGAATGTACAGTGGAAGTTATTAGAACCAATGGAATGTATATAAGAAGAAAGAAAAGTGGATGAAAAAATAACCAGCCGTGAGCAGGAAGCGAACCTACAACCTTCGAATAACGCGTTCGATGCTCTAACCACTGAGCTACCACAACGGCCTTCCCTCCATCCACTTTTTTGGGTTTATATGTGAATTTAGAAGTAGGAGTGACAGTCAGCGCCATCTATAAGCCGAGCGACGAGTGTGAAAACACTCTTTTATGCGCATGTTTGGCGTCACGTAGCACGTGAACTTATTATGAGCGGGCACCTGATTAATAGTCTCTCGTATACAACCTAATGACACCAAGTCTGCCAGTATGGCACCCTCGTTTTTAATGAAAATAAGGGAAAGAAGTGTGTACCTAAGGGCTCGTTTTCCTTGTTTTAACAAAATATTAATGAGATCTAACAGACAGTAATGCCAAGGAATGTACAAGGGAAGTTATTAGAACCAATGGAATGTATATAAGAAGAAAGAAAAGTGGATGAAAAATAACCAGCCGTGAGCAGGAACCTGCTCACGGCTCTGCTCACGGCTGGTTCAGGAACCGTGTGAGTAAGTACAATTGTTAGGATGCGGCCTCTCGGTTGTCCAACGTCAGATTGTTTCTTCAAGGGACGGCGTTGGTGTGGTTTGAAAACCACGAAGAAACAATAACAACCTGGGAAGCGTTTGAGAAAGAAATAGCGAGCTGTTTCGGGGACCCATTGATGAAGAAGAAGCGCGCTGAGCAAACTTTGATGCAGCGTGATCAAGTCCCCGGTGAAACATTGCACGAAGTATTTTGAAGAGATTCTGAAATTGTGCAAGTCTGTCGACCCGCGCATGAAAGAAGATGACAAGGTTGGGCATCTCCTCAAAGGGGTTACTGAAGACGTCTACAATTTCCTCATTGGCAAGGACACCTTGGCGTCTGTAGCGGACGTAATTCAACACTGCCGCACGTTTGAGACCCTGAAGGCTAGGCGCATCACTCCCAAATTTGGAAGACTTGCCAACGTCACCACAGTTGCAAGTGTCGACGTCCCTCCAACATCATCCTGTGTTCTTGCCTCGATGATCAGGCAAATTGTACGCGAGAAACTTGGACGACGCGATGTTGTCAACCCACCGAGGGCACATGCTAGCAACGCCTCCCCGCCATACGACGCAATGTGTGCTGCCGTTGATGCCACGCTATATGATGTGCCCCGGATGGATGGATGGATGGATGCTATGAGCGTCCCCTTTATAACGGGGTGGTGACAAGTATGCCACCAGGCTCGACAAAAAAAAAACTTTTTTTCTTTTTTGATGTTGGCCTAATGCCTCTACTTCGATAAATTCTATCTTAATGGAAAAAAAAGTAAATTTTCAGCTTAAGTTCTCTGCCATTTACGGCACACTGTCCATATTTTATTTTTCCAATATTTATTTTTGTCCTTTCTCTCTAATTTTCTGCCACCAATACTCTAACCGTCTCTTACTTATTTCAATCGCGGGTGTGTTCAGCTTTCCATTGTTGTCCCTAAAACCCAAGGCTTCCTGTAGGCTCGTGCCCAAACGTACACCTGGGTGGATATCTCCACATTCAATCAGAACATGCTCCGCCGTTTCCTTATCTTTCCCGCAGCATGTGCATTGTTCTTCTTCTTTACTGAATCTTGCTTTATAACTACGTGTTCTAAGGCAACCCGATCTCGCGTCAAACAGTAAAGCGCTTCCCCTTGAATTATCGTAAAATGCCTCCCTCCTTATTTCATTTTTGCCCTTTCGGTAGTTACTCAAAGCCGGTTTTTTCTCCATAGCTGCCATCCAGTAGATCCTCTCCGCCTCCCTGACTTTTCCCTTAACGCTCTTTGTTGACATATGGCTTACAATACCAGCCGTATATTTACTAGTGAGTCTTCTAGTTCTTTTTCTCCACTGTGTGTCCACGCTCTTCCTATACAAATAACGGAACACCTTCTCTGCCCATCTACTCTCCTTCATATTTCTTAGCCTTTCTTCGAACCTTATTTTGCTCTGCGCTTCCCTCGCCTCAAAACCTGCCCACCCCATATCGCCCTTTACAGCCTCGTTTGTCGTCTTCCCGTGAGCACCCAACGCGAGGCGTCCCACAGTCCTTTGATTTACATCCATTCCCGATTGCACCTCTGCCCTCATGCACACCACTGAGTTCCCAAAAGTAAGCCCTGGAACCATTACACCCTTCCACAGACCTCGAAGCACCTCATACCTATTGTATCCCCACAACGCTCTGTGCTTCATTATTGCCGCATTAATCTTTCCTTTTGCTGCCGAGGCTTTTTCCTGTACCTCCATGTATCTATCACTCTCATTTACCCATACTCCAAGGTACTTGTATTCACTTACCCTCGGTATTTCTTGGCCTTGTATGGACACCGTCTGATCACAGGGATCATTGAATACCATCAATCCACACTTCGTTACACTGAATCCTAGTCCAAGAGCTTCACCTTCCCTTCCGCATATATTCGCCAGCTGCTGTATATCATCTCGACTGTCCGCAAATAAGACGATATCGTCCGCATAAAATAAACCTGGAAGCTTCTGCTCAATCATCATGCCGCCCTGTTTGTGTGACAGATTAAAACCAATGTTGCTACCTTCTAGCGCTTTTTCCATACTCACCATGTACAGCATGAATAACAGCGGGGACAAAGGACATCCCTGTCTCAGACCCTTGCTAACCTCAACGTTCTCTTTGCTACGCATTCCTTCCCGCTCTATGCAAACTGTATTTTCTCGGTATATCTCCCTCAAAAGCTGTATACAGTCGTCGCCCATGCCCATTCCTTTCAATATATCCCACAAAATTTCCTGATTAACGTTGTCGTATGCCCCAGTGATGTCTAGAAAAGCCACGTACAAGGGCCTATTCTCTATTTTAGATATTTCTATACACTGAGTGAGAACAAACAGGTTATCGTCTAACCGCCTGTCGACTCGAAATCCGTTCTGAAGTTCTCCCAAAATATCGTTATGTTCGGCCCATGTTTCTATTTTCATTTTTACTGCTTGCATCGCCAACCTGTATAGTACCGATGTAATGGTTAGTGGTCTATACGAGCGAATCTTGTCCTTTACTCCCTTGCCTTTATAGATTAAGTTCATTCTACTTTGTCGCCAACTGTCCGGTATTTGTCCGTCCTTTAAGCTTTTTTCTACTGCTTTTAACAATGCTTCTTTAGTGTTATGTCCTAGTTCGTTAATGAGGCTAACGGGAATCCCATCTAAACCCGCGGCAGTGCGCTTTGGAATTTTTCCTTCGGCCTTTTTCCAGTTGAAATTATCAAGTACTAGCTCTTCCTCTGTTGCTTTCTCCGCCACATTTTTACTCACCGGGGAGATCCCCTGGACGCTCTTTTGAAACGAATCGGCTGTTACCTTTTGGATGTAACCTAGCGCTTCGTACCCTTCCAATTGATTTCCTCCTTCATCTAGAATATGTTGTTGCGTTGTGACAGACTTCCTACCTAGCGCCTTTATGTGGCTCCAAAAAATCCTAGGCGCGGCCTCCTTTTTTTCGTGTATCTCTGTCATCCAGCGTTCACTTTCACCTTTAATTTTTGCCTCTACCAATTTCTGTACAAGGGATTTTTTCTCTAAATATATTTTCCATATTTTTTGACTTCGTCCTGCGGCCGCTTCTCCTTTTTTGCCTTTCTATGCTCCCGTGATGCTTCGCGTCGCTTCTAGATCGCCTCCCGGATTTCCTTGTTCCACCAACTTTTTGGCTTCCTTTTTCCTTTCCAGCAAACAGTCTTCTTCTCTTTCCCTATCTCCTTCGTCATTAGATGTAACAGCTCACTATACTCCCAGTCCTTGCCTGGTATTTCGCCTACTTCTTCCTCGACTCTTGCGGCTATATTTGTTATTTGTTTGTCATTTAAATACGAGCTGCCAGACTTTGATTCCATGCTCATATTTTCAGTTTCGTATCCCATTTGTAATGTTATTCGTTTATGATCACTACCCAAGCTGTTAATGCCTTCCTCGTCTATCCTCATTTCTGTCAGTTTGTGGTAAATTCCTTCAGTCATGAGACAATAATCAATACTTGATTGCTTGTTTCCGACTTCCCATGTGATCTGGCCGTCACATTTAGGCCCCGTGTTAACTATCTCCAGACTATGTTGCTCGCAAAGATCTAGTAATAACTTCCCATTGGTGTCTGAATATCCGTCAAGGTCATGTATGTGGGCATTCATGTCCCCTAGAAGGATGATTTCGGCCCCATTACCAAATTCCTTAATATCCGCACTCATGCAATCCACTATCTCCTGATTCTTTTCTCTGCAGTTATTCCCCGTCCACAAGTAGGCTACCCCTAGCCACGTTTCCTTTCCACCTACTGTGCCCAGAACCCAGAGGTGCTCTGAACACGTCTGTTTCACTCTAACCCATTTGGCTCCGCGATGAATTAGCATTCCTACACCCCCACCTTTCCTTTCCGATATGGGCCTGTTACACCCTTCCCAAACATAATTTTCAATATGTGGTGGCTCTTCCAAGTCTCTAAGGTGTGTTTCTGTAACCGCATACACGCCTATCTGTTCTTTGTTTAACTGCTCCTCAATCTCTAACCATTTTGCCTTCCTTCTGCCACCCTGCATGTTTATGTAACTAATTGCAACACGCGCCTTTTTCCTTTTTCTTTTACCTTTTTTCTGGTTTTTCGCAATTCTACCTGTCAAAGCGTCCTCCTGGTTGTTTTCACTGTTACGAGCTACCCCGGACTCCGAAGGGCCCGTGAGCCCCCCAAAAAAGCTACTGCGCGTCCTGCCAGTCGCCAGCCCACCTCGTGTCCAAGCCTCTTATCGAAATGAATCTTGTCTCTTTGGAATCCACCCCACCTGTGCACTTCCCTGTTTAAATCCACTACCTCGAAACCCTTCTCTCGACTAATTCGCCATATCTCTTTGTTTGCGTCGACAACCGCTCTTTGCAGGTTGACGTTGCGTACTGGTACTTCCGGTACTGTGCATACTACAATTTGCACCTGGGGGGACACGGCGCGCATGTCATCCACCCCTTTCGCCAAGGTCGTCGCTAGTCCTGACGATTCTTTTTTCAGGACGTCATTTAGCCCTCCCGCAATTACAACGAGGTTACGATTGTTAGCTTTAGCTGCGAGTTGTTCACCCGCTTGACTCATTACTGTCCCCAGCGTTTGTCCTGGGAACGTCCCTATCGCAACTCTCTTGTCGCCTTTCACCCTTTCTTTGATTGCCGCTGCGCATCGGACTAAATTTGAGTCACCGGCGATGATGACCTGTTCAGACATTCCTTCTGAAACCTGCACCTGGCTGCTGACTAGGTGACTAGCGTGAGTCACGGCTGCTGGTTTGCTCCCTCCCTCCCTCAAAACTACTTCCCGGTAGCTGGGCCCTGTGGCCAATGTATCTGCCTTTGTCATGCCTGTTTCCTTCATCTCTCCCGCACGGGGGGTCGTCGCCATAATGCTTCCGCCGTCACCTGCGTCTTCGTTCCCTTTCACGACCTTCGATAGGCCCTTCTCGGCTGACCGGAGCCTTTCTTCCATGGCTGACGTTTTCTCTCGCTCCTTCGCCAATGCATTCTCCAGCTCTGCGATTTTCTCCATGAGCCCACTCTGGACCGCCATCATATTTTTCATTTTCTCCTCGAACTCGCTGTCTACACTTGGCGTCATCTTCTGCTTTCTCCTCCGCACTAACTTCCACCTTCCAACCTACCCCGCACTCTGAACACTTTACGGTCTTTTTGACCATGGCTAGCTCAGTTTACCGATGCCCACGTGTTAGAAAACTGTACTAAAATACACTGGTCTAAGCCAAAAAGAACCACAATAATAAATAAATACGCTACACTTCACAGCACCTGCGCATGCATGCAGCACCTGCGCATGCACTTCACAGCACCTGCGCATGCGCACAGCACCTGCGCATGCACGCATCCCCAATCAAGAGCACCAGCGCCCCCAACCGACAACTTACATCATCGCCGTGGTTTCCAGAACGCCTCCCGCCAACCACCTACAATGGTGTCTTCGTGGGACGATCATGAGTACATGGCGCCTCGTGGAAAGTTTGGCGACGTGCGTGAGGCCCCTGTGTGCTATAACTGTGGTCTCCATGGGCATGTGGCTCGATTCTGTGGAAAGAGGCATCGCCCCCAGCAGCGCTACTATGACGAATCATCACCTTTTCGACAAAACCGCTGACGCGGTGGTATGCGCTCGATGCGGGACGCGTACGTTGGGGAGGGCTTCCAGCAAACCACCCACAGTGATACACATGTGGGACGCAATTTCTATCAGAATTAACGCAACGACTCGCCTTCCTCCGAGCGAAGCTTGACGCCCCCCGCAACACGCCGGTTTCGTTCCCCGTCTCCTGGTCGACGCATCCCCTGAGTATCGTAGCTATATATATATATATATATATATATATATATATATATATATATATATATATATATATATATATATATATATATATATATATATATATATATATATATATATATATATATTGCAATCATGCAACGGTTTCGTAGTATAATACGACCAATGACGTACGAAGCACTGTTTCGGGCTGCCAAGCGATTCTTAAAATCACGTAGAGAACAAGAAAAAACGGGAATACGCGTGGTGTGCATTTACGCAAGAAAAAACGAACGGCAAATGATAACAACCATAGGTGTCATGCTGTCGCTATTCCGATCCTTCCGCTATCAAAACACGTGCGCATTCCGGGCCACTCCTTTGATAGGGCTGTAATCATCGAAGCTGGTTTTTCTTCCTACCACGAAAGAGAGCGTCGAGAATCGTATTTAGTCTTTAAATTTAAAGTTGTTACTTGTGATGTGAGTGAAAGTGCTGGCAAACATTCATGTCCATCTGTTTAATTTTCTAAGCTGCTCTTGACTTTCCCCGTTATTATTACCGCTATGCTTTAACGCAGATGAATTATACAGTTCCCTGCTTCAATTTTGTTGTCGTATCATGGCAAGATGTCACTCCCGCGTTTATGTTATGCGGGGCCTCGCTGTGGGGAGCACCACGCTCTTGTAGTGAACGGACACAGTAGACGCGGTCGAAACGAACCAAACAACACACATTGATTTATCTTCTTTAAAACGACGATATCGCCAGCTGAAATATTGTACATCAATTGTGATCAACACGGTAAAAAACTTGCACAATATTGCACTACACTCAACAACATAACAAACACAAGCCGGCGTCGCCAACGCTCGACTCACCACGAGGGTCCACGGCAGACGACCCGCGATGCAGTCCACCGCGGACCCCCCGCAAGAGCCGACCGCCCGCCACAACCACCACACGCAAAAGAGGGTCGCTCATTTGTCATCAGCATGCGCGGCCACCCAGGTTTGCCGCCAGACGTCACTGCCGGCGCGACCGTGCTCACCATGATGATGATGGTGATGATAAACGCTCGTGAGCACAACGCCACCTACCATTCTATAGTTGTCAGCCCTCAATGTGGCTTATGCGCGAGACACGTGCGCCATGTGGTGCAGACTACATTACATGGGGTGTAGCACTCCCACAGTTTATCGATAACCTGCTCGCAGTTGAAGCCACCTCTCGTAGATGTTTGTAGCGGTGACACATACGTAATATAACTTCATCATTTTTTTTCTCGCCTGTCTTGCCTGCAGACACACCGTTTCCTCTCGTGCTCTTAAGAATCGCTTGTGAGCCCGGAACAGTGCTATAATACGTCAGAGGTCGTTTTGTAATGCGTTACCGTCGCATGTTTGCATCACTCCAAAACAATTTTTACGTGCCTCATTATATATATATATACATATACATATATATATATATATATATATATATATATATATATATATATATATATATATATATATATATATATATATATATATGGTATTTCTTGAAAGTCTTCCTGGATTCCGGTCGAGTTATAAGTCACCAGAAGAAGCGAACGAGCAAACGAAAAAACGATGCTTTATTGCCAACGTTACGGCCGGCCCTGACGAAGGCCGGTCCCCGGCCGTAACGTTGGCAATAAAGCATCGTTTTTTCGTTTGCTCGTTCGCTTCTTCTGGTGACTTATATATATATATATATATATAATTATTGGGTCATCATCATCATCAGCCTGACTACGTCCACTGCAGGACAAAGGCCTCTCCCATGTTCCGCCAGTTAACCCAGTCCTGTGCTTGCTGCTGCCAATTTATACCCGCAACCTTCTTAATCTCATCTGCCCACCTAAGCTTCTGTCTCCCCCTAACCCGCTTGCCTTCTCTGGGAATCCAGTCAGTTTACCTTAATGACCAGCGGTTATCCTGTCTACGCGCTACATGCCCGGCCCATGTCCATTTCCTCTTATTGATTTCAGCTATGATATCCTTAACCTCCGTTTGTTCCCTAATTCATTCTGCTCTCTTCTTGTCTCTTAAGGTTACACCTACCATTTTTCTTTCCATTGCTCGCTGCGTCGTCCTCAACTTAAGCTGAACCCTCTTTGTAAGTCTCCAGGTTACTGCTCCGTAGCTAAGTACCGGCAAGATACAGCTGTTATATACCTTCCTCTTGAGGGATAGTGGCAATCTACCTGTCATAATTTGAGAGTACTTGCCAAATGTGCTCCACCCCATTCTTATTCTTCTAGTTGTTCAATCTCGTGACTTGGCTCCGCGGTTATTACCTGCCCTAAGTAGACATAGTCTTTTACAACTTCAAGTGCACTATTACTTATCTCGAAGCGCTGCTCTTTTCCGAAGTTGTTGTACATTACTTTCGTTTTCTGCAGATTAATTTTAAAACCCACCTTTCTGCTCTCCTTGTCTAACTCTGTAATCATGAGTTGCAATTCGTCCCCTGAGTTACTCAGTTACTCAGCAATGCAATGTCATCGGCGAAGCGCAGGTTACTAAAGTACTCTCCCTTAACTATTATGCCTAACTGTTGCCATTCTAGGCCTCTGAAAATCTCATGTAAGCACGCGGTAAATAGCATAGGGGAGATTGTGTCCCCCTGTCTGACACCCTTCTTGATTGGTATTCTGTTGCTTTCTTTATGAAGCACTATGGTAGCAGTTGATCCCCTGTAGATTTCTTCCAGGATGTTTATATATACTTCATCGACGCCCTGATTCCGCAGTGTCTGCATGACGGCTGATAATTCTACTGAATCAAACGCCTTCTCGTAATTTATGAAAGCTATGTATAGTGGTTGGCTATATTCTGAGAATTTCTCTATTACCTGATTGATAGTATGAATGTGGTCGATTGTTGAGTAGCGAGTTCGAAATCCTGCTTGTTCCTTTGGTTGATTGAGTTCTAATGTTTTTCTTTACTCTATTAACAATTACCTTTGTATATAGTTTGTATACTATGGAGAGCAAGCTGATCGGCCTGTAATTATTCAAGTCCTTGTCATCTCATTTCTTATGTATTAAGATGATGTTAGCATTCTTCCAAGACTCTGGCACTCTTCCCGTTAGGAGACATCTCGTAAACAGGGCGGCTAGTTTTTTTAACACAATCTGTCCTCCATCTTTCAGCAGATCTGATGTTGCCTGATCCTCACCAACATCTTTGCCTCTTTGCATGCTCTCCAAAGCTTTTCTGACTTCTTCTATCATTACTGGTGGGGTGTCGTCTGGGTTACAGCTAGTTCTTATAGTATTAAAGTCGTGGTTATCCCGGCTACTGTACAGATCTCTGTAAAACTCCTCCGCTATTTTAACTATCGTATTCATATTGGTAGTTATTTTGCCTTCTTTGTCCCTTAGTGCATACATCCAATTTTTGCCTATCCCAAGTTTGCTGTTCACTGCTTTGACGCTTCCTCCGTTTTTCAGAGCGTGTTCAATTCTCTCCATGTTATACCTTCTCACATCGCATACCTTACGCCTATTAATCGACTTTGAAAGCTCTGCCAGTTCTATTTTGTCTGCTGTACTTGAGACTTTCATGATTTGGCGCTTCTTAATGAGATTCTTCGTTTCCTAGGAAAGCTTGCCAGTGTCTTGTCTAACTACCCTGCCTCCAACTTCCACTGCACACTCCGTAATAGTACTGGTCAGATTATCATTCACTGTATCTACGCTAAGGTTGGTTTCCTCACGAAGAGCCGAGTACCTGTTCTGAAGCGAGACTCTAAATTCCTGTACTTCCCCCCTCAGTGCTAGCTCATTGACTGGCTTCTTGCGTATCAGTTTCTGTCGTTCCTTCTTCGAGTCTAGGCGAATTCGAGACCGTACTATTCTTTGGTCGCTGCATCGTACCTTGCCAACCACTTCCACATCCTGCACGATGTCTGGGTGTGCAATCATTATGAGGTCTATTTCGTTTTTATTTTCGCCATTAGGGCTCCTCCATGTCCACTTATGGTTTCCTCGTTTTCGGCAGAAGGTATTCAAAATCCGTAAATTATTGTGTTCTGCGAATTCTACTAGTAGCTCTGCTCTGGCGTTTCTAGTACCGATGCCATAGTTTCCTACTTCCTGGTCTCCAGCCTGCTCCTTCCCTACCTTTGCATTAAAGTCTCCCATCAGTATATTATACGGTGTGTTGACATAACTCATTGCCCATTCCACGTCTTCATAGAAGCTTTCAACTGAAGCGTCATCATGGCTGGATGTGAGCGCGTAAGCCTGTACCACCTTCATCTTGTATCTTTTATTCGGTTTAATTACAATACCTACCACGCTTTCATTAATGCTATAGTATTCCTCTATGTTGCCAGCTATGTTTCTGTGAATTAGGAACCCCAATCCCAGTTCTCTTCTGTGAACCAAGCCCCTATAGCAAAGGACGTGCCCATTCTGTAGCACCGTATAAGCCTCATCTGTCCTCCTAACCTCACTGAACCCTATTATATCCCATTAACCACCCCCTAGCTCCTCGAATAGTACAGCTAGACTTACCTCACTAGATAAGGTTCTAGCGTTAAACGTTGCCAAGTTCAGGTTCCAATGGCGGCCTGTCCGGATCCAGAGATTCTTAGCACCCTTAATGGATCGGCATTCGCCAAAAGTCGCCTCATGCATTAAATAGCACGATGCTCACGGCGAGTGGTCGAGCGCGGCTCCATTGGCTGTAGGGGCGCTAGCCATGATATTGTGACGTATGGCACGCGGTCTACCTGTTGCGTCCAGCGGGCCTCCAGAAACGCTGGGGCAAGAAGAAGCATGGCGACAAGGCGCGGTCCGAGGGCGCCGAGGACGTCGCACCCCTGGAGCCCAGGGAGGAGCTACCAGCAGCTGGCAGCGCGCACACCCTGTTCAGCGCGTACAGCTCGCAGAACACGGATGCCTGTGGGCCGGAGCATGCGGGCCCCTCGACCAGCGTCGTTGGCTCGGACGGTTCCAGGTGAGTGCCGACGCTGGCCTGTTTTGTCCTTCGGTTCCACACAGGGGGTGATCGCACGTGCTGGGTGTGCATGCTGCATTTCATTCTTGTCCGACTGTCATTAAAATTTCAAGACAAAAAAGAGAGCTTCATTCACGCTGAAGTGAAATTTTATGGCACAAAAAAATTCTAGTTTCACTGCAAAGGTGAAGCGATGAATAAGATAGTGAAAATGGGGATGTTGCATACGAAATAAAAGTCTCGTTAGCATCCAGCATGGCGCAATCATCGCAACAAAGCACCAGTGCGCCCTCGTGGTGTTCTGGTGGCTAAGGTACTCGGCTGCTGACCCGCAGGTCACGGGATCGAATCCCGGCTCCAGCGGCTGCGTTTTCGATGGAGGCGAAAATTCTGTAGGCCCGCGTGCTCAGATTTGGGTGCACGTTAAAGAACCCCGTTAAAAGAAATGGACATGGGCCGGGCATGTAGCGCGTAGACAGGATAACCGCTGGTCAATAAGGGCAACTAACTGGATTCCCAGAGAAGGCAAGTGGGTTTGGGGGAGACAGAAGGTTAGGTGGGCAGATGAGATTAAGAAGTTTGCGGGTAAAAATTGGCAGCAGCAAGCACAGGACCGAGTTAACTGCGGGAACATGGGAGAGGCCTTTGTCCTGCAGTGGACGATCGCATAATACATCAATGATTGTGGTGGTGGCGCTTGCCTAACGTCATTTGTGGATGCAGTGTTTCTTATCTGGTTTTCAATCTTTTATTCAGTTGTCAAACATTACACACGTACTGACTCAACAAGCCATAGTCTGTCGTTGCTCTTCTCTGCAGGAATACAAATATGAACTCTGCTTTCCATTCGGTTCCATAAAAGCCACGGCTGTATTGTGATGCGAGTGTTAGAGCTGGACTCCTTTGTGCGTATCGACTACCGAACTAATTGGGGGGGGGGGACGTACAAGGTGACTACAAGAGACAGGATACGGCGCTGTTGTCTTCACCTTGTCCATTACGTTATTTTTTGCACTACTTCGTTATGTCTTGTAATGTGAGTGCCAACTTTGTGTGAGACCATAACCTGCTCTTCACTCGACAGTATAGTTGATGTTCCTGGCAAGCCCACAGTACGCGCCCAAATATACACAAGCTTACACAAAGGCGTCGATACAGATGTGGGACTTGGCCCTAAACAAAAGAAAAAAATTATGGTATAGGAATCATATTTCCATAATGTGCCTTAATTCAAATTGAACCTGAACCCCTCCACCCCCAAAAAAAACGTTAAGGCAATTTTTTAAGCTAATCAGCTTGATGACTACAGTCCTAGACAGGCTATTTTAAGGGATATTGACAGAGATGAAAACACATGTAAGTGATTATGATGTATCTGCTCTTGCGCTAGTAATTGGGTTTCACAAAAAGGGTCTGTTACGCAACAGTTCAATGCCGTTAATATGTCTATAGGTATGCTGAATCGCACTGTTGATTAGCATGTCTATTCCTTTATTATTTGTTCTACACCTTTGCTATAATTTGTTATTTCGCTAATCTTAACTTTCTTTTATTTTTTTTTTTCAAAATGATCGCTTCAAAACATCAATCCCTGTTTTTCAGTCTGCCAACGGGGCGATTTGTTTTTCGGCCTTTTGACGAAAACTTGTGCCATGCGCTCGGCACAACACATGATTGGAAACTAAGCTGTATAAAAATTACGAAATGCAAGTTTTGTTAAACTTGACAAGTCGTAAGCATGCACTGTCTAGAGTGTTTCATATAACACATTTGTTTCAATAGCCATGCGCAACGTGTCGAATGAAGATCGACTGAACTGTATACCGAGCTAGCTCACAAACCGTTAGAGATTTTTATTTCCCTGAACTGCAGCGAAATGAAGCGCGTTTAAGTCAAGCTCCATGAAGCCCATAATGCAAGAGCGCTATGCAGGATCGTTAGAGTTTCGCGAAACTCTGTAACTTCCCGAGCTCTGGCGACACCCCCTTATAAACGAGCCAACAGTACGAAAAAGTGAAATCCGCACCTCAGCGCATTGCGTGTCATTGGTTACGATGGAAGCCCTCATCGCGTCAAGGACGGTCGACAAAGTTGGGCGGTGTTTTCAAACCAGAGGCATCTTTATTCATATGTTTGTCGTCTTACGCAGTACAGATTTGCACTCATGCAATACAAGTGTCAGAAACATTTCATGGTGACGTTTTTTTTTTGTATGCACGAGATGATTAAAATAATTTTGACGCCCATATTGCCTGCACTAAATCTGTTTTAGAATTATCAGCAAGGTGGCTTCTGAGATCAGCACCGGCCGAGCATCTTACAACACGCGACCGCAGCTAAACCCGAGGCCACGTGTTAATCATTATCCTGATTTCCCTGCTAGCAGCACCTGTACGTTCCAGCGCGCTGCTCGGCTGGTGCGCGTTGTTTTTGTTGTCATGGCCCGCTAGCACCCGAGCACGTGCGGCCGGCTAATTAGCTATTAGGGGCGAAGCTCCTAAAGCCGTGGGTCTGTCCCGCCTAGCTGGTGGTACGTGACCACCAAGTTCAACATACATACATACATACATACATACATACATACATACATACATACATACATACATACATACATACATACATACATACATACATACATACATACATACATACATACATACGTACGTACGTACGTACGTACGTACGTACGTACGTACATACATACATACATACATACATACATACATACATACATACATACATACATACATACATACATACATACATACATACATACATACATACATACATACATACAGACAGACAGACAGACAAATGAACGGATGGGCGGACGATTCACGTTTTACCAATAAAACCGTCTGCTTCGCCCCACTCATCATTATTCACTCCGTGGATATGCTGCGATTTTTTTTTTTGCTGGGTGGTATACTTGTTAGGCCAGGATATGCTCTGACCAAGCTAATTACGCCAGGTCTGGTAACTGGACGAGGCAATCACGCTATATTAGGAAGACCATGCTAATGAAGCAATGTAAAGCTAGACCTGGGCTAACTAAAGCATGCTAGATGATGAGCTAACTAAACTATGCTAATTAACGCGACTTTAATCATGAGCAAGCTAAGTAAAAACATGCAGCCTTTACTATTATGGTAACAATTAGGAACCTGCTAATCAGGATTACGTTTAATAGCTCCATACTGATCATGGCCTTGCTAATTGTGCCGGAGATAATTGCCTTTTAATTGAAGCCTTGTCGATCAGGACAAGACAGGTCATTGTAATGGTCGTTAAATCCCAGCCAATTAGTACAATAATATTAAGACTGAGCTGATGTGGTCTTCACTTCGAAGCGGACCACTCACATGTGTAGACGACGGACTCAAGAAGCTGCAAGAAGCTATAGGTTATCACAAGTTCCTCTATGGCTCCAGCCTCGCAGAAGTAGTGGAAGCTCACCAAATTATTTTATATGCAAAGAAGCTGCCGCGTAGCGTTAACCGCATAAAACGCTTGACAGTCAGACCGGCACCACCACATTCAACGAGTTAAACTGGGGCCTTCTCAGAATCAACGCGTTTGTATCCGAGGTCACACGTCAATCAGTTTGATTGACAGACGCCCGTGGCGAGGATCGGGTACGCCAACCACATTCGCTCTTGCCGAGAAGTAGTACTCACGTCAAGCCGCATGATTAATCTATCAGCTTTATCGCGCAGAGTATGCACACACGCACGCACAAGTAAAAGTATATCACCACGCGGCTACGACAATTGGCATTCAAGTTCACCGCGCTCACGACGTATCCAACCACAACTCCGTTGATGCCATGATGCGAGCGCCCCTGGTGACCACCTGTCCTTATATTTATCTGCAATATTTGATAGAAGTGAAGCGAGCAGCCCGAGAGTACTGCGTGTGCACCCTTGCAGCCTTCGAGAGTGGAAAAGTCCATGCAGCAGGTGGAACGAAAGAGCTTGTCCGAAAGAAGACAATACGCCCACGAACACGCCTGTGGGAGGCACGTGTTGAGTTGGCAAAAAGATGGCGCTACAATCACGCTGATGTCGCTGCACTGTTCAAATGTTGACGGCGTTTGCGTATTCGTACATGGTGTTTTTTTTTTATAACCGCCGCAAGTGTCTCACATGCGTTTACGACGCCACGCGCGTTCCTATAGCCATTTTTATCAACGCTGCTATTATACGATCCGAACTGTCTTCATGTCATAGCCGCCGCAGAGCGAGGTCGCAGCAAACTCGTCTGCCCGAGAAGCTCGGGCCATGCTGCATAGCACCCCATGCCTCGGCGTTTGCCGTGCATCAGAGCGTATGTCTTGTTTCTTGCAGATCTGGCCAGTTCACGTCCTACCAGGGGATCCCGGATTCGGATTCGCAATTCAGTGGCAGCAGTGCCTCGCATCGCTCGCGCAGTCAGCATCCAGTCGGGCGCTCCCGCAGCGCCCAGTAAGGTTTTGCCTCCGCGGGATGTGGCAACGAAATTGGGGTGCCGAGTGGCCCTTTACAGGACTCCTCGCGAAGGCCGGCTTTTAACATGGACCCGCAGAGCCTCTCACTGCCTCTGGAACGTTTTAGTTTCGGGTTACCATTCTTGTCTTCATCATTTGAATCCATGTTCGTCAAAGACGTCCTGCTGGCAAATCCCAAATTGCTCTTTTGACACACTTTAACATTGTTTTTCCCGAATCACGATATATGCAAACAATCCATTGGTTCTGGAGGTAACCCACGCGCTAACAGCTGAGCCACAGCAGCGGTTTGGAAATTTCGCGACGTGTGTCGAGACTTTTATCGCTTGTTACATTCGCGAATGTGGTACCTATATATAGATGTAGAAATCTCATTATGGTGCTGCACGAATAAATTGATGGGAAAAAACAGATGAACCAGCGTCGTCACTGATTTCCTCCTTAAAAACGACCCATTTGTCGAAGTATACTGTAAGTGTTCGGGCGACTAAATAAATAAATGTAAAAAAATGAATGAAAGAAAAAACAGGGAAGGTAAGGCGAACGCATGGGCTCGAAAGAAGCCGGTACAGTTAACTGTAATTATATTCAAGCTTATCCCGTAGGCAGTGAACTGTTGCATAATACCTCTTGTGAGAAGCTGCACTTAATCATTTTTATCTCCCCAAAGACAACAGGACCTGAAAATGACCGGGTCGGTCCATTTCTGCTCACCGACGAAAAATCTGCGGGAATTGTATATTGAACAAGGGTATTACTTACACGCAAGATTATTTTTATTGCACTTTCGGCCAGCTTAAATTTGTCGTCCGCATGTGAGCTGCAGCCAAGTTAGCCTTTGTACAGGATGCATAATAAACTATCACACTTTGTTCAGATGCGGTGTTCCGTCTTAGTTTTTTACATGTATGTAGGTTACGGTATTCTTTATTGTTATCATTTCCTCACAATCGTTTGACCGAAAATTTTTTTAATCTTTCTGTAGTTTCGCAATTCTATGTTTCATGCTGCCTTGTTTATTTTTTTAGATTATTTCAATTCTTGGCCGGCATTCGATGCGGGCTGGAAATCGCATCGCCAACCGAGGTCGCACACATATATCCACAATCGGCACAATTTCGAAAATTCCGCGCAAGATTGCTCACTGGACATTAAGTCTGGGCTTGTGCATTGTGACCACGCAGTGTCACGTTCCGGTTATTTGCATGTACTGCGGCGATCAAAATTTTGGAGACCACGGGAGCGCGTGGCGAGCAGCATCGTCGCGTTTTCTCGCGGCTATCAGAAAAGCGCGAGAGCACGCACTGCGCAAGCGCGTCCTTTTCAACCTACCAGCCTGCGCTTCCGCTCTCTCGAACTGCGCGCACAACGGAAAGCCAGAGAAATCGCAAGGTGTCGCTTTTACAGTCGCCGCGGAAGTAGCGAGCGATGATATCGCGGACAAGATCTATCTTGTAGTGGCAGTGCTCGCAGTGCACCGCTTCTGTGCCTTGGTTCCAGACGCTCCGCGAAACGAAAACGTGCACATTGGGTCAGTTTTATTGCGATAGCAATTATATGGACACACTCGGCTGGATTTTACCGCCGGCGTTGGCGTCGATGTCGTAGTCGGCGTCGCCGTCACTCATCGTATGTGTATTTATAGATATGAAAACGCAAGAAAGAGAAATAATCCAGAAAAAGACTCCGACACGCGGAGTCCACATTGGTACCTCTGAAACGTGAGTGCGAGGCGGGAACTACTGAGTCACGAAGAAACATCTCCTCCAACGTTCAAACGGCAAGAAATTTATATCTACCTCTTACCGCTGTTGACGGGCACCTCGGGGGAACTATCGTTTTTTTTTCATCATTACCAGCAAGATGGCGTAATGATCACGCGTTATACCGGTGTCACACGGGCACATTTAATCACGATCACTGTTGGTCCGGATTAACCACGATCCAGATTAGGTGCTGCTACACGGTCACTTTTAATCAAGATCAGGTGTGATCGGGATCAAGGCTATCGCGATCAGCAGATCGCGATCTGCCTGCGGGATCGCGATTTTGCTGCCGTCTGCACCCCATAGCTGAGCTTGTTGAAAGCCCAATAAACAAGGAAATCGAGCATCGTTCAATAAAAACGCCTTAAAACAGCTAGATTTAAAAAAAAAACGAATTATAAACTGTTCAAATCGAAACAATATCTAAAGTATTGCATATTTTAGGATTTGCATCGACCCCGTGTAGTTATGCGAGAAGCAGACGGCAAGCACGCAGACGACAAGCAGTCGACGGTTGCCTTCAGCGCTTAGTTTAACTCTCGCTCCGTCGGAGCTGTTGGAGCACCTCGACGCAAACTGAGTATGAGTGTTGCAGGCCTTTCGACTACGTCGCAACGTACGCGCACTTCGTGGTCGAATGAAGAGATCTTTACAGTAATTGACCGATGGCAGGAGTGACTGGAACAGACTTGAGGCGCCAGAAGTTAAACACTGGCGCGTACAACGAGATTGGCGCTTCGCTGCGACTACACGGCTACGAGCAGGGGCCATCAGAAAAAAAATCGACGGTTAAGAATCTCACACAGCAATTCAGGTAAGTGCTAGGAAACGTGTATCGAGTGATGTATTTATGAAATTACTATCCCAGTGGCCTGCAAAGTTTTTGACGTTCGCGTGGTTCTTGCACGAATAACATTGCTGATAAAGAGCTCTATAGATATACTGTACGTCGAGTTTTGTCAGTGGCATGTTTTACGGCACGCAAATGCCACCTGGGGTATTTCATCTGACCCAAGCTTGAATCGAATGAGCTTGGCTGCGTAGAAGCAGTCGTAAAGTCGATCGCGATCAAGAGAACTCATCCGGATCGCCCCGATCGCGATTAAAAGGGCCAGTGTGACACCGGTATTAGTCACGACGCGGTGGCGCGCGCTCTCATCCACCACGCGTACTTAGCCCTGCGGGGAGGGGTGGGGGGGGGGGCGCTTCCTCGCACGCCCTTATCTCATGGTGCGGAGGATCGTACGTCTTGGTTGGCCTCGAGCTTTACCTGTAACGAGTATGTTGTAGCTACCGGGCGCACAAAGGTTACTGCAATCATTGCAGTCTCCGCTTGCGAAAAGCGCGCGCTTTTCAGACACAGCGAAGTAACAACTGAGACTGTTATTCCCGTGCATCTGTACCTGTAAGTACGTTTCGTGCGTCATCTATGCGTGAGAAACGCGGGGCATGTTTCGATCTCCTTTCCATTCTGCGCGTGACCTTCCAATTTGTTGCTATCGCGTTCATTGCTTCGCCTTTGCGGCAAAGTTGTGACTTTTTTTTTAATCGACGCATGTGACAAGATTACCAGTCAATGATGTTTTTTGGCGAAGCACGCTTGTTTTCGCGACCGTGTACCGCTTGGAACGAATGCGACGAAGCGGCTCGCACCAAGCACTGCCTCTACGAGTTACGTGTTTTTCTGACGATATCATCACTCAGTGCTTCCTTAGCGACTGCAAAAGTGACACCTTGCGATTTTAGTGGCGTTCAAAGAAGCGAAAGCACGGGCTGATAGGTAGAAAAGGATGCGCTTGCACAGTGCGTGCTCCCTAGCTTCTCTATGGCAGCTATGAGAAGGCGCCGCAGTACTGTTCGCCACGCTCTCCCGTGGTCTCCAAAATTTTGATCGCCACAGTACATAGGTTACGATTGAGACGTGCACCGAGAACCGAAGCCAGGTTATCACTTGGGAAGGCACTGTTTCATACTGCCTCTCATATGCTGTCAATATGCTGCCTATCAAATGGTCCTGCCGTGCTCATTCGTGTGGTCGTTTATCATTTGTAACAAAACTGCTAGGAACAGAATCCAACGTCACTCAGGTAGGGCCACCAGAAGGTTGACTTTACAGAAGATGAATGTGTCGCCGCATATCATATACAGCAGTGCGAAGGAGCCTCGAGGTGTCACCAAGTTATTGTTGCATAGAAGACATGAAATGATGGTGATGGAGAGTGAGGGGAAATAGACATAAGTCTCTCCCACAGGACAGGTGACTGCTGAATTTCTGGGTGCGCAGGCTAGCATAAACATTTGCATTTCATCTAAGGAACGTTGTCACATTAACAGATATATTATAAAAGTGTTTTACAGCACAAAGATGGGAGACACCCGAATCAGAATATCGCCTCATTTGATGAAATGAACAAAAAAATTATAGCAGCTTTGCAACAGTGTTGCCAAGTGTGAAAGAGGGGAGCTGGGTGGCCTTCCTTGTTGAACTTCCCTTTTTTCTTTCTTCTCTTCCTCTCAGTTCCAAGTGTCCGTTTTCTGTACCTGTTACTT
Source organism: Rhipicephalus annulatus (assembly GCA_013436015.1). Lineage (NCBI taxonomy): Eukaryota > Metazoa > Arthropoda > Arachnida > Ixodida > Ixodidae > Rhipicephalus > Rhipicephalus annulatus. Next base: position 169,082 of record WOVY01010683.1, on the reverse strand, counting down.
TCCATTTCTTTTCATCTTTTTCTTTCTCGTTCTTTCTTTCTTTATTTCTTCCCTCTCTTTCAATCTTTTTTCGTTTTTATTATTGCGATGGGAATTACATGGGACACTCTCGGCTGAATTTTGTCGCCGGCATGATGCGTCGACGTGGGCGTCGCCGTCACTCGCCGTATATGTATACGTATCTATATATATATGAAATCGCAAGAGAGAAAAAATCCAGAAAAAGACCACGGCGCGCAGAATCGTACGTGGGACCTCTGAGACGTGAGTGCGAGGCATTAACCACTGAGCCATCGAGGAGCACAAGCTATTTATATCTACCACTTACCCCTGGACACGGGCGTTTCGGAGGGGAACTATCGTGTTTTCAGCATTACCAGCAAGATGGCGCGATGAGCGCGTCGCTACATCGTCACGACGCGGCCACGCACTCTCATCTCCCACACGTACTTCACCCCGTGGAGAGGAGGACACTAAATCGCGCGCCCTTTTCTCCCTGTAGGGAGGATCGTAAATCTTGTATGGCCTTGAACTTTCACCGGAACGATTTTGTTGTAGTTACCGGGTGCACAAAGGTCACTGCAATCGCTGCACAGTCACAATTTGCGAAAAGGGCGCGCTTTTCAGACACAGCGAGGTAACAACGGAGACACTTATTCGCGTTCACCTCTCTCTGAGAGTGTGTTTCGTGCGTCATTTGTGCGTGAGAAACGTGGAGCACGTTTCGATCAGCTTGCCATTCTGCACGTGACCTTCCGATTTGTTGCTATCGCGTTCATTGCTTCGCCTTTGCGAAAAAGCCGTGACCTTTTGTTTCTCTGTCTTTCTCTTTGTCTCTGTTTTTCTCATTACATGCCTGTTTTTTTTTCAACATCTTTCTCTGTCTAATTGATATCGCTTTGTCCTTATTGCCTCTATTTCTATTTTTTTCTGTTTCATTGCTTTCTTTCCCGCCTCTTTCTATTTTTTTTCGTTCTTTCTTTTTCTCGCTTTCCCGTGTTTAGCGTTCTCCCCTTCGCATAGCATGATTTTTGTACAACGCCAGCCTCTGCTGTACTCGTTAGTGGGACTGTACTCGGTAGTGGCGCATACCAGGGGTGATATTCAGGATGTTCGCCATGCACTCATGTCATATCATACCCGTTTGGCAATTTATCATGTGAACAAAACGACCGCAAGATCAGCAAGACCATGAACTGCAAATCATGACATTCATGGCATACATTTCATGATTCTCATGTTATGACTAAGTCGCTTATGCTCGTAAAGCAGCCATGTAATGCTATCTTAATTTGAGTATTGATAACATAATTGAAACGGCCAGGACTAGATAGATAGATAGATAGATAGATAGATAGATAGATAGATAGATAGATAGATAGATAGATAGATAGATAGATAGATAGATAGATAGATAGATAGATAGATAGATAGATAGATAGATAGATGCGCTCAAAGTCGCAGAAGTTCGCGAAGAAATGCTTCGCATTTAATAAAGGTGTGTTGTGTTTGGTTTAGTCCTACCGTGTCAACTGCGTCAGGTTGTTCTGAGAGCGTGGTGCCTCACTTCGAGACCTCACACTATATACAATACCTTACAGGTAATATACTTCTCACCCATTACGGTTGTCCGCTAGTTGTTGTCCGCTAGGCGGAACGCTAACAGCTCAAGCGCTTGGGCGTAGGTATGTGCACGTCAAAGAATCCGAGGTAGTAGACATTTCTGTACCATTCCTGTACCGAGTATCCCTTAGTCATACCGTGGTTTTGTGACATAGTATATACCAACAGTTATATTTGGGAGTTTCTTTTCATTCCATGTGCACGGTTGCCAGACGTGCGTGCAGCAGCACTTGAACACTGTGTTCCCACATAGAATGGTGCTTGCCCACTGCCGGTGTTTGGGCGATGGGCGGGTGCATTTCTCGATTTCGTCTTCGTCTTCACCTGTGCAGTCATGACTTAGTGAATGGGAGAATAGGGCCGCGTGTCGGCGTGAGAGCGGAGCCACAAGAGGCAACGTGGGCGGGACGGTGTCGCGGCAGCGCTATGCTTCTCCCGGTCCCCTCCGCCCCTCGAGCAGACCCCGGTCGGCGGCATGACGACAGGCAGTGAGTGGCGGCTTTCTGCAAGCTGGCGCGCAGCAGCGCTCAACGGCGCGCTCCGTCCGCAGATGACAGGGTCGAGGAGACCATTTGGGAGTACAAGGCGCTGATCCTGGACAGGGACAACAAGCCCCAGGGTCCCAACACGTGGGTAAGGTGAGTCCATCCGCTCATATACATTGCAGCAACGTCTTTGTCTGTCTGCGACGTGCGCGCTTGGGTATCGGTTGTGTACTTCGACTCGAGTATGTTTAACAATTGTTTTTAGTTAATCAATACAAACATTGAAAACATAATCGATGCAACGCTTTTTATTTTGACGGAATGAGCTCGCTTTGCTTTGTCTAAAAAAGGCACGAATATCAAATACATGAACACAATGAGCAAAATATGCACAAATATACAGATGAGCTAGCCTTGAGCATACAGGTTTCCTTATGAAAGTTGCGCGCACAATGTTAGTGGGACCCGACTATCCATGGCAGTGCGGTAAATTTGGTCGGGAAATGTGGCGGGGGATGTTCCCTTCCAACGCAGCTGGTCGCCAGCCGCCCGTTTACTCCAAGCATTGTCAGTGGAAAGACGTGCCTTCACGTCTTTTTTTTTTTCGACTGTGCAATACGGCGTGATGGAGCGTTCACTTTAACGGTGATACACTATCAAGTTTTGCGCGTAACAGAAAAAGAATGAACCAGAAACATTTCAAATGCTTCAAGAGACCTTCACGGATTACTGCATTTCAAGCTCGCAGTCCGGGAAGTGACACAAGACGTTCAAAGAGGGCTGAGAGGAGGTCACCAACGAACCCCGTTCTGGACTCCCAAACGTTATCAGAAACAACGAAAATGTGGAACGTGTGAGCGAAGTATTGTGTTCCGACCATTAATTCAGCATCCTGCGAATTGGGAGTTTCTAACCGCAGGGAGAAACTGCCAGCGCTGCCTTTTACTGAAGGTACGCAAGAGATTGAAACGCCGGGTCGCACGCGTGAGGTCTGACATCAAAGACATGGTCAAGCTCCGCCATGACAATTCCCCCAGCCACAGGCCCTTCATAGCTCCCAACATCCTGACCCGGAGCAACACTCCGGTGGTCCACCTTTACCCTTACAGTCCTATCTTGGCTCCACGCTACATTTATATTTTTTTCCGGACTGAAGAGAGAGCTTAAAGGAAACACTTTGTGATAGCGTGAAAACATCTAAAAGCAAATAACTTTCCCGACAGACGTTCCCGTTGAGGATTTTCTGGGTGCCTTCCAGGCATGGCAGACACGTCTAAGCAAGTGTATGCCACAGGGAACGCGTATTTTGATGAATTTTAACCATACGAGCAGCTTCCACCAATAAATTTATTTTTCCCACAAAATTCACATTACGTTTATAACGGATCCTCTCTCTACCTACGTGTCCAAGGCACACAGCATGCAGTTTGGCCATCTCGAATCCTTTAAAGAGTCACTAAAAAGGAAACGTATGACTCGGTGGACATTGACTATAGCTGTGTCATCTCCATTTTTCAAGAAGCTGATTATTTCATATCACATTACGGTCAAAGTTGAATATTTGCAATATTCATGGCTAGATGACCTAGAAAAGCATCAAGATGCCTAACCGCTGGACTTTCGTTTTTCGTTTTTTTCATCATTTCTGCCTTTTCAAGTCCTACTCGTGATGATGGCTTATATTATTGTTTCTTTAATATTTCAATTTACAAATATAGCTCGAATTTTCTTTCACTGCGATGTGACTAATGTGCGTCGAGATCTCAGTACACACAGACGCACTTTTCTTTTAATTCCGTGTCACCAAAATTACATAATTAGTATATAGATAACAAAAACTTGAAAAGAGGGCTGCGCCATTTGAATATTCATCACGCGCTCTTTTATGGTAGCGTGTAGAAGAAAATTCAGAGTATATACTATATGAACCCCACTATGGGAGAACAGGCACCCCTCAAATTCTTATATATATATATATATATATATATATATATATATATATATATATATATATATATATATATATATATATATATATATATATATATATATATATATATATATATATATATATATTGTTACGTGATTTCGGCTACTGTTATTCTCCACGTAGCATTTTGCTGGAGGTGTGGGGTATTCTTTTGACAGCGGAGCTATGCAGTGGACGCCTCCTTAAGTCTGCTACCATGGCTCCGTGTGAGGAAACGACTTCGTCACCTACCTCGGCAACGACAACAACCCTGTACGTCGCCTTAACGCAACCCCGTGATCCCGGTACCTTTACTGGAGAGGTCAACGCGAATGTGGACAAGTGGCTTAGTAAGTACGAGCGCGTCAGCAAGCAATATGGCTGGGACCCAACCGTTATGCTTGCGAATGTTTTTTTTCTATCTTGACAAGACCCGTCGCATCTGGTTTGAGACCCACGAGCACGAAATCACAAGCTGGGAAATGTTTAAACAGCTCCGCGACCTCTTTGGCAACCCGTTTGGTCAACAGCTTGATGCCCGAAAGCAATTGCCCGTACGTACACAGACGTCCACTGAGCCCTACTTGACTTATATTGAAGACGTCTTAGCGTTGTGCCAAAGGGCCGATCCCAACATGACTGAGGCCGACAAGATGTCGCATGTTTTAAAAGGAATCGCCGACGATGCGTTCAGCCTGCTTGTATTTACGAACGTATACCGACCATCGACGCCGTGATCAAAGAATGCCGCCGTCTCGAGCAGGCGAAGAGTCGACACATTTTACACCCGTTCCAGCGCCTACCCAACACCGCTGCAACGTCGTCTTGGGAAGCCACTCCTTGTCAGCCGTCTACAACCGAACACGTGACGCGCATCGTCCGACGTGAACTCGAGGCCGCTTACCCAGCTGCCAACAAACCGACGTTGCGCGACGCCTCAACGCCAGCTGTCTCCTTGATCCAGGCTGTTGTCCGTCAGGAATTCGCTAATTTGGGTATCCTGTCCACTGCACCCACCCTGGATAATACTGATCCCTCGATAGCTTCTGTGGACATGAGAAGTCGCCGTCCGTACTCTATTCTAACCAGAAACCCGTCTCAATGACGAACAGCTGATGATAAGCCAATCTGCTTCCGCTGTGGTCACGCGGGACACATTGCTCGTTACTGCCGCAGCCAGTGGCCATCTATGCCTTCTGGCTCGTTCCCCACTTGCAGCAACTCATTCCGTCCACCGAACCACCGTTATCCGACCCGCACTGAGTCTACAGCATTTACTGCCCCTGAGGACTACGGTCACCCTGATACTGTCGCCGCTGAGCCACCTGTCACCACAGAGCTGATACTGTCGCCACTGAGCCCCCAGAATAAAACCAAAGACAGTGTCATTATTTTATCTTTCCGCCTGAGTCTTCCAGCGAAGGCAGGTGATCCTAGGCAGGCGCGTCCGAGGCAGGAGCGTCCGTATTCATGGAGCAAAGTCACGTGCTGGTGCACGTCGTTTCGATAGAAAAGCTAGAAAACATCTACGCCCACCATACCTTTTGTTTTCTTGATTTCTTTCTTTCTATGTTATTTTTAGTTGTGTCTATGCCACGACACCTATCTGGCTCTTTACCACTCTCCTGTGCCGCTAAGTTCAATCCTTTCTGCGCTGTTGCACAAATTCTGAAGCCGCTGTAGTGTCGTAATCTAGGCTTATCTTGCGTTGCGCTTCGTTACCGAATCTCAAGAATGCAAGATTTGGGCTTCTTTGCGTCTTGTAGCTTTCACACATATGCGATTTGAAAAGCTTCGTGCATCCAAGCTTAACTTACATGCTACAGTATTGACCTGTATGTGAACTCACTCGCTGAATTCCGTGCCGACCGGTTGTGCCCTCGTGATCTCCAACGACAGTGCAGCTCTGGCCGACTGGGTTGGTCTTATGCCACCTTCTGACGCCGGTTCCCGACGATGACGACAGCGTAGCTCTGACCGACTGGATTAGCCCTGCGCCATCTCCTGTTGCCGACAAGAGCTCTCTCTCGCCAGTGGTGCGCCGTCCTCGAACTCCTGCGACTGTGTTTCATCTTTCTATCTTCTCTTCCATCGTCGCTCGCTGTCCCTGCGCATCTCTCTCTCTCTATCTATCTATCTATCTATCTATCTATCTATCTATCTATCTATCTATCTATCTATCTATCTATCTATCTATCTCTACCTTTAATCCTAACCTATTAATCCTTCCTTACCCCCATCTCTTGTGAGCTCAGCCTTTGAAGGTGTCGCACCAGATGCAGGCAGTAACGGGGCTCACTTTTCTCTTCGTTTCCCTTTTATAACCACATAACCATATAACCTGTATGTAAATAAGATTCTTACAGCTAAAGGATACCCGGTACCGATTCTAGACGTAAAACCAGCTTTAATCTTGCAAAAGCAATCTTGCAGTGCGTCTATTATTTTATTCAACAGATTTCTAATATCATTATTTGATTTTTAGCACAAGTTTTATCTCAACTTACCTTTTCTATCCCATGCATTACCTATATCTCTTTATTTTTATTTTCAGGCCTGCTAGTCTATAAGGGCCACTCACCAGATTCTCACAATACACACACACAAAAAAAACGCGCGCAATATTCTATCCTGATATTTCTTGTGCCTCTTGCGCATTTCTTTGACGCAAACAGTAGTTCCCGTGCGTCTCTCATAATCATCAGTGGTTTTGGGACGTTAAACCCCAATTATCAATCAATCAACAGTAGTTCCCGTGACGTCAATAGCGTACATGCTATCGATTGGTCGACGTACGCGAAATATCCGGCAAATGTGATTTGTCTCTTGCACCGCTCCACCATGCAGCCGCACATTTGTTATTCCTTGTCTCGCATGAATATCGTGAGCTATCAAGTGATCACACTTCATTTTGTGTGTTTACAACTGCGCAACCGGCGATAAAAGCGTGTAGCTGAAAAGCGTGAAATCCTGATAGGCTCTGACATTGCTCACGTGCTTTTACGATTTTATGGGCGAGGAGGATGCATCGCGTGTGCGAAGGGTAGCGAAGGAGAGGAGAAAATCACCCCTTATTGAAAGCGGGGTGATGACTCCTGAGTGGCCCTTTAACGTGCGGCCAAGGCAAGCCCTCTGCTTCTATTCTTCCTTTTAACTGTGTGCCATTCTGCAGTATGCAGTAAATAAAATTCTGCTTGCTATTTAATAAGTGGTGAAATTCAGTTTGCACTATAATGACGTAAATCATTAGGACTCATCTTGAAAATGTTGACAAAGGAATTGAAGGAACATTGCTATACTAAATATTATTTCTTCTCATTAGCATCCGAACGAACCGTGTTAAGCTGTTTTCCATATCCACTGTGTTTCCTGTGGTGTTATACCAACTTCCTAGTTGTCATGGTTTACCTGCCGTGGCGGTGTACTGGTTATGGTGCTCAGCTGCAGGCCACTGGGGCAACATTTCGACGGAGGCAAAACGCTATAGATGCCTGTGTGCTTACATCTAGCTTTTACAGCTAATGTGGTCGAAATTTCTGGAGTCATTCACTATGGCGTCTCTCTTTGCCATGTCTTGGTTTTGGGATGCAATATAATATTAATAATAACAACAACAACAACAACAACAACAACAACAATAATAATAATAATAATAATAATAATAATAATAATAATAATAATAATAATAATAATTGTACTATCCCTGTAAGTATGTCGCCATCCCTTGAAAATAGCGTCATGTCATGTTTTTTTTCTTTATTTCCGTGCAGAGCTTCCGCTTTCTAGTGCATAATTTCTTAATGATGGTCACAACCCTGTTGGACAGTGCTTGGGTGATAAGGCCATTGTGAAGCAGTTAATTCTGCCTTTAGCCGTACCGTCCCTTGACATGTATTATGTTGAAAATAAACAATTCAATTCAATTTTTGGGGCTTGACGTCTCAAAACCACCATATGATTAGGAGATGGCTCCGGAAATTTCGACCATTTAGAGTTCTTCAGCGTTCACCTAAATCTAAGCACACGGGCAAGCATTTCCGCCTCCATCGAAAATGCGGCCACCTCAACCGGGATTCAATCCCGCAACCCATGGTTCAGCAGCCGAGTGCTTTAGCCACTAGACCACCGCTGCGGATTGTTTCGGGCTGTTAAACGCAACAGTTATTATTAGCTTTAGGGTGCCTCCTGCATGGTGTTACAGTTATTCACTGTGTCTAATACGGAAGAGCTTTTTTCTGTTTTACTTGGATATGTTTGTTTCCCACGTTTAAGCTTCGTTCAATGATTTTGCTGTTACTAAACCTCAGGTAATCGGAGCTATAATTGGTAACATGGTGTAAATGGCGGCGGTGTCCTGTGGAGCATTCTGCAACTGTACAACACCTCTGAGTCGTTTCTGGGCTGCACATGTTCTCTTGTAGAAATAAAAGATTGCGCGTAACTGAGTACGTCTCTGGAAAAGGCTTTCCGCGAGCAGATAAGTAGACTATAAAAGTGATCGTAGTTTTATGTCCTCTAAGTAAACACGAGGCGTCACAAAGCAGGTTGATACCGCTGTCGTTGCTGATGTAAAGCTGCATATACGGTGATCCCTTACTGCGGAAACCGTAATACGTTTACGGGCGAAATATTTGCACTGCGCTTTTTGCACTACTGTGGGAAGGCTTGCGATTGCATGGCGACCTGCTAGTTGATCGGCAAGAAAAACAGTGACTTCTACCAATTACCAAAGCGACAAGCAAGAACTGCCACCATCGAAGTATAGAGAGCTGTCATGCTAAGCAGCCAAAGAAACCGCATTTTACCTAAGCAGCTAAAGGAAGAAATACATATCTTTGTAAAGACTAACAGAAATTTCCTTCAAACAAAACAAAATTGGTCGCACCTAATAAACTTTAGCGCTACAATTTGCAGATATATATTAACAAATTCGTGATTGTATTGAAATATCTTAATAATACAATTCGAGGGTATCGTATGGCATACAATGAGCGTGGTGGTATCTTGTACCTGTATCCAAATACTTCTTGTCTGAGTAACATGTATCGTATCACGATAGAATTTCAATGCATTTTTGCCCAGCTCTGGCAACGTTGGGCGATGTGTGCCCCTCCGGTCTCTCTCATTGTTGTTGTTTTTTTTCTCCCGAGTTTACGCCACAAATACTTCTCTGTTCTTGAAGAACTCGCTTGCACAATCTACTGGAGCGCCAGGGACGCTAAGGATTAGCTTTACTCCAGCTTGCCGCAGCTTTCGTAACATTTCGTAATACCCATGTGTCTTCTCTCATTTTCCCAACAACTGCGTCATTTTCACTCCGCAGCAAACCAACCTCTTTCATCAAAGTTAAGGAGGGCGACCCGGATGCTCAGTACGAAGCGTGCGAGTTCGCCAACAGGAGCTCGCACCATGTGGCCTTCAGGGTAATCTTTTTTTTTTCTCTCTCTCTCTCTTCGTTTGCCTCCGCATCCATGAGTACGACTAACACTGGGAAATCACACATCGCGCGCGTATTAGCGTACTGTGTGAGTCGAGGTAACCGCCCACATGCGCGCTGCGAGCATGACGCAACTTCCAGTGGGTGAACGTTTCTCATGTTATTCTGTGTGTGGCGTCGCATGATTGTGTAGTTCACTTGTACCGTGGCTCGATGAGGCACATACGTGTCAAAGTGGCAACGGTGCCTCCACGCGAGGTCAATGACGTCGCCGAATGAAACCTGACAGTCAAGGCTCACTCGAGCTATTATGAATTCGGCGTACAAGGGCACGAATGATATACGAGAACATAATCGGTGCTCGCATAGATGAGATTTTTGGTCGACTGTATAATTCGTAAGGTTCACGGAGGTTTATACTACAGGCGTTCGTTTCATTTCTGGTGTATAAGATGCGTGCAGTCAGACAATGTAATACATTACACTTCGTTTTACCTGTACCTGTAAAAATTGTTTGGAAATTATCCCAATCTTGTTTACTCCATTTTCAGTGTATTGTTTAAGCGATGGATGTTTTATATAATTAACTCTGTTCATGAGCGAATTTGATTAAAAACGTGACAAAGGGAAGCTCACTGACCACAACGTGCCGACGTAATTGTCCGTAAAGTGCAAGTATACTTTGTTCTTAAATATGCCGCTGGCCGTGTAATAATACTTCGCAGAGCCAGGGCGTTACTGCACTACCGTTCATGATGCATGCTCGTCCGTGAAGTGTCGCTGTGACTTTCGCAACGCATAGCAGGCGCGGGTGGATTGTTCTCTTTAAAGATCACTAAGGCCAACGGGCTGCAGTTCAACCCCGACCACGGCGTTCTCAGGCCAAACGAGCGAGTCCCACTGAAGTTCAAAGTGCGCCCAAGTAAGTCGATGTTTATATTCATAAATATCGCACGCGCTGCAAGCAACAGAGCGTTACGTGAATCTAGTAGACGTAGTTGACCTTGAGTGCGGTTGCTGCTGAACGACGGTTTACTGACCTCCGTCAGTCAGCCACTGGGCGTTCGTTCAGGAGTTCTGTGAGCACCAGGCGCTGCATTACGATGACCTCGCTGGAGAATGCTCAAAAAAAATTTTAGAGGCGTGACTTTTGGTTGCCTTCGCTGCACCACGAAAGTTCATATCTCATCTATAGTACTTATCAGTGCATCAGCTGTACTTGGAAACAACAAGCAATTGAAAAAGAATATACATACTGTAATACAGAACGGAGTATATATGTTGTTATAATTACGTAAAGCTTTTTTACTTTCTTTTTGCCAGTAAGGGGGGGGGGGGTAGAATGGTCCGCGCCCGATGTGTCACACGTCTGGCGCAACAGAGGGTGATTTGGGTGACAGTGAAGTGCACTGAGAACAATCAGCAGAAATACAAAATGAATTTTTCTGGGAATATCAGTTCTAGGATTATGAATTTTTAGTGTTATTAAATTATAAAGTATACAGATGCGCGCGTTCGCAGCAGATGAAACATAATATGTAGTGTTGCAAGGCTGCCTTGCCCCTGGCGCATAGTGGTCGCTTTAAGCGTGTTCGCTGCTTTGTGCGACGGTCACATAGTCGGTATTCCGACACACTACTACGCAAGTAGCCCACCACGGTTCGCAAAATAAAACATTGCTGTACACATATGCACCGCAAATACCGCTCCATGTCAGGCCCTCCCGCAAACTTTAAGGAGCCCTGCAAAACTTTTTTGAACATGGTCAGAAAATGCTGCTGATTGGTAGTCGAGGCTGCCACGCGAGACAAATAATATGGTGCAGCACGTGGCCAGGAATTCGCAATAAATTCTCTTCTTCCTCTTCTTCTCTCGACGAGTGACGCTACAGGCTCAAAAATCACTCGTCACATTCATTGTTTCAGCCATTGCCTTATTTAAGCCTGGCGCTCGTTCGTTACAATGACCGCCGCGGGAGCCCGCGACTTGTCCACGCATGCACTCGCGATCGCACTGAAAAGCTGCGTATTCGAAGACAAAAAAAAGGGGGGGGGGAATCGGCAGATCCCACGTACAGTGGGAATCGATGATATGCGAAGCACGAATGAGGAAGATTGACATGTCACTTTAAAATCTGCACAACGTTACGAGGCGGACGTAAATTGTGCCGTAGATGACTTTCATGTCATGATTATCATGTTTAAACGTGTCATTTACCTTCGTCGTCTATTCAGGTCACGTGATACCAAATTTGGTATATGTGGAGCTGGCGAAACGGCCGCGAGCACGCTATGAGCGTAGCACATGCAGTGATGTTTTACGTGACACACATGTTATGACACGTGTCATTTACCTTCATCGTGCATTCACGTCATACCAGATTTGGTGTATGCGGAGATGGCGAAATGGCCGCGAGCGCGCTATGAACGTAGCATGGAGTCATGTTTTACATCACACGCATATCATTATAATCATGTGTGAACGTGTCATTTACCTTCGTCGTCCATTCACGTCACGTGATACCAAATTTGCTATATGTGAAGCTAGCGAAATGACCACGGCCTCACAATAAGCGTGGCGTGTAGTCATGACTTACATGACATGCATGTCATGATTTCCACGTTGGGGTCTGTCACTTATGTTCACCCTGCAGGTGTGTCATATCATACCAGTTTTGCCATTTGTCATGTGAACGAAACCACCGCAAGAGCAGCAAGGCCATGAAATGTAAATCATGACATTTATGACATACATGTCATGGTTCTCATGTTATGACTAGTCACTTATGCTCGTCAAACAGTCATGTAATGCAATTTTGGTATGGATACCATCATCGAAATGGCCAAGACAGCTAAATGTTGTAGGTGGCTAGATAGATAGATAGATAGATAGATAGATAGATAGATAGATAGATAGATAGATAGATAGATAGATAGATAGATAGATAGATAGATAGATAGATAGATAGATATAGGTAAAAGTAGCTGAAGTTCGCTAAGAAACACTTCGCATTTAATAAGTGCTTAAAGGGGCCCTGAATTGCTTTTTCAAGTAAGCACGGAATGAATTCACTGGAACAGCTTATTGCCTCACAAATTCAACGCCGCAAAAATTTTAAGAATCCGTCCAGTGCGAGTGGAGTTACAAAGGTTTGTCGCATGCTGCAATCGCATTATCTCTTTTCTCGTCCCGATGATAGTGCTGAAGGTAAGCAGGAAGAGATGGCAGGGCCACAGAAAAACATCACACTCGCGTTGTGGTCTTGAGCACTGTTTTTCTTTTTTTTTTCTTCGAATGCACCGCTTTGTCGGTGTGATCGCGCGCGCACGCGTGGACAAGTCGCGGCCTCCCGCGGTGATCTCTGTAACGATCGAATGCGCCATGTTCAAATCAGCCAATGGCTGATAGATGGGTAATTTACGTTTGATTATTGGGTATATTCCGCCATTTGTGGAGAGAAGAGAAAGCAATTTTCAGCTGACTTTGGTAATTTACTGTGAATTTCAAGCCACGTGCTGTGCAATAATATTTGGCTCGCATGTTGTCGGGAGTCCCTAGTACCGATCGGCAGCGTTTTCTGACCATGCTCAAAAAGTGTTGCAGGGCCCCATTAAGGTTACGAGGCACATCCCTCCCTTCTAAGCTTCCAACGTTGGGACGAGAAAAAAAGAAAGAGAAAATGCAATTGCAGCGTGCAACAAATCTTTGTAACTCCACTCGTACTTGACGGATTATTTAAAAAGTTAAGCCGGTTAATTTGTGAGGCATTAAGCTTCTTCAATGAATTACTGCATGGCTACTTGAAGAATTGTTGCAGGGCGCCAATAATGCATGAATCATTCCTGAACACTTCACATTCATATTTACCATCGCATACTTTCCACTGCGTCAGGAGCAGAGGCCTCCATATGACTCTGAAGAACGACTGAAAGATACACTCAGTTTGTGACTTCACAATGCGTTTATTCAATATAGTCGTACTTCTTCATCCCCTTTTTCTTCTTGTTCCTTTTTTTTCTTTTTTGCAATGTGTATCTTACGCGTTTTTTATGGGCTCATATCTTGCGCCACCAACATGTTTGGTTCAGGTGACCGTTGCCTGGTGCATGTAAAATATTTTTGTTTTAATAACCTGGAAACTTCCTCTGTCACTGCCGTCTGCATATTTTGATAGTTGTTATAGTAAGCATGAGCTGTCGACTACACTCGCTGTGCTATGCAACCTCATTGACTGTGGAGATCCTTTTAATAGAACGGACATGATTATCAGTTAGCAGAATGGGCGACGAAATAAAACGTCACGTCCAACAACAACGAAAAACTGATCAGGGAGCACGCCGTATTTAGGGACCAGCAGCATGAAGTGCTTCTTTTTGTTGAAGTATGTTTATATGTTTTATGGTATGTTTTTGTTTTATGGTGGGCTCGGCGGCTGTGCACCAACGCAGACCGCTAATCCTTTCACTCTTGTCATGCAGGTGTTTCAGTGCGCATTCCTGCGCATACTGCTTTCCGTTTTCCTGCCAGCTTCTTTGACCACACCGTTGCAGTATCAACATCGTTCCAGCGAGAGTGGCACGCTTTCCTGTCACGCCCTCTTGGTCTTCGACACAAGCTTATCAACCGCAACGTACTTGGAACCACTGGATTTCACCACACGCAACAGATCTGGATCCCTTCCGGCGCCACCGGTCAGCTACATGGTCCTCGACAAAACCTGGTCGACGCTATCAGCATCGGCATCGATGCCTGTGTCGACTACAAAAGAGCGGCCTTTGCCGGCGGCGCTGTGTGGGCTCGGCGGCTGTGCACCAACGCAGACCGCTAATCCTTTCACTCTTGTCATGCAGGTGTTTCAGTGCGCATTCCTGCGCATACTGCTTTCCGTTTTCCTGCCAGCTTCTTTGACCACACCGTTGCAGTATCAACATCGTTCCAGCGAGAGTGGCACGCTTTCCTGTCACGCCCTCTTGGTCTTCGACACAAGCTTATCAACCGCAACGTACTTGGAACCACTGGATTTCACCACACGCAACAGATCTGGATCCCTTCCGGCGCCACCGGTCAGCTACATGGTCCTCGACAAAACCTGGTCGACGCTATCAGCATCGGCATCGATGCCTGTGTCGACTACAAAAGAGCGGCCTTTGCCGGCGGCGCTGTGTGGGCTCGGCGGCTGTGCACCAACGCAGACCGCTAATCCTTTCACTCTTGTCATGCAGGTTAGTAAAACTTACAGTCTTCTCGCTAAGAAGTCTAGTAATTACCTGCTGTTTCAGCTGCCGAGCCCACACTGCTGCGTTCTTGTTGCACTTGAGTGTTCTCGTGTGATTCGTGCCTTGTTGATGATGTCGGGCGATATTGAAAGCAATCCGGGTCCTGCTTCTAATGCTGTACTAACTGAACTGCAGAAATTGTCTGCCGGTCAGACGGAATTAATCAGTCAGGTACAGGACCTTAAATCCCATTTGCTATCAACAGATAAATCTATAGCAGATCTCAGTAGACGCATGACTGATCTGGAAGGGCACTGTCAAAATATTATCTCCTTACGTACTGATGTGGAAGCGCTCAGAAGAGACACCGCTCGCGCGAGTGACCTTCTGCGCAAGCTTGAAGCGCGCGTGGATGAAGCCGAGAATCATTCTCGGCGCAATAACCTCATATTTTATGGCCTTCCTGAATCAACTGGATCGGAAGCACTTGTCCAAGTTGAACAACTTGTCATCAAGCACTGCCGTGATCGTCTAGGTATTTCCATCGATCCGAAGGAAATTGAGCGCGCGCATCGTCTGGGTCGCCGCAAGGGTACTAACCACCATCGCCCCATAATAGTTAAATTCGCATTCCATAAAACAAAAGGAGAGATTCTTTCTAATGGACGGAAATTTAAAGGAACCACTTTTAGTGTTGGTGAAGATTTTTCACGTCGTGTGCAAAACGTCCGTCGGCAATTGATTGCCTTTGCTAAAACCAAGTCGCTGCCTTTTTCCATCACGTACAAGACACTGCTAATGGGTCACAAGCGCTACGTCTACGATGAGCAATCGCAAACTGTAAGGGAAGCGTCGTAGCAATTTCCTCGGCGCAAATCTGCCGGGCACACCCCCACACCTCAATCTGGCATGTCACTCTCGGTAGTCTTTGCTAACGCGCGCAGTTTTTTTCCGAAACGCATAACTTTTTCTGAGCTTGTTTTGTCATCAAGCAGTAACGTATTGGTGATAACCGAGACTTGGCTGACAAATGATATAACCGATGCAGAAGTGCTAGATCACCTACCTGGATTTCAACTTTATCGTAAGGACCGTACAGGCGCACGTGGAGGCGGGGTTCTGATGGCTGTGCACCAACAGTTATCGTGCTCGGTGGCCAGGACCAACTCTTCTGAACTTGAAATTCTTTGGGTCGTTTGCCGTGCTCACCCTCATACTGTCCTTGTAGGCGTTTGTTATAGGCCCCCGAACAGTGACCCAGATTTCGCATATAAGCTCAACAACAACCTGAGTGACCTTGGGAAACAGTATCCGCAAGCAGAGATACTGCTTTTCGGCGATTTTAATTTTCCTCAAATAGATTGGAGTAGTAGCGTCCCGTCAGCTGTGGGCAGTGAGCCCGCAAGGGACTTCATAGATTTCTGCCTGAATTGCAATCTAACCCAACTTGTATCCCAACCAACGCGCGTTACAGAGAGCAATTCCAGCATCTTAGATCTAATACTAACTAGTCATCAAGAGAGCTTATCATCAATTACATATCTGCGTGCCGTCAGTGACCACAAGGTAATCCATGCGGCTTTTGCGTTTCGACCTGTAAAACGCGATCTTGTCACCAAAACAATCCGTCCTTACGACAAGGGCAATTATAGTGCCATCAATAATGAATTGATATCTTTTCTTCCTGAGTTCGAGAGAATAAGCCATACACGCTCTGTGGATGAGAATTGGATTATATTTAGAGATAAGTTAGCCACTCTTGTCGAGAAATTTATCCCAAAAATAACGTTTACCGCAAACCGTAACAAGCCATGGTTTTCACGTACACTTCACAAACTAAGAAACAAGAAAAAACGCCTCTTCCGATCAGCCAAACAGTCTAAACTTCTGTCCTTATGGGAAAAATATTACGCCGCGGAAGATGATTATCTTAGAACCATTCGTAACGCCAAACACGTGTTCTTTCATGAAGAGCTGCCCAAAATGCTTGCAACCAGCCCTCGCAAATTCTGGGAGGTGATAAACCCTCAGGAGATGCGCACCACTAGTCTTTCAAATGCGCATGGCGATATAGTCGACAACAATGAATGCGCGAACCTTTTTAACGAGGCCTTTTTCTCTGTTTTTACGAATGAGAGTTCAGTTCCCGATTTTTCTTCACCTGCGCGCAGCACCGAGTCTATGCCCCCGATTGCATTTTCTACGGACGGCATCATTTCGATTATAGAAAAGATTAAGCTTTCTTCTTCTGCAGGTGTGGATGACATTAATTCAAAACTTCTCATAAATGTTAAACATGTGTGTGCCGCATACCTTACATTGTTATTTTCGCAGTCATTATCATCAAGCATTCTGCCAGCAGACTGGAAAGTAGGCAAGGTCGTTCCAGTCTACAAATCAGGTAACAGAGATTCTCCACTAAATTACCGTCCCATATCTTTAACAAGTATCCCCTGCAAAATCATGGAACATGTCATCTACTCCCATATCATCAACTTCTTGGACTCAATGCACTTTTTTCATCCTTCTCAACACGGGTTCCGAAGGGGTTATTCTTGTGAAACGCAGCTGGCCATTTTCATTCATGACTTACATTCTAACCTTGACTGCAACATTCAGACCGATGCTCTTTTCCTGGATTTCGCTAAAGCATTTGACACTGTCCCTCACAAACGCCTAATTCTTAAATTATCTCTGTTAAATCTAGATCCTAATGTACTTGCATGGATAACATCTTTCCTGACTAATCGTTCCCAGTTTGTGTTTGTTAATAATCACTCATCTAACCGACTACCTGTAACCTCAGGTGTCCCGCAAGGGTCTGTCTTAGGGCCTCTACTCTTTTTAATTTACATTAACGATCTACCATTGCATGTATCATGTAACTTTCGTATGTTTGCCGATGACTGCGTAATCTACCGATCAGTAACCAACATTCATGACCAAACACTAATTCAGCATGATCTTAACAACATACAAACATGGTGTGATCGTTGGTTAATGAACTTAAATCCTAATAAATGTAAGCTTGTTTCTTTTTCTCGCCACCGTAACCCTTTTGAGTTTACCTATTCCATCACTAATGTTCCCATACAATCAGTTCAATCATTCAAATACCTCGGCATCACCTTGGCTCATGACCTGTCTTGGCGTCATCACACTACTAACATCATCTCGTCTGCTAATAAATCACTCGGATTTCTCAGACGACACTTACGCCATACTCCGCCTCACGTCAAGACGCTTGCGTACAAATCATTTATCAGGTCCAAACTCGAGTATGCATCTTCCATCTGGAGCCCTCATCAATCATACATCATAAGAGAACTCGAATCACTTCAAAATCGGGCTACCAGGTTCATTCATTCTGCATATTCGTACGATATCAGCATCTCATCTCTAAAGGCGGAATCAGGTCTAGAAACCCTTGTTTCACGCCGACAGTATGCCACCCTCTCTCTTTTTCATATGTTTTATTTCAGTTCACTGAATCATCCACCGTACATCACGCCCCCTCCGCACATATCCCATCGCACTGGTCATCCGTTACAAGTCGCAATACCACGTACCCGGACCACTGTATTCCAAGCCTCCTTTTTCGTAAGAGCAGCAAAAGACTGGAACGGCCTTCCTCACGCCATCTGTACCATCACTAACCCATCTATGTTTGCAGAAGCCATTAAAAACACCGTTGTATAGTTCTCTTTTTTTTTTTTTTTTGTTATGCACCACCCCTTATGTAATACCCCTACAGGGGGTCTTTAAGGAAATAAAAGTGAAGTGAAGTGAAGTGATATGTTTGATGCAGCGAACTATAGACAATATGAACGTAAATACCAAATTTAACTACTTGAATTTATACACAGCACATATCTTGCGACACTCATATATTACACACATACACACGAATAATTATGCCTTGTGGGCAAGCCTTATATGAGTGATACCCCACTTACACAGCCTGTATGCGCAAACAAAAGGAGTGTGCGTTAGTACTCTTGTTTGTTATATTTATGAGCAACGTCAACTGGCTTAGTTTTATTTTTTCGTGTCATTAATAAACTTTGCTCTGCATTATAACGTCCTAATAATACGCATGGTGCCAGGGGTGTTATGCCGGTTGGCCCGAGCTTCTGGGGAACGCGAGTTGCTGCGGGCTCACTATAATATACATGGGTCATGACAGGAAGATAGCGTGCAGCGGGCAATAGCAGCGTTAGCTGATATGAACGGCAACAATAACGAGCATTGCGTTAAAGACGCATGTGCGGTATTTTCGGTGGTTTTCAAAAGAACAACGCCTGCAAACGTGTCAGCGCCGCCGCTCTGTCAGCATTTCGGTAGTGCAGAGAGTTTAGCGTGATTGTCGCGCTTTCTTTTCGACAGCTGAACATAGCGCCTCCCGCAGGTGTGTTCGTAGGCGCTTGTCTTCTTTCGGGCGATTTCTTTCGTTCCGCCTTCACCGTCGAAATTTCCACTCTCGAAGGCAACATGGGCACGCACCCAGCCCTCTCGTGTAGCTGGTTTCGCTTCTAAAGAACAGTATAAGTAAATAAAAGAACATGTTGCTGTTACTTACGTTACGCATCTCAAGATTTTCTGCTGTAACAAATCCGTAGAAGCAATGTCTCCCCAAACATGTAAATAGCAGGATTTCTTAGCGCAAATGCCATCAGGAGAGCTTGCTATGAATGGTACGTCGTGAACGCGTCGAAATCAACTGCAGACATCGTAGCCACGTGATGATATAAGCTTTAGTTTGACGCGCGAGCGAATTGGGTACAAGCTCCATGATATTTAGAAGGCAGTTCAACTCGTGAATGTTATAGTGCCAGTTTCCCTGTCAAGTGTTTCACGCGATGAGCGCCAAACAGCAACTCCTCCGCGTACAAAATATTTAACAATAATTAGCACTTTTATAATTACCCCACGTTTAATTAGCGTGTTTTAGTGGCTAAAATACGAGTTAACTTGGCTTTTATTAGTGCGCTTCTAATAAACATCGCGATAATGATCTTGGTCATAATTAGCTCGGTTTTGCCTTTACATGGCCTCAATAGCATGGTTATGAGGCTTAATTAGCTCGGTATTAGCATGGCATGGCATAATCATCTTCGTTATAACATTCCTTACCTAATTAGCCACCAATCTAATTACCACTAAGTCATTTAACTAATTAGCTGGGTGCACGTGCTCGAGGAGTAAGCAGAAGATGAAAAAGACGAAGAGGGAGCGCGCCAGCCGAGCAACGCGCTATAATATATAGGCCGACCATGATAACCATGTGGCCTCGGTGATTAGCTCCGGCCACGTTTTTGTATGGTGCCCGGCCGCGGACCTAATCTCAGAGGCTACGAGGCTGATTGTTGTAAAGTAGGGGTCTCAATATTTATCATTAAATCTCAGTTTCATAATTACGTCAGCCAGAGGGCCGTATGCTCACACAATCTATAGTCCCGCAAGAGCCGGGGCAGTGAAGGTGAAAGCGGGAGGGGGGGGTGCACAAGTACTCAGAAAACGTTGCCATTCCAAAGAAAACATTTTGAATATCTCTTATACAGGTTATTTTAGAGCACAATTTGTTCCAAGATTTCAACAACATGTCGATACCGTTCTCTAAAATGACCAAAATCTGGACACCAATTCAGAAATATAGTTCTTGGTTCATGGCTGTTTCAGGACATGGTGACTAGTCGGGCTGCTTCATGAAGATGACGCTTTAGACCAGTCATGTCTACGCAGCTTACAAACATACCTATCAAGAAAATTAGAGAAAAAAAATGGGGCGAAAACAGTGATGTGAGGGCTGCGGGCCACATGTTTCAGACACCTGGTCTAAAGGGTATTTAATGTACACGATAAACAATTGAACATGAGTTTAAACAGCTTGTATATCTTAAAAAATATCGTTAGTAAATGTTTTGACGCTTTTGTTGCATGCACGTACTTCTACACTTCGTGAAACGATAAATGAAAGAAGATGCATCTGGTTTGAAGACACCGCCAACTTTGTCGAGCACCCTTGACATGAAGCCGTGTTCTATTTTAACCGTATGGAACACAGCACGCGCTGAGGGATATATTTCACCTTTTCATGCCGTTAGTTCATTGAAAAGATTGTGTCGCTAGAGCTCGGAAAGATTCAGAGTTTGAAGCATATCTTCAACGTTGAACAAACTCAGTAGAGTGTTGTTTAAAAGATGTTTCGCCTCGTCCTTGAAGTTGAGCGAAAGGCATTATGTGCTATATGTTCAAGTGCTCATATGTATTATCCTTTGATTTAATATAACCAATCGTGCAGTTGTCACGAAATGTGGATTCACAGCCCCATCACTTTCGACCATACCGTGTAATTTCGACCACCCCTCACGTGAAAACATGCACTGACGTACAAGGGTACCTACATTAGGCTCCATCGGAATGCGATCGTGAAAACGAACCCACGTCTTTCGGGTCAACAGCCAAGCCCCGTTAGACGGCGGGAGGCCTATGCGAACAGGGTTATCGAATGATATATCCTGTCCACATGATACTGTTAAAGCCAACTAATCGTGCAACTCACAGCTCCCTGGCACGACGCCTATGCAAATAAATCTGTGACCTGAAGCGCGCGCTGCACGACGCAGGCACAAGGCCACCCGGGCAGTCGGAGGTTGAGATCCTGGCGATGCGCGTCAACCCGACGAGCAGCGGCAAGATGATCGAGGATAAGTGGCGCCTGATGCCTACCAACAAGGTGTCACGCGTCGGGTGAGCGATGCACCACGACTCGAGCACTACTTGTTAATCATCAACCTCGTGTTGATTTCTATTGTTCCCCGCAATAAACGTGGGTCAGGCTGTTATGCGCAAGGATTTTATCTCATGAGATTATTGATGCGACTGATCCTAAAACATACGGCAAGCGAAGGAATCACTTCAAAACTTGAAATCTATCTATCTATCTATCTATCTATCTATCTATCTATCTATCTATCTATCTATCTATCTATCTATCTATCTATCTATCTATCTATCTATCTATCTATCTATCTATCTATCTATCTATCTATCTATCTATCTATCCCTTCTCAGCCACACCGTGCAGTTAAGGGCACCCGAAAAGACAAGGCAGCGGCCACTCCTCACTCCTCCCCCGACGCCCCGCGTCACGCCCACTGACCGGATAACACGATGGTTGGACGACCGCAAGGAAGACGTGGATCGGCCGGCGGCGCCCGCGGCCGGTTGGCCGGAGCGCTGGAAATCACTGGCCCAGCCGCAGTCAAAGCACGTCTCTTCCGACCCAGTCACCCCAGCAGTTGGCGGGGTCAAGGTGCGTATGGCAGCAAACACAACTGAGGACGACCAGGTGTGACTTCGGTCCAAGTGAGGCTCGCGCGATTTACTCAATAATACGACAATGTCAGAGTATCAGCCTCTTCGTATAAAGTACAAGAGAGCCTCAAGGCCGAACGCTGCAACACTGTGTCACAGCAGCACCGACCTCTCCCTGAGTGGCCGAGGAACGAATGACAGACAGCACAACGTTGCGTTAAATGCGGAATCCTCCTGCGAATTGTAATAAGTGCACACTGTCGAACGACCTGTATGTCGTCACATCTTGTTTGCTACGTCATTCATGAGATGGTGTTCCATAATGTGAGTTATATACGGAGTAAAACCCCGTAGCGCCGTAGGCTCTACGGGGCTAACCAGCAAAAATGTTTATATTGCCAGAGGAATCGGGTCATGTTCTCGCCCTTTCCATCCTCGCGCGTTCTACAGACATGCCTTCTCAGCCGTTTATTCACACTTTTGCCGCAGGAGACTAAGCGTTCCTTCAAGGTTCTACACATGACCGTGGCCGTGTTGGCGTTGGCGGTCTTTGCCCTGATAGTCCAAGTGTGCAGCCTCTGGGTACGCGTGAACAACATCGGCGAGAATTTCTGCGACAGGCACTACTGCATCTGGTTCTTCTGCCGCTGAGGCGCTTCCATGGGCGGTCGTCATGCGCGTGCGTTCACGCCACGATGGTATGATCAAGTGGGCCGACCACGCGTCCGCCGGCTTAACCTGCCCGAACAGGTCGACGGGCGACAACGCATTGCTTCCTTAACAGTACAGCTCGATACGGCTCCACTCATCTAAATAAATACGGCTTAAGGGGGTGGGGGTTGTACCCGTCTTGCCTAATTTACAATTTATCCACAGCTTGAAGCAACCGGTCACCATAATTCCGGTATCTCGCTTTCTGCAAGCTTGGACTGTTTTCAGCGAGTGTTGTACGCACGAGATCAAGCCATGCAGTTCCGGACTATAAACAGCACGCGAACTCGCGCAACGTCTTCAAAGAAGCTCTCTCTTTCTCTCTCTCTCTCTGAAGAGGATGCCAAAATATGGCCACGGCGGAAGGTCATAAATAACGCGAGACTGCTTAGCATGCTTGGTCAGGCTGGCCGTCGATAAATGATGGGTTTAGGGACGCCGTGTGGCATGCCATGACTTATCTTGTTTTCGTGTCACGCGAGGAGGAGCTGTGTGCTTACACGAAACGATGCCGTATACGGGCTGAAAGGCAATAAATTCGCGATGAGGGGGACTCTCAGTGCTTTTTCTGCACAGATGTCCCTCTACTGACCCCGTAGGAGGCAGAAGTTAACAGTATTATGTGGTATTGTCTGCGTAGTTGAGTGACATACACACGTGTACATTGCCGGAGCAATACTCCCGCTCTTCCGTCATCGCATGTCTTCGCTGTCTCGCGTTTTTGGATTTGCCTTTGTTTGTAGCGAGTCATATCTGTCTAAGGTCCACAAGGTGTACAAATGTTTCTGGAAAAAAACTAGAAATTCGGTAGATCCCACGAAACGTGCAAATCGATGTCATGCGAAGCATGCGGAGGGAACGTGATGTGGTGACTTGTTGTTGTTTTTGCTGAGCGAAACTTTACGAAATGACGCTAATACAACTGACCAGTCACATATGTTTTACATAACCAGTTGTTTACAGTTGCGTAACGATGCCAAGAGCAGCAACATGACTATTACCAGCACTAGAAGCGGGAAGCTAAAATATAGCACTCGTGATTGCGAGGATAGTCCCTGGATAGTGCTATGTAGACAAGCCTCAGTATATGACCCTTAAAGCGACACCAGAGTGAAACAATGACTTAGTTGAGGTTGATAAAATGTAACCTGAGAGCTCTAATGTAGAAAGTTTCACCATCATAAGTTCAATATTAGAGAAGAAAATCAAGGTTTCCTTTTTCAAATTTCGTGCTGACATCTCCGCACGTGACGTCACTGATTTTAAAATGTATCTCGTATTTGCGCAATAT
This sequence comes from Rhipicephalus annulatus, assembly GCA_013436015.1. Lineage (NCBI taxonomy): Eukaryota > Metazoa > Arthropoda > Arachnida > Ixodida > Ixodidae > Rhipicephalus > Rhipicephalus annulatus. The sequence continues at coordinate 145,033 of WOVY01010683.1, read as the reverse complement.
TGGTTCGACAAAATATTGTGAAACTTCGTATGTTAGGCCTACGGCCCCTACAGATGCACTTCATTTTTGCCGATCAGAAACTACGTGTGACCTAGTAGACGCCGTCAAATGTGCGACGCCACGCTGTTTGGTGCGGGAATCTGAAGGTGGTGTCTCCACCTGCATTTTCTTTTCGCGTGTTTGCTCGCTTACTAAACGTCGTCTCACGGTAAGAGTGGCGTTTTCGTGATTGTGGAATTCTACTTTACTAAGTACACAAATAAAAATTGTGTTTTCTCTTTAGTGTCTCTTTAGGCACAATTGACGCTTACCCGACGTAACGCCTCTTTGGACCTAATATGTAATCTTTATGAAATTCGATAAGCAGCCCTGCAACCACAATTGACGTTTCACGAACATTATGTCTGCATAGGCTCCTTATCCAAGGAAGTTCCAAGACCTGGGGTGGCTCCTTGGTAGAATATTTGATTGCCACTCAGAATTCTTGGCTTCGATTCCTGCTGGGACCATAGCATATATTCTTTGCATTCGTCGGGTCAACGCTGCCGATGTCGGTTTTTCTTAACTTCCTCGCATTTGAATTTCCAATGTCTGTTCTCGCCGCTCCTCTGCAGATATTATCACACGTATGGAAATCCTCCCCGTTACGATATAATCTGTCAAACACCTGTGGTGCATGCCCGCATACCGCGGCCCAAGGTATATGTATGCACCGCACGTGTCTGTAGCAAAGGGTTTGACGTCGTACGCGACGGAATTTTCACATTATTCATTTCATGGCCACGCCGTCATAATCGCCAAATCCTTTTACCCTACCATGCTAATTTTGGTCTACAGTAAGTTGAGGAGGTGATCACGAGAGCATGCAGACTTAGGTGGACAGACAGACAGACAGACAGACAGACAGACAGACAGACAGACAGACAGACAGACAGACAGACAGACAGACAGACAGACAGACAGACAGACAGACAGACAGACAGACAGACAGACAGACAGACAGACAGACAGACAGACAGACAGACACGGATAATCGCTGGTTAATCGCTGGACATGGTTAATCGCTGATCTCAATATTTACTGGAGCCGCAAGCAAATTCCGTGATATGTCGCCGGCGAAAACACAGACTAAGGATACACCACCAATGCGCATGGTCTCTCTCAAAGATGGCGCGCCGACCGTGGCCACTGATCCTGGCCGTGAGCCGAGGCGTCCACGCCGCTGCGGTAGGCCTTCGGGCACCCTGACCTTGGAGGGGATGGGCGGCAAGGCGAACGTGATGCGCAACTCCAACCGATAATCCCGCGCGTTGCGAAATCGTGCGCGCGCTACGCGAATCGGGCATGAATGCCTCTTTGCGAACAACAAGCGGGCCGTGCCGTTAGATCATCGTTGGCCCCGCGCTCGAGCCGGTTCTTCAAAGATGGATAAAACGGGCGACCGGCAGCAGCAGCAAGAGGATGGCTTCGGCGCACGTCTTCAAAGACTATCGGCAAAGGTGGGCTTCATGTCAGCTCGCAAACAAAAGGAAAAAAATGCGACTATAATCAGTGAACGGTGCTCTAATATATAGAGGAATCCCCGAGGCGCTACTGGCGTGCACTGTTACGGCTTGGTAACAGGGCAAAGTGGCTTAAGTGGAGCAGAAGTGCGCTGCCTGCATGCCGATTCACTTAGATTGCGGAGTGCCGTTAAGCGTGTGGTGCTTTACTGGCGCCGTTATATTTCTATTTTTTTTCCTTTACGGAAGAAAACTGACACTTTTCTTCGCTACTGAAGTTTTATTCCAGGGGCGCTACGGTTTTGTTTTGTGCTTCATAAAAAGCAACATCTGCTGTTAAGTAAGAAGCCGTATGACGGCAGAACTTTCACTAGAATATCATGTGCATAATTCATCTGATCGAATAAGCTCTCTAATGCTAATTTGAATTAATCTAACTGCTTTAGCATACTTAGTTAATGACATTTTGTAGCTGGCACTGTCTCTGGTTAGCAGCCATTGAAAAGGAAATTTAACAACAAAATGACAGCAAATGTTGCAAAGTCATTTCTGTTCTTGACATTTTCAGCTAAACGTTACGTGACTACGCAAAATAAGTTGCGATTCATTTTGTATGCATACACATCTCTTCCTGCATGGTTACAAACAGGACTCGGGCCTAAATCAAGGAACAAAGCGAAGTGCACGACACAAACAGTAACGCGCCCTTCTCTTTGCTGCCTATATACTTCCTTCTTCGTTGCTCAGTTTAGAGCCGAGTTTTTTTTTTTATTATAACGAAGCCTAAAGCGTTACGTCCCTGCATTTGTGTCCATTGTCTTGTGTAACTTGTAACTTCTCTATTCTACTCATTTCTGGTTTTCTTAAATATCATTGACGGATTCTTTTTTTAAAGTACTACATAATCGCCTTAATTGCTTAGGTGTTTATTGATGGAAGGTTACGATCTGATACTAACTGCATTAGGTTTGCACAGAATCTCAATTTTCTACGTCCTCGCTGCAACACAAACCACATCATTATTTCTTTCGCTTAAGATTTGAAATAGCCTTCCAGTATCACCTAAAAAGCTAACTTTTTTTAAATGCATTTAAGCATGAATTAAAACTTTATATAAGGGGTGGAACTTCTCCGAATAGTTAAATAACATTCTTCTTACCGTACCGCAGCTTTCGTTAATAGTTCCTTTATTACTGCTTCAGTGCCCTGCATTTTCATGTTTTTTGTTGTATAGATGATTTAGGTTGTTTACTGGATGTTTTATTTTAGTGTTATTGGCGTTTTATGCTGCTTTTTGATGCTCTTAGTGCTTATTTTGGGTTTTTTTCTGTTTTGTTGTACGCCTTCTCTATTTTTATTTTTCACTGAGGGTCCCGTTTGCAGTCGTTGGCTTTGGGACCTTCGTCAGCACATTTGTACCAATCATTGTAACTTGAATGATTAGCAAACTCAAACTGAAATAGAAACATTTTTTTAGAATTACATAACTGAAAAAAAAGTCGTTGACAGCACGACCAGTGCGCAAACTTTGCGTAAGTCATATAGGGACAATTTTTTTTCTAAATTTTGAAACTGATGTAAGAGGTATTTCTTTTGCATAATTCGATTACTCATTAGCGATACATTTCAGACGTTCTCGCCCAGTTCTTGGTCAAGCCCCCGTAGAGGGTGCTAGCCGTCCGTATAGTAAAACTATAATCGATGGTGAAACGATGCATGAATAAGTCTAACATAAATATTTATGCTTCTTGTCCTTGTACGATTTCCAGAAACTGCTTTGTATTTCTTGTCACCCAGTAGTCCATATCCTCGCGCTGTTGCTCAAATACACGTTCATGTTCACATTCAGTACGAATAGAAAAAGTGACGGGAGAAAAAAAAAACAATTTTTGCAATTGATATTCGGCTTGCAATCGAGATCACATACACGTGAGGTTCATCTGGAAGAGCAGTTGGTTTCAGTTTTCCGTGTGACTCAACGCTTGCGCAATTCTTATATCGGATCAGCAGCAGAGGCATACCTTGCCGTCTTCCCATTTCGCCGGAGTGGCGACCAAGATTTATCGGTCAATTTCAGTACTTGTCTTCGTCTTTTGGATGTAGTTAGAAGGTTTCATTACTCGCTTTGTTTCTTAATATTTCGAACTTATTCGACTCAATTTGCATCCTTTTCCATAACCGAATAAAGTAGTGCGAGAATAAAGGAACATTCTTTTATTTAAAAGTGAAATTGGATTTAGTTCAGCTATCAAGAAACGACCAAGGGTGAGCAGCGATCTCATGTTCAAACATGTACAGTGAGAGAGTATATTCAAATATTTGAAGGATCGTCTTTGCGGATAGAGTGGTCAAGCGGCGTCGACCAGAGCAGCAGTGCTCTGACGCATCAATATATAACCTCCCTTCGTTAAAACATCGCAATGATTGTCTCCTGTACTGCCTTTGTGGACGACATCTAGTGCTGGTCGTAAAATCACTATGTGCATCCGTGACGCGAATTCTACCATGGAGTCACGTGTTTGGACCAGTTGGTAGTTTATCGTGAAAAAAATTTCAACAGTGAAGGAAAAAACACGAACGTACGAAAAAAAAAACCTGACATGGACAGCTTTCTACCATTGAAGCTACTATAGACATTTAAAACAGAGCATTCACGTGAGTACAGAAAAAATGAAAAACAAAAAGGGTGTAATTTTGCCTCGGTCGCTTGAGTCGCTTTTAAAAGCAGTTGAACTGAAAGTGACCTGTGGTTGAAAAAATAAGCTTAATTTGAGACATTTGATTAAACACTCCCGAGTGCAATCACTGTTCACCACGCCTATCTTCCAGAGACTATTGCACGTTGACTGGTTATCTAGTGGCCTTCCGTGGTACACCAATTGGTGTACCCGTGAGAATAAAATTTGTTTACTTTATTGATATAGTATTTTGGCTTGACACCCTGTAATCAAGTGATATGTAATTGAAAACTTGCATATCATAAGATTTTATACGTATGGAAAACTTTAGACTGCTGAAGGCATATTTTGAGATGATCTATAGAAAACAGATTGATTATGTGTACAATCATGCCCTTTCACAGAGCTCGGGGTCAGGTCCGGAGTGACAAACACAGCGGAAAAACACAGTAGGTGAGATTAGTAAAAAGTGGTGGGGCACCAGGGCCCTGAGCTATTCTCTCACCAGAGCTGCCGAAGATAGTGACTCATTTTTCTCTTCAAGGACTGTGCCATCTTCCGTGGCCCTGCAGGCGCTTTGAAGACCATTTGCTAACGCAACTATGACTATGTGTGAGACTGGCGGCGAGGTTTTTACAGTAGCTATGGAGCTCTAAAGCTTAAAACTGCCAAAAGCGCTTGTTCACCTAATCTTAACATTTTCCCAGTGCCGGATGCTCTACGGGGTGCTCTGTATACGTGACCTGACTACAGACTGCAGACTCAGTAAAGCGGGCCGTCTACAGTTGCGAGACTTGCACGCGCTCGTTTTTGCGGTTTGTTCTCCCACGCGTAACATCATCAGAGGTTTTTGTCATATCTTCTATACCATACGAACACATATTCTGTTGAAAAAAATCAGACGACTGACCGATGCCAAAACAAAAGAATAATGACGTTTTGGGATCCGTACAGATCCTGAAACGTCATTGTTCTTTTGTTTTGACATTGGTGATTGACCTGTTTCTTCAACAATGCATTGTTGAAGAAACCGTCTGGTCAAGAAAATACCGTCTGGTCAGGTTAAGACATGCCTTAACCTGACCAGACGGTATTCCGTCGAACCCTCGACTATGTGAACACCTATTCTATAGCACCGTCGAGAGTTCGGCGGAATACTGTCTGGCCAGGTGAAGGCATTGTTCATAGACTGGTCACTGACCAATGTTTAAATAAAATAAAATGACGCATCGAAATGCGTACAGATCCCTTGTTCACAATGTAATATGATGGCTAAGTAGCAGGTTCTTAGGCGTTCAGCGCACGACGTATGACGCATTTCGGATGCTGTTTGAGGATGCTGTTCTATAGCAGTATCCGAAATGTTTCCAGAAAATGTGTTTAATCAAACAAAACAAAAATCATGGCATATCCACGAAGTGAATGATTATGAGTAGAAGCAGTGGAATCGTTCGATGCTACCATAAAGCTCCAGTGAGATTGACCATGCACTCATGCATGTAAATTAGTGCCAAGCGGTGTACAGTTATACGAGAATACAATGATTATTGGTCATAACTGGTATGTTGTGCGGAGTAGAGAATTTCGTTTTGCTTTCATTATTACTGCTTTGTGGTATCGTATCTAGCCTGAAGTTGGCAAAGGCGAGATTTGTGCACGTTCCCCTGGTGGTTGTTGGTTGTTTCCAGTCGCACGATATGCATCGTAGAGCATATCGAGACGTGATTTATACGGCACAAGCCAGTCGTTGTGCGTGATCATCATCGTCAGCGTCATCGCCATGGTGGGTACCTTGCATGTGCAGTGCCATGATAGAAGAAGGAGAATGTGTGGTCACGAACGCGCTTGTTTTTCATCATCATCGACATCGTCGGCAGCTACGGCGCAAGCCAACACTGGACAATCCTTGACCTTAAGGAGCTTCGCCCCTGAAACGGGTAGCCAGCCTGTCTAAGAAGTGGTTAACCTTCCTGTCCTTCCGCTTATTTCTCTCCTGTCGCCCTTGAAACAAGATGTATAACGAAGCAGCCTTCTCGAAGATTGGTTTGGAAGCTGCAGCTGTCAATTTATCTTTTTTTTTTAATGTGCAAACACTTCTATGCTGACTCACGAGAAATCTCTCCGCCCACTTCTCCCTGGGTCACGTGAGGGTATGATCGTCATAAAGAAGTGAATTATTAAAAACAAAACATGATTACCCTAGCAGGGCTGGATTTGCGCTCGATCACCACGGTGCGAATAGAAGTTTCCTAAAGGGCCACTAACAAGGCCCCATAACAAATTTTAGTTAGACCGTGGCAGTTGTATGTCTGATAAAAAGCATTATGCGAAATTTTTTTTTTCATTCAGTTCAGTATACAAGCTGAGAAAACTGGTATTTCGAAGCGGTGCGAAAGGATGATGCGAGGAGGCGAGCTCGAAACCCTTGCCGCTCGCCCTGCGTAGCCTTCGCAAGCCAAACCTCTTCCCTACCCTCTCTGACATTCGGCCAAGAGGTCACGTGCTCATCATGTGCCCGAGCGAGCCCAACCCCCGAGCCGCGAGCGGCGTTGTTTCGTTGGCCAGCGCTAACCGCAGTGACACGAACGCATCATCCAGGCGCGTTCACCCCGCATCTCATTGCAATTCACGGGGGAAAAAAATGAAAAAGACGCACACATTCCCTTTGTGTCTCTCAATATTTATCTCAAGTTTTATTCATTTATTCAAGCAATAAATTACACAAACTACACGTGTCGTGTGAAATAATGTTCTCTGCCGTGGCCAACGTGCTTCTGTTGGCCACGGCAGAGAACAGTCGTCGGCGTATAAGGACCGACGTCACAGCACCACCCTTTACGTAGGGGAACTCCTACGTCCACGTCATGCCCTCATTCTCTGAGAGCGCGCCCGTGAAATGATGGAAAAGCAGCGTTCATCTTGAAATTTGACCCATTTTCGCGGCGCGTTGTAAATTTTTGCCAGACGTGATCGTCTACGTATGCATTGCGCTCTTGTGCTCAAAACTGTCAAACTTGGTGAGTGGCCCTTTAACCACTGGGCTGCACACCCTTGTTCATTGTTTAGCCTCGGAAATCAATCATCATAAAGTAACGGGAGTAAAGCTCGTGAGCCTACTTTCGTTCAAATGACACATTAAAGTTCCATCAGCTTATCCAATTCATCTGATACATCAATCCAGACAGGCACTTCTGATTGAGATCTATGGACGTCATTTATATAACAGACGCTTTCGATAAAGTTATCCTACGCTGATTTAGTCTTAACTTTAGTGTGTGTCACTGACAGACGCGTTTTCCACAAAGTGTGGAGGCCTGCAGAAGTGTATAATCCCTATAGGTGTTATAGGTATTGCATCCCACCATTCCATGAATACATGCTCAGTGCTTTTCGGTTTGATGGCAAAGCGTATAAAATATATCTGCTCAGCATGGATGTATTCAGTTGTGCCTACCGTGCACAACAAATGCAAAAGAAGAACGCTTCCAAATAACGCTATCAATTGAATTTCGTGTCTGTGGAATAAAAGTTCTCCACAGCACAAGTTGTTTAAAACTTCGCCAAATTTTCATTCGAAACATACGTATCGGTCATCGCGGGATTCGCGTGCGATGGGGCCGTTCCAGACGCTGAAGAGGCCTAAAAGACAAAAGAAACCATTCTGATGCCACCCGAAAACAACGCTCCAGGGAAGAATATAACCTACAATAAAGTTCTGTGCTTGCGCTTTAATGAGAACCAACAGACAATAAATCCAAGTAAAGTATATAAAACGTTATCTGCAGTACTTGTGATATGAAATTAAAGAAATTAGCGTGTACGAAAAGAGAACTTTCCACCGGCACAGGCAACCAGCATGCAACCTTCGATCGAATAACGCGTCTGATGGTCTGCTTATTAAGTTGCGGCCACGGTTGTATTCCCGTTCACTTAATCGGGTCTCTCTCTCTCTCTCTCTCTCTCCATATATATATATATATATATATATATATATATATATATATATATATATATATATATATATATATATATATATTGTAACGGGGTTTATTTGCAGCGCAGAACGCAGAAAGCGAAGCAGTCAGCAGCGTCCGGCCAAGCGCAGCAAGCACGAGCTTATGATGATGGCGATGCCCCTGATGCGCCGAGAAATGCCGCTGAAGCTCTTCTTCTTCACTACAATCGCCCTCCGCACAAAAAGACGCCATCCTGGCGGATTAGGGATAAGAAACGACTAATGGGTCGTAATATGGCTTGAGACGAGAGACGTGGACAGTGTCGCGGCCGCGGTAGCGTAGGTCTGTGGATGGGATGATGGGCTCCACGATATAGTTGACGAGTGACGTTCGCCCTACAACGCGGTATGGCCCGATGTATTTGGGAAGAAGTTTTGCGGAGCGGCCAGGCGCGGTAGCAGGTGCCCGAAGCCATACTAATGAACCAGGTGAAAAGTTTGGAGCCGAACGGTCCCCAGTCTGGCGGGATTGCTGCTGCCACTGGTCCTCGGTAGAAAAAGAGCGGGCAAGCTGGCGGCATTCTTCAGCATGTCGGGCAGCTTCGGACAGAGTTGTACTTTCGGACTCATAAGGTTTATATGGAAGAATAGTGTCTACTGTATTTGAAGGTTCTCGTCCGTACAAAAGAAAGTATGGCGAAAACCCAGTAGTAGCTTGTACGGCAGTATTATACGCGTAGGTGACGAACGGGAGAACTTGGTCCCAATTTGAATGATCAGAGACGACGTACATCGACAGCATACTGCCAAGAGTACGGTTGAAGCGCTCCGTCATGCCATTTGTTTGAGGGTGGTACGCTGTACTTGTGCGGTGCACGATTCGGCATTCGTTGAGTAATGCCTTCAAGGCTTCAGAAAGAAAGGCACGGCCTCTGTCACTTAAGAGCTCGCGAGGGGCACCATGACGCAGAATGAAACGTTGCAACAGAAACGTTCCAACGTCACGGGCTGTGGCAGTCGGCAGCGCGGCTGTTTCGGCATAGCGTGTCAGATGGTCTATCGCAACAATAATCCAGCGATTGCCAGCTAGAGTTGATGGTAGTGGTCCGTAAATGTCAATGCCGACGCGATCAAAAGGTCGACTAGGACAAGGAAGAGGTTGTGACGGGTAGACTTGCCCGGGAGGTAACTTTTGTCGTTGGCACTGAGCACACGAGCGAATGAACTTTCGCACGTAGTTATACATGCCACGCCAATAATATCTGAGTCGAAGCCTAGCGTATGTCTTGAAGAGGCCTGCGTGGGCGCACTGTGGGTCCGCGTGAAAAGCTTCACAGATGGCAGCTCGAAGATGGCGGGGTATCACAAGGAGACACTTGCGACCGTCAGAAAGGTAGTTGCGTCGATAAAGAAGATCATCCCTTAGGCAAAAGTTGCTAGCCTGGCGGCGGAGAGCGCGAGACGGCGAAGGAGTGAGAGGATCAGAAAGAATGCTTATGAGGCCACTGATCCAGGGATCCTTTCGTTGTTCCACCGTCATGTTGCGCAAGGCGGATGACGCAAGTGCAGGCTCGAGGGAAGAGAGGCAAACACCTTCATCCGATATGGGTGAGCGAGAAAGGGCGTCGGCGTCCGTGTGCTTACGACCAGATCTGTAAATAACGCGGATGTCGTATTCCTGAAGTTTGAGCGCCCAGCGAGCAAGTCGTCCGGAAGGGTCTTTAAGTGTGGATAGCCAACAAAGGGCGTGGTGGTCAGTGACGACGTCGAATGCGTGGCCATACAGGTAGGGGCGAAATTTTCCAAGGGCCCAAATAATAGCTAAACACTCTTTCTCGGTCACGGAGTAGTTAGCCTCGGCTTTCGTCAAAGTACGGCTTGCGTAAGCGACGACATATTCATCAAACCCTGCCTTTCGTTGCGCGAGCACAGCGCCAAGTCCAACACCGCTGGCATCAGTATGAACCTCCGTGGGAGCGGCAGGATCGTAGTGGCGGAGGATGGGTGGTGAAGTCAGCAGGTGGCGTAATTTGGTGAATGCATCGTCGCATGCTGGTGACCAGGTAGAAAGGTTCTTGTCGCCGCTAAGAAGGTCCGTAAGGGGCGCACATATGGAAGCAAAATTTCTAATAAAACGTCGGAAGTATGACGACAAGCCGACAAAACTTCTAAGTTCCTTCAAGTTCTTTGGCTTCGGAAAATCGGCGACTGCTCGAAGCTTGGCGGGGTCGGGAAGTATGCCGTCCCGCGATACGACGTGGCCAAGAATGGTGAGCTGCCGAGCACCAAAACGACACTTCTTGAGGTTGAGTTGAAGGCCGGCGTCGGTGAGACGTGTGAGGACGTGCTCGAGACGATTTAAATGGGTGTCGAAATCGGTGGAAAAGACAACTACGTCATCGAGGTAGCATAAACATGTGTTCCACTTGAGGCCTCGTAAAATAGCGTCCATCATTCTTTCAAAAGTGGCTGGAGCGTTACAAAGGCCGAAAGGCATAACGGTAAACTCGTATAACCCATCAGGTGTGACAAATGCTGTTTTCGGTCGGTCAGATGCTTCCATAGGAACTTGCCAGTATCCAGACCGTAAATCCAGCGAAGAGAAGTATTCTGCTCCCTGCAAACAGTCAAGGGCGTCGTCTATTCGAGGTAACGGGTAAACGTCCTTGCGGGTGATCTTGTTTAAACGTCGATAGTCCACACAGAACCGAATGGAGCCGTCCTTCTTCTTAACAAGAACGACCGGTGACGCCCAGGGACTGTTAGAAGGCTGTACAATACCCCGCTGGAGCATGTCAGCAACCTGGTCGTCAATAACACGGCGCTCCGACGCTGAGACTCGGTAGGGGCGCTGCCGTAGAGGCGTATGGCTTCCTGTATCAATCTTGTGAGATATGTTCGATGTGCGACTGAGGCCAGAAGCGTGGCTGTCAAAAGAAGTACGAAACTTTTGCAGCAGGTTCACTAACTGGCTTCGTTCTGACGAAGACGTTGCGACATCGATGGAGCGGTGGAAAGCGTCAAGGAGTGACTGGTCAACAACAGAGTCAGAAATAAGTGCGCTGAGGTCCGTAGAGAGTAAACTAGATGGAGCGTCAAAAATGTGACGGGCGTCGATCGGATGCACGTGACCGAGACATTCACCATAGAATAAAGGTAAAGGCCCTTCTAGCGTATTGTACACGAGCGTCTTCGTGACGCCATGGTGGAGAGTAAGGAGAGCAACGGGCAGTGGAGAACATTTCCGTTGAATGAACTGGGCAGAGGGCGTAAATAAAACATCACCGTCGGAAATAGCGTCACACGACACAGTCACCAGCAGAGAAGAGCGCGGTGGTACGGTGGTGTCGTCGGAAACAAACAGTTTATAACACGGCAGGGAGGCTTCAACAGCATCAACATCAGGAAGTGCAGATAGCTCAAGTTCAGCGCGACAGCAGTCAATGACGGCATTATTATTCGCAAGGAAGTCCCAGCCGAGTATCATGTCATGGGAACACGAGGGTAGCACTACGAATTCGACGATATACACAATCCCTTCGATTACGACTCGTGTGGTGCAGGCTGCGAGAGGTGTTACACTTTCTGCGTTAGCCGTTCTAAGAGAGAGGCCGGATAATGGCGTCAGAACTTTGCGGAGTTTGCGGCACAGGTTCATGGACAGGACGGATAGAGCGGCTCCGGTGTCAACAAGCGCCATGACGACGATACCATCGACTGACACTTCAATGACGTTAGCTGGACAGGGGCGAGGACTTGTGCATGGCGACGGGGACGCAGTTCGTGCCTCGGGAACTGCGGCCGTTAGTTTTCCTGGTCGGTGGGTCCGGAACGGCGACGCATAGGGGAAAGCGAACGTCGACGTGGAGATGGGGAGCGGCGGGTCGGGCCGTGTGGACGATCAGAAGAAAATGAAGAGGAAGGAGGGCTTGAAGGCGTAGACGAAAACTGAGGGTCGAAAGAGGGCATTCGTCGAATGTTCTGGGCAGCCTGGCGACGACGACAATAACGTGCCACGTGGCCAACACCACCACAAGAAAAACATATGGGACGGTTGTCGTAGGTCCGCCATTGGTCGGAGTAGACTCCGACTTGCGGCTGGGGGGCAGAAAACTGCGGCCGAGGTGGTATCGGCATAGGCGGCGGTGAATAGGTCGGCGGTGAATAGGTCGGCGGTGAATAGGTCGGCGGTGAATAGGTCGGCGGCGAAAAGGGCGGCGGCGAATACATAGGCGCTGACTGGAACGCAGGCTGTCGAGGTCGAGCAACGGCTTCGGCGTACGTGAGAGGTGCGGCGACTGGGGGAGGTTCACGGGCGGGAGGAAGAACTTGTGCGACCTGGTCCTGAATGAAGTCGCGGAGTGTAGACGGTGATCTGCGTGGTTGATCGGGTACACAGGACATCAAAGAGAGCTGACGAGCGACCTCAGCGCGGATGAACTCTTGGATCTTGGAGAGAAGAGGGGCATGGTCTTCTCCTATGCCAAGGGTGGAAAGGCTGGACGAAGAGTCGTCGAGCACCGAGGGACGTCGGGTGGAAAGACGTTGCCTGCGCAACTCGTCAAAACTCTGGCATAACTCGGTCAGTTCTAGGACAGTGCGAGGACTCTTCGAAAGCAACATTTGGAAAGCGTCGTCCTCAATGCCCTTCATGATATGCTTGATCTTAAGCTCTTCGGACATTGACTCGTTCACTCGCTTGCAAAGGTCCAGAACATCCTCAATGTAGCTTGTGAAATTCTCACCAAGCTGCTGGGACCGAGTATGTAAGCGTTGTTCGGCACGGCGTTTGCGTACCTCAGGGCGCCCGAAAACTTGTGTGAGGCTCGTTTTGAAGACCGACCATGTAGGGAGTTCCGCTTCGTGGTTTATAAACCACAGCTTGGCCACGTCCGACAGGTAGAAAGAGACGTAGGCCAACTTGGCGGTGTCATCCCATTTGTTGTGAGTACTCACTCGCTCGTACATTGAAATCCAGTCGTCAACGTCCTTGTCTTCTGTGCCTGAGAAGACAGGGGGATCTCGCAGACGCAGAGAACCGGCGCAGAGAACAGTAGGCGGTGCCGGTGGAGGAGTTGGAGCGGCGCTTGCGTCGGTAGGCATAATTGATGGTAAAATGCGATTCCGAAGCTCCAGGGTGATCGAAACCCAGCAGAATCCACCACTTGTAACGGGGTTTATTTGCAGCGCAGAACGCAGAAAGCGAAGCAGTCAGCAGCGTCCGGCCAAGCGCAGCAAGCACGAGCTTATGATGATGGCGATGCCCCTGATGCGCCGAGAAATGCCGCTGAAGCTCTTCTTCTTCACTACAATATATATATATATATATATATATTTATTTATTTATAGTGGGAGTAATAATTCAATGGGCCAGTTAGTCTTCGTGAAGGTATGGGATATGACACAACGGGAGCGTTGTCAACAAGGATAAATATATTTATTTCCCAACAGTTTCGGGGGGGGTCCTCCCTTCATCAGGGGATGAGTTATACTGACATGAACTTCCAAACTTCGTTGCTGCCGCGTCCCTCTCACCTTGAAAGATGTTTGCGAGAGTGAGAGGCAACTAAAAAAAGGAAAGAAAGAGAAAAAAAGAAAATAAGGGGGAAGAGAAAAGACGAAAAGAAAAAAAGAAAAAGCTAGAAAAGAAAGAAAGTAAAAAAGAGGAAGGCCCGACACACGTCGAGAACTGAACAGCACGTGATAAAAACCGGATGTGGACGTACACGGACAGTTAGTTTCGTTCACAGTGGTCCTTCCTTTTTTTTACTTTCTTTCTTTTCTTTCTTTTTCTTTTTTTCTTTTCGTCTTTTTTCTTCCCCCTTTTTTCTTTTTTTTTCTCTTTCTTTCCTTTTTTTAGTTCCCTCTCACTCTCGCAAACATCTTTCAAGGCGAGAGGGACGCGGCAGCGACGAAGTTTGGAAGTTCATGTCAATATAACTCATCCCCTGATGAAGGGAGGACCCCTCCCGAAATTGTTGGGAGATAAATATATTTATCCTTGTTGACAACGCTCCCGTTGTGCCATATCCTATATATATATATATATATATATATATATATATATATATATATATATATATATATATATATATATATATATATATATATATATATATATATGGAGAGAGAGAGAGAGAGAGAGAGACCCGATAAAGTGAACGGGAGGACAACCGTGGCCGTAACTTAATTGGCGGACAATCAGACGCGTTATTAGATCGAAGGTTGCATGCTGGTTGTCTGTGCCGGTGGAAAGTTCTCCTTTCGTCCTCGCTAATTTGTTTCATTTTATATCAAAATTATTGCAGATAAAGGTACGTACACTTGGCTTTGTTGTCTTCTGGTTCTCATTAAGCTTGGGTCTAACAAAAAAAAGAAAGAAAGCGAGCCTTCAACTTCACTTTCTTTTGTTTTATACACGTATGCATCATTTAACTCCCAGAAGAGATTCTCTGTTGACATATGTATTTTTAGTTTTGTTGTTGTCGTCGTCATTGTTGTTTGATATCATCAAGTAGCTGACTATTGGTGATACCACGAGTTCATTGAATAACGCAAATGAAACCTCTTGCATACAACTGCTTTAAGTTTCTCTATAGACGTTTCCCAGTGATCTCCGTGCAGAATACCATTTGGCCATATTCTGTATGGGCGGCTTTGTTTTCTCTTGTCTCACAGTGAGGCTATATTTGACGAATTGTACAACTGCGTCACAGAGGTAAGTATTTCATGCGGGTATAACTGCATATATATTTCCCTTACCCCCCCCCCCTTTTTTTGTGATTTTGGTAGTATTGGTTGTGAAAAGAACATATAAAACAGATCCCTCATTTTTTCACTCACCATATTGACAAATCCTCCACCACCCTCTCCCTCCAGTTTTTTGTTTTATTGTGTTTTTCTTCAAAAATCACATGGTTATTTATGATACGGGTGTTTCTCTGCAAACGCCCGTCACGCAAGGTATAGGGGTTTACTGACAGCGACTTGCCGAAATAAATGTGCAGTGGAGAGTGGCACTTGCGACAGCTTCACAAGCAGTGAATTGCATGACTCAGCCTAGCTGATCTTGCTGCAACGCAAGAAACCCGAGAGAGTGACGGGAGGCCTGAAGAGGTGCTGTGGTTTCTCCTCAATAGGTAGGGATCGTCGGCGAGACTGTATACACTCAAAGGCCAGACCCCGGATGACTGTGCTTGCGTTACTCTTCGTAGACTGACACTTCCGCCAGTTGAATATTGCATGGTAACGCATACAAAGACCCTTTCGTTTCTTCAGAACGAAAAACCTAATTACAAACTAGGAAACGCACGCTTCTGCACCATTAAGTCGTCTAAGTTAGAGCCTGCATGGGTGAACAAGTGGTTTGTCTTTCGACTGTTTATTACCGTCCGGTCGCATACGTGCGGTTTATAGCAGTCAAGTTGGAAAATGAAACAAGCGGTTTTCCGGGCATTTCGTCCCTTTTGTGCCTTGTCTCCGCACGCTGCTTCACGCGTAAACGTGACGTTTAGCTCAACTCTACTTTCTCGATTTTGTAAGTTCTGAAACTTCTGTTATATATCACAGAAAGAAATGCATCTTTAGGTGTACTGAGTTTCCACAGGGAACGAGGTTTAACGACTCTTGAAACTTCATTCTTTGCGTAGCACTTAATTATGCATGACCACGCTATTCTTTTGTCAAGAACATGCGTGTCGGTATTTGTGTAATGTAAAGCTGGAAATATGTGTAATATTGTGTGGTTTAGCATGCCAAAGGCTATGCGAAGGTGAAATTGAACATGCTACCAAAGCTCTCGAGGCCACTTAGCCATAAAAAAAATTAAGAAATATTGAGGCCAATTTTGCGGCATTTTCTTTGTTCGTTTTGTGCTCAATAAGGCGTTTCACTTCGACATTGGCAGCGTAGCATCATGTTTACGGGAAGTGCCGTTACGAAGAACGCTACAGTAATTTCAACATCCTCTTCGACGCAGTCACCGAAGTATAAATGGATATATTCACAATCATGAGACATGCGGTCGCCGCCTCTACGATCCGATCTCGAGACCTCGTGCTGTGTCAGCGTTGGTCATTCGGCCACGGCTGATCTGCTTAGCCGGTCATCGCGAAGGCAAGATATAACTCCTTAACTTCGTGATGCAAACAAATAGTTCATTATGCTGTTCTTTGTCCAGCAAAGGACATCAGGCTGCTGCCGTTACGGGCAAATAACTCGCCCGTCACATCTCCATTCATCGCATCCACGGGTATACTGCGACCTCACGTAAAGGGGACTCCCCGTTTCTTATAGTCACTTACTCGAGCCTTTCTGCGTGGATATACATATATTTGGCGCACGGCAAGACAGATACATCAACCTGTTCCAACCAGGTCTTGCAGAAACAAGTTCAAAAGAGGATAAGCCGAGTTTATCCGCGTACTCCCGAGCACTGACTCGGAGAGCGGCGGACACAGGCCGTATACCATCGCAGACCGCATACGATCGCACGACGTGCCACGCACCGGCGTGTCCAGTGATGCGGTGTGCAGCGTCGTTTCCCTTCTCGCGGCTCCAACTCGTCTAAGGTCGTCCGGGCACACAGCTACCGGGGTGATCGCGTAAAGGTGCGCCCCTCGTGGACTACCAATGAGTCGTGGAAGACCGCTGCCTCACCGCGCTTATTAAGACGTCGCACACGTTCCCCTCGCTGTCCATACCTGTCCACTGGCACGTCGTCTTGCGTGCTCACAAAACACGGTTCTAACTGATCGCGATTTTCCACAGCTCCTCTCGTCGTCATCCAGTGCTTGCAGATGCTGTTCCACGCCGCACTCCTGGCCGCCCTGGTGGCACTCCCTTGCTCTTGGGCGAAGGTGTTCGAGAAATGCGAGCTGGCCCGGGAGCTTCTCTATGTGCACGGATTCCCCGAAGACCAGATACCACAGTGTGAGCGCATGCCTTTTCTTCTTCCTCGCTATTTTCGCATCGTTGTTCACGCGTTTTCATCTGCGCACGAGTGCTGCGGATGCTATGCGCGGTGGCCGATAGCCGGACTGGCGGTGAGAACATTAGAGTGCAGTTCCAGAAGGAGCATTTCTAGAACGTTGTCATTCCGAATAAACGCTGTATTGCTCTCGGCGAAATCGTTTGCTCTCTGCTGCAGGCGAAGGCGACATTCTGCCGAAGTGGCCATTCTTTCAAAGTATGGTGTCGCTATTAGGTCCTAATCAGTGCGCTTGCCCCTAATTCACGAATGGAGGCATAAAAAAAGCTGAGACATCATTTGTGATATATATATATATATATATATATATATAATATGTTGCGCATGCCTGAGAAGAAAACGAAGTTGGGTGAACATGCTGGCTGCCCCAAGCTGGAGGTAGAAGGAAGACGACGACACTGCGATCATCAACCTGTTGGCCGCTCCGGCGCTTCTCTTTGCGACTAAAATACACGGCGCCTTTCAGCCGTATACGTCCTGGTCCTCCTCGTACGTAACAGATTGGCGGAGGTGCTGCGTAAGACAAACCCAACGACGGGAGCTTCACTACCAGGACTTGGTCTACGGTGCTTGTTCTTCGCGCAGAACAGAACAAGCACCATAGAAACTTCCACACTTAAAAGTGGATATATATATATATATATATATATATATATATATATATATATATATATATATATATATATATATAATGTTTCTCTGGAATCTGTCTACCCATATGGCTATCCAGCTACTACACACAGTGCCGCGAGCTTATCATAAACGGTCCGCACTTACCAACTATGTATGTTACTTTCACGCTTAAGGCTATCTATGTCGTAAATATTTAACCACTTCTGTGTCACTGAAACTATTTCTTTATAAAACCCCAGTATAACCCAAGGAGGCATATACCAGTTCGGTGACGGATCCTATGCAAACGAAACTGATTAGTTTGTTGGAAATAACTTGTTCAAAATAGTTGGGTTTCTTTCATTTTCTGTAACCTTAAAAAAACTGCTTGCTAGTGTAACTGCTATGAAGAGTAACGTACCTGATACTCGTGTCATTATCAACTCGCCATAAAATTTCATGCTTGACCATTTTCCGTAAGCTTCTCCATGATTCAACTCTGTCTGATTGACTAATTTCTGACCAACTCGGGTACATATGTACCCGGACTAACTTCTGACCAACTCGGGTACATATGTCCCCGAATTGGTCACTGTTGTAAATTTTGCCTTGAATCGGCTCACACTGAATTATTTCTTCGATTCATTTTTTTCTTGCTCAAATGGTGTGAACTGCCTTCACGAAGAAGTTGCAATAAACATTAACCAACAAAACCGCTTTCCCGAACATTGTGTAATCATACGTTTTTTTAAAGCTGATGCTGTATAATCAGAAGCCTACGTCGTATCAAAGTATTTCTCAAGCAATGGTATTTTATTATATGTTGTTTGTTGGCTGTATGTGCACTCCTATGCAGTGACTTTGGCTATGATGGTGTAGTAAATGAAACAAACACCACCGTTTTTTTATATCGGCTTGCGTCATACCCCGGTATTTTATGCAAATCAACAACTGCAGCGTGATTATACCATACAAAAGTCTGAATCGCTTTGCTAAGAGGCTGCAGGTCAGGCATGCTCTTATCTTCCTTCCCGATCTCTACCCACTTATTATTGTGACCGAACCCGCGTGGTAGGTCAGCTCGCCACCTCCCCTTCCTTGGCCTCTCCTTCAATAACAGTGACGTGTATTCACACTCGTAGCACAAAAATGAAAAAAAAAAACAGACGCAGAGACAAGTAAGGATACATACACTTGACGAGCACGTCAATCAGTGTTGCGTTGACCACTTTGTCTCGTAAATAGCTCGAGTATTTGAAAGCACATCTTGCGCCAGTATGGTGGTAACAGGTGAAGCTGCAGATGTAAAAAAAAAAGCTCCTCGAAGGGTGAGGATCCGCATGCGCTCGTCTCCGATGGGTCTTGGCTTTTTCGCGTTGTCTTTCAGTAGAATATTACTTAACGTCTAGCGCCCGTCCTGTGTATTTGTTTCTTACTTGTGTCTACGTCTGTTGTTGTTTTTCTTGTGCTACAAATACGAATACAAGTGACTCAAACCAACCAGCCCGCATTACCGCTTTGACTGTTCAATAGCAGGACGCAGTTGGGGGGGGGGGGGTATTTGTCAGATGAACCTCTGTTTCTCAGACAGGTTAAACTTATGGTTGAAATGGTATTTAATTCACAAGCGCAGCACACAAGTGTCCGTAGGTGCACCCCAAGCAAACTTTGTTCGTCTAACATAGTGGCGCCATTGAAGTATTGCGAAACACTTGTCACAGGGGTGTGCATCGCCGAGCACGAGAGCCTCTTCAACAGCAGCGCAGTCGGTCACATGAACTGGGACGGCAGCGCTGACCACGGCCTTTTCCAGGTACGCACGGTACTTCTATACATGCTCCGGAACTACGCTCGCGCGGTAACGTCCAGTGACGCACATAAGCTGTGGCGTTGACGCTGTTGTCATTCCCGGACGCACTGATGATTCATAACGAATAAGGAGTGTGCGCATATACGAAAAAAAAAAAACACACGTACGCACTTCTTTTTAAGAACAAGCTGACACTCTTGGATAACATAGGACAATACTGGGTGGTTCGTAACGGGGAAATTTGAACGAATTGGTAAAGTTTTAAATGTGTCGGTCGTTTTTCTCCACCCTCGCTTCACGTTTGACACTATAAAATATAATATTTATGATATCATGGTCCCTGCAGTAAATCACCTCAATATATAGTCGATTCCACTACGCTGCTTACAACAGGGCCGAGTACAACTACACTGTATGGGAAGCAAGTGATCTGACAAACTATAGATTGAACTTATTCAACAGGTGTGAAAGCAAGAGCCATTCAACATTCGAAATTTCACATAATAATCGGATTCTGAACTACAATATTGAACTTTATAGTGATAAGATATACGTAATCGCTATTAGCGATCATTTGTGCCTCCTTTTGAGCTTTGTATAATTTCGATACCCCAAAATGGCCAACACAAATGCCAACTTGCCCAGTTTTCTGTTCTTCAGAAGTGCTGTCAACGAATCGAATAGCCTTTGTTACTCTATTCCCATTTAGACTTGAGAAAGGTTCATGGTTTTTAACTTTCTACTAAATTTAATTTCAGCCTGAACATAACATTTCCCCCACCTTCCCGAAGGTACTTGTGAGGAAATGCGAGTTCATTTCTTGCGCTGAGAGTACACGGCGTAGTAATTTTAATAGCGTAAATTAATGACAAGACGAGGATTTGTACCGTAACTATTAAGACACTCATCAGCCAACAAACGGTTGAGGGTGAGGCGCACGCTTCACGTTATATATACGTTCGAGTGAGCAGACGGGAGAGTGGGGCGCAGGGAGGAGAGAGAAAATGCTACCCTCTCCGACACTCTCTCAACACAAGTGGGAGCTAGGGTTCTTGGATGCACGCGCCCCCCTCCACCGAGAGCTGCCGTGATGCGAGCACCCTGACACGCCAGAGCGCGCTCCTCTTCTCCACTAACTCTTCGCTACTCCGCCCTCACCACGTCTTCCGGTTGCTAGGGGCGAGGATAAGCGCGCGCGCCCGCAGCTGTTGTTATGGAAGAGGGAGTGAGAGCAAAGAGAGAACACCTGGCGGCGAGCGGACACCGACAGACGCCTGACATGCCCCGGCTAAGATATGCATTTGCATTTAAAAACTGCCGCGTGTAGGCAGATATTACGTAACAACTGCGAATTCTGTGACGCTGAGAGGCGCCTTCCCCTATTTGAAGTGTACCGATACATCTATCTCTTTAACACTATAGCGTAAACCAAGCGTGAGCAAAAGCTGTCTCCTGAAGGTGCATTTACTAGGTCGGTGGTGTCAGCTTCAGTGCACGTGGATCATAGAGTCTGTCGTATCACGTGACACTTTCTTACGGGAGCGCCTCGGTCGACGAGACACGAGTGGCATACGAGACCAGCAGCCGAGATCCGGGCAGGTTATTCGTTCCGCCTATGTTCGCAATTATTAGCGCAATCCAAACAAGTGAGAGTATGATGAGTCGGTTAAGAGCAGCTGTGTACGCCTCGAGGAAGGGCTAAATACATTTGCACGGTGTGTGGAGGCTGAGCAGAAATAATTATTTGTTTTAATATTTTTGCGAGAAGATGCACTGCCAGTTGGGCAATTTTTAGTGGTGCAAAAAAGGAATAAAAAAACAAGTAGCTTGGAAAATATCATGCGCAAGTAGTGCTCTGAGTGAGAGACAGAACATGCAAAGCAAGATTTGAGTGTGCGACAGATGTCTAACAAGTAGGGCGGAAAAGACTATACAATAAAGCACCCTCCAACTGGACAACAATTGTATCACGACGGAAGAGAGCATAATGAACGTCGCCATTGCTAAAGTGACAGCCTGCAGGTGCCCATGGCTGTCATGTGCTTTGAGACTGCAATGTGCCTCGCCTGTCCCAACTGCTTTATGTTGACTTGATTAAAGTTGTCCCCGTAATTTTGCTAAGCGAATCTGCAGAAGTGCTCTAGCGCTGTGAGTAGAGCGCAACGCATACAATCTCTTAGATGAAAGAACTAAGCTCGGGAACTCGCAGCACGAACGCCCTACTGGTTCCTTTTGTTCCTGTGTCAGATATCTGCATGGAAACTCATGCGTTCACAACGTTCATTGCTGTTTCAAGCGTTCATACACTCGTGGTGCAGGCGAGTGCCCCTTCTGTGTATCACTGGGTTTGACGACACAAATTACGTGGTTTCGTAAATACAATAGTTTCGTCTGTCCTTTAGTTTTCAATCTAAAGTTTCGGACAAAGATTACATAATGTGGCAGAGATCTGACAGGTGTGTATAGATTTAAACCGAACGTCCCTCACCGTTACCGTTTAGTTTTTCTCCTAAACATTGCATTATAAAAATTTACCGCGCATACATCGAGGGCATGTCTTATAAGAATTGCGCATATGTTATTATTTTCTCCCATTGTTATCAATAAATCTTTCGTGAATTATGATACAAGCAGGATAGTTTAAACCACATTTCTTTTAACTATAACCAAGTCAGAAAATTACTTAAGCTTGACGTCCCTGCTTCCAAAGCAGCCTGAACTGTCATTTCTTGATTAGCGGCCATAAAGTGAAGCTTTTGCTTTGGGCCCTAATGCTCGTTTTTAATTAATTTGTAACGCAATTACGTCCACGATACGTAATCCAACACAGAACCTGATCCAAGGTAATCTGAAGTTAAATTCAATGATCACGTACATTAATTTTGAACGAAAAAAAAAACACACATATATTTTATATTTGCTTCATAACAGTTTTCGCTTTAAAACCAGTTGACAGCATAAAGAAGTACGTACTGCAAAACAGAATATGAGCGTGTCGTCTTCTCCTTTCCTGCTTTCAGATCAACGACAGGTACTGGTGCAGCCCGCCCGGACCAAAGAACGAATGCTACATTGACTGCGCCGGTAATGCACGTAGTTGTATTTCTCAGAAACGTGTTAAGGTGTGTCACATGCGGAATTTGACAAATGAAGATCTGCTCATTAACTGGGGCTACCAGTTTATATAACGTTAAACAGCGCCCCTCTTGCTTCACTACACCCACAACTGCGATGCAAATGTAGAATAGAAATGCACGTTTTAATGACTGTTAAAATTTTGTACTGCACTTATAGTGATGATGGCGCGTTCTCTTTGTTTATATTTGTGTGTTCCTCCTTTGTTGCACTCACTTTGTTCTCATTTTTTTTGTTTCCTCTTACGCAATAAAACCGGGAACAAAACGTTTGCAGTTGGTACAGCGCGTCTTACATCGGCAACGCGCGCTCGTGATGTGGCCGCTTGTATATTTTTTTATTTTGTTCCAGCAATCGCCACAACACTTTTTTTGCCTTATATGGAAAAGCAGCGACATATAACGACTATTTTAGCACAAATGCTCCAGAAAATGTAAAAAACGCTGAATTAGGTTAAATGAGAACGTCGCGGTATTCAAACAGGATATCAAGTATACGAATCGAATTCTAAAAAACAAAACAAAAACAACCTTGCTCTACATACGATGCTATTTTATTTTCAACAGACCTCGAAAACGACGACATCACCGACGACGTTGAGTGCGTACGACTCATTTATAAGAGGCACGGATTTTCCGCCTGGTAAGTGAAAAGCCTACAACGCTACATTCGTGCACCGTATGAAATTTAAATGTACTGAGTAAACTCACATGCGAATGTAAAATTTTTGAGACCCTCACTTTCAGAATAGAAATAAGCCAATTTCAACACCAGCATGTGTTGACGTTTATGCCTCAACTGTATATTCGGAATACTGGCGAGTTTCTGCCATCAAGTAGCCCATCATGAGGCATTGTTTCAATAATAAGTCATAGTGACTCATTTAGAAAAAAATAAGCACACGGCTTGCGCACGACAGGCTTCTATAAGAGTGTGAATCACCTTGGTGTAGAATAACACCTCCGATTCCATGAGCAATGTACGCTCCACTTCGTAAAAATTGCCGCGTTTTATGCCTACAAAGTGGCTAGAAACCTCTCTAGCCACTATATGCCTACAGTAGCCGCCGGAATCACGGTCATCGCCATTTTGCTTCAATTTTACGTAGATCGTGCGCTCTTGGTCATTTAAATTAAATTATTCGCAAAACATCCGCTTTTGTTGTTGTCGTATTTGTTGTTGTTGTTGTATTTGTTGTTGTTGCTACTGTTGTTGTTGTTGTTGTTGTTGTTGTTGTTGTTCCTGCTATGGTACAATACGTTTCAATCCTGACATTTTGCAGGGCCGTGTGGAGCGGTCTCTGCAGAGGAGTCAACTACAGCAACTACTTAAACGAGTGCATCTCTGGCAAAGTCGGAGCCGTGAACTCGGTTCTCTGGAATTACGGCAGGAAATAAAGAGGAAACATCTTTCAACATGTATTTAAGCCGGTTCATTTACCCAAATTGTACATTGTTTAATGATCTACTAACGCTGTATTCAAGGATCACAGTCACTGCATTTCCGTAAATATGTGATTACATTGTTGGATTAAAATGGCCGCCTGTAGACTGAAGAAAGAAAGAAAAAAAAGAAAGAAATAACTTGGTATTGTTGTTTTGTGTCTAAAATATTCATAATTTTGAAAATGCTATTCCAGGAATTTTTCATGCAACAGTTCTCGAAATATTCATTGCCGAAGTATTCGAAAAAAATACATGAGGATTCAACTTACTTTTTTGTAACCAAGCACAAAATCGTGTTTGGTTACAAAACTAACTAGAACAATGCTGTATTTTTGTTGCAAGTTTGATGGCAAGTAACTCGAAATCCACGCCATCCTCACATGTCACTCGAAGTGAATGTTCCATAAAAACTGGGTGGCAGCAATCAAGCAATTGCAATATGTACCGTAAAGAAGTAATTTATGCGTCAATTAGTACTAAATGCATTTAATAACTATTTAGCGCTTCTCTAGCACTTACGATAGTCCGCTCCATGATGGCGTACTTTTTTAGGAATTTTCTTTTTTTTCTTGAAAACATTACGTTTAATAATTTTGGAAAGTGCCATCAATCCTTCAGCTCGTACACTCCGAAGGAATCCATCTTTGATACCATAATCGTAGCGGAATTTCGCACACTACAGCAATAGGTATCAGGTAGGATCAGGTCAAAGCTGTCAGCATTTACCTGCTCTTCTTATTCCTGTTGGCTAGCGGAAATAAGACAGGCTTCTCCTTCTTCGTAACAGTAAACGTTCTCACAATAGCGATGTCATGAATTCGTTGCTATAAATGCAAAGCTAGCACAGTAGCGGCCTAAAAGTATAAAACGAAATTGAGTTTGCGTGGAATACCATTTTCCACTAGCTTGCCTCTTCAGCGCCGAGTGGACTAGCACTTGCTGCGTAGGCCAGAGTTGGTCGCCGAGGTGGGAGCTGCGCAGAGTGGCGTGCCATCTCGACGAGAAGGACTCTGTTAATGGACGGATATTCAATCATGAATTCATCGATTCATGATGAAGCATTCAATCATGAATGGCTTGCATACTGTTAGGATTTATCGGGTTGATGGCATACCACCGCTGCCACCACTGTTAGAAATGTGTTTTTTTCGGAGAGTCCTATACCGCAATGGAAGCGTGGCTGTCATTGGTCGACGTCAGACTTCGTCCCGGAGCAGAACAAGAGGCAAACGTTTTGTAAAACAAAACAGGTAGCAACGTTTATAGCAGACAATAGCAGGTTGTAGCGACAGAGCCAGCCAGCACGACACATTTGGCTGGGGCAAATACCTCAAGCATGGGGCCGGCACGGCCTCACAACGTTTTAGTCTCTTCTCCGAGACCGGTTCCCGGTGATTGCGGGGGGGGGGGGGGGAATCTTCGCTGGAACTGTGAGTGGTGTGCCTCCATTTCCGTGAAAATTGGCACCTAGAGGGTGGACTTCGCCGGAACTGTGCCTCCATTTGTGTGGGAAGGTCTTCCGCACGAGGACCATGTCTCTGACACAACAGCACCCCCACCACCATGGACAATGCATCCAGAGTTTCGAGTTGTCTAACGCGGCTCGAAGGAAGGAATGCTGGTTGACAGTTGAGAGCTGTAGCTGTTCCGCTCTTTCCGCCCGTGGTGACTTTCACAGCCCTGCAGAGGTTCACTGGAACGACGGAGTCGAGCACAAAGCCAAACCACTCTGGCCAGAGCAAGCACCCTCCAAATGCTGATGAAATTGCTAGACCAGCAGAGAAGAAAATATTTCCTCGAAATTGAGCTGAGCTAATAAAATGGCATCACGAGCAACGTATCTCGGAGGGAATACACAATGCAGACACACCTTTAGCTAAGTGTCAGTGCATGACACTGCTATACCAAACAGAATTTTTTTTCTTTTCTCGAGCGATTCTCAATTGTGACATAGGCAGATTGTGGGCGATCGAAGCTGCAGAGGATAACGAAATTTTGTCCACGAATTATAACTAGAACACCAAGTGCTTCTAATCACGTGCATTGGTGCCTCTCTCAAGCGCCAGACTGTTAAACATAACGGAGTCATTCGATAAGCTCTCGCTCATTGTGCTCGGGCAATGAGTATCATAACATGAGAGACCACGCTTGAAAAAAATAAGAAAGTAACACTGAAAGTCAAACTTTCGCGCGTTACACAAAACAAAGTTAAAAGTTAACCTACACTGACGAGCATACCAACACGTAATGCCAAACACAGAAGGTATTTTAAACAGAGGTTTTTAGTCAGCCTTCTTCTCTCTTAAACTAAAACACACCAACTGTTACCTTTCGAAATAATAGGAAAACAAAAGTAATCGAACAAGTATTTCAATGTCTGCTTCTCCGATGACAAGGAAAGTAAAACTTACAAGAATTGAGACGCATTTGTTGCTCATCGGCGGACGACAAAATTAGAAAAATTTATTCCTAAAGCTGAACACAACGTACGGTAATGAAGAGACGGCACCCTCTCAAACAAACTCTGGGGAGTCGCGCACTCCACAGCTTTCAAGGGATCCGGTCTTGAGAAAGGCACAACGAACAAAACTGTTTGCCGTATTCAGTATCAATGACTTTTGTCTCACAGCCACTGAACTCGGAAGGGCATCTCCACTGCATCGTTCACCCCGCGTTTCGTGCCTCCGTTTCCGTGGAAAGTGGCACTGGGAGGGAATACTTCACCGGAACTGTGCCTCCGTTTCCGTGGGAAAAAGGGTCCCCGCGCGAGGACCATGCCTCTGGCACAACAATGGCCACATTATAAGCGGGAGGGAGGCTATCTGGGTCTCGCAGACCTCGCAGCAGGCTGTAACAAGCGTAGCGTAGGATGGTAATCTGTGTTCTCTAGCTTGTGTTCAGGTTTAGGGAAGGTTCCTCTTTCAAGATAAAATTCTTGAGTGATGTAGCTGGTGAGATGATTGCACTCATCGGGCACACTTGAGCTGTCTCCAGTGTGGTTCCAAAATGAACAATGATTGATCGATGGATTGATTGACTTATTGATTGGTGAGGTACAGATAAAAATCGCTGGCAAGTGCTAGACTTTAGATGAGCGTGATTTGGTTAAACGAACGCTGAAGCACCTCTGCAAACAGCAGCACGTCTTTGTAAAGTGCAGGGTTGAAGACGGCGCCATGTGTGCGCGTGTGGGGGGGGGGGGTGCGTGCGTGCGTGCGTGTGCAATGCATCTTATCATCCTTCGAATCAAATGTCATGCACCAGCGACAATGGCAGTGTTTCGACAACGTCGGAATGAAATTGAATTTTCAGATAGTAGGAGACCGAAGCGCTACGACTGCTACGTCACAGATAGTATAAGCAAGTAGACGTCCCTATTGAAATTATCGCCTTCAACGGGTGCGTCGAATACGAGATACGAAATCTCGTGAGAGGGGTTGTCCGCGAACTCCGATGGCGTGGCAAAGGCTATACTCGTCCTTCCCGCGTGTTACGTCTCGAGCTTACGCCTGTTGTCTTTCCTTCATCTCGTTACTTGTTTTTTTTATTGTTAATTGGCGCAAACTGCCACGGTTGCTTCATATTTGCTTCTAAGCCTGCACAGTACGCGTATCACTCCTTGGTAAAACTGTATAGAATCTATGCGTCCTTTGGAGGCCAATCACGAGTGGTAGTAGATTTCCTCGCTCTACGTTTGAAGAACTTCGCCAACTTCAAGTTTTCAAAGCGAAAGCTGCCTAGTCGAGCAAGTTTCAGTGTGCAACCCCGCGTGGCCTTGAAGCGAAGAACGGATACCCCGTGACTTGCTGTGAGAAATTTAGTTATGGCGTGGCAGTTGCGCACGAGCCTTCAACGAATCCGTTTATCGGCTTGTCTATCTACCTCGCCGAATGTCCGTCTTCAGCGCCCGAGGTAAAAACGCACGAAGTGCGCACATCTGCCTGCAAGGGGGGGGGGGGGTGATTTTAAATGAAAGGAAGAGAAAAGTGAGCCCCGTAACTGTGTCTCAAGGGGGAGGACACCTCAACAGTAGCTCACGAGGGATGGGGGGGGAGAGAAGGGAATAAAAGGATATGATTAAAAGGTAGAGAGATAGAGAGAGAGGAAGGAAAGAGCGAGGCGGAGGGACAGGGAGCGACGGAAGTAAGGAGAAGACAGGACAGAAGGACACGGTTGCAGGAGTCCGAGGACGGGGCACCACTGGTGAGAGCTCATGTCGGCGACAGGAGATGGCGTAGGGCTAATCCAGTAGGCCAGAGCTACGCTGTCGTCGTCGTAGGGTACGGGTGGCAGGAGGTGGACCAACCCAGTCGGCCAGAGCTGCGCTGTCGTCGGAGATCGCGTGGGCACAACCGGTCGGCACAGAATCCAGCGAGTCAGGATCTGCCAGCAGAGGAGCACGCGAGCGTGAGCGTCTTTTAGTGGTTTACGGTCCTGGCGTTTCTCGCGCTGAACGCAGCAACAGCTTCGAAAACTAAAAAAAAAATGACGGAAGTACTCAGTGCATGCAGTACGGAACGTTGAACTATAGCATTATTGTTCGGTTGGAAATCTGTGCTTCGGCTACGAGGGTAACCGAGCATAACCAAGTAAAGAAGCTTGTGCTTTCAAAAATGGTCCTAGCCGAGCTACGCCACATTCATTTTTTTTTTATCGAAAAGTGTGAGAACAGGTATTTTGCGA
The DNA here is from genome assembly GCA_013436015.1 of Rhipicephalus annulatus. Taxonomy (NCBI): domain Eukaryota; kingdom Metazoa; phylum Arthropoda; class Arachnida; order Ixodida; family Ixodidae; genus Rhipicephalus; species Rhipicephalus annulatus. The sequence goes on along the minus strand of WOVY01010683.1, from coordinate 116,224 downwards.
TACCTGCTTTCTGGTTAATATCAGAGTTGCAAAGCGAAACACAGGGGTTTTGCTTTTCAACACCGGGACATGCGCATGATTATGACCTCTGCAACAGCGGAGTATTCCAGCTTCATTTCTACCATCTGAGGCTCCTTAGGGGCACTTTTTTTCAAGTTTCCATTTCACCCCCATTGAAATGCGACCGTCGAGGCCGGAATTCAAGCTGGCACCCTCGATCTTAGCAGCGTGACACTAACAGAACATTCAACTAGCCATTTTTCAGCACTCCATATATAGGCTACGAAAAATTTATGTAAAATAGCAGTTAGGCATTACTAATCAAATAATCGTGCCAATACACCCTAATGAAAGAGAAGCATTACTTGCTTAAGTACTTGTCCTCAATGTAAAACTTTAAAGCTGTCCTATTCACCACCTTCAAACGCAGTCAGAGCACCCTCAAACGACCACTCATTGTGCCATAAGCTACCCTAATGTAAATCCGGAGGTGCGCTACTGATTGATTGATATGGGAGGTTTAACGACCCAAAACCACCATACGATTATGAGAGACGCCGTAGTAGAGGGCTCCGGAAATTTCAACCGCCTGGGGATCTTTAACGTGCACCCAAATCTGAGCACACGGGCCTACAGCATTTTCTCCTCCATAAAAAATGCAGCCGCCGCAGCCGGGATTCAATTCCGCGACCTGCAGGTCAGCAGCCGAGTACCATCGCGGCGGGGAGGAAGTGCTTATTCGACAGCAGAATGACGTCATTTACATTTATTGTGATAACCAAATTTGCTCACACTTGTTATTTTCGGGGTCAAATGTAACTCAAGTACGCTTACTTGTTTCTGCAGTGTTATTTTGACAGAAAAATTGATTAATATGAAACTTGAAAGCACATCGCCCACTTTGTTTTCTCTGCAAGCTCGCTCTTTTTCGTGCTGTTCTTGCTAGAATTTCACTTATAGTATCCCCCTAAATCCTCAAGCATGTTGAAGTTTATAGAGCCCCGTGGAAAGAAAATATTGCAGAGAAGCCAACCCAAGGAAGTGTTGTTAAAGCAACAAAATGCGAATGAACGCACATTACCGTCATCCGCACATTCCACTGCTTCGGGAGTGACTGATGGAACCGTTTTAAAGACGTGGACACGCTCGTTGATCTCAACGGCACTTGTGGCGCATGCACGGCCACAAAAAGTTAACCCCGAAGAATAGTGGCTACATGAATTGTGCTTGGCTGTTGTGAAGCTGAATGCAGTGAGGTGCGTGCATAGTTTCTGCAGATTCCACTTGGCCTACATCGCCAAAGTCACAGCCACATGGATTAGCGATGGTCGGTACAAACAAGAACACCATAGACACAATTGACGCTGTTTGGCCTCCGCTGCCAAAGTTACAGTGACGTACGAATTCACAGCGCACCTCAACAAGTCTCCGACTGACAAGTTTCCAGTTTCCAGAAGACAAATCAATCCTGAGAGTTCTTCAATCACTGGCAGACACACTTCGAGTGCTCGTTGGCAGGCTGAAGTGACGGCACACTAAGGCCGTACAACAAGTACTGGATGTTTTCTCTCTCTCTCTCTCTCTCTCTCTCTCTCTATATATATATATATATATATATATATATATATATATATATATATATATATATATATATATATATACATATATATATATACACGTCCAGTGCTAACAAGCGTTCAGTAGAAACCATGAACCGATGATCTACAGTGGAACGTGATACGCCTGAAGTCCTGCGTTTTTTACTATCGAACGCAGCAGTCTATAAACTGGCGTGTTTTTTTTTTATGTTCTCTTATTTCTATATCACTTTTTTCATCCCTCATTCCCTTTCCCCAGTGTAGAATAGCAAACCGGACGCTCGTCTGGTTGACCTTCCTGTCTTTCCTTTCTCTATACCTACTCCTCCCTCCGTAAATGAAAACTGCTCGCCCTCGTATTCGACAATGTACGTCATTCCTTGACGAATCATTTTCTCAGACAGTGTCTTTCCCAAGTAGGGCATTTTCCAGAGCACTGTCGGTATCAGCGCCTTGGGTGTGCTTAGAAACCAGCTCTGTGAGAAGCTTGCAAACGGTAGTGGAAACGCGTCATACAACACAGTAAATCGCTTTAAGATTCTGTGATTCAGGGGCATTGCATCTGTGAAAAACAAACGCCGCTTTCTTTTTACGCCCTCAACAACATTTCACTTGCATCTAAATTAGGTTGTTTAGCATGTAAATACGTCCCATTTGTTGCCGGTTGGCCTCAATTTGCATTGATACATGGGCGAGTAAGAAAAATTAATGCCCTATCAATTTTTGCCTTGCGTGCAATGTCGCTGATACATCGCATTTCTCGTGCTCTTTCACGAACGTTACGACGTTCATCGTCGCTTAGCAAGTTTCATGCGCATCATACGCTGAAACTTTCCATGTCGCGTGCTTTTCTAAACACTTCCCATATTTGTACAAAACGCAAATGGGCTTCCCCTCAGTAAGATAAACCCTGTGGAGAAGCCAGCTTTGCCAACAGTAATAATTACGCTTGTATGTACACACGTTACTGACACAATTAATAACAATAATAAGAAACATTGCCCCTGAGGCTGGTTAGTAACCAGTAGTTAAAAAATTGAAGAAGGGGTAGGTCGAACTCCACCCCCGCTCCCGATATGATCTATGTCGTTGGTACAAGAAAAATACGTCATTGGTGCTGAAGTGGGCTTCTTATAATGAATGCTGGGAAGAAACCAGCATTGACAGCCGTTTTAGTCCGTTACATTCGCATCCGCACACGTTCATATAAAACTTGTATACGAGAGGCAGGACCGTGAGCAGCATTTAAAAGTTTGAAGGGGGATGGGGGACTACTTCTCCAGTGTGCCAGAAAATTCTGCGGCGCGAGGCGCACAAATTAAGCAATACGGTCTGCTTGGGTGCTTCTTGCTTGTCCAAGTTCTCACATTCTAATCTAAAGAAGAAAAAAAAGTAAGAGTTTGTTGAACGCAAAAAAACAACAACAACAACAAACAGGCGGATTTGTTAACTCATCTTAGCCCGGTGGTGTGCAAAACAACGGTAAAATAGATGCTTGCTTTTTCAATAAATGCTGACTTGATAGTTTGCGCCGTGTTTCGTGTTATTTTCTCTGTTTTATCGTTCTTTTGCGTACCACCGTGCTAAGACAGGTGGAGCCCGGAAGCCTTAATTTTCAAGGCTCAATAGACCGGGTGCGCACAAAAAAAAAGAAATTAATTTACATGCGGCAAGCTGCATCCCAACTCTCCATTAGACAAAAATGAAATGCTTATGTTTTACGCACCAAAAGCACAGTACGATTATGAGGTGCGACCTGGATATGCTAGTCTTTACAAAATAAGCGCAAACAACCAAATACAAAAACAAAGAATATACGATAGTATACAGCTGCTAACTTAGTTCTATTTCTTTGCAGAACGTCGACAGCCCCGACAGCTGCCATGAGGCGCGCTTACGTAAGTTAAGCAGAACGTGTGGCACAGAACCATGTTTTGCAGGCAAGTGAATATTATAAGGAAGGAGGGAACCTCATGAATAACAAGAAAAAGCAGTGATAAAAACATACAGAACGCGGTGATAGTGCTGTCAACTCGCCATCAATATTTCCCTTGTAGTGCTCGAACCTCGGCACTTTCTTTGTTAATTTCGAAAAGTGCGGGATTTCCACTGCTCTTTAAAGTAGCCGCTGTAAAAGCAAGACGATCGTGGTTAAAGTCTTGCTGCACCGCCAAAAAGGATGCGGCTCTCTCTTTCTTGCCACCTCATGCACATAAAAGCCCCTTCTGTTTGCCTCCTTCAACCACACAGAACATGTTGCGATTCATGTACATCACAACGCTAAGTGTTATCGCCCTCCCCCTACTTTTTAATTCTTTTTTGTCAATCAACGCTTTTTAAACTACCCTAGCTACAGTTATTTTATATGTTTATTTATTGATTTACCCTTTTTTTTGCAAAGGAAATTAACCCGATACAACGAGCTCGAAATGACCATGTACTTTATAGAAAACGGCGGTTCTGTTTTTTATGCCTCAAATTTCAACGACTTCCATGGCAAAATGCTGAAAAAAATTTTTTTAAACCATATATTCTGAACCTTCGTGGATATTTACGGTTTCATTTTGGCCATGCTTTTTTTTTCTCCGTCTAACATAGCAGAGATTCTTTTAGAATTAATATTTTCCAACTAGCTCGGCGGCTTTCCGTTATTCTATGCATCTGCCAACTAGTCGGAATCCACGTTATCAAACATAATCCATAAATAAATATTCCGAGAACCAAGCTATAACTCAGGTGATGAAGCCCCTACTTTCAAGCAGCAAACGAGTTTATCTATTTTTGTTATATTTGGAACATCTCAAACCCATTCGGTAATCTTGACACGATTAAACTTAATTGCATTGTTTTTTTTTGAGTTTTAAAATTGATAATTAGGTGAAACTATTTTCACCAAGGAGTTTTCCATGAAAATAAATATTTGGAAAACGAAGGTAAATTGGCCTATACGATAATGTAAATTAAGCACTTTTTGAATACTTGAGTAAAATTAAGCAAAATTTTTACTGACGTTATCTATAGCTTTTACCGGCCCGATTGAGAGCGCTATATATAAACAAACCTTCATAAATCCTCTTGCAGGACCTGTTTGCTTTTTTCACGTGCTGTTCATCATCAAGTTTAGATTTTTTTTTTTTGTCCCAGAAGGAAAAGGCACGCCGAGTTCCAAAAAGTGAGCGACATCACTGCCACACTTGACGGCGCGGGACGATGTCGAGTGAGTGACACGAACATTCGCTTGCCCACCAACGCGACCATCTGTGATTGTCAATTTGTGACAGAGACGACAGGCATCAACGTTGGATCTAGTAACGTTGGACAGGCATTTCATGCTCGCCAGTCGCTGGAAGTTTAGTCAGTTGTTGCCGTGATGCGTCACATGGTAACTGCAGTTCGCAGCGCTAGATGCCAGTAAGGGCGCGCGCGGCGCAATTCACCGCTAGGCGGCTACTATTCGCGCGAGCGTAGTCTGCTTTGCTTGGTGCGGTTTGTGCGGTGGCGGTGTGGTGCAGCGCGTATGCCTTCGTTACGGGGATCAAACTGTGTTTCTGCTATTAAATCTACTATATGATAGGCACAAGCTTTGTAACAGTGAGGATTGTTGGATGATGTTCGCTGCTTGAACTTAATATGGAATGTCTGCGCTCTGCATCGCCCGAAATATCGTGAAGAAGCCTCTCCTGAGCAGAATAGGCGACTGCCTTTTTAGGGCAGCCGCGGCACGGGCAGTTCAGCCATCCAATAATAAGCCTGCCGTCCGATCTATTCACCTCTCGGGTACTTCAACTTTCCAAACGGGTTTTTGTGGGGCTCTAATGCTGCCTAGCTTCAGATTATAGTCTATCTTTCATAAGGCGCCTCATAAGGGGCAACGCTCAGGCATATTTACAGTGCATAGCCGTTCCTTCACAAAATTTGCAGAGCCAGCTGTAATTTCGTCGATTCGCTTCTGCAGATCTGCTCAGAATGGCAGATGAAAAGGACATCAAGGACATGACTGAAAAGGACTGGCGTGAGAAACTGACGCCTGATCAGTTTTATATTTGTCGTCAAAGAGGCACAGAACCCGTAAGTTACGAACTCTTTGCTTTTTCTGTATGATAGTCAGTCGTTTGTAGCATCACAGTAAAAGATAAATAGTTTGGATGTGTCTATTGTTTCACGTCGTGCATGACAGCCAACCTTTTATATTTGTGCATGTATGTCTCTAACTACGCTTCGGCGTGCTGCTTTCTAAGTGCGGCTTTCGTCGGGCGTGGTTTTGACTTGCGCAATGTGCCACGGAAGAGTGAATGCATGTAGTTTGACTACCGGTGTTATGTACGCGTGTACATGGAGTAGAAATGATATATCTGGCCTTGTTTACTGTCTATATATGCAGCAGCTGTAACTTATTGATTTTACCGATCTTTACAGGCGTACAGGGGCCGGTGGGTCAACCATAAAGCGAAGGGAACGTATACATGTATTGCCTGTGGTGCTGATTTGTTCAGGTGGGTGTGGTATGCGTAGGTAATGCCCTGTTCTCTTTCATGGTGTATATTCATCAACTCAACTTATTTAGTTAGACATGGCAACCACCATCTATCAAACACCATAATTATACGCATTATCCTGGTCTCCACATACATAGTCCACCAGTATGTTGACATTCACACACCATCTTCATATATCCCAAAACAGCTGCTAAGCACTGCTAATGCTTCATGGCAAACACTTGCAAATTGTGAGTAGAACAATGTAAATTACCGATTCATTGCAGCACTATTGTAATTTGTAACCAGCAATGTAATAAAACATCTTCTGCAGAAGAAAAAACTATATTACAAACATGAAACTGAATATGCTGAACTCATAAGCTTTAGGAGCAATTCAGCAGCAACAAAGCAGAATGCTAAAATAAGCATTTGTTTGTCTGTTTGTTTGTTGTCGTTCATTCATCGATTGATTGATTCATTCATTCATTACAAGAGCATGTCCCTCACAACCTTGCTGACTATGGCTAAATATGCTCAACTACAGCTATTGTGCACAGTTAAAAATAGGTGGTCTTATTTGCTGCCATTACCTAGCAGGTTTATTTTATGTAATCATACTCTTTGAGCATGTTGATGACAAACTGTCGTGTGCAAAAACACAAATTAACAAAAAGAATGAAATGATGGATGAGCACTAGCTACAAACTTTCTTCTTTTTATGAACATTCCCATATCTGGTAGTTATACTCATCAAGGACAATGAAACACTAACAAAAATTCATGGTTTTACTTGTAAGTGTGGGTAAACAAGTGTAAATGTAGGTGTGTCTTCTGCTCTTGCACAATTCAAATGCCACATTCAGAATCTTTGCACTTTTTTGCAAAACTTGATTGATTATAACTTAAACTTGCCATATGTTCTCTCTTTTTTTCACCAGCTCCGAACACAAATTTGTCTCGAATTGTGGCTGGCCATCATTTTTTATGGCTTTAGGTACAGTGGATGGCGACGAGTCAAACTCAAGCATTTTACGGAAAGAGGACACATCACATGGCATGGTACGAACAGAAGTTTGCTGCAGAAAGGTAAACAAGACCTTTTCTTTTTTACAACTTCTGCTCATTTCAGTTCATTATTAAAGGTATAACTTGACCACAAGGATAAGTTGCGACTTGTCTAATTCGATTTTAATGCAGCATTGCAGCTCACATCATCTAGCTATTGCTCTTGAACGTTTCGGTGCTGTATAGTATGGTGTTAAGGCAACTTACTGGCAGAATGATTATTTTCTGTCAGGCGTAGTTTAATTCGAGCAACTTAGAATTAAGCAAGAAAAACAAACAGTGTTTTCCATAGGTCCCCTCAAAGCTTACTTGCGATAACTTATGCGAGGCTGCTGATAACAGAAACCCGAAGTTAAGTTTTTGCTGGAGAGATGAGATCTTTTGAACCATCACTTCATCAGTAAGACACTTTGCAAGCAAATCTATATCAAAAATTGATTCTAAGCAGTTTCAGAGTGTTTGCATATGTCTTTGTGTTACTTTTCTTCCTTGTCTAATGATAAAGTATTCATTGTTTGATCTCTAAATAATATGTAATTCCAACTGCATCAAAGTTCGCTCACACCTGATAGAACAAGCAACAATATCAAAACATTAGGAAATTTGAGTTAAAAGTGAAGATGTATGTATCTCTAAAGGCACATTTCTAGTGTGTTGCTCGGCTAATCCAAATGTTTGGACATACTTGTAAAAAATTGTAATCATGCAGAAATTTGCAGAAGTCTGCAAATCTATAAATTTTTGTCACTGAAGATCGTGCTGCCATCATGATTTTTATAAGAGGAAGATTTTGTGAAATTTATTCTTACGAATGAATGAAACAGTAATATTCCTACATGGCCCTTAGTTGCATCTGTGCTGTGTGATATGGCAGGGAAATTTTTATTCAATGGTCTTTTTATCTAAGTAGTATGCATGTGCTACATGCATTTATTTATTTATTTTGCATAATCCTCAGTATTTTACATTGGTGCAAGGTGTGAAGGAGACCACAGTGCACTTATTTTATGGAGTTTCCTTCATTTCCATATATCGGCAGATTTTGTCAGCTGCAATATTTTCATTCTTCATGGGGTTGTGGAAAACGGGGACGCGCCTGCCACGTACAACGAAATAACAAAACATTTTTACCTCGCGCAAAGACTATATTCACTTTCTCATCCAAAACATAATAGGCCACAGGCCCTTACGCTCAGGCTACTGCAGACCGACACGTACCCTAACCTGAGATCCCTTCACGCTATTTATCCTGACGTGTTCCCCAATGACGCTCACCCCGCATGTGGGGATGTATCCACGTTGGCGCACATGCTCTGGGAGTCAATGTACACTAACCCCAACAGTACATCGGTCAGGTGGGAGGCGGCCCTACGCAGCTCCCTCCTGGCCGACCAACTTTGGGCCGTCCAGCAGTCTCACGGAACAGCTGATAGGCTTGGCCTAACGGTCCCGACGTGGGAGTCGCCCGCTGCGCGCTGACGCACGCCTTGCAGGACCGCAATAAAGTTTCGCAACCAACCAACCGCTTTTGTCATGGCACCAAATCCGATTATGCTGTCTATGCTTAATGCAGCGAGTAGATTTAGCATAACAAATGCAAGACTAATACTAAACCGAGTGACAAAAAAAATGCAGTACTTGCATCATCCATGAGTATGCACTGGGTCTGCTTCCTGTGTTTGTACCATCTAAGACATGGTTCTTCCTAGTACCTCCACTTTCATTTTATTAGTATAAAACTTTCAAAGCTGGTCAGGCTTTATGAAGGGTGAGTTTGAACATGGACAAGGCAAAATTATATTATATGCGAGTTAATAGTAAGTGAAAGATGGCTGCTCTTCTGAATTTTTTTCACTAGATTCATGATAGAGACAGCAAAACAGTCTTCTTCTTTTTCACAACCACTTTCTCTCTCAAGTTCTTCCAGTTCAGTGGTTTTTGGAGCAAACAAGTTATAGTACTGTTCAGTTCTGTGTTTTAAAATATGAACCACAGTTGTTAACACTGTAGGATAAAAATCATCATATAGTAACAAATAATAGCTTGCTTGTAATGATATTAGTGTAATATGTCGTGTGGAAAGAACATAACATGATATTCCTGGGTTGTCATTTACTGCCTGTTCAGTGACTGCACAGTTAGTTAGCACATCTACCACAGATTTATATATCATGAAGAAAATAAATGCCAGGACCCTGACTTTACTGCCATTATGTTAACAGCTTTGAAAATTTGGGAGTTCAGTATTCATTTTTTTACCACAATCTTCTATCCTAAATTATAATTGACTATATAATGGTTGCTTAAAGAGACATTAAATTCAAATATTAGGTCAACGTGCATTGTAGAATATCAGTCCAGCAACCTTTATAGAGCTTTTTTTCTTGTGCCAAAACAATGCTTAGATTTAGGTAGAAATCATGTTTCAAGTACCTGCATACCCTTAGTGCAATCCAAGTTGCTTGGCCTCATGAAAAAAGTCTAACATCACTTATGAAATCACTGCCCTTTACTGCCTGACAACCAGTGATAGGTTTTCTTGCCTAGAATGTGCGTAAAACTCAAAACCTAGAATGTGCGTAAAACTCAAAATAATGGCCATAAAACTAGCGGACGAGACCGCTTGAATGAAAAATTTTATCCACGAGCTTTATGATTGAGGTTTGCATGGGTTGCAAAACTTTTTAATCACCTGTGTCACCCATGCCATTGTCTAGAGTTAGTGTCTTAATAATAACAAACTTAAAGGGGTGGTGCCACCACATTTGTGGCTTGCACGTCTTTTGCTGCAAGCGTTTATTACAGCTTCAAGGAGCGTAATAGATACACCAAGATTTTTGTATTCTCGCTAAATAATTTAATATCGCCTCATTTATCTGCGCAATTTTTCGTTTCTGGGTGCCGAATCGGGCAGTGACGCAGCAGGGTAGGTGGCTTGGTCACGGGACCATACAATGCTGTGACGCACGTCTTGCTGAGTTTCATCTGCTATCACACACGTGCCACACAAGCACCTGCAAAACAAATGCGCCACTAGCTGCAGCAGCCACTATGCTTTGCAGTATAAACATGGTGGAGGTCCGGAGGGGTCACTAACCTCACTACAGACCTGGAGTGACGTCACGACAACTGTCGTTGCCCTTCTTATAGAGCTACCTCAGTGCTGGACGCACTGCCGATGTGCCTCGATTGGGAGAATGAGCATTTAGGTACACTTTGAAAGGGAATTAAAACATATTCTAAATGTTTGCTGTGTCCGGCCATACGTGTGGAGTGTCCTTGTATACAGAAGGAACCCACAAGAGGCTTGTTATAGCCTCTAAATTTGATGGCACCACCTCTTTAGTGCATTTTCGGCTTTCATTATTGAACATCGCTCTAGCAGTACACCAATAAAACCCAGGTTTTAAGTATGGTGGCTGTTACACAGAGGAAACTGTTGGTGGGATGTGAGTTTGTGCACCACCTAGACTAACTTAAGGTAGAAATGATAAGCAAGCATCTTATTCTATTTCACAATGCATTGCAATCAGAGGCATAGCCAAACATTTTTTTCAGGGAGGGGAGGGGCAGGTATGTCTGTGCATGTGTGAGCACATATGCAAATGCAAAAAGAGGGGGGGGGGGATGAAACTCCCGAATGACCCCCTCAGCTATGCCACTGGTGGCAATTATCTTCTTGCCTTATTGGGCCTGCAGCCAAATTTAACAGCGGCCGGCATGGGCATGTCTTCGTGCCTACTTTGAGGTGAAAACTGAAAGTTAGGAGCAGCGGCTAGGGTGTCCGGTATGACAGAGGTCTGGAACGTTCTGTCTGTAGCTTGTGTCTGGCGGATCTTTCACTTCCTCAATGGCTATCATGAGCCTTCTTTTTTTTAAATGCGGAGCATTTCTTAGTGAACTTCGGTGACTTTGAGCGTATCTATCTGTCTATCTATCTATCTATCTATCTAGCCACGTATGTTTGGGTGCTCTCATGGTCACCCTCTTAATTTGGCATGAACCAAAATTATCATGGGAGTGTAAGATGGTTTGGGGAATATGACGCACTGCTCAAGACCTCAATAATGTCACAATCCCGTCACGTACGTCGTCAAACACATCCCACCAAACAGTGGCACATACCCATGGACGGGTATGTGCCGCTGGTATGTGGGTATGTGCCACAGGTGATTGACACTTAGTATCTACCCAGGAACGACCAGAACACACATGGGCAATTTTAACATGCGAGCGAGCGTTAAGAAATAACCGAAATGGGTAACGTCAACCCGGCGAATGCGAAGAATTGATGTCAGGGTCCCAGCTGGAATCGAACCAAAGAATTCTGCGTGACAATGAAGCATTTTACCACAGAGCTATGCCAGCTCTTGGAACTACTTTTCAAATAGACGCTAATTTTTGTGCAAATGTCAATAGTAATTGCAGGGCTGCCCACCTAATTTTATAAACATTACACAATTGCTCTTTTCATACATCAATCGCGTCGGGTTAACGTCAATTGTAATTAGTTGCCATGCGCTAAAGTTGACTTATGTGGCAGTGTTCAGGGCCAGCATACACGCGAGCATCAGCACTTCATATCAGCTTCTGGTGTTGCTAATACGTTTGTTCCAGTTAGCATTGTTGCACAAGTGCAAATAACTGGTTATATAAACCTCTGCAACTCTTCAACATATGTCATTGTGTGCAACATTTGTACATATATTTGCATCATTTCATAACGTGTCACATAATAAAAAAATTGCAACACAGTCACCTTCCTTCCACATGCTTCGCATAACGTCGATCCCCAGGTTCGTGGGATCTGCCGAATTTTTTTGCTTTTTGCTACTGGTGCTATTGCAAGGCCAGTCCTAGAACATTTTGCCCGTGTAGTTCAGTCGTGAATTGCAAGTTCCTATAGTACTGTTTCACTAATTTATGTTTTAGGTATTCTCAAGTACTCATCCGTCAATGTAACCAGCATTGTTATTTACCTTTAGTGTCTCTTTTAAAAGACCCTCCTAAATTTTTTCAAGCTACAACATTTTCTTCAGATCTGTCCTCTCAATGGGAAGGAACAAGGTGAAGAAGGAATCATCATACATACCACACATAAACCCTAGTTATTGACAAAAGAAATTTTGATATGCTAGCAAAATTATAATTGCCCTCAACTAGTTGAGGCAATTATTTGGGAGAGGGGAGGGAGGAATTATCTTGGGGGAAAAGAAGAAATCTTTGGGGAGGGGAGGAAAGGGGCTCATGCCCCCTCCCTCCCCTCCCCTTAGAAGTTTTTTTTGCATCGTGGTATACATAGCGCAAAATGACCATTTGCCTGCCCGGCCCCCACTTTAAATTATAAAGGTGCCCCCCCCCCCCTCCTTTTCACCAAAAAAAATTCTCGCTATGCTCCTGCCCTCAACTAAATTTTATTTCACTCCTCCATAGCATCATAGGGTGGCACCACTAGCAGGAGAGGTCTACGGAAAGCTGATGCACTATGATTCAGAAGCCTGATCAGCCTATAGATAGCTTTCCCCACAGCTTCTGTTATCGGGCAACACACTCTTTTATCTTAGACGCCACGGCATCACTTCTGTGATTACAGTTCCTGCAAGATGGCAGTTTGCATACCAAACACTTGACTATTTGAAGTATTGTTCGTATAGTTTTAACACCTCACATATGGCTGTGAGTACTTGGAAGGGATTCTAATACCTAATGCTATTGGTCCCCCTCCTTTTTTTTGCAATACTTTGGGTATTATGTGAATGTAAATCGCACATTGCAATTTCAGCCAATTTTCCAAGTGACTTTCGGTAATGTACTATTTGTGTCAAATGAAACCTGAATAGCGGCAAGCCTTCGTAATGGTATAGTGTGCGCCATTCACTTATCATCATGGACAGGCACGCATACATGCGCAGAGCTGTTGAACAGTATGCGCGCGCCTGCCCATCGTGTTAACTGGGTGCACACTATACCATCACGAAGGCTTTTTGCCATGCATGTTTCATTTGACGCTGATAGTATTTTCACTACATAAAGTACATGCTTGCAATATGGTTCTACTGTCAGTGCTGACTAACAAGCGTCTTTAAAAGTGTTGTAGGGCTCTTTTAAAAAAATGTCACATTTGCAGTAATGTGAAAGACATGCTTTTTAATTTCCAATTCATCCTAATCTTTGCAGTGCAACTCTCACCTGGGACATGTGTTCAATGATGGACCACTGCCAACACGTCTTCGCTTTTGCATCAACAGCATAGCACTCAACTTCAGGCCGGCACCTAAATGAAGGCTTCTTAGAGTCAGCATTGATCAAGCAATATGGGCATGCTTTTTGCATAGGCATACTACAAAGGCAGTTAATTTAGCCAGGAATACCTGGAACGCTTTTCTCTTGGTAACGTTGTTCACTGCTTCATACTGCAGAATTCTTCTGAAGTACCTCGTTTGTAAATGCACACATCCAGCATATTTAGAATGAGCTCACATGAAACAAAGAAACTTTCTGAATCGACCAAAGATGGTTCGCACAGACCGGTGAATTAAGTTTTTGTCATGCTGAGTGTTGGACATTGCAAGATGAAATAGCCTCGCAGTGAGGAGTTAGAAAATAGAGAAGCTGAAGCTGCAAGATTTTTGTCAGTCAAAATTGGCGGAGAGTACGGGATGGCTAAGGAAACCCCCGGTGCTGGCCTGGGATATTTTTTAAGAGCTTGTCTAAGGCTCTCATATACGCCTATCGGACTGTTGGCCATCCAGTTTTGCCCCGCCGCGGTGGTCTAGTGGCTAAGGTACTCGGCTGCTGACCCGCAGGTCGCGGGTTCAAATCCCGGCTGCGGCGGCTGCATTTCCGATGGAGGCGGAAATGTTGTAGGCCCGTGTACTCAGATTTGGGTGCACGTTAAAGAACCCCAGGTGGTCAAAATTTCCGGAGCCCTCCACTACGGCGTCTCTCATAATCATATGGTGGTTTTGGGATGTTAAACCCCACAAATCAATCAATCAAGCCATCCAGTTTTGCAGCTATTTCACAGGGAACTATTTTTGCCCGTTCCTTTTCCTTTCAGGCTTTTAAAGGTCTGGTCATGGGGCAGTGACAAGTAGGGAGTCTGGCGCCGTCGTCGCGTTTAGAACGAAGTTACAAGGTGACGAAAATTGTGGCATTTGCACAGCTTTTGTGCAAAACAGTAAGGGATGTAAGCGTATGCATCTAGCAAATGAAAGTTTCTTTATGTAACAGACATTTGTTCATTATCTTCGTAATACATCAATAAGTCTTTCTTTCTTTCTCTCTCGCTATATATATATATTATATATATATATATATATATATATAGATATATATATATATATATATATATATATATATATATATATATATATATATATATATATATATATATATATATATATATATAGATGAAATAGATGATCAGAGTTTCTTCCGGCTACCGTAATAAATGTTATAAACTTCGAGAATAGTGCAGTATAGGAAACAAAACAATAAAATATTATTTAATCCTAACAGTTTCGGCTGGTGGACCAGCCTTCTTCTTCGGAGGACTTACATCCTCCGAAGAAGGCTGGTCCACCAGCCGAAACTGTTAGGATTAAATAAATATTTTATTGTTTTGTTTCCTATACTGCACTATTCTCGAAGTTTATAATATATATATATATATATATATATATATATATATATATATATATATATATATAATCAGCCTGACTACATCCACTGCAGGACAGAGGCCTCTTCCATGTTCCGCCAGTCAACTCGGTCCTGTGCTTGCTGCTGCCACTTTATGCCCGCAAACTTCATAATCTCATCTGCCCACCTAATTTTCTGTCTCCCCCTAACCTGCTTGCCTTCTCTGGGAATCCAGTCAGTTACCCTTAATGACCAGCGGTTATCCTGCCTACGCACTACATGCCCAGCCCATGTCCATTTTGTCTTGATTTCAACTATGATATCCTTAACGCCGGTTTGTCCACTGATCTACTCTGTTCTCTTCTTGTCTCTTAAGGTTACGCCTATAATTTTTCTTTCCATCGCTTGCTGCGTCGTCCTCAATTTAAGCTGAACCCTCTTTGTAAGTCTCCATGTTTCTGCTCCATAGCTATGTACCGGCAAGATGCAGCTGTTATATACCTTCCTCTTGAGAGATAGTGGCAATCTACCAGTCATGATTTGAGAGTGCTTGCCAAATGTGCTCCACCCCATTCTTATTCTTCCAGTTACTTCAGTCTTGTGGTTTGGCTCTACAGTTATTACCTGTCCTAAGTAGATGTACTGTTTTACAACTTCAAGTGCACTATTACCTATCTCAAAGCGCTGTTCCCTTTCGAGGTTGCTGTACATTACTTTCTTTTTCTGCAGATTAATTTTGACCTACCTTTCTGCTCTCCTTGTCTAACTCCGTAATCATAAGTTGCAATTCTTCCCCTGAGTTACTCAGCAATGCAGTGTCATCGGCAAAGTGCAGGTTGCTAAGGTACTCTCCATTAACTCTTACCCCTAACCCCTTGGCTATATATATATATATATATATATATATATATATATATATATATATATATAGAGAGAGAGAGAGAGAGAGAGAGAGAATGTGGATGAGCAAGCCGAGTGCCTGCTCCGAGAACATGAAAACTCTCCTCTTATGGTCAAAATTAATCTACATACAGTGCTATATCTACTAGAGCGCTATGATAGCTTTAAGCATACAATGATGAAATCTAAAATAAATGTATCTATCAATGATTATTTTTTTAAAAGGGCCATGACAGGGTCACTCAATAATTTGTGGTTTTCAATAAAAAAAAGGGTGTATTATGCCTGTATTTATATGAAAAGTGGATTATAAAAGGATATTTCACAGCAGAACGAGCCCTAGAAGCGGCTCGCTATTAACACCGCCCCTTTCCAGCGACCACCATTTTGCCATGGTGTCTGCGACGTTGTGCTATGTATGGCGCTGATGTAATGATAACTGTTGGGGTTTAAGGTCCCAAAGAGCATTAGAATTGTAAGGGATGCTGTATTGGAGAGCTCCAGAAATTTTGACCACCAATTATATCTGACTACACAGGCCTCGAGCATTTTTGCCTTAATCGGAGATGTGGCCGCAGCGACTCAGATTCGATCCTTTTGGGTAAGTAGTCCAGTATCACAACCACTAGACCACTGTGGCAGGTGCATGGAGCTGAGCCGTCATCTTCTACCAAAGTTTCAGCTGCTGCAAATTGTTCAATTTCAGTGCAAAGCTGAAGAAAGCAAACAATATTTCATTTGCACGCACAGCTGACGAAAGAGCAATACCGTTCGCCAGAATACAGACCCTCACACATCAAGTTGCTTGTTATGTCACGGCTTGCGAGTTCACTAGTGTTGCCCGAATCTCGGGCTGCTCGTGTGTTTATAAAACTATTCAATTATAAATAAAGGGCTCGAGCTATTGCGCTAAAATTTGAACAGCTTGTTTGTGAATGCACAAGGATTAACCGACATATAAAAAGTTGAGTGTCATGGCCCTTTTAATACCCAAATGTAAGAATGAACCCCAAGTAGTGAGGTCATATTTTGTGTGCAGATAATGTAGGCTTGCTAGCATTGAGCATCTCCTGCAAATTTACATGTGAGAACAAAAAACCTGAAAGCCTAGCTACTGTAGCTGCCTTGCTTGGTAATGTCAGCTTTCTGGTCAGGCTCACTTTATTTATTGCTGTATCGCTTTTGTGTTACTTGCTACCAAGAGCTACGGGAACTGTATTAGTCGAGTGAGAAGAGGTGTACAGGGTGGTTTTCAAAAACGTGGTGTAATTACTTCATGACATGTTGCATATTTCCTTTGATGTGATCAAAACAAAGTGCGATTTTATGCAAGCACATTTTCAAAAAAACTGCATTAAGGTGGCTCATGACAAGTGAAGTGCTTCCCACAATACAGCAGATGTTGCTAAACACTATGTGTAATTTCTTGTGTGTGATATACAGGTCTTCTCAATTTCGTATATATGTGCTACTAGAGCCATTGTGTGCGTGCATAAAAAAAAATACCAAGTCCTTTTTCATGTGCCGAAAGACTTCCACAGCCTTGTTCGGGTGCTGTGGCATGTTGTGATGCATAGGAAGTGTCAGTTTCGTTGCATGAAGTGGCGGTCATGTGTCTTTGCATTGTGGACATGGGCACTTAAGTATATAATGAGCACTTGCCACATTTGAGACAAGTGCTCTTTTTTAAGGGAATGGCAAAGATGCATATATTGCATAATGGAAGGTGGAGCAAACGCAAGGACTATCTATGATATACACTATTGCTAGAATAAGCTTGCTTATGAGAATAGCATCTTTAGTGCACAGTTCTTGTTTTGCCATAGTGCAGGTAGTTTGTTTATACAATGAATTCAGGAGTGTTTACCATGCCAGCTCACCATCTTCCTGTGTGTGCGTGTTTGTCAGTGCATCAATCATGAATCGCTAAACCAAATTTTATTCATAATTTATTTCAAAAGCTATTTTTACAAACGTTTTACCTTTCTACCTTAGTTGCAACTGTTCACTACAAAAAAACACCCCCAAAGTGGTTGCATGTCATTGAAAATAAAAGCATTGATCAAAGGAAAATACTGTCCTGTAATCAATTCGATAACTTCTTGGACTGTACAGCTATGTATACAAATGCTGCCATTGTATGAATCTTGGTAGGATCATGTTGCCACGTACAGTTAGGAAAGAAAAGCTTTTTGTACCTTTCTGCTGATGCATACAGCTTTACATATATAGAAGACACAGTAAACAAATCGAGACATTTATTAAGCATAGCAACCACATCATTCCCATCATTTAGCATTGAAACAGGATACTATAGACACTGAGCAATCTAACAACCATAAAACATGCATTATAAAAAGCAAAGGATCGATTGATTTGTGGAGTTTAACATCCCAAAACCTCAATATGATTATGAGCGACTCTGTATTAGAGGGCTCTGGAAATTTCGGCCACCTGGGGTTCTTTAACGTGCAACCAAGTCTGAGCACACGGGCCTACAAAATTTCCGCTCACATCAGAAATGCAGCGGCCGCAGCCGGAATTGGATCCCGTGACCTGCAGGTCAGCAGCCGAGTGCCTTAGCCACTAGACCACCGCAGCGGGGCTAAAAAGCAGAGTAACCGATTCCTTCTAGTTAATGCTACACAAGAGAAAGTTTACAAACTATGACATTTCCAAATATGGTTGCTTTCTGTATGTTAGCAGGCATTTTAATTTATCACTCCATACAAAACTTCTTCTCAAAGGTAGCAAGCTGGCTGATGTTCATTTCATACAGCCATGTCAAGCACCCAAGAAGTCATTTCTCATCATTGCAAGTGGTTAAACATTACCCACTTCTCAAGCCAAGGTGTGCCTTTCAAGTTGGATTCCATGCAGCCGTGGCTATGTCCCTTTTTCGTTACCACAATATTTTGCAGTAACCTGAGTGTCATATTGTTTTCTCGATGCAATGATGATGGCCTCACAATGAAATTCAAATTCATTGCTCATATCTTCTACAGATTTTTCAATTGCGGACTCACAGCACGTTTTATGTACATATTGCCAATAACATAATAAGAGAGCAGGTCACTCACCCAAATGATATTACTAAGCCACTTTGCTTAAAATCAGTGGGTGAAAACATGAAGAGCAGTGTCGTAGTATTTTTCAATAAAATTTTTTTATCTTTAAATAAATTTAATGATTTGCTGATAGCATTTCAGTTAGGCTGTTGATCACAAAGACCACTTTATAAACATGGTACAATTTGTCTTCTGACAACTGGAGATGCCACGCAGAAAATGTAGGCTAGATTGTGTGAAGCTGATATGTAATGAAATGTGTTTTACTAACAAAAGTTTAATGTTTCCATTGAAAATTTGTCATCTCCTGCATGGCGCTCTTTGGTCAGACCTCGCACTTGTGTCTTGACTAAACCCAACATATTGATTGATATGTGGGGTTTTACGTCCCAAAACCACCATATGATTATGAGAGACACCGTAGTAGAGGGCTCCGGAAATTTTGACCACCTGGGGTTCTTTAACGTGCACACAAATCTAAGCACACAGGCCTACAACATTTCCGCCTCCATCGGAAATGCAGCCGCCGCAGCCGGGATTTGATCCCGCTACCTGCGGCTCAGCAGCCGAGTACCTTAGCCACTAGACCATTGTGGCAAGGCCCCAATATATTGCCACCGTATGAATTATTCATGCTCATTTTCTGCAGTAATTAGACCAAACACAAGATCAAAAAGTACACGAGCAAGCACTAATGCTGAGCTAGTGTTTAATGGGAAAAAAACAAGCATGCATTAGATTGCTAATCCTGCTGTTTTTTCATTGCAGAAGCCATGCTGTAGTCATTAAAAGGAGCACTATTAAATCAATGCTTTCCTTCGCAAGCAGTACTGAGTATAGATAACAAAATACCAAAAGCACAACTGAAACAACTAACCATCTTGACACTCTTCTGTTGCACTGTAATGAAGAAGTAGTGGGTCGTGCAAAACTTGGCAGTCACATCGTCTGCACGAAGCATGAGTCGCTTGGGCCAGACGTTGTCGCTGTTCTTGTTGGCTAGGCCTGCGCTCCTGTCCTGTCTCAAATAACAGTTCTACTTGTCAGGCTGTCTCAATTCTTCGTTATAATTGGTGGAGTTTGCTGGGTCTCCTAACAATCCTGGAGTTGCGAAGCCAGACTCTACCTGCCAGCATGACCATGGAATCTGCCACAAACTAGCCCACCATCTCTGGCTCCCCAGGCCATCGCGTGCTCTGGCACATTCTTCAGTGGAATCCTCCCATATTCAGCGGCACTGACGACGATGACGTCGACGACTGGCTGGCTACATATGAACTCGTTAGTGTCGTGAACAAATGGGACGAAGCCACGAGACTAGCCACTGTCAGCATTCACCTTAGTGGCATTGCCCACTTGTGGCTTTGGAACCGCCAAACCAATGTTCCAACCTGGACAGCATTCAAGACAAAGTTCAGCAAAGTCTTCGGTCATCCTGCCGTCCACAAACTTCGCACGGAGCAGTGCCTTCAGTCAAGGTTTCAACTACGTCATGAGAATTTCACCAGTTACATAGAGGATATCATCGACTCGTGCAAACGCGTTGATGCGGACATGGCAGAGGTGGACCGCATCAAGCATATTGTTATGCGTATCGACGAGGACGCATTCCAGATGCTGATTTCAAAAAGCCCAGCTATTGTCGCCCAAGTTATCGAGCTCTGTCAAAGCTATGAAAGCTTCACCAGCAACGTCTCGTCACTCACCCTCTAGTCCTACATCAGGAATCGCTGTCCGGCTTAACTCCCTCGCAAGATCTGGTCCTCCTTTTGCAGATCAAAGATTTTGTGCGCGAAGAAGTTGCCCACCAACTCTCGCTCATCTCCGGCCTACTGGAGCGCAGTGTGCCACTTAATCTTACACAAACAACATTATACAAGACCAAGTGTCTTAGGTTCTTCCACCACAGCTGTTGCCACCAGTCACAGCACCATTGACGTACGCCGAAGCAGCAGCACGATCACGACCACAGACATTTTGAGTGCCACCTCCACTGCCTGCTCCTATTTACGCTACCTAGCCACGACGGCTTCCAGTCCACCGAGTCCCTAATCCCTGGCGCACTGCCCACCGACCCATCTGCTTTTCGTGTGGTCTACCTGGACATGTCGCACGCCTGTGCCGCCACCCACCACTATACTCACAGAAGACCCACATCCTTATGAGTACGACTGCATTACACTTCAGACCCCGATTGGCACCTTCCGCAGCCAAGCTATCGACCAGCTTCTGATCGCCGTTCTCCTTGTCCTCGTCGTCACTCGCCCTCCCCGATGCATCGACGTCTCTCTGCAATCACACTGCCACTGCACATTCTGTGGCCACGTGTACTGCCAGACTTGTAATTCAAGGAGTTGAGTTCATGTACAGAGTCGAGTTCATGGTACTCCCGCACAGTTCTCATTTTAGGTTGGGATTTTCTCTCCCATTACCAAGCTGTCATTGATTGCACCTGTGCCGAACTCACCTTTTCTCCGCTTGATGATGCTCTACCTGCGGACGGTCGCCCTTCCTGCACGGAGTTGGTCATTACTAACGAGACCCAGATCCCTCCATGCGTTACTGTCTTTGCACCTGTGTCATGTTCCGCCGCCTCCGACACCACTGCACTCTTCACACCTTTAGCTGCTTTCGTTTATCCCCTCCTATCACCACTCTTAACCGCTCTGTTTACTCTTCAAGGTGGTGTGACGAACATGCCTGTGGGCAATTCGTTCTCATTCATGATTATGCTGCTTCGGAGTGAATGTATCAACTGAATAAAATTATTTGAAACTGTGGGTTGCTGTACAAGCCAGCGTGCAGACAACAGTATGCGTTAATGGCTGACAACAAAAAGAATGTTTATTCAATCAGTATATCATCGAGGCAATGGCGCATTGAGCAATGGGCATCAACGCAATGGCGCTAGTGGCACTAGCGATGTTGGTGACGCACACAGTGACACCGTAGGCCACATCTTTTCTTTCCTGAAAGAAGATGGCTTGCTTCAGCACTCTTCAACAAAGCGTCGTGGCTTTTGGCGCTTTCTGGTACTACGCCTTAGTGATTGGGGTTGTCGTCCTAGAGGCTGTGGCGAAGTACTTGCTGTTGAGCTATGGGCTCGGATATGCTCTCAGTTGCGGCGTAACTCTTCCCCATCTTCGTTGTCCACAATGTACGATCTCGGTGTTGGGCCTTCGGAGACTACAATCGCTGGGTGCCACTCAGAATTTCGGCTATTAAACACTGTGACCTCTGACCCAGGATGTAGACGTGCTCATTCTCTTGTACCTTTGTTGTACTATGTCTTCTGTTGCTGGCAGATCTCCTTCAGTCTCGCCGTCACCTGCTTGGAAGGCACTGTTTTGCTTGGTGTGCACAGGCAGCTGTGTCTTTGTTCTCCTTCCCATCATTAGCAGGACTGAGGACTGCAGCAGCTCGTCTCTTGAAGTGTGTCTCGACTCTAGTAGGGTGTGTAGAACCTCACTGTCCGGTAGGCAGTCTTGTTAAGAAGCTTCTTCGCCTCTTCGATGGCTCGGCTCACTCTGCCATCCCACTGGAACATAGATAGTGTGGGTTTAATGTGGTATGCTCGATGTCACACTGACTCATGTATTCAGCAAACTTGTGGCTAGTAAACGGTGGTCTATTCTGCCTGACAAGCTTACGAGGAAGACCATGAGTATCGAAGACTACTTGGCAGAACATAACGATGGCTTCACCAGTCGTGTGCTTCAATCCTTGAATCGCAAAATAAAACGAGTAGAAGTCGACAAAGATTCTATATTCCTCTCCCTCGTGGTAGAAAAAATCGATGCCAACTGTTTGCCAGGGTAGTCGGGTACTTCGTGGCTGATCATCGGCAGTCGTTGGTTCCTGGGCTTTTGTTTCCTGCTGAGTGCACATTGATCTGCTTTCTCTTGAATGTCTGTTGACATACCTGGCTAAAATATAACATCTCTGGCCCATTGCTTCATCTTTTCTGAGCCTTCATGGGCTGCATGCAGGAGGCTTAGGACGTGGTTTCTCATGCTGCTGGGAATAATCAGTCAGTTGGATCGGAAGATTCTACATGGATTTCATCTCGATATGGCCAGTAAGCTTGAATTCATTCAGGGACTGACCTTTTGTCCTCTGGCCATGTAGTACTCTCATATTTCTTCAGGGTACATTGGTTGTTGTCCTGACTTGTGTCACGCTTGGTCTGCTGCAGTTTTTCGGTGAAGACTGACAATTCTTGTACAACATTTACTTGGAAGTGTTCTTCTTCCAGGACCTTTTCTTTTGACAGAAACAGAGACAAGGCATCTGCTATAAACATCTCGATTCTTCATCGATCGACAGGGTACTACCAAATCCCTATTTTATCTTTCTTTACCACAACTACCATTTGACTTGCCCATTCAGTCAGTTCAGTTACAGGCACGAGGATTCCATTTGCTTCTATTCTGTCTAGTTCGGCCTTGACCTTTTCATGGAGAGCTAGTGCAACGCTGCAGGCGGGCTTGACTACACCTTGAAATCTCTTGTGCAGGCTCGTGTGGTAAACCACACCACGTAGCTCACTGAGGCCTTTTAATGTGTCTGCAAATGGTTTTGCCACTTCATAAAGTTGGTTCTCTACAGTTATGAGTGTGGCCACAAGTTGGATGAGTCCTAGCCTCTGAGGTAGTTCACCGCTGAAAGTTGTTGGCACGTGTTTTTGCGCAACGAAAAAATATGCCTAATCAGATCCATGTTTGCTTGTAGGGTCACTCTTCCTATTGCTTTTTTCTTCTGCCCGAAGAATGTGTCAAGAAATGTGTTGCTTGCTTGCAGTTTCGTGTGTATAACCACTTTCAGTTGCTTGAGGGAAATCAGTGTTCGTCTAAGTTGCAGAGCACTGGCTTGCCCTCAATCTCAATCTCGGCCTTCCAAATTCTACTCGGTTGCATGTGGGTCTGCTAGACAGCATGAAGAAAGTGGTTTTCTTCACACTCTAGGCTGTCAACGTTTGGGGTCTTCGTCTGTGTCGCGTTCCTCTTGCTGGGCTTCTTTGACTAACAGACGCTCGCAAAGTGGTTGCATTTACTGCAGTGCTTGCATTTTTTGCCTTCTGCAGGGCAGGACTGATTATTGTGTAATGCGTATCGACATTCCGTGCATGTTTTGTTTTTTCGGACGAGGTTGACCTTTTCAGGGCAGTCCGGGTGTTTGTCAGCGTTGCCGTGACTTCCTTGGGTCGTTCTCTGTATCTCTTCGATTTGCTCCATGCTTCATTCTCTCGTGCGACAAATTTCGATGAGCTTGCAAAAATCTGGGTTATTGTTGATTAACTGGCTCTGTAGACGTTTGTTTTTTATACCTAGGATGATGCGACTCTTCAACATTCTTTAACAGCTTGTCTACGTCGTTACGGTCCACTACGGCTTCAAAGTTAATTGTGCATTATATCCTCCATCCCTCTTTTTCATTTATGACGAGAAATGTTGTCACTTGAACTTCGTTCAATTTACCAGAGAGTCCAGTCGCAGTGACGTAGAGCTTGTAGTCGCTCTCCCAAAGTTTCCACGCTACCCAAAGATCTTGCATCGTATCTAGGGGTTTTGGTCCTGCAACCAAAGAAGTAACAGTTCCTACTGTTGCTGCCATAGCAAGGCTGTATGAGTGCATAGCTGCCCGGCGTATGCTTCTGGTTAGGCCAACAAAGCTAGGCCTACTCTATCAGGTCATCTAACACCATGTGGGACGCTGTACGAGCCAGCGCGTAGACGAGAGAGCACGTTGATGGCTGACAACAACAAAAAAAAGTTTATTCGATCAGTATATGACCCAGGAAGGGAAATATCGCTAGTGGGGCTAGTGATGTCGGTGACGCAAGCAGCGACGCCATAGGCCACAGAAACCATCACTACACTGGACGATCCTGCTGGATGGATGGATAGATGGTGGATGGATGGATGGATAGATAATATGAGCGCCCCCTTTATAACGAGGTGATGACATGTGTGCCACCAGGCTCGCAAGAAAAAAAATGAAAAGAAAACTTTTTTTTAATGTTGGCTGGATGCCGTATCTACGTAGATTAAATTGATCTTATTATAACAAAGAAAAATGTAAATTTATGTTCCATCTCTCCGGCTCTTCAGGCAGACTGACCTCATTTTCCCACTATTTCTGTCCTTTATCTCTACTTTTCTGCTACCAATACTCTTACCATCGCTTACTTGCTTCTATCGCGGACGTGTTCAGCTTTCCATGTTCATCCCTAAAACTCAAAGCCTCATGTAGGCTTGTACCCACATGTATACCTGGGTGGATATCGCCGCATTCAATCAAAACATGTTCCATCATTTCCTTAGCTCCCCCACAACATATACTTGTTCCTCTTCTTTATTGAATCTCTTCCCCTTCTTTATTGAACCCGATCAGCAAAGCCACAGCTGCTCCTGCTGCGTATCCACGTGCCCACGTTGGGGGCTTGGCAACAGTATCTGCTGCAAGCCGCCTCCACATTCTGCCGGCAGGAGCTATTTCAAGCCTATATAAGCTGGACACCATCGTGCACCGCATCACTTGGCAGCAGCGCGGACAGTGAGAAACACTTCTGAAAATACCTTCTTATTGTCCCAGGTTGGATATCCCCCCTTTCTATTGATATTGTTTTCTTTCTTTTTTTGTTTCGCTGTTCTCTGCTGCCAGAACTGTCGACTGTTCTTTTTGCTTCTCGTTCAAACATGTCTACTCGTTTCGAAGAAAATATGAGGAAAGAATTGAAAGAGTTGAAATCTAAAATTTAGTGGGAACTCGGAAAAGAGTTGAGGGAAGTCAAAGAAAGTCTTGAATTCTTTAGTAAGCAATTTGATGAGAGCAAATAGAGAAATGAAACATGTACTGCAAAACTAAAACCAGGTCCTCCAAAGA
Organism: Rhipicephalus annulatus; assembly: GCA_013436015.1. NCBI lineage: Eukaryota > Metazoa > Arthropoda > Arachnida > Ixodida > Ixodidae > Rhipicephalus > Rhipicephalus annulatus. The sequence continues at coordinate 90,586 of WOVY01010683.1, read as the reverse complement.
GAGAACCTAGCCCTGAAACAAAAATGGAGGTGTATGAAACAGCTGAATGATCATGAAACAAGAATCACAAATTCCAAGCAATACTCAAGACATTGCAATGTGGAAATCAAGGGAATTGAGGGCAGTAATGAGAACCTGCAGGCAATGCTTTGTCAAATGAATTCAGTTCTGAATGAGCCAATAACAGCAAGTGACATTGATGTTTGCCATAGAGCTAAAACCAAAAACCATCCTTCTTGCTCGAGCATCATTGTGCAATTTAAGAGTCACTCAAAGCGCGACACCTTCTTGCTCAAGGCAAGGAAAACTAGGTTATCAACAAATGACATCGGTCACTCAACAAATAAGCCAGTGCTTATTAACGAGCATCACTGCCCTACCCTCAAAAGCTTGCTTGGTATGGCAATCAGCAAGAAAAAGGCAGGCGAGAGAAAAAACAGTCCAGGATACTTCGCGTGAACAGTGAGAGTGACATTGCAAAAATGATTTGATTGAATGGTGATATGCCTTTGACCACGACCTATACCCAAAATGGCACTGCAACTCGAAGATGTAAACAGACTTGCAGCCTCCAAAGTCGTTGGTGGACTATCGTGCTTCCATCTAAACATCATATCTGCTTATCATAAACAGGTCTTGCTAAACACTTTCTTAGACCGATTTTGTTTTGAATTTGACATAATTATGTTAACTGAAACGTGGATAAATTCAGACTGCGAGGCCATAATAAATTACAATTACCACACTTTTCACCTAAATGGCAAGGAGAAGCGTCGTGGTGGGGTGCTGCTAAATATCAAAAGGTGCATCGCTTGTGACCTACTTCCTGAATATTGTGTTATAATGACGGATGCTGAATGTCTTGCAATTGTATTGTAGAAATAAATCATAGCTGTCATGTACTGCCCTCCAGATGGAATCGTCGATTAATTCATTGCATTTTTTGAAGGTGTGTTGAACTATGCAAGCTAAAATGACCTAGTGCTACTATGTAGGTGGAGATTTTATTAACATAGGCATCTTATGTTACTCAAATGATAACCACAAGTTATGCACCATGTTATCTTCACACTACACAAATAATGTGATTAGGGAATGCACTCAAGTGACAAAGACAACAAAAACATTAATTGACTTATTTATAACAAACCTACCAGAACACGAAGTTATCAGTGGCGTATTGGCATCAAGCATTAGTGATCACTTACCTATTTTTTTGTTGATGAGAATACCTAATTCTGACCATACAACTATACTGAAGAAAAAATTCAGGACACCAGAGAAAAAAACCTCGCAAAAGTTTTGCAACAGCCTTATAGAAATAAAATGGGATACCGTATACAAATGTAACACCTCTAATAGTGCATATGATGAATTTCTGCATCTATTTCTTGAATCATATTTGAAATCACTTCTATTAATCATGCATAAAAAAAATTGTACAAAGCCCTGGGAAAATGAAGAGTGCCTTCAGATGATTAAAAAAAAGACAATCTTTTCAACAGATTCCTGAAAACGCGTAGTGCAACTGACTGGGATACATTTCGACTGCATAGAAACAAAACTAATGCATTTTTGTGTAATGCTAAACGAAACTATATGTACAATTATTTCGAAATTGGGACCAATCAAAAAATGGATCTAATTCAGAGCAAAATCAATGAACTACTAAATAGAGGATTAAGGAATGCAGAGGTTTATTAACTAACACTTAACAATCAAGTTAAACAAGGAGCTGAGTAAGCAGGAGACTTTAATAATTATTTTGTGAATCTAGTTTCAAGCTCTCATTCCCCGGAGGCAATAAATGGCATTTGCAGAAACTCGGCAAGCATATATATAAATCCGACAACTGAAAGTCATATAGATCATGTGTAGAGATCTATCAAGAACAGCTTAACATGCGATATTGACAGCATTCAATTCAGGCCAGTCAAGTATGTTCTTGATGTCATACTACTTGAACTCATGCATATTTATAATCTTGTTCTCTCTACAGGTGTATTTCCGAAAAAAAATGCAAACAGCAAGAGTTACTACAATATTTAATGTTGGAGAAGTGAACCATTTATCAAATTAGGCCAATTTCTATGCTTCCCATGTTTTCTAAAGGCTTAGAAAAGATCATTTATGCCAGAATAATTGGGTTTGCAAACAAGTACAACTTAATCAGCCCTATCAATTTGGATTCAGAAAAGGGAGATCAACAGAACTTGCCCTTGTCATGCAAAAATAAATCATTCTAAAAGTATTTGATGAAAAATGTTTAAAGATGGTATATATATTGATTTTTCCAAAGCATTCGACCGTCTAAATCACTTAACACTGACAAAAAACTTTAAATATATGAAATCAGAGGAACACCACTTGAACTTATAATGTCCTATCTGCAACATAGAATGCAATGTGTTTGCATCCAAGGCAATCAATTACCTGAGGTGTACCTCAAGGGAGCATTCTTGGACCACTGCTATTTAACTTTTACATAAATCACATTTCACAAATTGACCATGGAGCAAAATAAATCACTTATACGGATGGTACAACCATTTTCTTTCGTAGCAATTTTTATGATACTCTTCAAAGTAGCATTAACATACCTCTCAGTGACTTACACAATTGGGGCATAATCAATTATCTTAATGTGAACACAGCAAAAAGAAAGCCGTTATCTTCACCCCCCCGACAATCACCTGAACCACCCATTTTGAATGGTACTTTAGGGAACTCATGTATAGAAATTGTTCACTCAGTAAAATCACTTGGCATATTTTTTCAAAAGAATCTATCCTGGGACATTCAGGTTAATCATATTGCTACACAGGTAGCCAAGGTAGTAGGAATATTGGTGAAATTTAAATTCTACTTGCCAACGGCTATCGAACTTCATATTTACAATACACTATTTCTTTCTAATTTAAACTATTGCTGTTTGGTTTGGGGTACAACAATGCTAACGAATCTCAACCAGCTGTTTATATTGCAATAAATAGGCACTACGTCACAGTGACATTGTGTGTGTTGAAAAAATTGCACACACAAAACCCTTGTAAATCAAATACAATATCACGTCAGTTCATAACTTGTACTCATGAAATCTAGCCAGAAAGTATAAACATGATACAGAAGGACTACTTTGTACATTATCCAAATTGACACTGATTACAAGGGCTTATGATTCCGGCAATGATGATATCTGAAAAATGCCATTTTCACGCATCATGTTAACACAATGCTTCGTCATACACTTCCAAAACTGTTAAGTAAACTCCATAAATGTGGTATTGACTTAAAAACAACTGGAAACCAAGCAATCAAAGCATTTTTTGTCACCAAGGAATAATGCATTTCCTTCTTGTTAAAAGTACAGCTTCTGTTTGATACAATTCTAAATTTTACTGTTTTTCTTTCTTTTCTTGTTCACCTAAAAATTGTGTAAAGGAAAACTCATTTTGTTGTCATGATTTTGGAAGGATTTATCATTGTATAAATATTGTATTATATAGTATTTCTTGCAACTATTGTATTGTTCTGTGGCATTAGTATAAGTGTTATGGTCCATAAAAACTGTACATGTATTGTGTGCCCTTGCTGTATGCCCTGCAAAACGGGGGCTCGAGGCTTCTCAAGTGGATAGTTCCACTTTTTCTCGAGCCCTCGTGTTCCATAACAAACTTGTGGACAAAATAAAGTTTGATTTTATTTGATATAACTATGTAGTAAATGGGCCTGTAGTCGTGCATATTTATGAACATTGGTTTGTCACGCTAACTATAAATTGCTGTGAATGTGATTACTGTTGCAAGGCAATGGCAGGTACAGCTACAGTAGTGCTGAAACAAAAAGTTACTGATACCGCGTGCTTGTTGGGTGTGACACTGTTAAGGTTCTAAAAGAAGAAACATTGCAAGCACTCATGCCTTCATTAAGTGAGACACGTCTTGCAGAGGTCACCTGCACGACATGGTACTGCTCACTACTCTGGAATACATAACACTTGATGATGGCAGCAGGGGCCTGAAAGCGTGTGCATAACGAAATTTTGGGCAGTGTTCTTTGAAACAGGGTGAGGGAATTATAAAGCATATGAAATATTTGTTCTTAGCTCTGTTCAATGAAGCTTGCCAATATATTAATGGGATATATTAACACACACTGTCCAGAAAAAGGGGGTACATCACTGTTTCATTTGCGTAAGCAATTTGTTTTGTATGTGAAGCTAACCCACAGACAAAGAGCACATGAATTAAAAGCTCGTTAATTCATACTTGAAGGGGACTGTGAAATTGTTCGAATTAATGGGTGGGCACTAGAATGAATGGACATTGTACCACAATGCATGCACAGAATTAAAGCTACGTCGGGACTTATCGCGAACAAAGTGCTACTACACATTTGTAGCAGGTGAATTTGTAAATTAGGGTCATGCAGATCTAGCAGTCAGCAGAATTGGCCAGTCATTGATATGCCAAAAACAAGCATCAACATGCACACAAGCAGTGAGCCTTACTGTTGAAACATATGTTAATATTTATGCTTCAAAACATGTTTTTTACATGACAGAATTAACAAAATCAAAATGAAAAGTAATCAGTAATTTGTATTCGCTTGCATTTCTTCCATTGCAACTCCATCATCATCATTCGTAGCTTGCCCAAGGGCTCCAATTTAGTATCTGAAATCTCATCTCATTTATTTATCTGTCAATGCAAAGCATAACAACTTTATGAAGGTCATTCAAAAAGTAAGGGCTGTTTGGTTCCAAACAAGTAAATATTCATTAGCAAAAATTTTCATTGGCGGACTTAGTTTAGCGAAAACCTGCTTCACTTTTCTACAGAATCACTGTTACATTCTTAGGACTTTTCGTACCGCTGCAGTAGTTTCTTTAGTCCTTCTGCATAAAATATCACCACCTGGGATTTGAACCTGTTGCCAATAGTGATCTTGAAGTTCTCAAGTGAAAAAAGAGAAAATAGTCACATGGTGATGGGTCAGGACAGTAGGGCGGGCAATCAGTGCTCCCGACCAAAATCTTGGATCTTCCCATTGGTTCTGACTGTGGTGCAAGGATGTCCGTTGTCATGGAGGAGGACGATTTCTTTATTGTACTTTTTACTCTGGTGAACATTTGACGCTATACGTCAGCTGTAACTGTGGCCCACATTTTATGAAATCAAACACAAAGCGTGCCCTTTTTGATCTGGATAATGGTAGCTTTCATTTTCTTACTGGAGTGAGCTAATTGCTTTAATTTTTTTCTTTCGGTTTTTATGAAGAGGAGTGGTGGCACCACTGCACTGATTGTTCTGTTTCTGCAATTGCGTACACTATCAAGCGTCATCACCAGTACAACAATATGCGAAAACAAATCATCTCTATCTTATTGATAGCAGTCCGAAAACGCTCGTCCATTTGACATCCCTTGGTGTTTGAGTTGGTTATTAGGTATTTTTGGAACCCAGCATGAACAAGCTTTGTGATTTCTAAGCATATCAGCTACAATTGTGCAAATTGTAGTAAGGCAAACAAGGGGAACTTTGTCTTACAGACCTGTTAGTCGTCACTCTATTGCAATATCTATTCCACTTGAACAGTTTTGTTGGCTTGGATGTTTGGCGTGGTGCTCCACTCTTTGTCGTACACATTTGTGCAGCCATTTCAGAAGTCTTAACACCCTGTTCTGACACTTGTTTCAATCCTCATGGTTGGTTCATAAAATAGGCAAAACTCCCTGTAAATTAGAAAAGCCTGTGATTCTTTTGCATACAAAAATGTAATTACAGTGTGCACCTCACAACAGGTGGGAGATACAAAATTTGCCAACATTGTCGTCTGGGCTGCCCGACAAACAGCTGACTGTTGAGCCAGAACAATCACTTCAGTACTTTAGCAGAGAAGAAGAATGAGAAGAAAATTGCGACTGTGACTTCCAGCACTACTTAGCTGTCTAGTGTTACTAGTGTTCCATATGTCCCTAGTGTATGCGTAGATGTCATGTGCAGTAGTATATAGCGAGTGCTGTCCAATGGCGCACTATTTTTTTTTACAAATGGGTGCTTTTGGGAACACCCACAGACTATCTCATGTGTCAACTGATAAACTGTGGGCGAACAAAGGCAACGGTAGCTCATTCTCTGAACTTATCATCTGTGACAACTTATTTAACGCCATATGACAACTTATCTCATATTTACGCCTGTCAATTCTGTACGTGATCAAATCACCTTGAAGAGCACTTTAAATAAATTGGCAGAATGGTGTGACAAATGGGAAATGGTAATTAACTTTGAGAAGAATGTGCACATGTGAATCACTAACAAATGAAACTTTCTTTTACTTACTGTATAAAATATGAACCCTGTTGAAGAAGTTCAGGCATGCAAATATTTAGGAATCACGTTAACTTCCAGTCTTAACTAGTCAGCCCGTATAAATGACTTTTGCTCTAAAGCCCAGAAAAAATTAGGCCACCTGAAACACAAGTTGGGCGTATCCAGCCTCAGGGTGTCTATCAATTTTCTTTTTCAATATTTTCTAACTTTTCTAGGTTTTTCATAATGATTTAAGCAAATTTCATGACGCTTACGTTTGCTTGGAAAACTCTGTGAAATGGAAACAGGCCCTCGAGCGATAAAAAAAATCAGGTTCTCCTATCAAATAAGTAAATAAATGTACCACAAGTGCTCAGAATGTTCTGAGCACATGCGGTAAATATGAGCACATGCGGTAAATATATCTGGCCAAAACGAAACCTCCGGGTGAGACAGTAAGCAAGTTGGCTCTTTAATGTTTGGAAGAACCAGAAAGCAAACCCACAAGTTAAAATTAACTGCAGCTAAAAGTTTAAAGGAGCCTACGACAGCCCTAGAATGCAGCCAAAGCTGCTAGAAAACGTAGAAGTGGCACGATCTCGTGGCATCTGTGTAAAAGAAGGATGCTGGAGCCCAGTCGGTTTCGCCACTGGAACATATTCTAGTTCACTATAATGGTTACAGCCCACGTCGCTTAGGATGCGGATTGAATTAGATTGACCTTATGTACTGACTTAACTATTTAGGATGTAGATTAGATTGCATTTGATGCAACATGGATTGCTCTATTTACTATTTAGTTGCATCCCCACCTGAATTGCACACCTCTAGTGTATACTTTTCAGGAAAAAAAAAAATAAAAACTGCTACTCGCGTATTATGGGCACCTTGCATTGAACAATGACTAACAATATCACAAGAACGGAGCCTTACTGCATAATTTTCTTTCTTTCATTCTTTTCTTTTCCACGATGAGCTCATGCATGTTGATGTTTTATTTTTCTGGGCTCTGACGCTTAGAGTTCAACAAAGTCGTCAGATGTCTGCAATGAAAGCTAGGAGTAGCCTGTAAAGGGATGACGTTTGAACATGTGCAGGCAAAAAGGAATCTGTCTAGGTGATTCCATAGATTTATCGATTCCATAGATTTATCACAGATGCCAGCGGGTTACCCTCATTTATGTACTCTTCTGTGGTTATGAGGCTAAAAAGTAATCACATATTTATAATACTATCTTAAAACTGAAATGAAAAATTTAGATGAAGTTGGCCAACTCTGCCCTTGAAACGTGAGCTACCAGCAATAAGTGTGTTGCTGAGGACGTTTGCCGTTGCATTGCCATTAATAATTATGGCAGCAATAGGAATAATAAAAGGTATGACATAGCCTGGCAAGCCTCTGCTAATGGCAGTCCTAGCCGAACCAGAAGGCCTTCAAACCGAGCCAAATCATGGTCAAGACAAACATGAACAAATTTAACGATGGGAATTATGTTGTGGTTAAAAAGTCAGAAATGCTGCATGATATATAGAAGCAACAGACATCAACATAGTGTATGTATGAATATAGAAGCTAGAGAATGCTTTAGACACTGTGAAGGACAAGTTGCCAAGCGAGAATTTCCACCGTCTCTCCTAGTTTAAGCTGCCACAATTGTGACAAGCAGTACACAAATGAGAACACTGATTTCAAGGAAAGAGTGAACCCCCTACCCCCTCATTCATTATCATCCAGAATCAACCATCTACAAAAAGTTTATGTTCTTTGCTGTTAAACAAAACACGAATATGAAGTCGGGAAACTGCGTGACCTAATATGCCCTCGCTAAACATGTGGATTTTACAGGCCGCCAAACTGACTGGTCAAGTGTGCGTGTTTTGGCCAAAAGAAAGCTTGCATTATGCCTAAACCTTAAATACCAGCACATGCAGAAAACTGCACATATGCTGAACAGGAGTGATGGGACGCTTCCAACAATGTACTTCCAGTGATTACGTCATGTATTTAAGCGTACTGCATTTCATTTTTTCATTTTCAGTTTATTTTTTTCAAAAAAAAAAGTTAAGTTACAAGATCAACAATTATACAGGCGAGGGTACCAATGTAAAAAAAAAACTGTAGTGGGATGCTATGCCTTTCTTATGGCTATTTTTGTGAAGAAGGCTCCCGTAGTGGTTGCCATAATGTCAGTAAACTTAGTATTCTTTTGGTAGGTGCATTCTTTCCCATCTTCACCTAGAAGCAATAGTTGCACAAGGTGTTTTTTTTTTTTTCACGCATATTTTAGCTGTTCACTGTAGTTACAGCCAAAGGAGTGGCTTTTTAAGCTTTGATCTATCGTAATGCTTATTTTTGTAATGGTCACAAAGGGTACAGTCAGTTTCCATGACCAGGCAATATTTTTCAGCAATTCCCTGACTTTTCCAGGAGGGTCTAAATTCCATGCCTTTTCCAGGTTTTCCTGGTTGGTAGACACCCTGAATAGATGCCTATTTTTGGCCTTCGGGCCTGAATGCCTATAGCCTATTGTCAAAATTTGTGTCTACATGCCTACATGCCTTGTGCCTACTCTGCTCCTTCTCTTAGGTTGATGACGTACAAAACAATTATTAGACCCTCTTTGGAATACGGCAGCACTGTTTGAGATCCTTATGCCCTAGCTAACATAGAAAAACTTGAAAAAATTCAAAGGTTAGCTGTCCGCTACGTTTACAAATATTTCAGACGCCCCTGATTCACTCTCAGATATGATACATATGGCTGAATTAGAGCTATTATCTGAAAGAAGAAAGCAGGCACGCTTAAAATTCTTATCTTCAGTTTATTTTCGTAGTCTCGGAATAAACTCTGTCGATTACTTTCAGAAACAGATCGGTTGAGCCTCACGCCACAAGTACAGTCATTGCATCAAACCTGTATTCACAAGAACTAATTTCTATAAACATTCATTATTCTCTCGAACAATCACAGAGTAGAATACATTAACATCTTCTTTCCCCTTGCCATGCAAAAAGTTTTGATCTTTTTGTTTTTGTGTCTATGTGCATCCTCTCCTGCTTGGACTACTGTCTGCAGGATTGTACAAAATAAAAAATAAATAAAGACTTTCACAACAATGCTCACTTGCTAAAATGTTTTACTCGGGCCAAAGCTTTCATTATTTACCAACTGTTACTGAATTGAAGTGTCTGTCACCGTAACTTTTTATGTCTTTTGGAATGCAAACTACTAAGTTTCTTTTTCAACACGATTCTGTAAATTCTTCCAGGATATACATGCTTAGCACAACTGGAAGTTGATCTTGTTGGTCGTAAAAAGATCAGACATGCAGGCATGAACACAGAGATAATGAACACAATATTGAGAACAATGTGTTCTCGATATTGTGTTTGGCAAATAATCAAAGCCTGAGTCAAACATTTCGGTCTCACAATTCTTGTGAAAGTTGTCACGAATGACAAGTTCAGAGAATGAGCTATCCATGCCCTTGCTCGCCCACTGTTGATCAGCTCACACATTAGACAGAGGACGCCTGTTGGTGTTCTCAAAAGCACTCATTTGTAAAAAAGAAATTATGCACCAGTGACCAGCACTCGCAATACACTGCACAATATGAAGCAGTAGTAACACTAGACAGCTGAGAAGTGGTGGAAATCACGGTAGAAATGTTGGAAAAATAGGCCGTAAGTAATCATTACAGTCAAATCTGTATAATGAAATTTTCTGTGATGGTTATTCATAACGTAAGAGCCATTCTCTAATCTTTCAATATTTGTACGTCAGACTGAAAATGCTATATGCACTGCACAATCTGCTACTTCTCCACGAAAGAACTCGAGTGAGTGTTTTGGCTCAATAGTCACCTGCCTGTCGGGCAGCCCAGAAGACGATGTAGGCGAATATTGTTGCTCCTGCCTGTTGTGAGGTGCACACTGTAATTAAATTTTTGTATGCAAAAGAATCAAAGGCTGTTCTACCGTATATACTCGTGTAAGGGCCGCACTTTTTTTTCGAAAATTTTGCTAGGTGCGGCCCTTACACGAATCAGGCCGATTTAGTACAGGCAGTACAGGCCAAAGGTCTGTACTGTTTATGCAACAGTAGCAGAGTGCAAGAGTCACAAATGACATGCCAGAAATGTTTTTATTCGGATTCCATTTCGCTGTCCTCGTTCTCGGAGGAGCTCGCCTCGGCGTCCGCGTCTTCCCAGAGACGGTCATCTTCGGTGCCGTTCATGGAGTTCGAAATTCCCGTTACCTTGAAGCTTTTAGCAACTACTTCTACTGACATGGCACGCCACGCATTCAAAATCCATTCACACACCTGTTGGAGCGACGCCCGCTTCAGCCGTCCTGTAGGGGTCTTCTCGTGGACGCCTCCAGCCATCCATTCAGAGTAACATCGGCGAAATTCCACTTTGAATGGTCTGTTGACGCATACGTCGAGCGGCTGCAGCACACTCGTCAGGCCACCGGGAATGACGGCCAAGTCCGTACGAGTTGCGGCAACTCGGTTCTTGACGCGGTCGGTCAAGTGGCCCCTAAAGCTGTCCAAAACAAGGAGGGCTTTCCGTTGTAACAGCCCTCCAGGTCTGTTTGCCCAGACGGTCTTAATCCAGTCAACGACCAGTTCCTCGGACATCCAGCCCTTCTCTTGCGCACGTACGACGATTCCCTGAGGGAACTTCTCTTTTGGGAGAGTCTTCCTTTTAAATACGACGTACGGCGGAAGCCTCCTGCCGTCTGCCGTGATGCACAACATCACAGTGCACCTTTGGCGTTCTGCACCAGTCGTGCGCACAGACACACTTTTCGCACCTTTAAATCCACTGTGGTGCTTTCCGGTGCATCGAACCACACAGGTGTCTGGTCCGCATTCCCAATTTGGGACAGGTCGTATTCATGCTCCCTCCTGAGAGCATTCACGAAGCGATGAAACTTAATTGACGTGGTCTTCGTACTCGCGCGGCAGTTTTTGGCAAATCGTCGTTCGGCGCCGAATAGAAAGCTGGTTACGGTTCATAAACCGCGTAGCCCAGCCCCGACTTGCCTTGAATTGTGCCGGGGGTATTTCCATGTGGCGAGCGATGCTGAGGGCTTTGACGCGTATCATGTCAGTCGATACGGCGTAGCCGTCCCTTCGTGTGTCGACGACGTAGTTGACGAGCTCGCTTTCGAGTTGCGGGGTACTTGCACTTTTTCCCGCGAAACGCCTTTCGGCTCCTGTTAGTAGCGGCGAGGGCATCTTTCTGATTCATCCAGTAACGCACGCGCTTCTCATCGACGTCGTACTTTCGTCCAGCTTCCCGCTTCCCGTGCTCCTCGGCATAGTCAATCACTTGCAGCTTAAATGCTGCAGTGAATGATCTCAGATGCCGGCCCATCGTCCGTCACGTGCGCTGGCTTCTGCAGGGTTCACTACAACCAACAAAGTGACACCGACGACACCGATCTGAAGTCGCGCTGCCAACGTATCGACACGATGCTAGGAACGATGCCAACAAAGAGGCCGCACAAGGCAAATATGGCGGCGCGCTGTCAACAGCGTGGTCGGCGCGTCGGCGGAAGTAGAATAAAAGCGGAAAAGCGTGCAGCGCCATCTGGCTGTAAATGAACTAACTACACTTTTCTGGCGGGACATTTTGAACTTTTGTTTTTTTTTTTTCGAAATATCCGCTTTCAAAGTTGGGGTGCGGCCCTTACACGAGGGCGGCCCTTACACGAGTATATACGGTAATTTGCAAGTAGTTTTGCCTATTTCATTAACCAACTGTGAGGAGTGAAACAAATGTCAGAACACAGTGTCAAAACTTCCGAAATGGCTGCACAAATGTGTACAACAAAGAGTGGAGCACCATTCCAAGCATCCAGGCCAACCAAACTATTCAAGTGGACTGGTTATCACAATAGATTGACGACTAACAGTTAGTGGTCTGTAAGACAAAGTTTCCCTTGTTGGCCTCACTACAATTTGCACAATTGTAGCTGATATGCTTAGAAATCACAAATCTTGTTCATGCTGCGTTCCAAAAATGCTTACCGAGGAACTCTCCAAAGGACGTGAAATGAACGAGCGTTTTTGGACTGCTATCAATAAGACAGAGATGATTTGTTTTTGCATATTGTTGTACTGGTGATGACGCTTGATAGTGTACGCAATTGCAGAAAGAACAAAGTTGTGCAACTACTACTTTTCACAAAAACCGAAAAAAATTCAAGCAATTAGCTTACTTCAGTTAGGTGATATTGGCTACCATTTTCTAAGTCAAAAAGGGCACATTTAGTGTTTAATTTCATAAATGTGGGCCACAGTTATAGTTGACTGATACTGTGAAACGCTCACCAGACTATAAAATACAACGAACATTGATGACGTGACAAATTCTCATCCGGAATTGTCCTCCTCCTGGACAACGGGCATCCTTGCATCACAGTCAGAACCAATGGGAAGATCCAAGATTTTGGTTGGGAGCAGTGATTGCCTGTACTACTGTCCTGACCCAACACCATATGATTATTTTCTCTTCTTTCACTTGAAACAGTTGCTCAGGGTACGATTTGAAGACAGTTAAAAGTTCAAGATCATCGTTCGCAACAGGTTAAATTCCCAGGTGGCAATCTTTTATGCAGATTGAATAAAGAAACGAGTGCGACAATACGAAAAGTGCTAAGAAGTTAACAGTGATTCTGTAGAAAAGTGGAGTAGGTTTTTGCTAAACTAAGCCCACCAATAAAAACTTTCACTAATGAATATTTAATTCTTTTGAACCAAATGACCCTTACTTTTTAAACGACCCTCAAAATTTTTATGCTTCGCATTGACAGATCAATAAATGATTTTTTTTTGTGCCAATAGTGCATAGTCATCAAGGACACTGCTCAAACAAAGGATGACGGTAGAAGCTGAATTCATAGTTTCATTCTGCACTACTTCCTCACTGTCTGCCTCACTCTTGACACGAGTATCATACAAAACTAGTCCTTTTGGCTACATATTTCACAGCAATATCAAGGAAATAGCTGTCAGTACACATCAAATCATCAACACATACAAGCACTGGCGAACTCTGATTATACCTACCGAGTGCACTCAGGCATTGTTCTGTTAAAAAAAAGTAATAATAATACCTTTTATTTTCTCAAGAAAAGAGCAGTAAATATGGCTTGGCCTGTCAAAGATAAATGGAGGCATGAGTAGCAGAGCTGGCTGGCAGAAAGCAAAACCGAACGCGTTACATGAATTGTAGTTAAACACACAATAGAGATTATAAGACATAACAACATGCACATTCAATCAGAAGCAGAGGGCATATAAACAGTAATAAGTCCCATTATACAGTAGTTAAAAAAATTAAAAGCAAAAGAAAATAGAAAAACAGTCGTGTTTCACAAGTAAAATGCCACACTAAATTTTTGCTCAGAAGTATGCTTGCGAATGAGTGCATACAAAAAACACCATATGCCCATTACAAGTGTAGAGAAATACACCGTAGCAGTTTCTTTTATTTGTATTTTGTTTTTACGCTAAAAATGCTGGGGGGCAGTGTATTGAAATAAGTTGGAACATAATGTGCTCGTGTCCTAGTTCCATACGTTGTGGAACATCTAGGTCTCCGAAAATGAACTTCAGGCCTTAGTGAAGGGGAAGTGACATACGGAACCAGAAATTCTTTGGACCAGAAATGTCTTAAGACAACCGTTTGTATTAGTAGAAAATTGAAATTATGCATTAAGAATATTTTGAAAATGTCTCTCTCAAGGTTCATGTTGAGGTCATAAGATAAACATACCTTAAAAATTCCTTGTCATGTGTTACGTCTTTTATATAGAACAAATATTATTACAGTGAAAGGTCATTATTTGAACTCGGTTAAATAAAAGTGTGCAGCCCTTTGTGTTTATATGAGGGAAATGTCTCGATAAGTTGAACACATTGGTATCCACCATGGTTAATTTGAACTGGGGGCCCCTTGTTTTCGTTGCTGCTTGCAAAAGTACTTATATCTAGAGGGATAACAATATTTTGCGAAATCAAACCAAACTAAATTTACTAAAGATGAAAAACAACTGAACATCAGCATTTCTCAGCAGATGAAATTTCGAATGCTGAACTGGAGCCCTTGGGCAAGCTACGAATGATGGTTATGGGGTCACAATGCAAGAAATACAAGCGAATGCAAATTACTGATTACTTTTCATTTTGATTGCGCTAACTCTGTCATGTAAACAAACATGTATTGAAGCTTAAATATAGACATAAGTTTCAACATTAAGGGGGCAGACTGGTCTTTGGGACCAAACAGTGACAAAAAAGTTCATTTTTTAAAATTTACATATTTGGTTTCTGCAAGTATTTTTCTATCTCTCTGAAAATTTTCACACACCATGAAGTGGCAATTCTTTTGTAATTTCATTCTAACTATCCAGATTCTTGGTGCTTGTAACATGCAGAACCTGCAAAAAAAATGGGGAACCGACTTCGAGGCTTCTTTATAATTTACCAGCACCTGTGTTAGAAGCTTTGCTACAAATTTATAAACAGCTTTATGAGCATTGCAAAGCATGCGCACCATGATTGTTGCTTTTTGAAGAAGCTGTGTGTTTTAAGCTTTTCCTTTTCTCAAAAAAGTAAATTTACGACTGTTCATTTTTGAGACCTCCAGATCTCTGCAGCTAAGGGCAGATACAACAATAATTCTTCTAGCAATGGAAACCTTTATGTGTGTAGAATGGAAGTATGGGAGCAAAATTTAGAGCACAAGCTTTTTATTTATTTACTCATCAAAATTATAACATAATTCCAACTGCTTTTGAAAATGGATGATTAATTTTGCTGTAAAATAACCAAGAAAGGCCTAAAAACAAAAAACTCTAGTATACTTTCAATCTATAGTCATTAGTGTATGTTGGCATATCTTAAATGTCACTTTTAATACAGCACTTTTCTTTCTATGGTGGTCTTAAACAATAAGGGGTGAACTTAAGTTATCTCAGGAACAGGATGAGTTACAGGAAAACTAATTAAATACTTGAAATCAGCAGAAAAAAACTGCATAATCTTGTGCAGTTCGATCAAGATCACTGAAGAAATAAACAAAAAAATGTCTAAGACCAGTCTGCCTCCTTATAAGACTCACTGCTTGCATGCATGTCGGTGCTTGTTTTTGGCATATCATCATCATCATCAGCCTGATTACACCCACTGCAGGGCAAAGGCCTCTCCCATGATCCACCAATTAACCTGGTCTTGTGCTTTCTGGTGCCACGTTATACCTGCAAACTTTTTACTCTCATCGTCCCATACAACTTTGTCTTCCCTTCGTGCATTTGCCTTCCAAGGGCATCTAGTCAGTTACCCTTAGTGACCAGCAATTATCCTGCCTGCGTGCTACTTGCCCGGCCCATGTTCATTTCTTCTTTTTAGTTTTAGCTATGATATCCTTAACCCCAGGTTGTTCCTTGACCCACTCTGCTCTCTTCTTTTCTTCTAAGGTTACACCTATAATTTTTTTTTCTGTCGCTCGCTGCATCGTCCTCAATTTAAGCTGAACCCTGTTTGTAAGCCGTCAGGTTTCTGTTGCGTAAGTAATTACCGGCAAGCTGCAGCTGTTATATACGTTCTTCTTAAGGGATAGTGGTGGATTATCATTCATGATTTGACAATGCTTGCCGAATGTGATCCAGCCCATCCTTATTCTTCTAGTTATTTCCCTCTCATGGTTCAGCTTCGCAGTTGTTATTTCTGCAAGACATGTCTCGCTTGATGAAGGGATGATTTCTTGCACAGTTTCTTCTTTTAAAACATTGACAGTGTCACTCCCAACATGCACGCGGTATCAGTAACTTCATTTCAGCACTACTGTAGCTGTACCTGTCATCGCCTTGCAACAGCCATCACATACACAGCAATCTATACTCAGCGTGAAAAAGAAGTGTTGCTAAATATGCACTACTACAGGCCCATTTACTACCTAATTATATGTGATACTTTATACAGTTTGACACGCAGAATGAAGTACAGTATGTCCATCCCATCACATGCACTGTCCGAGAAATTTGAAGCCTTCACATTTCCTGTAAACTGAGTCGCTCATAAAGGAAGAAACAATTTCTGCACCCGATTTCGTACAGGTTGAATATACCGTACACTATCACTGCTTTTCAGTATAAGGCTTCCATTTCTCCACCTGGTATATTGGTGGCACATATATTGGTGGCACCAGGCACACCTGGTATATTGGTGGTATATTGGTGGCTTCTTACAACTGGATGTGGGTAGCTTGGAAATCAATGGTCTCTCTTTTCTCCAGTTTTTCGAGAAGAAAAAAAAGAAGAGAGAGAGAGTCATGAGGAGAGTAAGAGAGAAATGGTTAAAAGAAAATAGGTTCAATAAATAAAGTGTCTTCAACCATACCTTGCGAGAATTTTGGCCGTGAGCTTGCTTTCAGTGATGACACATTCTCCACTGACTTGAGGTAGGTTCAGCGATGAAGCATCCAAGCGTGCACTGACATGAGCAGTTCTTTGGAGGCTGCAGTTGGGTTGTAAGAGAAAAAAAGTCCTGGTTACTCTGGTAGAAGCATGAACGAATCTGTGATGCGTGACTAAGAAGAATGTATATGTGAACACTGCACATAAGAAAGGTAGCGTGGACATAACATTGCCGTTTTTGTGAATTTGTCTTGTGGATGGCATATTAATGAATTTGTTTTAGTGACATTCTTCAGAGGACAAAGGTGGGTAATTGCCCAACTGGATGGACAATATGGATCATGCAAATGTAATAAGCTTGATTGTTACTTACGAAAAATGTACAAACTTGTATATATACTAAAGGCTCACTTGGCTCTACCATGCGTTGAATTTATGAGCTTATATTGCAGAAGACTCATTTTGAGCAGAAACAGGCAAAACTTATGCTGGGATGATGTGATCTGTGTTACAAAGTTTAGCAGTAAAGATATTTTCAGCGAACGTGACAACGAAGTAAACAATCTCAAACATTCACACGGTGTGCATCTCATTAGCTGTGCAAGTAGAAAAGCCTTACGAAATGACCCAAACTCAGTTAGCCTCCTGGTTATTTCTACCCATTTAAAGTCTACTTTGCCTTCACGGTCCCTAAACCCCAATTCTTTGAAAAATTCTGCGCCATTATCTTGGAAGCCCTTTACACAACATTATCAAATGTTCAGCCATTTCCTCCATCTCTCCACACGCACTACGACACAAGCGTTTCTTTTCTCACGGAATATGTGAGAAAAAAAACGCTGGTCTTTTATGTTTAGAGATATTCTATGTCACTCTACCATGTTACTCTATGGCTCGTCTACATAACGTGTCTGTGTCTTCGTATATGGCTCGGTACGTCTTGCTCCGCAATACTCCCGTTCTGGCCTCGAACAGCAGAGAACTACTCTGAGAATTATCGTAGATCGTTTCTTTTGCACCTTCCTGCTTAAAAGTTCGGTAGGTCTCCAGTGACGATTTCATAAGCATTCCAATCTTCCACATGTCCCTCTCTGTTTCCTTCACCTTCTTCTTAACCGATGCTAATGCTGTTGTCGAAATGCTTGCTTGATAACTTTCTAGTTTTCTTCCTCCATTTAGTATTGACATTCTTTATGTATACAAGTAGCTGAAAACTTTCCTAGCCCAATGCTCCTCAATTTCTATCTTGCTGCTAGCTTCCCTGTACTCGAATGATGTCCACGTTGGTCTATTCCATGTTACCACCACGGTCGATTTTTTCGCTCTCTACTGCCGTTGCTAGAACTAGTGAGTTTCGGGGGTCTGGTATTATGTAGATACTAACATGTAGGTGTTTTGTGGCCATGCGATCCTGTGGTCTGCAGACTTATGTTCACGAGCACAGTATGTACAACGTGTGTGTTCAGCCAAAAACGAGTTTATCGCCTCTTTAGAAAACACCCTATAGTCGATGCGATTTATTTGTTGCAACGAGCACCAGTTGGCTCATAAAACTTGTTCGACATTTCGTCACAAGAGCCACATGATAATTCATTTAAAAATGTGTGTAGCATATAACGTTGCTGGGATTTAATAATGCTGTTGGATTAACAGCATAAGCATGTAACATGCTGCACGTGTGTTATCCAACTCATTACAGCCTGACGGCTAGCTGTAAATGTGGTTTACAATGACATAGAATCTAGGTTGCCTTCTACAGTGTTATATCTTTCTGATTACCTCATTGTGAATATACTCAGGTTTAACTTACTTCATACCATACTCAAGTTGAGATTTAGTGGCATGGCATCATATTGTCACAGAGTCATGATGTGGACGAAGGGAGCAGACACGATTTTCAGATGAAACTGTTAATTCGGCCGAACTTGTGGCCAGGGAAATGAAGGTCAGATTGCAGCAACACGTGTACGGGCTCTGATAGCAGCGATCAGAGCGCGTCGGCCATCGATCAACTGACAAGCGGTGAAGTGCGTCGGCATTTATAGATGTACCGTCGAATTATAAATGTGCCGCGACGACCGTCATCGTCGCGCAAGCTCTGGATTAACCTCGAGCGTTCGCGTCTGAACAAACTTTTTGCCTGGACAGCTTCTGTGTTCCGGGGATCTGCGTTGTGGCTATGCGTAGTACGTACCTTGTTTGCACATTAACGCTGATACATGCATATTGATCACTGCTGTTCATGCTGAAACGTTTTTTACGTGGCCTTTATTTGATGTAAACATCGATTGACTCGCCATGAAACGATTTATTGCTCCAAGCTTGTGGGATCAGCGTTGTCATTTCGCTCGGCCTGTATGCGGCTTCACAACTTACTAAAGTAAGCAGGCAAGGTACTTGTGAGCTTCTAATAAGTAGTTTACTGCAATGTACTATACGGAAAGGAGAGAAATTGAGAACGGGGGCAGCTCCAACGGGCGGGCACAGCCATGACGCAGAAGCAGACGACGACCGTGTCGTCTGCTATGCTAACGGCCAGCCGCTATATCAAAACTCTCCGGTGCTTTGAAACGTAATTTGTTTTATACGCAGCTATAAATAATACAAACAATATTTTTAGTAGTTATTTGTTCGAAGAAACTATTTGAGCGCAGAAGATAATAAACACTTTTTCAGTTGTCCGTAAAATAGCAATTTTCTAGTTTCGTACAACTGCCGCCGGAATCCAAGCGGCGCTATCATCGCGTTCATTACATGTCACTTTCTTGCCCGCGTCTCTCGACCTCTCGACTCGCTCAACTTCCACTACGGTTCCCAGAACCGGTATGAAGAGTAACAGCAGCGAACAATGCTTCCGGCTGGGGCTAAGCGCCAGCGCTTCTGTGGAAGGGAAAGAGAGGAGTGAAACGACAACTAGAGAAAAGGAAAATGGGGACAAGTACACGTGCATCCTGCATGCGCCTCGGTGAGTTCGATGTCGCTGCGCTCACAATGCATCAAAATGCCAAGCGCTCACAATGCATCAAAAATACAACAAATTGTTCCAAAATACAGGAAATAAACTGCGTTTATCAGAACAGTGGCATATTCTGAGTGCAATTTTGAAGTTTCGTCGGTTATTGACCGCGAATTTTAGCGAACAATGAGGCGCAGTTTGCGCTGAACATTCATCACAGGCTTTGCGCGAGCAAACGGAATTAAGCAAAAGTGTAAATAAGAAACACGCGTGCCGTTCTGAAGAAGAGCACTTTGTATATTATTAGTTTCTAATGGTAGAGTTTGCACAAGGTGTAAGCTTGGGTGAGTTTGCAGTTAATTTATGGCACAGCTCAAGTGCAGAACGCAAGCATGGAATTAACGGGACAGGGCGCTACTCATTTGTTAACATTTTGCCCTCTTGTCTTTCGTTCCTTCGTTGCCGCAAAATTTTGACTAAGTACCATATTCTTTAACGCAATAAGCCGTAGTTGGTGGGTGTCTTAATATTTTACTCGGTATTCTCCTGGAACATCGTAAGCATGCGCGGTGAATGAACGGTCTCGATAATTTCTCTCTCCGCCCGCAACGTACACATTACAATCAAATATAAACATTAATCAGAAATGTTAGTTTTTCTGGTTTCATGGCCTTGTATTGAGGGTTTTTCAGTCACTTCCTGGAGTGCCGATGCCACAGCAATGAACACAATTGCCTTGGCAATTGTCTTGGCAAAATAGCCGCCTGCGAGATCGCTACCATCATGAAAGGCCAAAAGAAGCATTTGTTGTTTTGATGATAATACATTTAAAAATATGCCCCATTCATTCACTAATATTACCATTGCAGGGGTGTTGCTATGTTTCGGACCTTCTGCATGACGATGCAACACCGATAAAACACTTACGATAAAAATGTTCCTTCAGCAAGGACTCGCTGCATGTAAAGAACACATCAAAATTAATAAGGAGCCCTCCTCTACTGTGTCTCTCATAGCCCAGCTGTTGCCTTGTGATGTTAACACACAATTCAAGTACCATCAAGTCTCAAGCAAGCGCCCCTACGTTGAGCAAACAGCCCCCCCCCCACCCCTCCCTTATTTGAAGAGTCCAAACAAGCACCCTGAAGTACCTTTCCACCATTTTAAGTTTCATTCACAATTTTGATTTGCTCACTGAGGATCAATGAAAAACAGTGAATGCATGCATTGTATCCATGACTGAGCAAGGGCCCCCCTGCAAATCTTGTCGAAATATTGTTCACCGTAAGAGCGCCACTTTCTCAAAATCATATGATAAGCATCAAAGTGTTCATAATAAGTATATCTTTTTATGGCCAGCTTTATGTGTCGAAACATTAGTTCCATCATTAATCTTACTTGAGTTAGTTTCTTAAAAGATGTTCATGAAATCATCACTCTACTTGCATTTCCCATTATCTGTCTAAAATTTACAGAAATAGAAACTGAGTAAGAAGTGGCAACAATAAACATGAACTTGCTATAAACAGCAATCTTGCTGCCATGTTTGCAGTGATTGCGGTATTTACTGGAGCCATCGCAAATGTTTTCCCATGCTTCTCTTTCCATTTGTGGTGAGATGCAGCGGCAGCTAGGTTGTCACCCAGCTCGAAGGGTTGCTCGAGGTATGCACATGCTTGACTTTTTAAAGTGGCAGCGGGACACGAGCTCAGCTACGGTGTCTTCTGCCTATGACAAGCGTGTGTTTTTTGGTGCTCCTTTGATAACTCTTAGTGCCCATGCATAAACATACTGCAGTGGGCCTCACTATTCAGTGGGAATGTTTACTAAGATGGCACTATTTTTTTCACATAAAAAACAGCACCAATAACGAGGGACAAGAAGGAGACAGACAGCGGCACTGACTTACAACAAGATTTTTTTGTGACCGAGTGCTCTGTTTGCTGTGACAGTGTGCTGCATAGCCATTGAGTTTCTTCCCAGCTGATTATAACATCACCCTATCTATATATTTTCCATTGTCATGAGCACCTTTGCTTCTTCTACGAGATTTACTTAGGCCTGTGTACAGTTTTATATATTGTCTGAGAACAAGTTTAACAAAGCTGCCATTCATTAATGCGGTACACTGTGTTTCTTGCAGGGCAACATTTATGTTCCCATTAAGAGGCTTAGAGAGAGACATGATTTATTAGATGGCAGATAGGTCGGCCTGAGTTAGTTCGCTCTAGCCTGCTACTCTAAACAGGGGAAGAGGGACGGGAAAAAAAAGAAGTGATGAAAGGTGACGGTGGGTACAGAAACAAATTATGCATATATAAAATAACTATGCAGCACTGTGACTTCGGTAGAGTCTAGTGTCCACTCCTGCACTTTTTCGAAAATATATCACAGCCCCTATAGCAGTTTTTTATCTTTTCTCATTACACATTTCTGATAAAATGCCCCTTTCACTTAATGTTGCCACACCTATTCTTGCCAGCGTCGAAGCAAGCGTTTATCCTTGCGACACGTTAAGTAAGCAATCACAAAATATATGCTCAGTCATTTCGCACACTTGGCAACGTTCACAGTTCGGGCTGTCTGCATGGCGGATGAGGTGTGCGTAGCGGCGAGTGGATGCAACACCTAGGTCAATTCAATGAAGCAGACTGGAGTTACCTGATATCATGCTAGCCGGGAGGCTGAACACACATTTACACCGATGCACTGTTATGCACAAGTTGATATACAACATGGACCCGTATCTCCCCAAGCTCAAATTTGCTGTTGTTGGTACCCCTATGAGGCAGTGCTAGTAAAGGGGGAAGAAAGATATTACTCATGACTCAAATATATTTTTGTATTCTTTCATTATTATAAAGCGAGATAGGAAGAGTACAGCAGCAATGGCTAATATTTAATGTTGATTTGCTGAGTATAAAAGTAGTGCTGACAAGGGATAGTGGCCAAGTGAATATCGCAACTTGGAAATGGTGATGTATATTATGCAGCATTTTAGCAGAACATTCTCATTGTCATTGCTGAATACGTAACTGAATCACCACAAGATAAACGCATTGTTTCATGAACTCTATCTTTCAGCACCACTCCAGCCCTTCTGTAGTGCATCACAACTGGACAGTGAAATCATCACTATCTATCACTTTGCATTCAGAGAAGATACTGCATATGTGGGATTGCGAGTATGAAACCAATTTTTTGTGTCCACATTCAGTGTTGGTCTCATACTACTTTATTTTTCAGTCTTGCACCCTTCTGTCGGTTTAGTCTATGAAGGCAGGAACTGAGCAGATGTTCTAAGCATATCAGATGTGCTGAAAGAATTTGGCACAAGTCACATGTATTAAATGGGAGCAAATAGAAACAGTATAGTAGTTGGGAACTAGGTACTTTTTGCATCTAAAGCTAAGTGTTGCTGCTGCTAGCTTAGTGACTGGAGTGCTTCCTGTGTCTTTAACAGCATAGGTCATAGACCAATTGTTGCATGGAGGTTGGCTGAGGATTTGCATATTGGTGTGGTATGCATAAAATGTCCAAAACTGCAAGCTGCACTTCCTCTTGCTGTGCTTGCAACCTCTGTGGGCCTTGGTCGGGAGGCCCACCCAGGCGTTCAGATGTGGTCTTTCCCAAACACAGCTGGTAAAGTCTATAACTGGGCGTTGCCAACACAGATCTTTTAGTTTGCCTGCACTTTGCAAAAGGTAGAATTTAAAAGATGGTAAATTTTAAGCTTACTAGAGCTAGAGATGAAAAATAACCAGTAAACTGCACTTTGCAGCAAAATATGTCATTTGCACAAGAAGCGTGCATGCACCTACTAGCCAACCATTACATGGCAAATTGCAACAATTTGAGTAGTTACTTTTCATGGCCTCATCATATGGCAGAGCAGATCTCTGAATTTTCGTAACCCACCACGGTGTTTATGTTGCCCGACTGCTTATTCAATGGTCACGGTATCGAATCTCAGCCACGGTAGCCACATTTCGATGGAGGTGAAAGGATAGAGGACTGTGTACTTGGATTTAGGTGAACATAAAAAAACCACAGGGGGTAGAAATTTCTCTAACCCTCCACTATGGCCTTCCTCATAATCATATAGGGGTTTTAAGATCTAAAACCAAACCCCAACAGTAAATAATATTATTACTGACCTTCCGGGCAAGGTAGCAGTTAAGAGCTGGTCGAGTGCCCACAGTGGCAGAAAAAAAAAATGCTTCAATTAAAAAACATTAGGTAATACTTACTTAACAAAATCAACCTTTTGGCTTTACTGTACCTGGAAGACCATTAAACACCATGTTTTAAGTTGTTTGCCAGTACATATTACATACAGAAAAGGGCTTAGATACGTTCCCCTCTTTTTTTTTTTGCTTGTGTTTTATGTCACTGCTGCTTACTTGAGAGAAACGGTTGTGTTGGGAGTATGCTCAAGCTTTAGGGCCAGTTTCATCCCTCGTAACAAATATCTTCTGAAAATAAGCAAGAAATAAAAGGAAACAAGAGAGATCTTGAACTCGCAAGAACACCTGCAAGTAATCAGCCTTATAACCTCATGTACAAAAGGAATGTTTTGAACTTGTGTTTTTTTCCCTCAGTGTGGTGGTGCATACCAACTGTAAAGGAATGGCTTTGTTTTGGGTGGTACTAGAATGAAGTTAAAGCTTAGGTCTATGGTTTACTGAGGAGAATTTCTCACGAAAGTCACCCTGATAAGCAATTAGATGTCTCTAAAGCTCAGCTAACATTCATGTAGAAGTGCGCTAGAATAGAGGCTCCCAAAAACGAATGTCCAGAATTGAAAAATCATAATGCTTGTCACTCCTAAACCGTGTTTCTACATTTTTTTCCCAAGGAGTATAAGTGGCTACAGAATAAGAAAAACGCCAGGCCTGCGCGGACCGCGCCGCCCAGTCACAGCGAAAGCTAAAAGAGTGACCTTTCAGAGCTTTTTCTAAACACTCATTGGGTAACTCCTGCAAGCACACTTGCTGCGTACCCACTTCGGCATTAATAATAAAAAAATTAGAATAGTAGGCCGGCATTCGCTATGCTATCCTTCGTCATTCTTCTGAGAAGCTGGTAACCGCTAAACTATTGCGAGGAATTTTGCGCCAATTGTTCATGCAGTGGCTGATGACGATGAGGAATTATGCCTGAAGTGGGTATGCGCCACATTCAATAGGTTATAAAGAACAAGTTTTTGTAGTGGGTTGGAGCATTGGATGAACCATGTCTTACATTATTCGCATTGGGTGACGCCTGGTTGGTTGTTTGCTGTTCTAAAACGCTTTGTTACTCATAATAACGAGATTCCTTTCCCGACATCAAGCCTGTCTAGGACAAGTTTTTCAGCAAGCCGCCAAGAATAGGCGTAGTTCAGTGGTAGAATATTAGGCTGGCACCCAGTGGACCCGGGTTCGAGCCCCACTATATCATTAGTACATTACTTTTTTGCTAAATTTCGCGCGATGTGGTTAGGGACACTGGCGGCGGCGACGGGCAACATGCAACTGCGTGTGATCCGTGTTGTGATCTCATAACAGCTTTCGCTGTAAAATATATATATATATATATATATATATATATATATATATATATATATATATATATATATATATATATATATATATAGCCACATCAGTGAGGATCAGTGAGGAGGATATGGCAGACGAGCCTTGCGAAGAAAACTAGTTCAGAACGCATCTTCTGCCCTCTTGTGTGTTCGTATGCATGCAGTTGGTGGACACGGCCCTGAAAAATCTAACGGATGAACGGAGAACAGCACCACACAAAATTCTAAAGTAGAATTGTGCTCGTGTCATACCCTGCGTCACACGGGCACTTTGGATACCAATCAGAGCCTTTTCCGGATCGGAACCGAATTGCGGCCATCTTCATGTCGATCGGGTCTGATCGCGATCTTTTACAGCGAAAGCTGTTATGAGATCACAACACGGGTCACACGCAGTCGCACATTGTCCGCCGCCGCCAGTGTCCGTAACCACATCGCGCGAAATTAGAAGAAAAAAAAAAAACATTGCTTCAATGACACAGTGGGGCTTGAACCTGGGCCGCTGGGTGCCAGTCCAATATTCTACCACTGAGTTACGCCGGTGCTTGTGACTTGTTGTCAAACTTAATTAGGCAGGCTTGATGTCGGAAAAGCAATCGGGTTAATACGACTTATAAAGCGTTTTACAACACCGAAAGAACAACCAGTCATCGCACAATGTGATTAGCGTAACGAGTAGGCCGTCCAATGCTTTAACCCATTACAAAAGCTTGTTCTTGTTTTCTTTTAACTGTGGCGCGCATACCCACTTCAGCCATAATTCCTCATCGTCGTCAGCCACTGCGTGGACAATTGGCATGAAATTCCGAGCAAGTGTTTAGCGGATACCACGCTTCTCAGAAGAATGACGAAAAATAGCTCAGGGAATGCCGGCCTCCAAGCCAAAAGTTTGTTATTAATGCCCTAGTGGGTACCAAGCAACTGTGCTTGCAGCAGTTGCCCAATGAGTGTTTTGAAAAGGCTCTGAAAGGCCGCTCTTCTAGCTTTCACTGTGACTGTGCTGCGCCTACAGTGCAGGCCCGGCATTTCTCGTCCGAGTGGCAGTAACTGATCTTGATCGAGCTTAACCCGCATCAGCGAGGATCGCGACCAAACCGAAAAATTCATTTTCGAGACCAAGTAGGTGTTCCCTGACAGCGTTCCATTGCGATAAGTGTTTCGTATGAGAAGTAGTAGAGGCTCTAGTAGTAAAGGAGTTCAAACTAAATGCGAGATTTCTGCATTCTCTGCATGTGCATATTGTAGTTCTCGCTCCTCTCGTTTTACAGCGACGAAATAGAATTGCAATGAGTCGGAACGAATTTAAATCTCGCGGGAGTGAAGCAAGGGCAAGCAGCGGCGGTGGCATGATTGGCTAACGACGGGGCTTAAAGAAAATGTGGTGTGAGGCTAATATCAGGCGAGTTTTGCCAGGTTCCCAGTTAATTCCACGCGTTCCTATGTTAATTGTCGGAGTACAGTGCAAAACAGTTTGCGGTGAATATGACTGCGATCGACGACAGGCGCCGCTACAGGCGGCAGTGTGCGTCCGCTTGCCGTCAGCAGGAGGGGCGTGATGATGCCATAGGTGATGCCGTGTTGATCGAGTCACCTTTCACGGTACCAATGTTCATTTGCGATTTTTTTCCGCATGCGGTATGTTCGCGGAAGGCATGATCTCGTGACCCGAAGGGACTGTGCGTGAGGAGGGTAGCAAGGAGCTGACAAGCATTATGATTACCTTGTCGAAAAAGTTGAAGCAGAGCTCGCAGAACAACAACACCGAAGCTGTGCAAAGCTTGGTGCCCGAGAGCGCCGGAGCTGTGCGCCGGGCTTCGGTTCGGGACAAGTTGCTCGTGCGAGAAGTACAAGAGATGGAGGCCAACCTTCCCAATACGTGTGCGCTCAAGTTTGATGACCCGGACGTTCTGCATCGCTTCGAGCTTATCATCACACCGGAAGAGGGCTACTGGCAAGGTGGCCGCTTCGTGTTTCTAGTGGAAGTTCCCGACGACTACAACATGGTGCCTCCGAAGGTGAAATGCATCACTCGCCTCTGGCACCCGAATATTAACGAGGAAGGGAATGTGTGTTTGAGCCTTCTGCGCGAAAGCTCCATCGACGGCATGGGTTGGGCGCCGACGCGGACGCTCAAGGAAATCGTCTGGGGTCTCAACGCGCTTTTCACGGACTTGCTCAACTTCGATGATCCTCTGGACAATGAGGCTGCTGAGCATTACCAAAGAGACAAGGAGGGCTTTAAAGCCAAAGTGCGCGAATATGTGCTTAACTACGCGAAGCGGTAAAGCGCGCGTAGCAGGAGCCCGGCGCCGCTGCCGTCAGCGGCGCCGGGCTCCGCCCGATTTATGTTGCCATTATCTGTTGACCTTGTGCTGTGCGTATATGAATCCTTTGCATCTATCAGTTTCGTGTGCTTCTCTACAAAGTACAAACGAATTCTACGCTAGCGCGACCTCGTGAATAAAGCTATCTTTCAATTGTCTTGCGAATTCAAGTGTGAGCGAATACGGTGGAGAGTATTGCGTTGCTCAAACCCGACGGTTTGACCATAATGTATACTTCGAATTGCGCGTGGCCAGAAAGAGCGTAAGATTATTGAAGCAGCATGTAGGCAGGCGCTCAACGATGATCGGCAGCTGGTGCTTTCCCGTATGACAGCTAGAGTCGGAAAACATACCTGTGGTTACGTTTTCAGCGGGCGAAGACTCGTACGGCGAAAGGTGACCATTTCTTTGACAAGCGAGTTGGTGCATCATGAAATATCATTGCGCAAATCACACGGACACAGCTGGAAGGGACCAAGACAAAACGTGTGTACCAAGCGCGCCATATATATATATATATATATATATATATATATATATATATATATATATATATATATATATATATATATATTAAGGAAAGAAGTGTATACTTAAGGACTCGTTTTTCACAATATTAATGAGATCTAACAGACAATAACGCCAAGGAAAGTATAGGAGAAGATATCAGACCGAATTGTAATGTAAATATGAAGAAAAGTGGGTGAAAAGACAACTTGCCGTGGGCAGGATACGATATATATATATATATATATATATATATATATATATATATATATATATATATATATATATATATATATATATATATATATATATATATATTGAATACTGCAGGCCAGCATGGTCGTTACAGTACAGTAACAGCGTAGCAATGATTAGCATAACCAGATGTTCTCTGGCAGAACTTTCACCACCACTAATCGTGATCGAGTGTTCCGTCAAAATGAGCAGCCTCGCGAGAAAGTTCGGGTGCAGTATTTCAGAAATATTTTGTCCTGGATGTATATACTTTCATCGTACCCGTGGTATATTCAAGCAGTGTAGTGTATTGACAGTATTTGTGTGTATAACCTCTTTGTGTCCGGTCATCACCAGAGGCGTAGCAAGATACATCATGCGGCGAAGGGGGGTCAACCATACTTTATGTATGTTTGTGCTTGCGTTTTCAGTTATTTGGAACCTAGACATGGCATTGACTAATTATCAATTAATGGATATGTAAACAGGGCGCAGAGGCGTAGAAGCGCACAAAACGAAATGCTGAACTGCCAATAAAGCGCACGCTCTACAAACAAGCTCCACATTGCACCACGAGCACACATTATGCAAGGTAGAGACGGCGTCAAAAGTTAGGAGACCACGAGACAAACACAAAAAAGAAAAAAGCATATTCCCGCCGCTTCACCGGGCAGCCCCGAATTTAGAATTCTGTCCCCTTACAAAACGCGCTAAGAAGCACTGTGCAGTTTGACTGAATAGTCACGAATTGCCGGGAAATTCAAAGTTTTCTCAGCCTTATTAGTGATCATAAGTTGGCAAGTGTACACAAATGCAGATGCCGTTGTATGGGGTGAAACCCGGTATTTATTATTATCGGGGAGGGTTTCAGTTCGCGCTTGTGGCTTATCTCGACCGTTTTAACTTGGCAGTTGCCCTCAGTACGCGTGCTCTCACATGTATTCCGTAAAATTCGCGTGTGAGATGCCACGCTCCAGAAATGCTGGGATAAAATGAGAGTGCGCGACGCAGTCGGCACATGACGATAACACTTGAAGACTGAAAGTGATGGTTGAGGAACTTGAAGTCCGTGCTGTGACACCTACTGGCGCGGCGATACGTTCGTCTACGCTCTTCACCGTTCCGAACGGAGATTCCGTCCATGGTTCCGACCGTTCCCGCGTGGTTCGCTAGCCCGTCAGACAACATCTGAGCCCGTTGCGTTCTTTCGTCTCTAGATGTCGCGACATCCCCTGTTGGAGACTTCTTACGGTGCGTTAATGCCAGCGGCAGTCGAGAAATTGTGAAGTTCAGACCATCCTGGGCGAAAGTATTTCGACATAGTAACGTTGATTGGAAGCACATCTTGTAAACAAAGGTAATACGTGAAAAAAGCTATGGTAGCCATAGAAAAAAGCAAATAGAAATCGTCAACAGTGTTGCTTGCGCAATTCAATAATGCTGCGGCACAATCTCATCGTGCACTCCGATCGCGACTGGGAAGTACCTAGAAATACCGGGTGGGCAGCACCTGGTATTTCGGTGAAATAAATGAAATAAAAAAACTGTGCGGAATACATCACAATTATTCTGTGGGGCTAAAAATTTCTGAAGAGTGCCAACTACCCATTTTCTTACTTGATCATGTTGCAGCGCCGTACATAAAAAGTAATTAAAAGAAAGAGTGCAACATACATGCACGTGTATTTCATATTTTGATGCTTTGTTTTCTTGATTGATTGATTGATTGATTGATATGTGGGGTTTAACGTCCCAAAACCACCATATGATTATGAGAGACGCCGTAGTGGAGGGCTTTCGACCACCTGGGGTTCTTTTAACGTGCACCCAAGTCTGAGCACACGGGCCTACAACATTTCGGCCTCCATCGGAAATTCAGCCGCCGCAGACGCTTTTGTTTCCTTGCTATGAACATTACGAGAGTGGAAGGTGACACCCTACGCTCCTTGCTGCAAACTTCGCGCCGGTACTCGTGGCTTGGTGACTCGTACGATCACTTCGATAGAAATATCGCCCTGTCCAAGCGCATGTAAGGCATACACGACATATAACGGACGGCCAAACATGAACAAAGCGTTCTGTGATTTCTTTGATATTTTACAGCGTAGTTAGATTTGACCTCATGCTTATCTTCTCCCCCCCCCCCCTTTATTTATTTATTGCTCGAGCACAGTCACCATCAGGCCGCTAGAGCCTGCGCATATAGTCGCATGCTTGTACTTACCATCAATCTTGTGAATGGGCCGTGATATGGTTTAACGTCCCAAAACCACTATATGATTATGAGAGACGCCGTATTGAAGGGCTTCGGAGATTTCGACCACCTGGGGTTCTTTTAACGTGCACCCAAATCTGAGCAGACAGGCATGCAGCATTTTCGCCTTCACCCAAAATGCAGCCGCCGCAGCCGGGATTTCATCCCGCGACCTGCGGATCATCAGCCGAGTACCTGAGCCACTAGACCACCGCGGTGGGGCTGTGAATGGGCCAATTGCAATAAATGCTATATACCTTCAACTAATTTCCTTCTCTTCATCAGCGAGTGAGTAGGTATAATATGTGTGCGCGATGGCAGCTGTACATTGTGTCCACATATGTTTACACTGACTTCAACATTAAATATTCATTATATGTATTATCGCTACGTTTGTTTTCTTATTACGGGTCTACCAGTTTCTGTACTACGTATCTACTACTCTGGTACAGTTTCTGTACCAAGTATATGCACTGTTGAGGTGTGCGTTAATGTGGGATCGAGTGGGGCCCATTTTTCCTCCTTGGAAGCAATGCAAGTGGATAATTTTACCTAAAAATGTTGTTTAATCATGACAGATTCCTGCTATAGGATACACAAGACGTGCCTCATCTCTGAGCAAGCTGGCACTTCCCAGTGGGCTCTGGAAGGGCGCGACTTTCTTCATGAAACCTTTCCCAAAAGATAGATTCGAAAGGAAGGAGGAAGGAAAGGCAAGAAGGTGAACCAGGCAAGCGTCCGGTTTGCTATCCTACGCTTGGGGAAGGGATTGAGGGATGAAAACAGAGATAGAAAGAAGTAAAAAAAAAAGGTACACTTTAGTTTAAAGCACACTGCTGCGTTCGACAGTCGTGGACGCAGAATTTCGGCGTATCCTAAGGGGTTTCCCAATTTCCTGGCCCTCAGATCACCTGAATTTATATACCCCTTTAGGATTATTTTGTGGGGGCTTGTGAAAGCTGTTCTATTCGAAACAAAGCAAGAACAGCACACACTTTATAAAGGCGCACTGAAGGAACACAGAGCACAAGCGTTCTGCCCTGTTTTTTGTTTTTTTTTATTGATGTGATGTAAGGAGATGTTGGCGCACCGACTGGGCGCCGGCTACTCCTTATCCCTTAAAAGCGTCTTAAAACGAAGTTAGCGTGTGTATTCCTTCTGTAACCGAGTTCAACTTGGTTAACCTCCCTGCCTTTGCTTTTTTTTTCTCTCTCTGGTAAAGTATGCGCTTTTCTTGCCCCGTAAACATGGAAAAACGAGCCCTATAAGTATACACTTATTTCCTTATTTCCATTAACGAGGGTCTCGTACTGGCAGACTTGGTGCCGTTAGCTTGAGGGACTACTGGTCAGCTGCCAGCTCGTAATAAGTTCACGTGCTACGTGACGCCAAAAAGGCTAATAAAGAGTGTGCCACACTCGCCGACATGGCTACTGGTGGCGCTGACGGACACTCCCACGTTTAAATTCACATATATACCCAATAAAGTGGCTGGGAGGGATAGCCGCCGTGGTAGCTAAGTTGGTAGAGCATCGAACGCGTGATTTGAAGGTGGCAAAATCGCTTTGCTCTTTAGTGTCCGTTTAATATTTCATGAATTCAAGCAAGCATGGAGGTATAGTCTTATGAAAGTTAATTTCTTAATTCACGCTTATTTATGAGAAAAATACACGCTGAAAAGTTAAAATACTGTACATCAGGGAGGAAGGATGTTATTCTTGCACGGTAAATTCGTAATTAACAAATGCCGACTATTTATTACGATTTTTCGTGGAAGTAATTATTGTCAATCCGCCGATTCGAGTAATCTGTTTCAATGACATAAAAGGCCATTTGGCACGGACAATCCTCTGATATGTGCATGATCTTAAACTAGCAGAATCAGGAATACGCTGACTGTGACGCTTATTATTTCATATTATTATCATTATTATTATTATTATTATTATTATTATTATTATTATTATTATTATTATTATTATTATTATTATTATTATTATTATTATTATTATTATTATTATTATTATTATTATAGTTTTTCTCAGCAGCTACAATGCGATCGATGAGGCGCGCATGCAAACGCGGTCTGTCGCTGCGCTGTGGATCGAAACTTGGAAGCCCGAGCGGTTCGCAAAACATAAACTTGGCGTGCCGCGATACCACCGCCTGGTGAACATGACGTCAACCCGTTTGTTGAGCTCAGTTTGGGAAAGCGTCGGGCCTTGCGCCGCGCGATCGCATGGCGCGACTGCGGCGAAGGCATGCGGTAATATGATTCGACGTCACATCTCGCATGCCAAATATATAACATGCACACGAAGCGAGTGCGTTGCGCAGCCAGAGCGAGCGTTCGCCCCCTCTCCCACTGAAATGTACATTTCCTGTTTCTCCCTACAACAACAATAATGGATAGCGTAGCACAATAGCAATGTAGGCTCATTGCGATTGATTCATGTTTTGAATTGTTAAGGCGCACGAATGGGGCAAGGGGTTCGGCTGGCCCCGTAAAAGAAAGGGGGCATGAAGGGGGGGTGGAAGGTCTGTCCCATAAATGGACGTATTAGGGAGGGTTGTCGCTGCAAATAATCTTAGCCCCCCTTCTGAAGGGGAATCCTGCGCACGCCTAACACACAGACACTGCATGCGTTTGTTTGTTTTTCCCTCAAGTCTCCGCGTCGGTGTGCGCGCCTTGTCCAGTCTAAACAATAGAACTCAATATATGCGGCATTGGGACATGGGGCTCACGACACCATGCTCAGCGATATCCAGTGACGGCGAGTGAAAGAGCGCGATCACGTGAGCGCGGGTCTCGTTGTGCGTGGCTGGCGTGTACGCATATGCATATGTAAATGTATAAATCTCTTCGTTTTCTGTTTTGGAGGGGGTTCACGAGAAACCGTTCAGGAGCCCGTGCTATCCTAATTCTTTGGTTGGTTGGTTGCGAAACTTTATTGAGGTCCTGCAAGGCGCGCGTCAGCGCGCAGCGGGCGTCTCCCACGTCGGGACCGTTGCATATTGTTTTTTATGGTTGTAGCTCCTCCAATGCGACTTTGTTATTTTCACGTTCCAAGCGCACTGAGTGCTGCTTCGCCCGTGGAATGATTTTCACGAGTCAACGCCCAAACTTGTGCTCAAGACGCCTCTGTGCTGCACTCATAATTATTCTCCGCAAAATTAAACTGGAAACTACTTGGAATGCGAACGTCAAATACTGCCTCCATGCTATCTCATATGAGAGCGAGAAGCGAAACGCTGAGGACAAACTGTACAAACCCCAGACGGTGCCCAAAATTAATTATGCCGGTGTCCCTACCTCATGATCAGATCTCGGTCTTTGCTAACACTTTAATTGTACACGTCATGAACGAAAGTCACTGACAAACTAATTCGAGGACTGTCTATCGTGTTGTTTACGAATGTTAACTATGTGCTCTTTTCTGACTTGCGCCAGCGGAAGGGGTCCAGGGCCCCTACGGACTTGCCTGCTTGTCGAGCCCGCCACAGCACTGAAAGGGTATGGAAAGACGTTGGGTGTGTGACTACATACCCATGTAGAATGCTAGGTAGGTATATTCAATGGCATATGTCTAGAAAATCACAAGGAGAAAACATCTTAGCATCGCGGACATTTTGTATCTCATATAGGTTTTATTTGTCTTCAGCATTCTCTGGGCACTGAGTATTAGTACAATCATACATGAGCAATCGGGTTAACACTTCCCTGGAAATGGCTTGCACCTATTAGACGGCATAAATAAATAGCAGTAGATGATTGCTCATTAAATGCGAAGCATTTCTTTGCGTACTGCTATAGCACGTTTGGCGTCTATCAGCGTCGTATCTATCGATCATTGGACCAATAAAGTTTATTCAACTGGACTCCATCGATCTGTCTAGCAGCTTACGTCTCGGTGCTCTCGTGATCACTCCCTTAACTTGGCGTGAACCATAACTACAAGATAGCGCGAAAAATCGACAAGAAACAGAGAAGGCATTGTTGATTTGTGGGGTTTAACGTCCCAAAACCACCATATGATTATGAGAGACGCCGTAGTGGATGGCTCCGGAAATAACAGAGAAGGCACACACACAAGCGCAGCTAGCAACTGAAAGTTTTTTTTTTTAAGGTTACGCATATATTGACAGTGAGATAATCTATCTCTATAGTTGGTGAAAAGTCGCCGAAGACCTCGCAACACACGTGTCGCCATACTTGTGTATATAAAAAAGCCTCCGCATCTTCTCTCGCTGTCCTATCTTTCTGTCGGGGCAACTTATTTCGCGAAGGGTAACACTTGCAACCCCTGCAATGTAGGCACAGATTCGATGAAGGGTCTGCCTTCAGCGATGCCCTGTGATCCATTAGTCGGTTACTCAAACATCTTCCAGTTTGCCCAATATAGCACTTACCACATAACACGGGGATGAGATACACCAAGCCCATTCCACATTCAACAGACGTTTCCCGGTGATTGACCTCACAATCACACCACTTTTTTTTTCCTTTGCCTTCAACTTTCCTGTCCACCACTGCGCACACTCGGCCCAACTGGACGAAAATACCGCATCAACACCGAATCTGTTTGCATGAAGACATGGAATGCACCTGAAAGGCAAACCTTTATCGATGCCCGCCCTGTCTACCGTCCTGTTTGAGTTTCTTTAATTATCTTTCACTGAGAAGACCCAGCTTTCCTTCTGGAAAGTTCGATAACCTAAGCCTAGTAAGCTGGTCATCAAAAGCCTCTGACATTTGACGCGGGCACGACTTGCGCAAAGCGGGGGCTGGACAGCCTAATCCCCTTAGATTTACTCCAGCGGCTGTATGCATCATAAAAGAAGTTGATGCAGAAAAATGTTCTTAGACTGCCTCCAGGTGGCAGCCTCGTCCTTCTTTTTGTGTAATGGGGGGATGCGGGGGGTATCGCTTGCTTACCTGAGCGACAATAGTGTTGAAGGAGTGTGTTTTACTGTAGTATACAGACTACTCGACAGGGTCATGCATCTCCTTGTTGCGACGGGCCCATTGGCTCGGGCGACAGCGCCCTGGTTGGCGCCAAGACATTCGTGACCAGCCCATAGCATCAGATGCATACATGTATATTACAAAAACCCGTTTTACTAAGTGTCGCACTAATTCTTTAAAACAAAACATTAAAAAGCTTTTCTTTTTTTGCACAGAGGAAGCTCGTAATTCAAAATACGTCAAGTTATATTTCGTTGCTTTAGAGTAGTACGATTAATTTCAGCTAATTAGCTTCTGACAGAATTGTCAAGTCCGCCGACACGTCGCCGCGCCCACACGCACGCCATCTCCCCAAAGCGCACGTCACTGTTGCATCGTCACCTGTCACCTATTTCCCGTTACATCAGTGACGGTAACGGCGGCTTCGACTGAAAGGAAAACTGCTCTTTCCTATTGTATTCCTTTTGTTTAAACAAAAATCGCTTTTCAACTGGATCGAGACGCGCTCAATCTTCCATCTTTATGAACACATCCTCTTTCACTCTCACTCACCCTCTTTTTTCTCTCTCTCAAACACGCACGCACGCACTCTTCTTCTTTGCCTCCGTAAAACCTCTGTATGCAGAATGAATGAATGAAATAAGCTTTTGATATTCCGAGACGGTGTTCTCGAGCTCTTAAGCTCGCGGTCAGCTTAGGTGGGAGGGTCCCTTGGTCGCGATCCTCCTTGACGCCTCCCGAGCCCTCCAGACCTTCCACATAATAGCTGGCATTTTAATTATCCTTTCACGGAGTTCCTACGTGACGCAGGGAAGGGTCGGCGTGAGAGACTGCGTGTCGTGTCAACGAGGCGGTTAACGGGCATTTGTTATTGAAGTAGCGCCGCAATCGTGGTGGCAGCGCACCGCGCCCCGAACATGGCGACGCGGCCCAAGGCAGAGGCGTGTCGGCAGGAAAAGCCCTAGTGCTGCGATGAGTCAGGCTGGCGCACTAGCGAGCGGAGGCAGTTGAGTTGGGGGAAGGGAATGACGTCTGGAAGCGGCGCCGCCGCAATCGATCGGCGGCGGCGGGTTGAGCGGCCTTTCGGGCCGCACGCCACGGACCGAGTGATCCGTGGCAGCCAACTCGCTCGTGGTGTCGTCACTCGCTTATAGCGCGTTACTGCAATAAGCGCAGCGGCATCCGCTGTTGCAGCGAAACACGGAGCGAAGGGAGACAGCGCCCGTAATGTAAACATTGCCATTCCGCTAAGACACACGGCGGCCGCAAGCGAGCTTATCTCAGTACTTTTCGAGATGCATCGTATGTTGTCTCCTTGCGCATCACCTGAATATCTTCAGCTCCACGTCTATGCCTAGCAAAGATAGATGTACATACATTCATTCTGCGATTACAGTTATATGTTATGCGCTGACATACATACCGCCACATATTCTCGAAGGAAGTGTTGAAAATGACATTCACGTGGACTTTTGAAGCTTCTTCCGAAATCAGCGCAGTTGGGGCAAGGGCGTGGGCAAAGTATTTTAGAGGGGCATTTTCTTCATTTTAAGCGGGGCCGGGTGGTGGGTGGGTAAATGGGCATTTTCCCCTCTGTATGTCATTGCGACTAAAAATTTCGAGGGGGGGAGGAGGGCCTAGGCCCAGTGTGCCACCCCCTGGGAAGATCACCGTTGGAGTTCAGTCAACATCGCATAAAAATGGTAAAAAACCAACAAACAAAAAACCTCTTTTTCTGACCAGACAGCTCTGATGCTGGTTGGTGATGACGTCGCGGATGCTTGGGATCAATAATAATAGTCATAGTAAATTTATTTATCTCGCAGTGGGTATTCTAACGACACATCTCAAAAGAAGCGGGGCTTCATGAGTTCGCCCTGTGAGTTTGGTCCATATACATGACATGTTGGCTCGTGGAGTCACACTGTTTTTTGTTCAAGAACCAAGTGACATTAATGAAAGCTATGCCAGTTTACCACGAATGAAGGGAGGAAAATATCACGTGGGACAACTTCGAAATTCAATGTTACTTATAGCTGTAACCGATCATGTTAAAACTTAATGCTAGAGTTGAACTTCTCGCAACA
The DNA here is from genome assembly GCA_013436015.1 of Rhipicephalus annulatus. Lineage (NCBI taxonomy): Eukaryota > Metazoa > Arthropoda > Arachnida > Ixodida > Ixodidae > Rhipicephalus > Rhipicephalus annulatus. The sequence goes on along the minus strand of WOVY01010683.1, from coordinate 52,935 downwards.
TCTGAGCAGCGAATGTGAAGTTACAATGGGACCATACCTTACCTCTAAAACATATCATTTTAGTGTGCGGCGAGATTGGAGATAGTACTTTTGTTCTGCTAGCATAAATGTTAGGTCAAATGCAAGATAAAAGATCCCATTTCCCGACAGAGGTAATATATCCAGACGAGTAAAGTAGACATGGCAGCAGTGGATTTACAGTAATGATATAGCGAAAATTAAATTAAGCTTTGCTGTAGTGAACAATGTAATGTAATACTTTAATGGGCTGACAATCTAGAAATGCAAGTAGTTATTTTAAGCGAGTAATTTCAAGAAAGCCGATTATTACTTTTTCAATTACATTTGACTAAAATGCGATGCACCCACTTTCTTATGGCATAATGGATTCTCCAAAATAAAGAAAAAATAACAAGTGCAAGTTCATTTTAGTGCCAAGCCTCAAGCCTGAGAACGAGGCAGACCTACAGAAAAGACGCGCAGCATTCGAACTCAAAGCATTGAAAAAGAAATTGCTGGAAGGGCTCGGAATTCATAACTCCTGAGAGTGATGAACTTTTGTTTTAGTAACTTCAAAGTCATCTCATTACTTTGGAAAAACTATAGTAATGTAATCTTATGCCATAACTTACGCCCAGTTGTGACTTGTAACGCAGTTTAATTACATTTGAAGAAATTCCGGGAAAATAATTAGTGTTGGGATTTAACTACATTTTAGTATGGTAACTTCGCCATTTTCAGTGATATCTAATAAAACTATAGTAGCGCAAACAAGCACGTCGTGCAGTGTCTGTCCGGAACAATGAGTCATCTTAAACTGGTAGGGCGGGTGGTGCAGTAGGTACATTTTCATTGCTGTTAGTCCGAAGGTTTTGTCGTGCCCATGGTGAGATGACGGGTGGACATGTTGCTTCATTTTCGAAACACAATTTCAATTCCAACATTTCCAAAGAAAACTTCCTCGGCTACTGTAACCTACCCCTCGTATAATGCTTTCTCATTGGAAGGGAGCATTCCTAAAGTAATGAAATGAAAACAAAAATTTTAAAAAGGGCCGCGGCTACAGTGTTTCGAGGGCCGTGCGTTTGAGGCAGTTCCTTGAGACTCCTTCGCATGTGGTGCAACATGCGAAACAACAGATCATCAGGGCCATAGGAGGCGTATGCTTTTCGCTTCTCGTGGTTAATTATAATATCTGGTGGTTTACGTTCCAAAACCACGATATGGTTATAGAGGCGTCTAGTGCAGGGCTCCGGAGATTCAGACCACCTGGTGTTCTTTAACGTGTGCTTACATGCAGTGACACGAGCCTCTAACATTCTCCCACTTCTCATGGGTGTCGGAGAACTAAAATGTGTTTATATCGTGGGTGGCAAAAAAAATTACACAGCCGTACTGTTCCAATCATAGTGTGGAAGGTAATTTATGCACGGTTAATTCAATCAGCACTACACATGTGCACAAGAACATGCAGCAGGCAAATAGAGCTGTCTTGGGTTAGCGCTCCCAGAGTGTAGGGGGGTGGAGCGCGAGCACCCTTGCCTCATCCTCCCCTCCGCATTGTTTTTAAGGCTTGCTAATTTACCAACAAAGCAAAAGCAAACCGTTGTGTATTTAAGCCTTATTTATACTTATCCATTTCTGTTTATACGTTTTTCATCTGGCAACTACAGCTATCAGATTATTGTGCAATATTTCTTTGAAGGCCTTTTATTTTCTCATGCGATTATCTGTGATTTACTTGCTAATTACCAGGCGTTGCCCTTCAAGCTGTGCGTTGACAAGCCTGTGCGTTCTAACTTATTTATTTATTTATTTACTTCTTTCTTTCTTTCTTTCTTTCTTTCTTTCTTTCTTTCTTTCTTTCTTTGCATGAAGCATTGTTATTATAAACATTTTTTACGTGAAAATAAATGGTAAGAAGTAGCATTTTTATACCTTTGCTGACAACAAGATGGGGTTATACATTAACCGTTTGGTTGTAGGTGTTTCTCCCGCCATACTTCTACCTCACCCGTTAGGCCTTCAGTTTATTTTTCTCTCGTTTCGTTGTGAATGCGAGATCGCAGCTTCAACTGCAAACTTATGCCGGGTGGTGCACGAGCCTAATTGCCTTATTATGCGGCTGTACGAACAAGGACCCGGTGCGCATGCAAGCGAGAGTTCTCTTGCTGCTTTCTGGATGCAAAGTCCAGCGCCGTCGCCTCAGAGAAATACTCGCCCATTTAGCCTTCACTCGTAGCCGCTTCCAAGCTCGTGACTGGGTTTTGTTAAGCGTGGAAATGGCACTCACGTGTCCAATTCGACGCAGAGAGCCCCCGCAACGCACGCCTTCCCCCTTTCCTGCACGAATATTCTTCTTACACGGCTATAGTGGCGAGTGTACCGGCTCATATAGTCTACAACAGCTGTCGCTTGGAAAACTTACAAACCACCCATTTGTCAGTGTGTCAGCCCTCAATATTCGGGGCTTGGAGACGGCACACGGCCACCTGTAATACTATAGCTGTATGTTGGCCCCGAATTTCCAAGAAAAATCGACCACTTCATTCGAGACCTAGCGTTCAACGACAGAGCCGTAAATGGAAATTTTTTCTTGCGCTAACATTTTGGGTGATACTAATATATTTACACGCCTTCACAGCGACGACCAGTTGCTAAAATTAGCCACTCTACACATGACCCCCCCCCCCTCCAGCTCCTGAAAAAAAAAATTCCCGGGTACGGAAAAAAAGTTGTCTGTCAAAAATAAAGTTGTTTGTCTGTCTGTCCCGGGTACGGCCCTGTACAAGGATGACACATTTGAGTGCAGGTGTACTACCTGCGTCAAATGAAACCCGAACCGCGGCACGCCTTCGTAACGGTATAGTGTGGGCCGTCCACTATACTCGCCATGGACAGGCACACATATATGCGCAGAGCTGTCTAACAGGATGCGCGCGCCTGTCAATTGTGATAATTGGACGGCGCGCACTGTACCATCGCGAAGGCTTGTCGCTGTTGAGCTTTCATTTGACGCTGATAGTACATGTACAGGGTGTCCCGCATAACTTTAGCCAGAGTTTAGTAATATGCCGGAACACGCAACTACGACGCGACCAAATGCATGTTGCTCACCGTTGCCTGGAGTTAGTCAGCCTATTTTTTGTGTTCTCAAGTAGTGTTTAATTAGATATTTTTAATTACCTAACTTTTCAAGAGACGAAGATAGCTAAAAAATTTAATGAGAAAGTTGTAGATCGGTTTGCAAAACGTTTGATTAGACAGTTTTAACTTTATGTCTGTTAAGTGTTAGTGTTTTTCTGTAATAACAAATGCCCGCGAACTTTAAAAAATGGCAGCATATCCACGGAGTGAATGATGGAGAGTGGGGCGAAGCATTCGTCCGTCCATGCGTCCGTCTGTGTGATCGTCCATGCGTCTGTTCGTGCGCCCGTCCCTGCGTTCGTTCACGCATCCGCCCCTGCGTCCGTTCATGCGTCCATCCATGCATCTGTCTGTGTGTCCGTTCGTCCATCTATTCAACAAAGTCCCACCATCTCGCATCTTTTTATCATATATTCCCCATATAGAAGCACCGCCATTCAGTGGACATTGCAAGGACTAAATGAGAGGTGGCACACGCACACTTTCTTACGGCTTGCGCTTCGGGTCTACTTCCCACCTTCAACCACCTTGAGTTCATGGTATATACTAGTTCACTGTATTCATGGCACTGCGGCCCAATGCTCGCTAAACCTTTCTAAAACCAAGGAGGTTACGCCCAGCGAGTATAACGTAGCAACCTTTTCCTGTCAGATAGTGCCCAATGTACCGTGCCAGTGGCTGCTAATGTGAAATGAGAGACAGGAGGATTCAGCTTTTAATTTCTTACGGCTTGCGCTTCGTATCTGCTTCCCCCCTTTAACCACCTCGAATTCATTCATGGTATATACTAGTTCATTGTATTCATGGCCCTGCGGCTCAACGCTCGCTAAACCAGTCTAAAACTAAGGAGGTTACACCCAGCGAGTATAATGTAGCAACCCTTTCTTGACCGATAGTGCTCAATGTACATGCTAATGGCTGCTAATGGGGATCGCAGCATGCGCGTTGACTAAAAGCCGAATGGTCCTGTCTCTCATTCCCCATTAGCAGCCATTGACATGTACATTGAGCACTATTTTTTATTGTTAAACAACGCACAGAAGAAATCTCTCACCGTTACCACCTTGTAGGTCAAATGTTATACCTATTTAGGGTATGTGCCACTGGTGGTTACGTACTACGAGGGATGCAAAAGCCACGCCGTAAGGAGCTTCGCCCCTAAAAATACCCCGTGACAAACCCGCTCGTGCGCCAGTGCGCACGATGAGTCTTGTGCTCCCTAACGTTCCGCGTGTGAACGAAACGCTTCCCTCGCACCGGTTCATGACAGCGATAAGCAGTCACAGCGGTTATCTTTTTTGTGGCCGATAGCAAAACGTGTTCATCGTAAAGCCACCACCATGGTTGCGGCCCTGCCGAGACAGCACAATGGGCCAAATGGGTCGTTCCTACTCGGAACGTTGGGGAGCGCCAGAATCATTGCGCGCACTGGCTCTTGAGCGGGTTTCGCACGTGGTATTTTTTTAAGTTCGTGGGCATTTGTATTTAGCAGAAAAACACTAATACCTAACAGATATAAAGTTCCAAACTATCTATTTGGACGTTTTGCATACCGATCTACAACTTCTTCATTGAATTTTTTATTCATCTTTGTTTCTTGAAAAGTTAGGTAATTAAACAGATCAAATTAAACAATACACGAGAACACAAAAAATAGTCTGACTAACTCCAGGCAACGGTGAGCAACATGCATTTGGTCGCGTCGTAATTACGTGTTGTGGAATATTTTTGAACTCTGGCTAAAGTTACGCGGGGCACCCTGTATATCATCATCGTCGTCAGCCTCCAAATGCCAACTGCAGAGCAAAGGCCTCTCCCATTTTTTATTAGATTTTTTTTTCGATTAACCCACCCTATGTGCTTTCTGTGCCCACGTGATCCCTTCAAACCCAACTTTCTGCCTCCCCAATGGCACGCTTAACTTCTCTTAGAATCCAGGCTGTTACTCTTAAAGGCCAGCATTTAACTTGGCTTCTCGTGACATATGCCCTGCCCATGGATGGATGGATGGAAGAACTTCATTTCTAGTCCTGAGAAACGCGACTAGCTCGCAGTAGGCTTCTGCCAATTTTTCTGCCCAGGTTCATTTATTCTTGTCGATTTCGACTAAAATGTCCTTAACACGCATTAGTTGCCTGTGGCACAGTGCTCTCTATTCTGGTCCCTTAATATTGCACCTATCATTTCTTTCCCATAACCCTCATACCTGGTCCTCAATTTAAGTTCAGCCCTTTCCATAAGCTTTTACGTTTCTGCCCAGTATGTATGCAGTATATCGGTTAGATGCAGCTGCTATATACTTTCCATTCACGGAGACCGGAAAACTGTCTTCAATTTCTCAGCATTCCTGCCTCAACGTACTCTACTCTATTTTTCTTTTTCTAGATGCTGAAGTCCACGGGCGGATCAAGAGGAGGGATTCGGATCTCCTGACTCCCCCTGCGCGTAATTTTTCACCCCCTAAAGGCGGATATATAAGGTCGTCCCGTGAGGTCACTGTTCGTTGTACGTGATTAGTCTATATAGTATGTATGTGTAGTATAGCTCGTATGTGAAGGAGCCCAAACCGTTTTTGTCGCTGAAAAGCGCAAGTGGTATTGTGCTGGCGGCCATAAAATGACGAGAGTTGGCTCCCCATTTCGCGTATACTCCGACGCAGCAGTGCACGATGGGCGCTCGGATGGCTTGCCACGTCAGCGCATGACTCAGTCGCATAAGCGTCGCGGTCGAAATCTTCAGCGTTATGGCTGTCCGTTTCCCCTTGTGCCGGCGCGCCCTTGCAGTCATTCAATCAATATTTCGATATTCACCTACACCAGACAACGTGTTTGTATGCGCGCGCGTCAGTCTTCATCACACACGAGGTAACAGCGACGCAGAGGACGAGTGAGATCGAAGCGGCCGTCATAGGCGCACGATTACTGTACACACAAATGGAAGCGTCACTGCATTGCAAGATGATGCGTCTGCGTCCCGTCCACTGCTGGCCACCTTATCATCGTTGCCCCGGGCCGAATGGCGCGCTATGTCCCCTCATCAGCGAGGCCCTTGATGAGAGCGGTGCGCGGCCGCTCAGCGGACGACCTGGTTGCACGGACCCGTCCCGCCACGGCCTCTTTTGTTTTAGTCGTTCCGCAGACGTAATTTCGAGGAGGTGAAAAATAGGCGGTGATCAATATCGTCGCCGTGCACTGCCCGCGGCGCCCCCAAGTGGGCCGCCGCTTTCAGCGTGCGTCGCGTGCGCTTCAACTGCCGCGCCCTGCAGCAGGATTGCGGCTCGTGGGCGCAGTTCCACTGCCAAAGGGTAGCTAGACTGCGATGTGCTGCTACGTGTATATAAGACACGGTTCACAGTAACGCTGCAAGCTTCAAAACTACGAGGGCCGTGTAAAAGCAAGATTAAAAAAAAACTGATAGATATCTCAACCACAATATGGTGAATACGTTAGCCAAGCAGCCTTAATTGTTCTGCACTGATTATGGACTAGTAATAATGCCTCCATATTACGCAGATAGTTTGGGCGCTGCATATTTATCCTCGAACTTTGAATACCAAGTTGATATATATATATATATATATATATATATATATATATATATATATATATATATATATATATATATATATATATATATATATAGATATATAACTTGAAGGGAAGGCACGACAGGTCCGGGTATTTTCTATATTGAAATAACTTGAAGATAGCACATAAGAAAAAGGATCGTATTTACTAACGTTTCGGCCGTGGCACGGCCTTCGTCAGAGTAAGTAGGTATGATACAATGCAGCCGCTTTTATAGGCTCACGTGATGAACTCTCGGTATTGCAGCTAGGACAATCAAAGTAAAAAATGGTAATCTGTCAGGACCTTGTGTTGACATGACTGACATGTGACGGGTGCATGAATATAAAAGTTTCAAATTTCATTGCGCATCGACATGTGGGGCACAGTATGGTTGGCAAGACATGTAAAAGAGCTCAGAAGTAAAGAAACCACGGTTGACTAATATACAATTTAATATACACTAAAATATTTTACTAATCTAAGAAGTCGTGTTGTTATAGTGCGAGGCAGGTGAGCTTTCCTACGTTTTCATTGATACCTGAACGAATGGTGTTAAATTTGTGGATCAAGAAGGATTCCCTCACTTCCCTATCGTGATTTGTCTTAAAACCGGACTGAATAATCGTGGCCCTAATTTTGTCGAAACCATGGCCAGGCATACTGACGTGCTTCGACAGCGGTAGATTAGGGAGGCTTACGGCATGTGCACGGTGATTATTAAAACGAATTCTGAAACTTGTCTCTGTTTGACCTATGTACTGAGCACCGCAAGTTGAACACTCGAGAAGATAGATGACGTTGATACTATCACACGTGTAGTTCCCATTTATCTTTAAGGAAAAACTGGACGATGTACTTAAAACTGTTTTAGATGTCGTCATGTGCGCGCACACTTTGCAACGTGGTTTGTTGCAGGGATGACAGCCTTCATGATGTGAACACGTGGTTTTAGATGAGGTTAGTAAATCACGAAGGGTTCCGCGATCGTCGGTAGACCACGCGTGGTTGTTCTGCAAAGATTCCTTTGAGCCGCTCGCTCTGTATTAAAATGTTAAAATGTTTCTTTAAGATATGGTTCACATTTGGAGCTGAGGCCGCATGTGTCAAAATTAGATTAGTCCGCGAACAATCTTTGGGTCTTTTGTTAGTACTCAGCAGGTCTGAACGGTCAAGCTCTTCTGCACGTTTGATGGCGTCTGTGATTATGCTGGCCGGATAGCTCTGTTTTTCGAGCCCCTTCTATATATATATATATATATATATATATATATATCTATATATATATATATATATATATATATGATATATATATATATATATATATATATATATATATATATATATATATATATATATATATATATATATATATATATATATATATATATATATAACTAGCTATTTCAGCCGTTTTATAGCCATGGGTAGAGCATAGGCCAGTGGATAATACGGCGCATGCTTGTTGCAAAATGAAGTGAAGAAAGACACTGCGGGCATTGACGACAACAAACTGATAACAAAAACGAACGACGCAACCTAACCCAGGATGAGGAAGAACCTCATCTTAGGAAGACTTTGCGAATAACCCTTTGAATGATGACTTGCGGAAGTGTCAAAGACTTCCGCCGGAGGTTTTGAATTTGTGACATGTGAGACGACTACAAAGACGATCCTTGAAACTGTTCTATTAGGTTTATTTATTATTCTTTAGCTATACAGAAGCAATGAGTAGCTATCCTGTTCTTCTACCAAGTACTTCCTGTCAAGCACTTCCGGTTTCCAGAATATGAAGAAAATGCCTCGTAATATGAGGCTTTTTTTTTTCTAAAAGAGCCAAATGCACAAACTGAAAATACGCTAAATTTCACTGGAACGTAAAGCAAAATCTTGAATTTCTAGAACAGTTATGACAAAAATGGGGCAATTTTTTATTGTAATATTATCTCAAGAAGGGAGTTTACAATAAAAAATGAGCCAAGTACTCCAACTGTTTCAATGAATATGAGACACATTCATTAAACCGGCACTGAGCAAACAAACATGGTGAAAACAACCAACATGGTTCCACCCAAAATGTTTCATTTGTGTCTTAGTTGCTTTTGTTATCATGTTTACGTTCCACAATAAGGTTTTCTCGTGCGAGGCAGGCACTTACTGAAGGACAATATGTTGAATGAAAACCCAATTGTTAAGAATAGGAGGCTGACTTGCCTGCTTCTTTTTGCATCTTAATAATTCTTGTTTACTTTAGCAAACAGTATCTTGTAGTACGGTCACTCCAACATGGTATATTCGAATAAAATAGGCATGAACTAAAAATATTGGGCGTCGATCTATTCCCTAATGAAAAAGAAGTGGTCAGAAACGGAATGGCATAAGGACTAACAGAACGCCTTTCAAGGTCTTCAATAGATGCTAGGAACAAGAAAACCTGATGACAGTCCAGAATAGTGCGCTTTCTGCCAGTAAACACCACTCACTCTTCAAGGCTAACAATTGCCATTACGCCCCATGCATCGAAGCACGGCACCAACCGAAGCGTACGATGTCAATTCTATCGCAAAATATTGCTATATTGTACATTCGAACCGTTTTGCACTCATTTTACGAGCTAATTCATGTCCTAATGAAATGTTTCAATCTATATGAGTCAAATACAAACTTCACTGCACAATAATGCCGGTATTTAGATATGTAGATTTTAGCCACATTATGGATTTGTGGTATATAGGGGGGAGGAACATAGTGGCAAACATTTTTTTTTGAGCAGGCCCAGCCATATTTTCAGTAGAAAAAATAGTGCGTTTTTCTCAATTTCATTTATTGTGCATATGGCTCTTTTAGAAAAAAAACGCCTCATATACCAAAGCTTGCACTAAGTATAGCTCAAGGCTTAAAAAAGTTAAAATCTGAAGTCTAATCTGCTTGCGTCTAAATTGTTGCTCGGTCTTACCTGGGGCCTAGAGATTGTTTTGAGTTGCTTCTAGGGTGGTGCTAGGCTTTATCTAGGTGATCTATGTTGTGTTTTAGTTTAGTATGAGCGCACAGAGGTCTAAGGTACGACATGACTTCCGTTATTCGTTTCAGACTAAAGGCTGAAGCAGCAGATTCGTAGTGACGGTAGCAACTATTTTACTTGTTGGGTAGCAAGGTCCGAGCTTTGCTGAATTTATTTATTAGTTGAAAGTGTTTTACCGAGATTTTGCGAGAGACGTATAAAGGGAAGGGCTAGCACGTTTTTGATGCTTACCGCAATCTAAGCATCAGGAATCGGCAGTTCACATATTCGTGAACTGCCGATGGTAGAGCGCAGCGTTCGGGGAATGACTAGTAGCCATTTCCTACCATCTGCTGAATAGTTGCGCCGGTACAAAAGGCCATCCCGAATACTGAAGCGTGGAGCCTGGCGGCGCAGGGTTCGAGTGGTTGGAAGTGTCGGTGCCTCGGATAACGCGTCAAGAAGCGAAGCGATCCATGGGTCATTGCGTTGTGCAGAAGAGATGGTATCCTCGTCAAGCGCTGACAACGTGTCGTCCGAGGAAACAGATGCGATGTCCGGGGATACGGGAGATCGTGACAGTGCATCAGCATCGGCATGCTTGTGGCCGGAACGATATACCACGCGAATGTCATATTGTTGAAGCCGAAGAGCCCAACGGGCAAGACGACCTGATGGGTCTTTAAGCGACGATAACCAGCATAATGCGTGGTGGTCCGTTACTACATCAAAAGCACGGCCATAAAGGTATGGGCGGAACTTGACAAGCGCCCAAACGATCGCCAAGCATTCCTTCTCGGTGACGCTGTAGTTTGATTCAGCCTTGGTAAGAGTTCTGCTGGCGTAGGCGACGACATACTCGGCGAATCCAGGCTTGCGTTGCGCGAGAACCGCACCGAGGCCGACACCACTGGCGTCAGTGTGGACCTCAGTTGCTGCCGTAGGATCGTAGTGACGCAGTATTGGTGGCGAAGTGAGAGGACGACGAAGGGTACAGAAGGCTTGGTCACACTCAGAAGACCATGACGAAATATCAGTGGTGCTGCCTATAAGTTCGGTCAAAGGCGCAATGATAGAAGCGAAGTTGCGCACGAACCGGCGAAGTAGGAGCATAACCCCACGAAGCTCCGTAACTGCTTCATAGTCGTTGGTTTGGGGAAGTCGGCGACAGCACGTAACTTAGCCGGGTCTGGAAGTATACCGTCCTTTGATACGACGTGCCCGAGAATCGTAAGTTGCCTAGCAGCGAAGTGACACTTCTTGAGGTTGAGTTGGAGCTGAGCATTCTTCAGGCACGTGAGGACGTGTTTGAGGCGCTCGAGATGTGTTCCAAAGTCTGGCGCAAAGACGACTATATCGTCGAGATAGCAGAGACAGATTTGCCATTTCAAACCCCGAAGAACCGAGTCCATCATGCGCTCGAAGGTGGCAGGCGCATTGCAGAGGCCGAAGGGCATGACATTAAACTCATACAGACCATCCGGTGTCACGAAGGCTGTTTTTGGTCGATCGGCATCTGCAAGGGGGACCTGCCAGTACCCTGAGCGCAAATCTAATGATGAAAAAAACTCGGCACCTTGTAAAGTATCAAGGGCATCGTCAATCCTGGGTAAAGGATACACGTCTCTTCGAGTGATCTTATTTAGGCGCCGGTAGTCCACGCAGAAGCGAACGGAACCATCCTTTTTTTTAACGAGCACTACAGGCGAGGCCCATGGACTTTGTGAAGGTTGAATGACGCCACGTTGCAGCATATCGTTCACCTGTTCAGTAATAACTTGGCGTTCTGCTGCAGAAACACGATATGGTCGCTGTCGTAGTGGCGCATGGGAGCCGGTATCGATGTAATGTAGAGTGGTAGAAGTGCGGCCAAGTGAAGGTTGAACAACATCGAAAGATTCGCGGTACTGGTACAGCAGTTGGAGGAGTTCAGATCATTCAGATGGTAACAGTCCGTCTGCGATCGCCGAATCGAACACTTTTGAAGCCTGTAGATGAGAGTGGTTAAGAGCACTGACGGCGGCGAGGTCACTTTGGGATGATTCTTGCGGCACGGTAAAAATTTGTCCGTTATCAATGGGCTGTACGCATCCAAGAGACTCGCCTTTAAACAGTGTAATGGTATGCGGAAAGGGATTGGTAAGGCAGAGAGCACTGGCTCCATTAGAAATTGAGAGGGCTGAATAAGGGAGCAGAAGTGGTTTCCGGCTTAGAAAGAGGCGTGATGGCTCGAAAAATGCTACTTCATCACGCATGCCGTCGGAGACCACAGGGAGCAAAACAGCTGTTGTCGGTGGAATGTCAGTGTCTTCTTTGACAACTAGCTTGTGCGCGGCTTGATTAGTGTGGTCGTAGGGCTGGTCGAAGAACGGAAGCAGTTCAAGTTCGGAACGGGCACAATCTATAACGGCACGATTACGGGATAGGAAATCCCAGCCAAGTATGATGTCATGAGAGCACGAGGAAAGGACGATAAATTCAACAATGTAGTGGTGCTCCGCAATTTTGAGTCGGGCAGTGCAGGCGGCTATAGGTCGAACAGGTTCTCCATTTGCTGCACGTAAGAACATATCAAGCGGCGTGGTCACCTTTCGGAGCTTGCGGCAAAGTTTGGCGTCTATAACAGACACAGCGGCACCGGTATCCACAAGAGCGTATGCATGGGCGCCGTCTACAAAAACTTCGACGATATTTGACGGCAAGGTGCGAGGACTTGAACATTTCGATAGCGCAGTTCTTGCCCCTTGAACTGCGACGGCTAGTTTCCCTCATTTTGAGGGGCTGGTCGTGGACGCATGGGTGACAAGGAGCGTCGATTGGGTGAAGGTGAGCGACGAGACGAAGTTGCCGGATAGTCACGGGAAGACGTGTTTGACTGACGATCCGAACTTTCATAACCAAAAGGTGGTCGGTTCATGTAATTGCTTCGTGGTCGGACGTCTGTGTAGGCGGGCACGCGACGACGGCAGTATCGAGAGATATGGCCAGGTCCGCCACACGCAAAACAAATCGGCCGGTTATCGCGCGTTCGCCAGGCATTTGCAGCAAGGGGTGCCGCCCACGCGGCATACGGCTGAGTCGAGGCTGTGGTAGTGAGGGGAGGAGCCCATGCGACGGAAGACTGAGTAGGAGCGGTAACATGCGGCAGTCCATTGAACGGCGAGGGCTGGTGTGGCTGCTGCCTCTTTACTGCGTCAGCATAAGTAAGAGGCGCGGCGACAAGTTGCTGCTGAAAGGGCACTGGCATAGCCTCGGCAATCTGGTCCTGAAGTGCATGTCGGAGCATGGGAGCTAACGGTGTCGGTGGTTGCTCTTGCTGCTGCTGCGGGAGCTCTTGGCGCTGACAAAACGGCAGGAGGGAAAGCTGACGTGCGACCTCCTCACGCACAAAGTCTTTCATTTGTGTTAGAAGGCGGGAGTGGTCAGGTACGACGTCCAGTGCAGCGAGTGGTTGGTTAGGCTGAAATGGACGACGGGTGAGAGCTCGTTGCCGTCGCAATTCGTCGTAGTTCTGACACAGAGTTACCACTTCAGACACCGTGCCAGGAGACTTCGCCAGGAGCATTTGAAAGACGTCGTCATCAACACCTTTCATAATGTGCTGGATCTTGGCACTTTCGCTCATTGCGGCATCGACGCGCTTGCAGAGATCGAGTACATCTTCGATATAGGCGGTAAACGTTTCGCCAGGTTCTTGTGCCCGTGAGCGCAGGCGTTGTTCGGCACGCAACTTCCGCACGGCAGGGCGACCGAAAACCGAGGATATTGCCTGCTTGAAAGTGGCCCAGTTCTCGAACTCGGATTCGTGGTTTGTATACCACAGTTTCGCCACATTAGCCAAGTAAAAGTTGACGGTGCTCAACTTAGCAGCGTCATCCCACCTGTTTGGTTCACTGACTTTTTCGTAGGACGACAGCCAGTCCTCGACGTCCTGGTCTTCGGCGCCCGAAAAGATCGGGGGGTCTCGCTGGTGAACCGGGCCGGGGCAAGTAGGAGCCGTGAGAGGTGCTGTCTGTTGGGCAGCGTCAACTTGCATGGTCGACGGCAGGGTGCGGGATCGGAGTTCCAGGGTGTAGGTGATGCAGTTACCCAGCACCTCCACCAAATGTAAAGGGGGTTTATTGAAGGACTGAGCAAGCGGGTGGTAGCACTAAAGGAACGCAGGCGAACCCAGATGACGGTGCTTGATCGCCGATCTCGTGCCTTCTTCTTGTGCTGATGATAGCTGACCTGATGGTAACAACGTCTTTCTTATTCACTACATTATAAACTTTTTGTATTACTTTTTTGTGATGTTATACCTGTCTGTTTATTTCCTATTTGTTGTACATGATTGACTGCCATTCCTGCTGCTTTGTCAACTTGTGAACGGGGTCAGGACCTCGTCAAGCTCTTGAGCTTTTAGTCCTGTACTCCACCTTATCTAAAGGAAATAAAATGATTTATTTATTGATTGATTGATTATCGCATCAGATCTCACCACTATATGTGATGCCCGCAGTAGGAAACGGATCCTGCAACCTCGTACTCGATCGCAGATGATGCTCCTGTCAATGAAAACTAGCAACGTGCAAAAGCGATCATTTCATTTCCTCGAAGTCTATATTTCCTTTTTTTTATTTCTAATAGCAAAAAGAGAGATAGGGCCATAAAATTACGTGATATAAGGCGAGGAAAGCTAACCGGTAAATATGTACCTGTAGTATTGGGGAGGACAAAAATTTGAAGGACAAGAGACAATAAAAAAGTAATGAGAAACAGAACAATCACGGCGTGCTTTCGAGGTTATTCTTAAATGCATCTAGCCCCGCCGCGGTGGTCTAGTGGCTAAGGTACTCGGCTGCTGACCCGCAGGTCGCGGGTTCAAATCCCGGCTGCGGCGGCTGCATTTCCGGAGGCGGAAATGTTGTAGGCCCGCGTGCTCAGATTTGGGTGCACGTTAAAGAACCCCAGGTGGTCGAAATTTGCGGAGCCCTCCACTACGGCGTCTCTCATAATCATATGGTAGTTTTTTGACGTTAAACCCCACATATCAAATGCATCTAACAATACTCATGAAGGCAGACGCCCTTTTTTTTATTTTTTCATAACGACTGCTATTAATATTTGCACCGCAGACCCGCGTCAAGACGTTCCAAATCTGACTGTTAGATATAACGTGGGCTCTAACGCGAGTGTTCGCGAGCAGAAAATACGCTGATATGACACCATCTGCAAGATTTGAAATGAGGGTACGTGCATTCGTTAGCCCCATGTTTTCACGTTTAAATTCCGATGACTGCAGTACCTTTGCCGTGCTATGAATCACCATTTCCTAAGCAATGACCTTACAAGCCAAGAAGAATGCATGCTCTTCTTCCCCTCCTCTTTCCTCGCAAAATAACGACACATAAATAAAACACACCTTTACTCCATCTTCTCTAATCGTCTTGTGTTCTTTTTCGTAACACACCGCTGGTAAAACTGTCCTAAACTCCATCAATCAGTCTTCCATTCAGTGTCCCTTACGCCATCGAAGTCTGATCATTTCTTCTTTTTGCACATTGCAAAACATGTTTGTATCATTCTTAGCGCTATTTCGTAAGGGCGCACAATTATCTATTAGTTTTGCTTTCAGCCGTTTCCCTCGCTGCGGTGATCTGCGGTCAAGTATTAATTAAGCGTAGTGGCGCAATTTCATCATTACCGAAAACAGAGTACCGTATTTCCCTGTTCTTACTGATGATCATACCACAGTTGGTAGTTTTGCTTTCAGCCTGAACACTTATTGATTTCACTGCAGTGAAGGTTCGCAAAATGAGTTCCGCCAAAATCCGCATGATGAGCGTATACTCGTTACCGGAACCAGCCACAAGGCAGATTCGTGCAGTGCTCTCATTATCTCTGGAGAAATCTAGTAATTGAGATCAACGCTCTCCGTTAAAACCACCACCCTTCTCACTGAACTTTTTCTTACTAACAAACCAACCCGATGCATTAGGTTATAGCGTGCTGTATCGTTTGGGATAGGGCTTGTAGTTACTTGGTGGAGAAGGGGTGAGGACGAACTCTATCGGCAGGTTAATTGTTAGTTAGAGGATGTACGTTCTCTTTGCCAATATTCGTTAGTGCTATTTGTTTTCTTGTTTTTATACAATTCTATCACAAATAACATGAAATTTAGATCGCTTTAACGACTCTTAACGAACTCCCTCTTAGCCTGAGCGTTGCTCAAGGTCCAAAGAAGAGGTTTTTTGTTGTTGTTGTTGTTATTTTGGCAAGCGGAACTCACATTGCATGCACTTTTTGAACACGCGACATGAGAAACGGCTCGCCTCCGATTTCCACCCTCCCTTCATTTAATTAATTGGTTCCACCGGGGAAAGAAGATCGAATATTCCACTATCATAAATACGGTTTCTCATAAAGCTGCACTTATAGATAATTTTATTCACGGGAACCGAGGCAAGCTTTACAGCAGAACTATTATGTCCGCCGTTTGTCCAACGTCGACAAGAAACGATTATCAGCATGCCGGTGCGCGCTCTTTTTGTCGTCTTCTTCACCTTCTTCTCGCCCAGAACACGTGCACCCGGCACGCATTCTTCAGCTCTGGTAATTTTGTCCACTATGAGGTGCTATTACTCGCATAGGAAAGAGAACAAATAGAGAGAGAAAAAGAAGGAGATGCGGATGAATCAAGGCAAGAACTAATAAATCGAAAGAATAAGAAAGAGAAAGACATAGAAATGCACAAAAATAAGGCAGAGAAAAATGGATCAAGAAAGAAAGAACAAATAAGAATAAAGCAACAAAGAAAATGGGAGAGAGAGGGAAAGAAACATGAAGCGATAAATAGAGTGCGAGAGAGAGAGAGAGAAGAAGAAGAAACCGAAAGAGCAAGAAAGACAAACATATAGAAAAAGAAGTCATTAAAAAAGAAGAGACGAAAACGAATAAAGCACAGAAGGGGGGAAAGAAAGACAAACATAAAAAATTGGCCCCGTATCTGCATGTAATCTTCAAATGTCGTCGAAAGACGATAGTCTTGCGTGTGGAAAAGTGGACAAAACATTTATTTGATGTTCTGCGCAAGAAATTCGGTGAATGGTATTCTAGCGGCGCTGCGTTAGAGTACCTCGAGCATGCAGTGGAGGCGAACGAGCGCATCAAGTCACGTCACACGTGAGACACGACCGCCATCTGGCAGTTTTTTGAAAAACATGGCGCGTGGCTTTGAGACGGGTGTGCGCGCCCGTCTCAGAGGTGATAAGGTGTAAAACGCAATGCGACGGGTATGTGCCACCACCGTCTAGTCTTAGGGAAACACTCGATTTGATTGATTTGGGGGGTTTAACGTCTCAAAACCACCATATGATTATGAGAGACGCCGTAGTGGAGGGCTCCGGAAATTTTGACCACCTGCGGTTCTTTAACGTGCACCCAAATCTGAGTACACGGGCCTACAACATTTCCGCCTCCATCGGAAATTAGGGAAACACTCGCCTTTTCGTGCAAGCGTGGCATGGTCAGCGCAGCGTGATAAGCGCTACGGTCCTTTAGATTACTTATGCATGTTTTTTCTAATAAAAGGCGCACATGCAGAATACATACGTGTTGTTATGGTGCCCCAGACTTGCGTAATAATTGCTTTTAATTGGCAATTGCACACGTATGAACGCTAAATCTTGAGCAACGATGGTGGGCGCTGCGGATGGGTTCGGCCGTTTCAAGTACCCGGTACAGTTAAGAGTGGACAAACAGACAACAGTACAGACCGACAGACAAACCAAAATTTTTCGTCGAAGGTCCCCAAGAAAGACTATCGTCTTTAAAAAAAGAAGGATGGCCCGCCCAGCTCCACTGTTGGCTCCGGTGGTTTCTCACTGATGCCCTGTGCCACTAGTGACGAAGTGGAGCGGCCACTCAGCCTGATTACGCTAACTAAACAACATGACGCTGGGAGTGCCAAGTGATATCCAATGAAACCCGACCGATAGCTATAGCCAATACTTTTGAACTACAACGCGGTAACGTGAACATTTCGTTCATTGGCGTGCGAATGCACGTGTCAAGCCACGGCCCCCTAGGTGCCCGCCAACTTTGCTTTGCGCGGCTCAGTGCCAGCTTTGCAAATGTTAAGACATTTATTTATCGCATGTTATTTTAACAGAATTATGCAATGAAATGAGCGCCGTTTCGATACCAATCCGAAGGACCAGGACTGAAAGTTAGCTCAGAAAATAAAAAAGAAAAAAAGACACTAGATACGCCATTACAAATGCATCTTTCTTGCTTTAAATCATGTTTCCATACTTTGACAATAGTTAAAATCAACAGTGCAAACTCCGGAAGGGATATCCTTGCTAAAGTTTTAGAGACACGGCCAAAACTACTGCGCCAGCAAAACTGTTCATGTGAGCAATCCAGTATCTTTATCAGAAAGCACAACAGATGGCACTGCCACAGTATCCCCCAAGCTTTTTTTTGTTTCAATAGATAAAGCTTGAACACCCTCGCTTGTTGACATGCCTGCTGGTTAGGACATAGTACAAATGTTTACAAATCAAGGTCCACATCCACAGTCAATGAATATCTAGATGCCCTGATACTAGTTTTGTTGTGTCTTTGAATCTATCATTTAGGGATTTCTCTGTTTGTCCTTTATGTACGTATGACGTGCCGCGAGCTGGAAGTGCACTCAGTATTTTGTAATAGAAACAGTTCTCTTTTTGTTTTGTTTATTTTTTAGAAAATAAGTTTTTCTTCGTGAACATATACGGCTCACACGGCTGTTTATTTACTCTCTGAAAGCAAAAGACCTGCAGCCAACGAGAGGTTTCCGCCTTCACTTACATAAAATTAAGCAAGACGAGTTGGACACACCTAAAGTAAACTATATTTGTAGGTACACAAACCAAAACAATACTTTTATAGTTCCTTGCCCATTTGTTTTATGTCGAGGAATCATTTGGCACGTTGGAGTTAGAAATAGAGTTATATATCGATAACACTATACAAAGAGCTCAAGCCGAAAGTGGTATTGATTAATGTACCCGCCCACGTTTCAACAGGTTCGTCACGTGATCTCAGCACACTGAAGCATGTCCTGCAACTAAGCAAGTCATAAATACAACTATTGGCACTTTCAACAAAGTTCTACAACAACACAGTCAAGCTAAGACACCGCTGCCCAAACCTTAAGCGTGCTCCGACGCCGCGTAAACCACCTCACGCTGACTGATGAGCAGAATAATTTCTTTGTGTGACCATGCGGCTGTAATCATGTAGCAGTGTTGCTTCAAGGCTTCCCCTCTCCTCGCCCAAAAGCAGCATATATGCACCTAGGTAACAGAGTATCTGGCACACACACACACACACAAACGACGTTCACAAACATCCTACTCAATTTCAATCCACGCCCCCTCCCTCTAAATCGTTCTTTCCCCGCTTTTTCTCGGAAAGAATGTTGCTAGATTTCCATCGCAGTGAAAGATTGATAACTGCGCTTGCACACCGCCCATCGCTCAAGCCGCATTCAAGAAGCCAGCTAGCGGTACATGTCTTCTGAGCCCCCCCTAAAAGGGCGCTGGCAACGGAGATGCTCGCGCTGAGACGTGCTCCCAACTATAGGGCTGCTGAAGTTGCGTCTTTTATTTTCTTCAACCTCTCCTCATTGGCAGAAGCCTAACGGCTAGAAGCGACCATCTCTGTCCCCCTATCACTCTCTGCAATGCAGCCACCGAAACGAGGGAAAATCGAATGCAGATTTGTCTTTGTCTACTTTCTGCGTACCTCGCCAAAGAACTGCAGGTGCAGATATTGGTTTCAGAGGCAAGGACCTTTTGCACTCCCGCTGGCATTCGCTCTCGCGTGGCACCCACAACTCCGATCAACGGTGCCACATACGGGTCGGCGGTCGCTTTCAGGCACTGCGATCAATCTTGCATGCACACCAGCCAGCGCAGTCTTCTCTCATCTCCCGGTGCTGTCCCGTTTGTTCAATGCTCCTCGCTTACCACTTGAAAACCTGTGGAGAGTAATGGCGCAGCCTCGCACGGGATGTGTAAACGCACGAAGTTCCATAGGCAAAGCTTACGGGAACATGCACGCAGAAATGTGAATAAAGCTTCGAAGAATATATGTTTGACAGATAGTACGCACTTGTATCACAGCTACTCTGGAGCAGGCGATACTCTCCCCGAAGAGAGTGCCTCGATACCCGCCCTGAGGGACTCAACGCCCACGCAAAACATGCCGAAGAAAGGTGGCACGTGAGCTCTACAGCTTGGCGAAGGTGCTGCATGCACTGCAATGGCAGAGGAAGCAGTACAGAAGGTGGCGCACCCTGAGCGGGGGCGCGCGCATCGAGGCAGCCTATCCCCGAACGAAGCAGTCTGGCTGCCAAGCGGCTTTCACGAAGGAGCAACGCAACGAACTTGCAGCAGGACGCAATTTAGATTTTGCTGTAGATGACAGAAGGCATTCTTTATAATCAGATCTTTTAAAAATACCGAAATTCAATTGCCCTTGCTCTCCTTCGGACGCCCGAAGCAGTCGTTTAATGAGCGTAGCACGCATCGTGAAGGCGTCTTCTGTCGCCTTTTTTTATTATAGCTTTGAACGTTTAACAAACATGTCCTGTTTTTTATCTTTTTATACGGCTTGTGATACACTTATCAATCGCCATCACACGTTCCGAGTTTTAGTTTCTAACTTGAATGCAAGCAATCTTGTTCGGACGAATTCACGTGGCGAACTGCGGTGACTTAACGTCAGTAGGTTTCTGTGCTTTAGCGTTCACAGCCCAAAACTGCCGGTCACTTCAATAGCATTTTGTGGTGAAAAAATTAAAGCAAAGAGTTAAGTCGATTCACTTCAATGGTGCGAAGCTTGAAACAAGTGTGGAGTTGGACAGTGTTCTTTGTAGCTCTTTATTCTTTTTATTTCTGTCTCTCCTCTCCCTATATCTTTTTCTCTCTGTCTGTTTATACTTTGTTCTCTTTCGCCTCTAACCTTCTCTCACTTTCTCTTTCTCACTCTCTCCCCTTGTTTCTTTTCTCCTCAGCCCCACTTCCTCGCTGTGCTAGCATACCGGGATAGCCGAATGGGTACTATCCCGCCATCGAATCGCAGGTGCGCTGGCTCAAATCTCGCCTCGTCAAAGAAACTGTTCGCCACAAGTTTTTTATTCTTTTCCTCTCTCTCTCTCTCTGACTCAAGTCGTTCCCTTACCCACCAGAGTTATTGCATCCAATGCCGGACAAATTCGAGCGTACGTTGGGGAATGAAGCAGAAGAGAAAGAAGAGGACAACAATATCGCGCGTCTCTTTATAATAACGCGATTGCGCGGAAATTCCGCTGTCCGCGTCTGCAGCGTTGGGAGTGAGCAAAAAATCGTCAGTGAGCCGAAAATTGAGAAAGAAGCAACTAAAATAAAAAATAAAATTTTTCGGTACCATTGAATATCGAACCCGCGCCGTTTGCGTGGCCAGAAGGTGTTCTACCACAAAGCCACGATGCTACTTGCAACTGCTCCAGGGGGAAAAACTACACATAAATGCCATGTAGTGGATGTAGTCTTCTTAACACATTTTGCTCGACAGGTGTCACGACGAAAACGAGCCCATTCGGCGATTTGTAGGCGCATTTGGTAGGCCATCAAACTACGTCGAAGAAGGCCGGGATACTGCAGCCATCACCGCTGAAAACACACAGGAACTTGCAAGGAGGAGGAATAAACTTTATTATCCAGAAAGGGGAGGGTAAATGGCGGAAATCAAGTTTGACGGGGGCTAGGTTGGGGCCCTAGGGGCCGCCACACTAGCAGACCAGTCCGCCAGCATGGCCTGTATATGCAAATTCGGGCTCCTTAAGGACCTTTCCCAGGCTTCCGGTGAGGGAGATGGCTGCAGCAGCTCCTCGGGTGGGGGGTTGTTGAGGCAACCCCATAATACGTGGTCTTGTCCTGCCTGTGCTAGGCCACAGTTATTACACTAGTGTAGCTTTTCATATTTCACTATTGCGGCCAGCCTCTTCGGGCTGAGTATACAATGAGTGTGAGCCCCTCGCAGTGTAGTAGCCCGGGTTAATGCTTCATCTGGAGGTAGATAAAGCCTTCTTTGTTGTCGGTGCCGGCTAAGCCGGTCTCCGTAGCTGAGCGCCAGGTCATTCGGATTTGGTTCCTGGGACCGCACCACTGCCCGGTTTAGGTTACCCCGGGCTGTCTGGGGAGTGGCCTCAATTCCCGGGTTCCCACAGTGGCCCGGAACCTAAATGAGCTTTCAAACAGCTCTAAAAATGGACAACAAGATCCATCTAGTGGAAAACAAACATACCATGCCTTTCCGGAGGTGTTGATCAAGCAAACATCAAATGCTAGATAATGTGCGGTCATCTGTGGCGCATTATGAGACTCCTTATTGCAAGCAGGCGGCGTGTATCTTGGAGGCCATGCAATTCTTGTATTAGATCAAAAAACCTTTATGTACCATTCGTGCGCACGCACTGGTACAGTCTACTATGTGTGTGTGCGTGTGCGTGTGTGTGTGCGTGTGTGTAACAAAACATAATAATAAGTATGCACTTAGCGGTTGAAGGGCACATTAGGGGCCGTATTTCGCTATTGCGTTCAACTCTCAAAGGCGAAGCTTAAGGGTCCACCAATATTTTTTTTTCATTTAAAGCATGCCCTTAGACATAATTTTATTTAAAAAAAGACGCCAGGCCTGCGCGGAAGGCGCAGCCCAGTCACAGCGAAAGCTATAGAAGAGCGGCCTTTCAGAGCCTTTTTTTAAACACTCATTGGGTAACTGCTGCTAGCACACGTGCTGGGTACCCACAAAAGCCTAATAATAACTTCTGGGTAGTAGGCCTGCATTCCTTTTGCCATCCTTCGTCATTCTTCTGAGAAGCGTGGTATCCGCCTGAAAAATTGCTAGGAACTTTGTGCCAATTGTTCACGCAGTGGCTGACGACGATGAGGAATCTTGCCTGAAGTAGGTATGTGCCACAGTGATTAGGTGATCAAGAACAAGCTTTTGTAGTGGCTTGGAGCATGGATTACCCACTTGTTACGCTATTCGCATTGTGGGACGCCTGGTTCTTTTGCTGTTCTAAAACGCTTTATTACTCATAATTGAGCGACTACTTTCCTGACATCAAGCCTGCCTAGGACAAGTTTGCAAACAAGTTCCAAACACCAGCGTGGCTCGGTGGTAAAATACTGGGCTGGCACGCAGTGGACTCGGGTTTGAACCCCATGGTGTTCTTGGTACTGGTTTTTTTTTTAATTTGTGCTATAGTGGTTGCAGACACTGGCGATGGCGGGCAACTACGGCGGCACGCGCGACCGAGTTTTGATCTCATAGCAATTTTCGCTGCAACATGCAGGCTTGCTTCGGGTATAAAAATCAGTAGAAAACTGTAATGAGGTATACGAATCCACCACTGAAAGTCTGGTGGTCGGCCAAGCCTAGACCTGTTACACGGAGGTCACGACGATGGCTTAATTTTTTACGCCAATGCAGGTCCGCAGTATAAGTGTGAGGTTGTTACGTTCTGGATTGGTGCGTAACAAAATGGACATGACGTGCTATACGGTCCTCGGTACTTTTGCGTTCAAAGGGTGGTCACGGATGGAGTAAGCGTAATGCCCGCACAAAGCCACCACAACGTAACCTTCTCTCGGCGGGTTCAACCACCAGGGAGGTCTGATCCACACTCTGTTGACGCAAAACGGCACAACGAAAAGTTCAGCACTACCGCTGTGAAAGCCCTTACGTATCATGCTTGTTTGTTTGTTCCCTTGAAATATGGCTTTTAGTGTACCTGTCTTCTTCGTTTTTTTTCGGAGAATAATACTAAAAAGCACGCATGCGTACACACTGCATACTGACACAAATTCTCAGCAACGTAAAAAAAATTGAGGGACCCTTGCGCTTGACCTTTAGAATAACGCCATAGTGCTATTCTGTCCCTACTACGTACTTCAACCACTTCGTGCATAGATTTTTACAGCATGATGCTACAAGAGAAGTTTACTTTGGGGGTTACTTCCATGTTGGTTAGTTGGTTGTTCCTCAGAGTCTTGGCGCAACCCACCACGGGGATCGGCCATGGAAAGAACGGTGCCTCATTTGTGAGAGTAAATTGTTTTACCAGCCGGAATATTTAGATAAGGAAGTTTAAACAAATAACCAATTGGTAAACGATTGATGTAACCGACAACTTTGGAAGTGGCATGTGTTTGCGAAGCTTTCGCATATGCCTGCATTTTATGTAATGGGTAGCATGCATACTTTAAACCACGATCAATTAGGCGTGTTCAATCTTTTCAAACCTGCTCTGCACCCAGTACAAGGTCTTATGAGAACACGCGCAGTTACGTGTGAGCTTCTTGTAATGGGTGGCTGACTATGAACCACGAAATTGTTATCATAATCACATGTTACGACGCCTGATGGCAACTTACACTTGTACCACGCATTGTTATTGTGACATTACATGTTTTATTGTGAAGCCTGACTGGGCGCTCGTGTTTGAAAAGCATATACGTTATTTTATAACGTATATTTATGTTTTAGTGATGCTTACCAAAGCATATTCATCTTTATCAATCTAATTGCGAAACCTACTCTCCTCACCTTCTTCACTAAATTGGCGCAAGCGTCCATCGACTCACTTCATGAACAATAACGAATAGCTGTATACATTCGAATAAAGAAATGCACAGAAGGAAGTCAGAGAATACTCAAAAGTATTCACATTTTTCGTAAAGAAGCCTACGTAACATAATGCGGGCGTTTTGCTTAAGACGTTCGAAGTAACATACGCCCCCTGACTTATCGAATCGTACTATGTGAATGTCACTTTGCTGTAGATACAGCTTCAGAGACTAAATAAAGTCTATCGTTCTCTCGTGGCGGAAGGCCATGCTTACGTTGAGCAGCAGGGATCTAACCCGATGAAAACACGCAGAGCTAGTAGGCTAGAGGCTGGTTCAGAGACTCGGCGTAAGGATGGCAAACTGCCAACGTGAACGAGCATGCCAGCGTGATGGAAGATTCTGCTTTTACGGTCACGTTGTATACGTGTACATCGTACCGAGAAAAAGCAACATCAAGGAGTGAGTCGTAAATCATGTATAGTTACAGCGAACGACGCTTACTTCAACTAGGCCACGTGGATTCTGCCTACAGTGTCGCCAAGATCAATTCTCACCTGTCACAGCAAAACACACAAAGTGAGCGAGTCAGCAAGGCTATAATACAGCGGCAAAGAAGGATGGTCGAGATGAAACAGGGGACCCGTACGTTACTGGTAATTACATTGGGTACTTGAGCAGCGTTTTTCTCGTTTCGTGTAGACACTTCGTATTATTTGTACGTTTGTTTTTTTTTTAGACTTTCACCTTCACAGCGTTCGGCAGTGCAGGGAAAGGAGGCTGCAGAAATGTTCTTTTTGTGCGGAAGTCACCATAGCTGTCATTAACTTTTCTGTCTGTAGCACGAATTTATGTATGCCTACAGTCATAATCAATTACTCAGAACGAAAACTAAGAAACGTACTCTACCATAAATCACCCATGCTGACACATGAAAAAAGCTTCAGGGTAGTGTAGGAAGTATTATGGTGTCACTTTTAGCACGTTTATATCTTCTCGTTTAATGCTATCGCAATTCGACATAACATAACTTTATTTTCCTTAAAGTTCCCTCGAGGGGGTATTACATAAGGAATGGGATAACATATAATTTTTTTTGTCGTTGCCCCAAGTTTTTATCACGAAATGTCGACACATAATCGATCAAAAAATGATGATGAGCATTCAGTGGTGACTACATCATGGGGAAGGTCATTCCAGTCTTTTCCTGTCCGAACAAAAAAGGACATAGAAAAGGTGGTCGTCTTAATCCTCGGCCGGGCAACTTGAAGCGAATGACACGTGCGGTGAGATATGCGGGCCGGTGGGGCGATGTAGGGATGACGAAAGGTGCTGTGAAAAAAACTTATGAAAAAGGCTGAGACTAGAGATGCGGCGGTGAATGTGAAGGCTTAAAATAGCCGATTCTTTTTTGAGCGATGTTACACTTGTATTGTATGAGTACGAAGAATGAATGAACCTGATGGCACGGTTTTGAACTGCCTCGAGTGAATCGATCAGATAGGCTTGGTGTGGGCTCCAAACTACGGATGCGTATCCCAATTTGGATCGGATAATGGACTTGCAGGCCTGTAGCTTGACATTTTTAGGTGCGTGCTGGAGGTGACGCTTCAGGAAACCCAGAGATTTGTTCGCTGATGGTATAATGTTAGTAATATGCGTGCACCAGTTTTGATCATTACATATGGTGACACCGAGATACTGGTATGACTGCACGTGTTCTAGGGTATCGCTAGCAATTACATAAGGGAACAGAAAGGCGTTGTGGCGGCGGTGAAATGAAACAGTCTTGGATTAGTTGGAGTTAAGTGTCATGAGCCACAGGTCACACCATTCTTGCACGTAGTTTAGGTCATCTTGGACAGCGACTTGATCAGTGGGGTTGGTAACTGGGTGATATATTACGCAGTCGTTGGCGAACAAACGGATACAAGAGGAGACATATGAAGCTAGGTCGTTTATGTAAATCAGGAAGAGAGGGGTCCCGAGAACGGAGCCTTGGGGGACACCTGACGCTACTGGAACGGGACTAGAGTGTACTTCATCGATGGAGACAAACTGCGAGCGGTTGGTTAGAAATTCTTCAATCCAATTTACTATGTCATTACGTATATTTAAAGATGTAAGTTTCATTAGGAGCCGCCTATGGGGCACCGTGTCGAACGCTTTTGGGAAATCTAAAATTATTGCGTCCGTCCGCAGATTATTGTCAAGATTGGCATGCAAATCCTGAACAAAGAGGGCTAATTAGGCTTCGCAAGAGTAACCTTTGCGAAAACCATGCTGTGCGGGGTGGAAGAAGTTATTGCCGTCAAGAAAATGAATGATTTTGGAAAAGATGACGTGTTCCATGATTTCACAGGGTACGCTTGTTAAAGAAATGGGGCGATGGTTTAGAGGGCTGTCTTTGTTACCTGATTTGAAGACCGGAGTGACCTTCCCCATCCTCCAGTCGGCTGGTAAGTGGCCGGTGTGAAGTGACTGAGAATATCAGCGACAAAATCACTGAAGAAATACATTTACTGTTTTAAGAATTTTGGAATTGATTCTGTCTACACCTGCTGAAGAAGACAGTTTCAATTTTTCAATGACAGACATATACCCTCTGGCATAACTGTTATACGCGACATAGAAGACGGTACACAAATTGGTAACACAGGGAATAGTATAGGGGTTTCGTGGATAAACACAGATTAAAAAGCAGTATTGAATAGGTCAGCGCGCTCAAAATTACCAATATCGTCGCCCACTTCACTTTTCAGTGTAATGTTGCACGTTTCCTGCGGATTAATAATTTTCCAAAATTTTCTGGAGTTATTAGTAAGTATCTTAGGTAAATCTGTGTGAAAAAACGAGTGCTTGGCGCTGCGTAAGGCGAGCAAGTATACTTTTTCAGCCGCATAGTATTTTTCCCAATTGTGAGCACTGTGTTTTAGCTTGGCAGCCCGAAATAACTGTTTTTTTTCATATTTTCTAGTTTTTTCAAGGTTTTTGAGAACCATGGTTTCTGGGAAGACGTGCGAAATGTAGTTGTAGGTATGAACTTTTTTGCTAGCTACCCTATTTTGTTTTTCAAGATTGTCCAGTTGTCTTCGACTGTTCTGCTTGAAAGACGAGCTTCAAAGTCTGGTAAAAAGCCTTGAAGTTCGTTGTTGATTGTCTCGTAGTTCCCTTTATCATACAGACTGATAACCTTCGATTGAATCTGGCTGGGCAAGTGACTGAAATTGAAGACTGAGTGTATAACCTCATGGTCACTGATTTCGCGCAGGTGTGTAAGCGAAGATAGCGTTTCGAGATGTGTTGTTAATATCAAGTCCAATATGTTCGGTGAACTATTTGTCACGCGGGTTGGCTCCAACACCAGCTGTGTGAGGTTAAAGTTTAGGCAGATATTGACGAATTATTTTGCTTCCGCACTTGTTCCTGACGAAGCTGTCTGATTTTGCCAATCGATGTCGGGATAGTTAAAGTCGCCGAAAGTTAGGACACGCGCGTTGGGGTGTTTCAAAATGAGATGATTCAATATGTGGTTAAATTTCTGTGGAAAGTCTGGGCTGCTTTGCAGGGGCCGATAGCACACTCCAAGTAGCAATGTTAGTGGTGTAGAACGAATGAGAAGCCATAGAATTTCTAAGTCAGTCGCAATGTTGACGACTGAGCACGAAAGTAGCTTATTAGTGGCGATCAGAACACCTCCCCCACGGGCGCCTTTACGATCATTACGAAAAACGTTGAAGTTCGGAAGATCGGTCAGGATTTCGTCGTCTGTGACGTCACCAGAAAGCCACGTTTCGGAGAGCACGACTATATTGCTGCTGAAACTATAAGTATCATATATCAAAAATCTGAGTCATCGGCAATCTTGTCTACCGTTCAAAAATTCTTTACCATTTTTAATCTGAAGATCTTCAGACTGTGCCCCTCATATTTGCTACCCAAAACCCAAAACGATTCGTTCCTACACTACGTGACCTGTCATGGTACGGCATGGTGACTTTATCGCGGACAGTACGATGGACGGTATGACGAACGGTACGATGGACGGTATGACGAACGGTACGACGGATGGTACGGTCATATAGTGATTACGACAATATGTGACCGTCCCATACCGTCCCTTCACATGATGTTAAAAAACAATAGATGAAAATACATAGACATTCGAAATACGTTTTCGATGTGGAAAGGGCATCACTAAACCTCGTTTCCCCTTCCAGGACACACATTATAGATTATTTCTTCGTAGGATGAATTCACGATTTTCAACAGCTGCACTTCATACTTCACTACACATGAATCACTCGTTACCGCGACGAAGAACGGATCCTATAACAAGTTGTCCAGGTACTGGGGCTTTTCCTTTCTACCCGTGCACACAAATTCATGAAACGTGCGTGCGTTCTACGTCATAATGGGAGAGTATACAAGCACTACATATGGCGTTTTTTTAATACCCATGTTGCTCTTATCGTAACGCATTTGTAAACAACGTTATATGACCATTGTGCGACTTTTCACCATTTATGTTTACATTCACCATTTGTGTTTGTGTTTAGCGTCATTTCGTAACGTTTCTCTCACTCTTAAAAACTGAGCACCGAGACGGAGAATTAAACTCGCGCACAGGAGCTTCGCAACGCTGCACATTCACCGCTAAGTTATGCTGCACCATGCACCAGTGTTTCAATGAAAGCAGTACCGTGCTTTTCTTTGGTAAAGGTCATGCACAAACTTACCAAACACGCGCCTATGCGAAGACCATAATCGCGGAAGTACTTGGCCTCCTTACGCACTTTTTATGCATGCTTCGTGTATGAAATGTATCCGCTTACTCGCATGTTCGGACTGCTTCCTTCACCCAACAACTTACTGCTTGAGAAAATCGGCGACAGGTTGTCCAAATAGCCATCGAACGCAAATAGTTCGTTCAAGCCGAGATGTTGAACTTTCTGTGCACGCTCACTGCTGACGTTTGCGTAAAAGCGTGCGAAAAAGGGCATGGTGCGACACGGTCTCGCTTTGTGAGGCTGATATGAGAACCCTGTCCTTTGTTCCCTCTCGACTGCACCGCGCTTCATATATTGGCTTTGTAAAAGTATTTCGATATTCCAGCAGTTCTATGTTCACGCACATTGCAATTGTCCCTGAAAAACAAAAAAAAACTAAAAGAAAAGTGACAGGAGCACCCCGTGACTGCGCTACTTTTTTTTTACTTAGAAGTTCGGTTGCTTGTTGGCGTTGTTCTATGAAACGAGCCAGTTTATCGAAGCTATTCAGTTGCTGCGGACTCCGAATACAGTTTCGAATCGGCATATATTCGATACCATCTCTCCCGAATGGCTACAACGCGCCTCAACTACAGGAACATCGACTGGTCTGAACGAAATCGACTAGGGTATCAAGTGCCTCAAGCAGCTGCCGCCGAACAAAAAGGTTGGATTGTTGAGCGCTTTTCGTAACCTAGCGCTACCTACACCGGAGCCATGGCCATCTACAGAAGAAAACAAAAACTTTTATATTTTGTAAATATAAGGATACTTGTTCAAAGCTTCAGATTGTTTCTATCTGGCTGATTTTCTTTTCTTCCGCTGAAAAAACATGTCGAATGTAACGTAGATAAATCTGGCCGCTCACATTACTGAACTTTATTGCCGGTCAAAGTCGTTGCGTTCCGCATATTCTGCATGTCTCCATTTCGGAGGGTGGTCTTGTGAATGCGCT
This sequence comes from Rhipicephalus annulatus, assembly GCA_013436015.1. NCBI lineage: Eukaryota > Metazoa > Arthropoda > Arachnida > Ixodida > Ixodidae > Rhipicephalus > Rhipicephalus annulatus. The sequence goes on along the minus strand of WOVY01010683.1, from coordinate 22,852 downwards.
CCCATATCCCATTTAAAGGAAACGACCAAATCGCCTTTGCCATGGCGCATAACGAAACAAAAAAATAGATTTTGTGATGCCGTGGTATAAAGAACGAAAGCATTGAAAGATCTTGTCATGCAAAAGGAATCCCATGAGTGTGCTTGAACCCCGTCAATAAGCTCTACCCAACCCCATTTTTCCTGGGCATTTCATCTTTATGTTTTTACTGTGGTTGCCCTTGCTTGGAAGCCCACGATAAGAGGTCACTCCTGATGACAAGTGAAGTCAAACTTCATCTTCTTTTGCAGGCTCCTGACTTCGTCTGAACCAATGTAAAGTTTTGAGGCAGACAATGCGACTGCATCGGTTTATCGATACATTCTCTTCTCCTTCTCGTTGCCTTCTTCATGGATCTGCTCCTGGCGCTAGGCATGTAGATCGCTACGTGTTTATACGTCGTGCTTCTTGGTTCACTCTATACATTTTCGGACGCTACGTTCATTTTATTATGATAAGGCAATTTAAAACTCAATGCTCAATGCCATAAAATTATTTAGGAAGGTTTTACGTCTTGAAACCATGATATCATTACATGAATAGCGGGGGCTACCCAAAATTTCGACTACCTGCTATATTTTACCGTGCATTTAAACCTATAAGCGCACAGACCTCCAACGTTTCCCATCCATAGAAATGTGGCCGATGCGGCTGGGATTTGATCCCGCAACTTTCCTGCCAGCAGTTAAGACCAAACCACCACGACTCGTAACATCATAAAATGAAGGCGTCATTTGAGTATGCTTCTGAGTATAGTGATTTGCTATGTTGAACAAAACAAAAAAAGCATAAACTTTCTCCCAAGGAAGGTATAGAGTGTGACGCATACATAGTGACGTAACGAGAAAAGTGCTGCAGTTTGCAACTATAACGGGTTCTGTGTATGATACAAGAGTTATCACACTAATCAGTAAGAAAACAAGTATGAGTTTGCTGGTACTTTTGTTTACGTTACCAAGGCGGTAGTAATAAACGTATAACTACGGTATGATTAACTTTCCCGAAACGATGCATGAGAAACCTTCAAAGGAATATCATCGCTGTTCAATTTGTGAGAGTTACTGACCAGTAAGTAGATTTGTAGTATTGGCTGGTTGAGATATTAGGAGTTGGGAAGAGGGAGGTAAAAGAAAGAACAGATATGAATAAAAGAAGTAGGGGTCCCTAAAGGTTCACCTTTAGGAATTGAACGTGATACCAACACGACTAAGCTCCTTGTCAGAGATGTGGCGAGGAGATGTAAATAATAGTGGAAAGAGAGAGATGCAGAGCACTTCCCGCACGCGAGTGAAGACAGACAAGAAACAGCAAAGGTGGGGAACACGGTCGAAGGAGTCGCAGAATGGGGCACCGCTCGGTGGTGGCGTAGGAGATCGTTGACGACACAACCATTCAGCCCCGAATCTATCAAGCGAGTCTCCCAAGACAGTTGTTGCTATAGGTCGCCATGAGAAGGTATGTACTTTCGATAAAGAGGTCGCGTTTCGCGAAGCAAGATTCGCTGTTATGCGGGACAGACAACGGCGACGATAAGCTGGTCCCGAATGCACAGTCAGAGCTCTCGAGAACAGGAGGCGTTAACAGTGTTTGGTTTGGTTTGCTTTGCTTTATTCAAGACAAAATTGAACAAGATAGCCTTGGGGAACATGACTAAAGGCTAAGTAAATGCCTGACTTGGTCGTGCCACCCTGGCAGCAAAGCAGAAACGTACCGCAAGTACAGTACGCAGAAAATTACAACATCACGTGTTATCTTACACGGGTACCGTAGTCAAACAGGAACTGCCAGAAGTGTGAATAAAAGAATAGAAATATAAACAGTCCTTATTCGAGTGGTGGCAAATACAAACAAATGCATGTTTCTATCAAATAAATTAACAAGAGACATCTTGACTAGGAAATCGAGTTGCTCTACAAGACAAATTAGAGTATAATAAACAACAGGCAAAGGGACAATAATGAACAAGGTGCAACGAATACATAAACATCATTAACTACAAATTTCAAAAATCAAGAAAAGCATCGCTTTCATTCACTAGAAACTCTTTCGTTATTTTTTTAAATGATCTAGCTTAAATTCCGTCTTCTACTAAATGTAATATAGTTGGGTGCTTGTTTAGAATGTTTGGAATTTGTGACGCTAATCGTTGGTCACCGTAGTTCGTGCGTGATCTATATTTGTATATTAGGCTCTTTCTCAGCTCGTATGGTGTTTGTTTCACATAATAGGTTTTGGGACGTTAAACCCCACAAATCAATAAATTTATGTGTCCAAGAATAGTGATGTATTTAGTTTATACTGGTGTAATATCTCTAGACATAGCTTATGTCTGTATAACAGTTTTATAGGCAATAGTTTGTACATTTTAAAATATCGTCGAACACTTTCGTAAAGGGAAGTGTTAGATATAGCACGTATAGCACGCTTTTGTAATATCAACAGAGCATTAAGGTTTGCGGTGGTTGTTGTTAGCCACACCAAGGAGCAGTATGTTAGTCGTGAATGTACTAGTGCGTAGTACATTTGCAGCTTGACATTTGTTGGGACGTAGTATCTCAGTCTATTTAAAATGGCAATTCTCCTGGAAAGATCTTTTTTTATCGCGTCAATGTGAGGAGACCAAGAAAGTTGTTCTTGGAATAGAACTCCTAGAAATTTTATTGTTGTTGTGCGCTGAATCTCAGTGCTCTGGAAGTAAATTGGAGTGCATGGTATATGAGTTACTCCTTTAGGCTTGAAAAACATGTACTTTGTTTTAGCGATATTCAATTGAACTTTATTTGCGTTTAACCATAAATTTAGTTTTTCCATCCTAACGTTAGCTTCTTTATATAGCTCACATACGTTTGAACATGCGAAAAATACATTTGTGTCATCAGCGTACAATATTATTTTCTTGTGTCCCTCGATATTTACGATATCATTAATGAACAGCAGGAATAGGATGGGTCCAAGAATCGATCCCTGGGGGACACCATACTTAATGTGTTCAACTTGAGAGTGTGTATTATTTACAACAGTATATTGTTTTCTAGACGAGAGATAACTTTGTATTAATTGAGCTGTGGTACCCCGAATGCCATAATACGGCAGTTTTCGTAAAAGTAGATCTTGTTGTATACTGTCGAATGCCTTTCTAAAATCCAGAAATATTCTAGTGTAAAGATTTTGTTTTCAATGTTGTCTAGAATGTATTCCTTGATGCTGAGTACAGCCGACTCAGCAGACTTGTTTTAGCAAAATCCATACTGGTCTTTTGCTATTATATTGTTTGCGTCATGTCTAATATGTAAACTGTAGGAAAGCGGTATAAATAGTTGCAGTGCCAGGACCCAGTCATCCGGTACGTCGAGTACGGGTGACGCCGAGTCCCTGACAATGACTTTATAGCTGTAGCGTCGTCTGATAGTCAAAAGCCTAAATTATGCATAAATAATAAGCACTTTTGAATGAGTTCACACCATCATGAATGTCATGATGAAGAAAGATGATTAATGACACTGTCATTTCGGTGACACTGGAGCTTTAAGCGAAAACGTACGCCTTTATTCTGTGATTACTACGGCGTCGATATGTGCATGGGCTGCATGCCTTAGGACAACTGTATGAGGCGAACAAGAAAAGTGGGATCAAATTCCAGCTACTCATTTTGTTTGGAGGCAAAGTACCCGTGTAAGAGTGCTTGTATTTTAGCTGCACGCTGAAGAACCCGAGGTGGTCGAAGTTTCCAGAGCCCTCTAGTACGGCGTCTCTCATAGTCACATTGTGCTTTCGTGCCATAAAACACCAGCGATCAATATTCGAGTTACGTACAGCTAGGAGCAGCAACAGGCAATCTTAATGTAAGCGACATATTTAATTTTTGGCCCAAGCGTCCCAACATTTCGGTAACCATAAAGTGAGCACAAGGGGCTACATTTATTTTTCGTCTGCGCGAACGCAAATAAAAGATGCCCGACACTGCGAATCGTTGTTCGCAGGGAATTCAATCTCGCACTTCTGATCAAACAAAAACATGTCTTGTCCTGAAAGTATCTAGGAAAACAAGAGTAGTGAATATCGGCCACAGAAACGACAAGGGCGACGTAACAAACAAACGTGATGGCGGCTACGGCAACATTCTGGCCGATGTTGTAAAGCGGTAACGAAGGAACCAACGCGACTTTATAAAAAAAAAAACAGGCTTAGCTTGAGAAAAGGAGAAATGCAGAGGAGAAAAGTAATTTCCCCCTCCATGTAGGACATCTGAGCGGCCTTTGGAAGCCGCTTTTCGCAAGTGTCTGATAAGGAAGTGGATGAGAGATGTCCTCACCATACATTTTACTCTGCTTCATCATTTGACACGTGCAGGAGCAGGCATGCATCTCCGGAAGAAAATGAAAGGCTATGCAGTCTTGCTCCCGAATTGCTCATGTGTGAGATGTGAGTGATTAGACTGAAACTGCAGTACGCTACGCGACTTACGACCACATATAAGCAATAAAAAAACTCTCAGGTTCAATATGCAAACACGTGGGAGGTCAAGAAACAGAAAGGCAAGTCACATTCAATGGCTTTTAAGAAAGATGGAGACTGAAAATTTTTCGAAGGTATCGTAAACCCTTCGAGGTACTGGTTATTGGTTCCTACTGCACGTGATTAGACTTTTCTTTTTGCGTAATATTTGTGTTACTCATGCTTCTTTGAAGCGTGTTTCTTGGTGACAGTGCTTGAGATAGCCCGATACTCAAGTTATTGCTATGGCATGGCAAAAACAAACGAGAACATGGAGAACACAAAGCTGTTTTAAACTAACCAATGTACACACATACTCGCTGTGACAAGAGAGCACCATACTGCTTGTACCTCAGTGACAAGTAATCTAGCGTTGGCGCGAAGAGCTGTTCTTCCAAAATCAAACCCACGACTGCGCAACTTTCCCGTTGACACAAAGCAGCGCATTATGACAATTTTCCGTTTGCGTCACACGTCACGTATGACCGGACCGGCACTACGATCCAACGAAGGGTGCACAATCTAGGCAAGGACCTTGTCACAAAATTCAAAAGCCCTATCGAAAAAAAATGGAAGCAAGCGAAGTTTGGCACGTGCGTGGCTGATGTATTACTGTTCTTTTACTTTCTAGGCACTGTACTTTTACAGAAATTACTCCGCACAGCTCTTTCAAGTGGAACATGATAATGAACTGTCGCGATCGAGCTCAGTCACTGCCCAAGCATCGTCTACAGATGGCTAACAATAGAAGCTGAAACGCGTGGTCCCTAATCGGTGTTTGCCGCCTGTGTGTTCTCTTGTTGATTTTAAGCTGACCAGTATTGCGTGTGTTGGAACTTGACCAATATCTGTAGCCCATATGCGCCGTCGGAGTGTTACAGCAGGGCTACTAAATGTAGTCGAGGTTTTCGTGTGTCGCAAATAGAAAGAAAATAGAAAGACATAGAAACTAATAGACTTATAGAGAGAGATATAGAAGGACAAAGGCTCAAGCAAGAAAGGTAAAACAAGAGATAGTATAGCAAGGAGTAAAAAAATAGTATAGCAACAAATGAGGAAACAGGTGAGAGGGCAAAAGCCTTGCCAAGCCAGGACCAACTAGGGGTGTCTACCAGCTATGCTGCGACCCAGCCTTACGTGCGTTGGTGCAAGATTTATTTATTTATTTGTCTGTTTGTTTGTTTTTTCTTTGTTTGGTTTTTGTTTATTTGTTTCTTTGTTTAACTATTTATTGAATTGTTTGTTTATTTATTTATTTATTTATTTATTTATTTATTTATTTATTTATTTATTTATTTATTTATTTATTTATTTATTTATTTATTTATTTATTTTATGACGGGAATGCGAGGTCAAAAGTGGCAGCAGCGTCGGTACAGAAGCAGCAAGAGGTGGCCGGGTATACGGGCAGCGTCGCAGCAGCAACCCAGGCAGCCTTAGCTCGCGCCTCGCGCCAACGTGTCGATGTCGCTGCAGTAGTGGACATTCCTGTTCACTACAATTTATTTACACCCAATTCACTACTGCAACCTAATTCCTAGCTACTTCCAGACTCCTTACATCCGTGCCAGCAATTGAACCTTCAGCCAGGGGCATGACAGCGTAGCGCTCGAGTTGCTGCAGGCAAAAAGGACGCTCATACGTTCCCAGACAAGCAACAACGAAATGTGGCAGCGTGAAGTGACAAGCCACCTCAACAGAAGATCAGATCGCCATGTCATAAACTGCTGCTGGCCGACAATATCGAGAGAGCATCAGCTGTTGACCGACGGCGTACGCGCATATTGCCGGCGCCCCTTCGAGAGTCGCACCACAGCTGCTCGCCCGCATTTCTGGCCACTCACCGACGCCGTGTTTTTGACGTGTGGTGCCACTGCCGTCACGAAATGCTGTAGCTCGTACAAATATCGCCCGATGCATAACATGTACAATAACGCCGCCTTGGGCAAGAAACTTCTCAGCAGTCTCTGCAAACGAAGAAATAGTGGTGGCCTCATCGCATGTAAGTAATCATTTAGAGACTGCTTTCTTTTTTTTTACTCAGAGACATAAGAGATGGAAAAGGAAGGTGTTTGTGTGTGTGTGTTTGTGTGTGTGTGTTTGTGTGTGTGTGTTTGTGTGTGTGTGTCTGTGTGTGCGCGTCTATGTGTGCATGTGTGTGCGCGTCTATGTGTGCATGTGTGTGTGTTTGTGTGTGTGCGTGTGCGCGTGTTTGTGTGCGTATGTTTGTGTGTATTTGCGTGTCTGTGCGTTTGTGCATGTATGTGTGTGCGTGTGCGTGCGTGTGCGTGCGCGTGCTGTCTGTCTGTCTGTCTGTCTGCGCGCGCGTGCGCGCGTGCGCGTGTGTGCGTGTGTGTGCGTGTGCGTGTGCGTGTGCGTGTGGTGTGCGTGTGCGTGTGCGTGTGCGTGTGCGTGTGCGTGTGCGTGTGGTGTGTGTGTGTGTGTGTGTGTGTGTGTGTGTGTGTGTGTTTACGAGGGGGTTAGGTGTTGAGCCGGGCATCACAGTTAACTTGCTTCGAAGTGCCATAAAACCTGAACAGCCTCAATACACCTAAATCCCGAAACTTGTTGGCTCGCTTCTCTTCTTTAATCAATACATTGAGCTTCCGGTCCGCCAAGCGTGCGCACAAACGATGGTATACTCTTAAAACTTCCGTTACATTTAAATTTTATTCAGCATCAGTTACATGTCAGCGAATACAAGCTGAACTTGGCGACGCCATCAAGCCGAACTTATAACACAGATCGATTCGAAATCAGAACGTTTGTACAGATAATTGACCACGACTGGATGGGCAATCATACTCATTTTCTAACTTAAAAGAGAATGCAAGTGGCTGAATAAAGAGCTCGGGTTCTTCATGCATTCTTCCAAGACGGCGAAAGCCTTATTCTCGGTCAATGCACGGAGCTCCCCACTCAGACGCACTTTGTTCAATCGAACTCACTGATGAGAGGTCCCTTGCCAGAGCATGTGCCAGAGTGAATAATAAGGTTCTGTGCAATCTGGACATTGTAGACTGATGTCCAAGTTATAAAGGCCGAGTCGACCTTGTGATGTGTACGATCTCGTTTGTAACATGCTAAAGGCCACCTCCTTCACGCGTTCGAGTTTTTTGTGTGGTAAGGAGTACTGGATTCCGTTGTCGCTATAGTGAAAGGTGATTTCATAACAGCGCCACGATGATCTACTGGTTATGGTGCTCCTCGACTGCTGACTCGCAGGTCGTATACTGTCGAATCCCGGCCGGGGTGGCCGCACTTTCGATGGAAGCGAAAATGCTTTAGGCCCGTGGGCTCGATTTAGGCGCGCGTTAAAGAACCCCAGGTGGTCGAAATTACCGGAGCCCACCACTACGACGCTATGACGTTAGACGCTAACCATTATTATAATTATTTTGTTTCAGTAACAATATTAGCAGTAAGTGTTTTCGTACAAAATCAGCAAGGGGTCAATGAACTTTTTTTGTTTGTTCAAAGCACTTTCAACTAATGCCCGACTTTTCAAATATTTTGTGTAGTGCCACCACTGTGTACGCGTCAGCCCATTGACTGACAATCCTTTTTTTTTCTCTCTTTCTCTTCTCTTTCCTCTCTCTCTCATCTTTATGCCCCCCTTCCCATTTCCTCAGCGTAGAGTAGCAAACCGGGCGTGTGCCTGGTTAACCTCCCATCCTTCTCTCTTGTTCATCTCTCTCCCCCCCCCCCCACCCTTTTACTGCTTGGGACCATGTGGGTATCGCATGTTAAAACAATTTTAATCTGCCGAATGTCCGGACCCAGTTCTTTGGTAGCTGAGTTATCGTCGTGAAGTGGTTTCTCTTGCTCGGCCATGAGACGTTTCGTTGAGGTTCAATTGTGAGTGGACGTCTTTGCCTATGTGGGCGGGGAACCAAGAAAGGTATAAAATGCACGGTGATTTATGACTGAATAAAAAAAAACACGATAAGTATAATATCATTTTTTAACCTGGCTTCATCTTCTTTTAGTCGTCATCAAGTTCATTGCGTTTATGAGAAACTATAGTTGAAAATCCGCTTACAGATTGACAAAACGCACGTCCTTGAATCTACTAAAAAAAATACAAGACCACGCATGCACAAGATAGATCGACGGTGTTCCGCATGCTTGAGAGAAACTTGTAAATTTAGAATCTATTTTAAGTAGGTCTAACTAGCGTTTACGTACAGATTACGTCACCATTAGTCCGCGCTGACCCAATGGCAATTAACAACAGCACCGACAACAGATAAGCCAATCGGATAAAATTGCAGGAAAAATAGGCGTGGCTGACATGAGCCTTTGGGCCCAATACTATGATGACCAAAACTCCTTTAAAAAATGCTGTATAGTTTCTGGAAATTGGCGTTCTCGCTCGCCAAAGTGATGTCCCTACTCAGCTGGAGACGTAACATTCTTCCTTCAAAGCATGATAGCAGTTGCTACGGGTGAACAACGAGCTGCAACCCGCTTTAAGACAAAATTGGCTGGCCAATAGAGTCGCGAAGAGGTACCTCACGATGTACTACGTTCAGTGATGCATCGCTTGCTTTCATATATTTTTATAAAATACTCCAAAGCTACTCCAACGAACGTCAAAGAAGGGGTGAGCAAATACAATTCCTTCCGAGCTCGTCTGCGCATTCTGCAGCTGTCGCTCTTTTCCTCGCGGGCTTCTATAGCAAGCGAGCTATTTGCATGCCCGGCTGTCACGCACAGAATCCGGGCGAGCTCAACCGTGCGGACGCGCTGTAAGGTTATGACAGGCTGCGTCGCTACCGAAATGACGTGCTCCTCGGACGACAGCCGCTGTCTAGAAGGATTTATAACAGCCGCGGGCGTTTATCGGTTGCAGTGAATATCAAGTTTCTAAAGAAAAGTACATTTCACGCACGTGCGTTCCAACCACAGCGCCTTGCGGCGTCTCGGGCTTCTCGGCGAGCTCCCCGTGTCAGGCCAATGTTGTCACCATGCAGTTGTTTGCGCTGACAGGGCGAAGGGAAGGGTACGCAGTACTACGAATATACAGGATCTGCGCGTGTATTATATGCATTTATTGAAGCTGTCACGCAAGGCTTTCAGAAAAAGTTGCAGGACGCTTGAATTTGGTGACTTCAAGAGAAGAACGATAAAACATAATCGGGCCTCATATGCAATGCGTTCACCGATGCCGCAAGGATTTCGTGCCTGTAACATTGGCCATTGGAGGTCCCACCTGCGGTTTACTACCGTGGGACCTCCTCCTGCATACTTACTTACAATGTACATTTCTGACGTAATAAAAAAACATTGATTGATTGATTGATTTCAAAACTGATCCAGAATGTCTGCTAGATGTATATAGCTTTTCAGTTCCCATTACGCTATATTTTCTTTCCTTTTGCTGATTGGTGAAGTACTCCCTACTTCTCTTTAATGTGCCAGGTGGAGAATAGCACAGCTTGATTGATTGATATGTGCGGTTTAACGTCCCAAAACCACCATATTATTTTGAGAGACGCCGTAGTGGAGGGCTCCGGAAATTTCGACCATCTGGGGTTCTTTAACGTGCACCCAAATCTGAGCACACGGGCCTACATTTCCGCCTCCATCGGAAATGCAGCCGCCGCAGCCGAGATTCGATCCCGCGACCTGCGGGTTAGCAGCCGAGTACCTTAGACACTAGACCACCATGGCGGGGCACAATAGCACAGCTGTACGCTTTGTAATGGGTGGATCCCTTTTGTGGAGCGATTCTCTTGATTTGATGCCTGGTGTGATTCCACGATTCTGCCACGCAATATTACATGCTTTAAGCTGACTCCTTTCATTATGCATGTCATATATATAGCGTTTTTTTTAGAGCAGTTTTAAGCAACGACATGGATCTGCTGTATAGCACCCGCTTGGCACTCAGACAGCCTGGGTTCGATTTTCAATTCAGACCAAAACTTTTTATTTTATCTGCATCTCTCCATTTTTAGGTCACGAACAGGATAATTTTTCACTCACAACCAATGAAGCCGACGCCAGATTTTTTTTTTTTAGAAAGGAGCTTTTCGACATTATTGCGTTAAAGTAGCAGCACATCCTTCGTTAAGGAAGCATTTCTTTGGAGGCCAGATAGTATTGTGCATCATAAATGAACTTTTCTGAGCAAGTATGCACGTAAGCTTTCCTTTTATTTTGATCTATTTGAATCTTTTCATACTTCCCCACGTGATAGGGAGCAACATGTCTGACCTTCCGATAGGCTATTGTCGTCGAATACCTTTATACTTCTCTCCCTCTATCTCTTTCACTCTCTCTCTAAAAATAGCGTACTGTGCCGCTTACGCTGTGCGAGTCATATTTGGAGGAACGTTTTTTTTTTTTTTTTAGCACAGTACAGCGCTACAAGACAGAAGACAGGACGAAGCGCTTCAATGAAGAGTGCCTAGTGCCAATTCTTATTTTTTTAATTTCGTGTCTGTAAAAACAAATCATTAAATCTTATACTAAAGTTTTTACATATTTTCGCAGCGGCATTTTGTGAACACGTAAACGGGACATGCCAAGCCGAAAAAAAAAAGAACGGAACATTAGGCACCACCATATGTGCGAAACATTCAGCACCAGGCTTTGATTGATTGATTGATTGATTGATTGATTGATTGATGATTGATTGATTGATTGATTGAGTGAGTGAGTGAGTGAGTGAGTGAGTGAGTGAGTGAGTGAGTGAGTGAGTGAGTGAGTGAGTGATATGTGGGGTTTAACGTTCCAAAACCACCATATGTTTATGAGAGACGCCGTAGTGGAGGGCTCCGGAAATTTTGACCGCCTGAGGTTCTTTAACGTGCACCCAAATCTGAGTACATGGGCCTACAACATTTCCGCCTCCATCGGAAATGCAGCCGCTGCAGCCGGAATTCAATCCCATGACTTGTGGGTCAGCAGCCGAGTACCTTGGCCACTATAGACCACCACGGTGGGGCCAGCACCAGGCATGCTCGTCTGACTTTTCTAACGGATCACTGCAATAATTTGTTTCAAAAATGCATTAATTTCCCATTCTTTGTGTTTTTCTCACTGTTTCTCCCGCAAAGGCAGTATTAAAGAGAGGGTGAAATCCTGGAGGCGACTGGAATCCTTGACGACGATGCGCTGTAAACACGTGGACAGAGAAGAAACGGGAGACGCTCCCTTCCCCGTCTTCGAAGCGCACCCACATCATTGACATGCAAAGAGAACGAGCCCAACCAAGTGCGCTGACTAAACCTCAATTTCAGGTGTCCGCTAATGGTATACTTGCACGTCAGTGTTTGCATGGCCGGCTGAATTCCTGGGCTTAACATTTTGTTTCAGGAGATGCTAAAGCGAATGAGAAAGGAAAGAGTCCATGTTCGAAATCTGTTCCACCGTGTCCCGCATTGATCCCAGCTGCACGCAATATTTCAATTGACTCACCCTTCATAATTGCGGCCCGCTTTTTCTGGCTGAGTATGCAATGTGTTCAAGCCCTTTTTTTGGGTCATTGCTCGGGCCCGGGTTAACGCTTCGTCCGGAGGGGATAATGTCATCCTTTTTTCTCTGTGCCGGCGCAGCCTAGCAGTATGAAAGCCCAAATAGTACTTAAGTGTAGTAACTGTCACCTAGCACAGCCAGTAGAACACCACATGTCAGTTAGATTTCACTATATATATATATATATATATATATATATATATATATATATATATATATATATATATATAAGGAGGCATAAAAACAGTGATATGTCCCACAGAACGTTTCAGTCCAAGGAGACTTACCCGAAGAAGCTACAGTTATAAAAGGAAACTTCGCGTATCAATAAGTAGTGCTGCCAATCTAGCACATGACCGTTGTACTTTCTAAATCTGTCGCTATGACACACGAGGCATGCAGCAGCGGCGTGAATCTATCTTTAGCACTTGGCCGAATTGATTGACATGGAGATAAGGTAACACATTACAGCGAAATAATCATTGAAGTACATAACCGAGATAATACATGAGCAGGATTTAACAATAGGTGATGAGGCGGGGTATCGAAGCGACAGGGCCCTTTCATGAATCTTCGAAAAAACAGCGATAGCAGGGGAACGTTATAACTTGTTTGTTCGTCTGACTCGTTGGTCTGAAAAAAAAGTGTGGCAATGGCAGATGTGACAGCGTGAAACGCAATAAGGCACAGCAAACGAAGGCGCTTCGCTTCGTTCGACCTTTGAGCGAAAGTTCGATCACGCAGGAACCTCCTGCAAGAACAGCGCCTTAAGACATTTTCACTCTGAACGTTATAAACAAGGCAGTCAAGTGCTGTAAGCCAAAAATTGCTGACTGCGACAAGTGCGGGCGCAAGAAAGAAATATCGCAAGTGAACGCATCGTTGCAAATACTTGAGTGGTAGTATGGTCCTACGCAACGGCAAAATATTCACCGCACACTCCATAATATAGAAGACGGCATTAAAACGCTGCTTCAGGGTGCCGCTGCTGTAGGCGAGTGTTCACATTCACGAACAAGTCGAAATGTCATCGTAATCATCATCAGCCTTGTTTGCACCCACTGCAGGGCACCGGCTGTGTTCCGCCAATCACTTAGACTGTCTGCTACGGTCACGTTACACGCGCAAGCTTCTTAATCTAAACAAGGAGCTTGATTGGGCTGGTTGGTGCTGCATGGTAGACGAAGAAAGATCTTAACAGCGCAAACGACAGGAGGGGATAGAAGAGACGAGAACACAGCGCTAAACATCACAACCAAGTTTATTGCAATCCAACTGCAATATATAGGAAAACATAATCTGCGCATAGCCACGCAACATCAGCAAAATCGGACATACATGTGCCGAACGGCCTACCTTATCAAGGTTGTTAGTTCAGCGCTCTGTTCTCGTCTCTTCTATACCCTCCTGTCGTTCACGCTGTTAAGCACTTTCTTCGTCTTAATCTCAACTTATCACCTAACTTTCTGTCTCCCCCTTGCGCGTCTAACTCCTATTGAGATACAGTCTGTTACTCTTAATGTAGCAGTTCAGAAGTGTTGTGGCTCGGGCTAGTTTGTTATCCAAGGGCTTAGCTTGTATTAGCGTGACACATTTGAAAAAAAAAGACGACACAGACGTCGGGAAATTTAGGAGCTAATGAAAAAGCGCCTTTCTTGACGTCTGTGTCGTCTTTTCCTTTTTTCCTATGTACCGCGCTAATGCGTACAAGCTAAAACAAGCAGTTATTTTGCCCACGTGCTACACGTCTTCAACATTTCTTCTCCATTTCGACTAAGAAGAGGGTTCAACATAAATTTAAGACGGTGCAGCGATCAGTGCAAATCAAAATGAGAGCAGAATGGCTCGTAAAACAAACGAGTGCTAAAAACACACTAGTTCAGCACTGTTCAACTGTCTGCAAGAGCATGTTCTAGGCAACTGTGAAATTAGACGTAGTATAGCAAACTCCGACGGCCTATGAAAAAAAAACAACGCTAAAAACAGAAACCTCTGTGATTTAACTCCCAAAATTATTTTCTTTCTTCACTCCGGCTTGCCCATTCGAACAAAAACCCACCTTTTATCTGAACAGCATTCGTTATTTCTAGGCGTAGGGTCCTACGGTATTCCCTTAACCAAAAAGCGGGTTTTACCAGCGTCATCTACGATCAGTCAACATCAGCAGATTGAGCGCTATTTTTTATAAGGCGGCTGCTCTGAACCAGTTTGTTAGGCCTGTTCCTTTATATAGCCTCCTGGAGGGCAAGGAAAGGAGGGGGGAGGAGTGGATGCCATCCTCAAATCAGTGATTTTTGCTATTTACTCACTGATAACGTCGCCGATTCAGTCTGCCTCAGGCTCTTCGCAGCATAAGCCTGGCAAAGTGGCTGAAGTTCCGCTTCTCTTCTGGGGCACGTCCAGGCGTGACTTTCGAAGCCAATCTGGATCGTAACGAGAACAAAGTGCTTTGGGCAATGGTACACGAACGAAGGCTCCCACATCGTCCACACTGAGTCCTGGCCTGCACCGTGGTATGCACTACAGAAGACCAGTATTTTCATCGCAGGCAGACGCCACCTTGTAGGGGCTGCGTATCAGACTTAACGAACGATATCGATCGGCTCGTTCTGAAATCTTGCTTGTTGCACGTGGCCGCTCGCCATCAGCACTGGTGAAACGAAACCTGCAGTTATTGTGCTGACCACGAGAATTGGTGATAGCTGGGATCAAGGTTACAAAAAGAGCTCCTAATCACAGAGTATAAAATAATAAAATCGTGCAACTTATCGCACCCATCGCCGCTCTAGTCTGCGCACTTAGGTGCGCCTCACACCAGGAAAAAGCGAGGCATGCGTACCCCCGTATTCACAAACACTCCTCGACTCGACTTTTATCCTTCATTTGACAGAGTTGCGCACTGCGCCGCTGCTCGGCTGAAAATGACGCTGTGCTACTCAAGAATAGCAGCAAATTATCACTGATATGCAGTGAATTTCCCTGCCTAAAGATGGCGCTCCCATCGGCTTTTTCAGTGAAGGTGGAGCGTTCGAGTGAAGGGGCGTTCTAGAATACGGAAGGTAGTCTCGACGGTTTATCTCCCTTTTGCTGCCGTATACTACAGAAATGGATGTAAGCCGTTGTTGGCCTCTTAAGGCGAAACGCTGCACGGAGAAACAGGGACAACAAAGGGGCACACACAACCACAGGTCGATATTTTATTGGGAGAAACACAAATATAAACAACATAGCATAAACAAACGCGGAAGCAACTACAAGTTGGCGGCTAAGTTGTGTACCTCAAGTGTTTTTTTTTTTTTAAGGCGTGAAGCATCCTCGGATCGGTTAATGTACGTAGCCACCGGTGACAAATACCCGCTCTTGAGCGGGTATGTGCCACTGGGGATGGGCGATGGCGGTACTTAAGTGTGTTCACTAGATGGACACACGGACGGACACGTGGATGGACGGACAGAGAGACTAGCATATGGACAGACGGATGGATGGACGCGCGGAGCGGGTATGTGTCACAGGGGATGCGAGATGGTGGTACTTGGAGTATCCACTAGATGGACGCACGGACAGACAGCCTAGAAGACGGACTGACAGACGGACACGTGGACGCATGGACAGACGGACGGACGCATGGATGGATGCACGGATGGTCGCGTGGACGGACGCAAGCAAGTACGGGTGAATGGACGCTTCGCCCCACTCATGATTAATCACTCAGTGGATATACTGTGATTTTCTTTTTGCAAAACAACTGGTGACCTACGCGAACGTAATCATACCTATGAATTTAAAAAAATCACCGATGATTATGATACTGCGCGTGATGCGTATCCTGAGCTAAGCTTCGTGGTAGGGCAAGGACAACAGAGCTTGTTTGAAGTTTGGGCTTTCCGCAAGGTATCGACTACGCCTTAAATCGTAAGTTTTGTGAAGTCAGCACCCACGACACTTTTGTTCTCTTATCTACGAATGAGCGAGGTACCCGATACCCAAACTTATACGATATGTACACTTTGTTGATGCTGTATGATAAAGAAATATGTCTGAGTGTTTTGTAGTGGAATCTAACCATTAAATCGCACATCCGTTGTAGAATTTGCATTGTGTAATGACTGGTTGTAATTTCACTCTTCTGCCAAGCTATGTTATATAGGTTAACGCGATTCCGTGTGCGACCGGACGTCGGTGTCTTTTTGCAAATGACTTTCAAACATGAAAAAAAATAGCATGACTTTGTGCAAGAATACTTGGCAGCCCCACATACCAGCCTGGTTTTAAGTCCCATTCGATCGTGAGTAATTTTTTTTGTCACCCTAGTTTTTTTCGTGTCCGTCGGTTTCGCCACTGACGAAAACAACTACGGCGACGCCTTTAAAACACAGAAATGGTCGCCTTAAGCACTGCGCTCTGAAAAAAAAAACGCTTCTGGTGCTGTCCTGTCTTTGTGTCAAGACAGCACAGTAGTAGTTTGATGCAGCAGCAGGTGGTATTTGTATTATTTGCAGTTTAGGCAAAGAATAGACGATGGTTAAACCTTCAGTGATGCCTTATGATCCAGTAACCGTTCAAGCAGCCACCGGTTACATCGATACAGTCCTTCCCGCAAGACAAGCGAATGAGATGCACGACCAGTTATTCCTTTACTGGAAGTGCGCAAGGTGTGTGCGCTCCCTTTACACGCTCACTACACTAGAAAACGCCAAATCTGAAGAAGGATCACCATGGCAGGAACGGCGCCCAGAGCTCGTGCGATAATTCCGTTATCGCACGGGCGTCAACTAAGTAGTATACAACGGTGCCACGTCCCAGATTACTCTTTCGATGATAGAGTGATAACACGCAAGCTTCATTCACTCAATTCGCTGTACCTTAAGCTGGACCTCAATGAGCACCTGCGTGCGCACGCACGTAATTTACGCAAAAGCAATAAAGGTTTTTTTGGCTCAGCATGTCAGCAGGTGGGCTTGTCACACGTAGTTCGAGAATACATCTGTATTGCATAAGCACAAAGACGATCATACCCGAATGAGCATTGACGCAAAGAAAAATGGTGCGATTGATAGATTGATATGTGGGGTTTAACGTCCCAAAACCAACATATGATCATGAGAGACGCCATAGTAAAGGACTCTAGAAATTTCGACCACCTGGGGTTCCTTAGCGTGCACCCGAATCTGAACACACGTGCCTACAGCATTTCCGCCTCCACCACAAATGCAGCCGCCGCAACCGGGATTCGATCCCGCAACCTGCGGGTCAGCAGCCGAGTACCTTAGCCACTAGACCACCGCGGCGGGGCCAAAAAAAATGGTGCGAGAACTTGACAAATGTGTGAGCAAACCATCGATTGTTCTCCTATATTGATTGATTGATATGGGGGGGGGCGGTTAAGGTCCTAAAACCACCATATTATTATGAGAGACGCCGTAGTGGAGGGCTCCAGAAATTTCGACCACCTGGGGTTCTTTAACGTGCACCCAAATCTGAGCACACGGTCTACAGCGTTTTCGCCTCCATCGAAAATGCAGCACCCGTCTTTTAGATAACCAGCTTTAGTATCCGGCAAATGGCGCATGTGGCTAATAAATCTGCTATTCATTCTCGTGCCTCAGGTATACGAACTGTCTTATTTGTTAAAATCCTAACTTTTCTCTTTTTTTTCGTCATAAATAATTTAGTGCGTAATAAATAAACCTTCAGGTGATAGTCTGCACTTGTCCTTGCCTAGTTGTCGACCGTCTTTTCTACCACGCAGTGTATACACATCAATCATGAATCACCGACTGGCCCAATAGTCGAGTTAGTCCAGTTAAGCTTATTAAGCCTAATATTAAGCAATAGTCCAGTTAAACTTATTAAACGAATCAGTTCCAAACACCAGCTTTAGCACATCTTTTCCGGCAATTTTGTGATTGCCTGTGGCGATAGGAGAATGCACTTGATCGTAACGAATAGAAGGCTCAAAAAAAGAAAGATGTTCAGTCGGTTGCTGGGGCCACTCTTGTTATAGTTTGAGTCAACGAGGGAGAGAATTTTCATTTTCACGGTTCAGAAACATGCCGCTAGGCCCTCTTGATGTAAGGCAGGTTGACGCTCGTGCAGTAACCTTAATATCGCGTGCTACTGCACCGTGGCCGAAGCGAAATGCCAGCGGTAAGCCGGAAATTCCGAGGTGCAAAAGCGTGATGCCGTGGCACAAGGCCAGTGGTGAGCTGTTAGAAAAGTAGTAGGAAAATACAGTCAACTACAATAGTTTACGAACAAAGAGCCTATTCGGTAAATTTCCGCTACGTAAACGAAGATCGACAGCAGCGCCGCGTGCAAGACGCTTACATCTCTTAATCAGTGGCCTGGTTATCCCTGGAAACAAACATTTTTCACCTTTCGCTTCTTAGCGTGACGCGCTCTCGGCAGCCGGGGCTACGTGCTTGTGTATGAACAGCGGTCTATCAGAATAACTGTTAGCAGCCTCAATCCTTTTCGCAAGGTGACATCTACCCGTTGCCCCTCCCCCCCTCCCTTATCTTCAAAACACGAAGCGGTAGCTTTGATTCTGTCATCGAAGTATAGTATGGCTCTCATACTGCAGATAAGCACTATGCGTGAAAACAACGAACAGCGCTGAAGTGGAAAACTGACGCCAGTGAATAACAAGAAGACCTCCTTCCGGCCCAGCGCTGCGGTCGACGGTAGACGGCGCTCCGCTAAGTGGTGTGGACAGGCTTTTTGGCACGCACTCATAGTCCGTGAACGCTTGTGCTTCGCTGTACATAGAAAACTATGCAGACGCATTTCGGTGTGCTCTCCCTCCCCCCCCCCCTTTTTTTTTCTTTTCTTATAGAGGAAAAGATTGACATTTTTCAACGGGATAATTCTAAAGAGCTTATTTGGCCAATTCCGGTGTCGGAATGTAAGCTTTGTCCGTGTGCTTCAGTTTGTAATATATGCAAATAAATAAATAACAATCTTTGCTGCGAGTTATATTTAAACCTTCTGCCTGAAAAAGTGTTCTACCACGGATTCACAACAGTGCTTCAGACTATTTCAAAACAAAAAAAAATAGAGAGAGAAATACTTACGCGAAAACACGTATATGTTAGTGCGAGGAATCTCCTTAACGCACCTATTTATTGCATGGTCGAATCGTAATAGATTGATCATGAGGCGTTTAATGTCTCAAAACCACCGCATGATCATGAGAGACGCTGTAGTGGAGGGCTCCGGAAATTCCGACTGCCTGTGGTTCGGAAACGTGCACCCGGATGCAGGCACACGGGCCTACATTTTCGCCTCCATTGTAAATGCAGCCGCCGGGATTCGATCCCGCGCCCTGCGGGTCAGCACCTGAGTACCTTAGCTACTAGACCACCGCGGCGGGGCGTGGCCGAATCGTAGTATCGCATCGGGAGTCGAAACATGCGTCAAACCAATTGCGCAACGGCTGCATGGTTTGAAGCTGCCCACCCATTAGAAATTGAGCAGCTACGCAGATGCGCGTAATAACTTGTGGACGCCTAGTGTATAGTTCATCAATATGCGAAAGGAAGAATATTTTTTCCCTCTCTTCCCTCTTTTTAATCTTTCTTGTCCCCTTCTTTAATCCCCCAGTGTAGGGTAGCCAACTGGATGTCTTTGTGGTTAACCTCCCTGCCTTCTCCCTTTTGTTGCTTCCTTCCCATATGACATCGTGGGCATTCAGCCTCTGTACTTGCAGTATGGCATCCTGGGACAGTTTGAAGTGACCAGCCTCACGTGCACAAACGCTCCTTTTCTTGAAGCATGGTTTAAGCTAGTGATTGAGAAGGCGATGCGAAGGAGGGGGGGGGGAGGTGTGGATTACGTCAACCCGTTCTAATGCTGAAGATGATTGATTTTCACACGTCCTCCGAGTTAGCTTTTTTTACGTTCCTCAAGCAGCCTGCGCCGCTCCGTTATAGGTTTCCATGACGTCTTCTATGCCAAGGGATCACCTTCTTTAGCTGTACGGTTTTACGTATTTGCAAACACTAAGTAAGCACGCAGCTCAAGCGGCCACATTGCGTGTTCAAGCTTGCCACTTCTGTAACATGTAAGACTTTCGTCTTCATAATCATGAAATTTATTCGAGCCACCACCCCACCCCCCACCCCCGTTCGTAGACAGTCGCGCCTGAATATTGCTAGAGGAATGAAGTGCAAGCGGATGTCCCTTAGCTGGGATGATTTGTCGGCCCCTATACCTCTGGAGCCATTAGTGGTATAGTTGAGAGCTAAGCTTGCAAGGAGCACCGGTTCTTCCCGGCAACTCTTTTTCTCATCAGCGCTTCCCTCCTTGTAACCCCATTCCCCCCACGCAAAAAAGCCCACGTACAAAAAAATGACAATAAAAATCTGCATATGCGCGTACTTTATTGCAAGTGGCGTTTCCAAGATCGCAAAGCCAGGGGATTATATGCGCGAAGCTTGATGAAGGCCGCGACACGCACGCGTGCAGTATAAAACGTAGGCTCAGTGTTCTTTTCTAGCTAGAGCTCTATGTTTTCGGAGTTGTTTATTTTTTTTTAATTTTGAAAGGTGTTTTTCCGAGTTTTTTAAGGAAGTTTGGCGTTTATAGCAGGTTATTTCTCGCAAATACTCAATTCCACAAAACTTGGTGTTTCATTTTGCATAATAATTGTTGAATGTGTTCGTATAAATCTTATATTCAATGAATGTACTTTATATTGTTACTGATAGGGCTGTTTCTCCACCCTTTCATTCCTTATCACTTCTTGTCCATTTAACCTGTTAGTGAAGCTGTTGATTCGCACTGCTGTAAATAATTTTAATACGTGAAAAAATACGAAAAGGTACGCTGCGTTAGAGCCAGCCATCCTTACGTCATGGTAGTAATATATACAAGATACATAGATACAAAAGAAATCAAGAATAACTAAAGAAGAAAAAAATAATCACAGGCACTGACACTATGGGGCTTATTTCATTTTCATTTCATTTTATTATACCCCTCAGGGCCAGAGGCATTACAGAGGGGGAGTGGTAAAAGCACAAAAAGGTAACAAAAAAAATAAAAGGAACAAAATATGCAAGTACAATAGAGACGCACTATAAGTTAGAAAGAGCCTGAGTATACAATATTAGCTACAGAATTGCGAAAATGTTTACAGTTATTAATGTTTACAATATCAGCGGGAAGGCCATTCCAATCGCGAGAGGTTCGTGGAAGAAATGATTGATAAAAGTACTCAGTATTACATGAAGCGAATCCAACTTTGTGACGATGATCAGTGCGATGGGATACATAAGATGGTTGAGGAATGAGTCGATCGCGCAGATCAGGATGATGATACATTTTATGAAACAAGGCAATGCGTGACACTTTTCTGCGCAGTGATAATGATGGAAGGGAAAGGTCTGATTTCATAGAAGTTATGCTGGCGGTGGCGACTGTAATTAGCGCGAATGAAACGTACAGAGTTATTCTGAACCATCTCTAGAGCAGTAATTAAGTTGATATGGGTGGGATCCCACACCGATGTAGCATACTCTAATTTCGATCGAATTAGTGTTTTATAGAGCAGGAGTTTCAAGGAGGAAGGAACGTGATAAAAATTTCGACGAAGATAGCCTAACATGCGGTTAGCTTTGTTAATTAAGTGCTCGATATGAGCAGACCAGTTTAGGTTTGCAGTAATGTAAACACCGAGGTATTTATATGAAGTTACTGATTCTAAATGAATGTTATCAATGTGGTATGGTGGTGGACGGGAAGATTTTCTGGAAACACGCATGACTTTACATTTATTAATATTTAGTTGCATTAGCCATTCACTGCACCAGTTTGCGATTGCGCCAAGATCAGACTGAAGTGAGGCAACATCATTAGAGTTCGTTATCTCTCTAAAAACAACACAGTCATCCGCGAATAGGAGGATATTAGAGTTAACAACGGAAGGAAGATCATTAATATAAATTAGGAATAATAAAGGCCCAAGGACTGAACCTTGAGGAACTCCCGAATAGACATCTGTAAACTCTGAGTTAAAGCCATTAAAGAAACAATTGTGAGCGGTTTTAAAAGGAAGCACTCAATCCATTTCAGTAAATTAATACCCACTATTAAGCGTGTTTAGTTTAAGCAGTAGCAATTTATGACAAACCTTGTCGAATGCCTTAGAAAAATCTAAAAATATGCAGTCAATGATCGATGATCGATCTAGTACTTGATGTAGCGCATGAGTAAAGGTTATTAGCTGAGTTTCACATGAGTAATGTTTTCTAAAACCGTGTTGTGCTGAACAGAAAAAAGAGTTGGATTCTAGAAAACCGACGAGGTTAGTGAAAATAATATGCTCAAACATTTTACAACATGTGCTGGTTAAGGAAATGGGGCGATAGTTAAGTGGAGATGTCTTGCTTCCAGACTTGTGAATTGGAATGACCTTCCCAATTTTCCACTCATTTGGAAGAATGGACTGATCAAGAGACTGTTGAAAAAGTTTAGTTAAGATTAACGCAGCGTAGGCCGAAGTGTTTTTCAAGAACTTGTTACTAATATTATCACAGCCGGGAGCTGAATGAAGGCTAAGTCCACCAATGAGCTCAAGAACACCAAGTGTACTGATTAGTATAGGTGGCATACTTTCAAAGGTATGGCTGTTTGTTGTGGGGTTATTAACAGCAGAAACGGGCAGAAAAGTTCTCAGCAAATGTACGGTTAAAAACTGAGGCACAAATATCAGATGAAAGGGGGTCGCCAGAGGAATCGGTCAGTGTGATAGCGTCATCGGTTGAGGGATTAAAGTTCGCCAGAATTTCTTAACATTTGTTGGTTAACATGGAAGGTAGTACATGGGAATGAA